>CM076071.1:18880000-20080000 GCA_038088235.1 Zacco platypus
TTTAACATATATAATACGCTCTGTTATATGCTCTATATGTGTGTTAGTCAATATTTATGTGAGAATAAAAGCCTAAATTAAATGTATTCATTATTTAAAACAATCGTGAATTGAATTAAACTACTCAATTGATATGAATCACTTTTACGGTGTCTACAACATTTGGTGGAATGGACTTTCAATGGAGGGACAGAAATCTCTCAGGTTTTATTAAAAGTATCTTTCTTTGTGTTTTGAAGATAAAAGAAAGTCTCATGGGTTTGGAATGACATGAGGGTGAGGAAATAATGACAATTTTTATAGAAGATATTAACCAAAATTACCTGCGCTGGTGTTTTCTTACTTCTGTAAAACATTTTTCTGGCATATATGAGAATTAGAGCAGTTTGGGTATAAGAATGCAAGTTAAATTGGGCAAAATGCTAGATCTAATGAGCTTTAACTGACGAAAATAACCATTGTTTTTGTCCATGTTTGTGCTGCAAACATGAGTAATAGTTTTTACATGTCAGTTCTGGCAAATGGCAATGGTATAAGCAGGGTTAATCCACGGCTAAACAATTTAAATGCGCTCTGCTTCACGTCGCGTGGTTCTTTTCCTCCACTTCATGCATTAATATTGTTTATTGCACAGCTAGCAGTGGATTATCTCTTACTTACACTTGACAGTAATGTTTCATTGGTTAAAATGAGTTAACTATGTTATTTAACATGAACTTCCAATGAAAAATACTTCTAAAGCATTTATTATTCTTTGCTAATAATTAATCAATTAGTAAAACAAAAGTTGAATGTGTTTGATTATTTAATGAACCTCAGCTGAAAACTGAACAGCTGAATTTTTCTAAACTGATGTTAACCAAAAGACTAATTAATAGTGTAACAAACGTATTACTCTTTAATGTTAATTAAAGCATTAACTAACGTTAAATACTAGGACCTTATTGTAAAGTGTTGACAATGTGTTATTAAATGAAGATTTACAAAGATTAATAAATGCTTTAGAAGTAATGTTAACTAATATGTCTACTTAGTGTTAACAAATGAAATCTCATTGTTAAGTGTTACCCTGGGTGTGATAATAATATTCCATTTTTTTTAACTGGCTGAAAACCAAAGAAATACATATGTGAATAACAAAAAATATTTCAATTTCAGTAACGCTTTGCAGATATGTTGAATCACGAATCTTATTTTCCTAGTTATTAAACAGTGGCTGCTTACAAGGGTATCCCCGTAAATGGTGTAACACTTTTTTAATTATTCATTGCTAATGAGCTATCTTTTGTGTTTGTTTGTGTCAGTTTTGTGCAGAGCTGAATCAGCCCACTCTCTGCAGTGTGCGCAAGTGGAAGAGTGCCAGAGGCCTGTGGAAAAGTGCCGTTTCAGAGAAACCAACCGGACAGTCCAGTAATGTAGGTTTAGATCCCTGTAACGCACACACACACACACACACATATACACATGATATGGGGTTGAAGGTCTAAAATGTTTACCAATAGCTTTAACTAGCAAATATCTGCTGCTACAGCATACAGAAAGCGGTCCACTAATTGATTCTCCTTTTAAGGCAAGACAGTACTGGTAAAATAACAGATGTTGATTAATCACATTACTTCTAAGAAAATTGTTTTGTATAACTAGTTTTCTGAAACGTAATGTTTAAAGCTTTAGTTCACGTAAAAATGAAACTTAGTAGTAAAGACATCATAAAAGTAATCCATGTGACTCCAGTGGTTTAACCTCAATTTTATGAAGCAACACAAGTGTTTTGTTTGCAAAAAAAACAAACATAATTTACCTTTTTTTTTTAAACAAAATATTAATCTCCAACGCAATCACGAACACAACGATGTATGCGTGTTGTGTTGACGCAAGAGCAGACATTGTTGCGTTAATGGACTTGAAGATTAATATTTTGAAAACATAGAGGCAAATTATGTTTTTTTGCAAAAATAAAGGACTCCTGTCTCTTCACAAATTGAGGTTAAAACACTGGAGTCACATGGGTTACTTTAATGATTTCTTTACTAGCTTTCTGGGGCTTTAAAGTGATAGTCATGTAGGCTGTCAATGGAGGGACAGAAAGCTCTCATATTTCGTTAAAAATCTTCATTTGTGTTCCAAAGAGTTGTACAGGTCGGGAATGGCATGAGGGTGAGTAATTAATGACAGAATTTTCATTTTTGGGTGAACTAACCCTTTAAATAATTGAGGCACTCATCAAATATGCATGACTTTGCAACTATTTCATGAACAGAAATCTGAATATTGGATAAAGCCAGGTTCAAATTTATTGTTTTATTTTATTGACATATTAGAGTTTAAGGTTTTTTCGAAGAGGATTTTTGATATCTCTTTTTTATCACTCTATGAATCAGAAAATACTGTCAGCCAACAAAATTACCATGTTTTTAGAAAAAAAAAAACATGTTAAAATGTTAAATCAATGTTAAATGTCATGTAAAACATGTTAAATCATGCAAATGTTATGTGATCAAACTTTCAGAATATAGATAGGAATAAAACTGGAATGTTTGGGGTTTGTAAATGCTACTGAAGTGCAGTGAATGTGAAAATATAAACTAGTCTGAAAAATTACATTATGGAAGCAAAATAGCCCAAAATCTTAAAATTAACCAGTGCATAAAAAAACAATGGTCTTGTCTGTAAGGTCTTGCCTTAATACAGGTTAATCATTAGACAGACAGAGACAGACAGACAGAGACAGACAGACACAGACAGACAGACACAGACAGACAGACAGAGACAGACAGACAGAGACAGACAGACACAGACAGACAGACAGAGACAGACAGAGACAGACAGACAGACAGAGACAGACAGACAGAGACAGACAGACAGAGACAGACAGACACAGACAGACAGACAGACACAGACAGACAGACACAGACAGACAGACACAGACAGACAGACACAGACAGACAGACACAGACAGACAGACACAGACAGACAGACACACACAGACAGACACAGACAGACAGACACAGACAGACAGACACAGACAGACAGACACAGACAGACAGACACAGACAGACAGACAGACACAGACAGACACAGACAGACAGACACAGACAGACACAGACACAGACAGACACAGACAGACAGACAGACACAGACAGACAGACAGACACAGACAGACAGACACAGACAGACACAGACAGACAGACACAGACAGACACAGACAGACACAGACAGACACAGACAGACAGACACAGACAGACACAGACAGACAGACACAGACAGACAGACACAGACAGACAGACACAGACAGACAGACACAGACAGACAGACAGACACAGACAGACAGACACAGACAGACAGACACAGACAGACAGACACAGACAGACACAGACAGACAGACATTAAACGGGGTATGTTTCATCTAAAACTACCTTTTAAGGGTTGAGAGCATGATTAATAATAATAAAAAGTTTTAACAATAGTTAAAGATCTTGACCATGTCTAGAGGTGTCTGGCCAAACATAAGATGTTCTCTGGATAGTGATGTTTACCCACACAGGAAACATCTTTGCAGTGACATGAGGCAGATATAAACTCCACAGAGACTGTGCTGTCATGTAGGATAAATGAATGAAATTACGTGACTCGCAGAGGTCTGTTCTTCATCACAGAGCATTACTGTAAATATTAATATTAATCAAGCTGCTCTAGGTTGTATTAGACCAGATATGTTCCTGTAGTTGAGCTATGTGTCAAATCTGATTACTGCAGTGTTTTTAGAGAGAGAAAGTGTCTATAAGCCCTCTTGTGCACAGTAGAAGTTTTCTAATAATTCAGGTTCTTGTTTTCAGAAGTACGTAGGCTGAACCTTGGTTCTCATTTGCACCTCAATATCCATCCACCATCCATTTTCAATACTCTATTAAAGCCACATCTGAAGACACTGTAAATAGAGATGTGTTGTGATGCACACGAACGGTGTGTACTTTTCACCTGATCTCTTAGCTGCGCTTTCTCTGTGCACTGCATATGAACAAGACATCAGGCACAAACACTGTTAAACCAACCTGACACACTCAAGTCATGATGATGCAGTGGCCTTTAGTTAAACACACACAGCTCACATGAACAATCCACAATTCATGCGCTCTTTATCTATGCAAATATGGAGTTGCTGTCTTGTTGTGCTGCAAAGAAACGCTTCACTTGTCCTATGCAGCAGCCATTGTCACGAAGAGTATACTGGACCAGTGTTATTTTAGTATTTTTAAATACTGTAATTGCTATTATAGTATTTATTTGCATTTTGAATTGGCTTTTATTTTTATATTTTCAGAGTTCATTAGTATTTAGTAATTTGTATTTTGTAATTTTTTTAGTTTATTTTATTTTATCTAGCTTTAATTTTGTTTTTAGTTTTAATTTGTAGTACTTATTTTATTTGTATTTTTTAAAAGTTTGTTTTTCATCTGATATTTATATTTTATTTTATCTCTGCTTTATTTCACGAATGAAAATGATTTTTATTAGTTTGTTAAAAATAACAACACTGTTTTGGATTAATTTAATTCAGAAAATTCTGCCATTTACTTCTAACCTGTATATATTTTTTTATTATTCTCTGTAAAACAGATATTTAGCAAAATATCTTTGCTGTGGTTTTTCATACTTGCGTTCATAGGGAAATAATACTTAAATTTCAGCCTATTCCTCGCTCAAAGCTATTCAGAATTCAGAAAACTTGAAATTGTAAGTGTAAGAGTTGTACAGACTACTTATGGTCATATTATATATCTAGTTCAGTCATGAAACTCTAGATGGCACAGGCTTGATTGGTCCTTTACATGCAATCTGCAAGCAATCACATCATTACCGCATGGCACAAACTGATTGTGCAGCCAATAAAATTACTTGCTCAACATTTAAATAGTCTGGTTCATTGTTTGTTGTAAACTAATTTTGCAGCTCGCTATCAGAGTCCCTCTGAAACCCTCCCCCTTCCCCAGCTCCACCTGCCTAGATCTGCTACTGGATTTATGTATGTTTATTTAAGCAGCAGCAGCATATCTTACATGCTTACAGCAGCACTTTTGTGTATCTATTAGCTGTAGTGTGTCCATACTTTATCTGCCGCTGCAGCAATAATCAGCGTAGCAGATCTAGTCCACCAAGACCAAATACACTAAATAACACCAAAATAACACTAAATAAAACCAAATAACCCTGCCATATTCAATAACATGCTAAACTTTTCTGAGAGTTTCATGATTAAAATGCTTGTTCTCTTTAATAGTATGTACAGTTGTTGGGTTATGAATGTTATTTGTCAGATCCTGGTCATTATGGTTTTGCTGTAATCCTGTAGGTTGCTGAGTACTCTGGTTTCCTGTGGGACAGTTCTTCTGGGATTGAAATGAAGGATGCCACTATCTTGGAAAGTTCTGCGACTAATGGTAATGGGAAGCACCCTCATCCTAAGCCATACCTGGGACATTTTTATGTAAGTAAACCCTGGAATACAGCTCTTTATCTGGTAGTGTTACCAAGCAATTTGTTTTCGTGCATTTATTTCATGGTTTGTATTAAATAGATCAAAAGTGACTGTAAATAAATTTGTAATTTAGGAAAAAAAAATATTTCAAATAAACGCTGTTCTTTTGAACTTTCTATTCATCAAAGAATCCTGATGTGTCATAGTTTCAACGAAAATGTTTAGCAGCACATCTGTCTTCAACATGGGGAAAATAATAAAGAATTGTTCCTTGTGCAACAAATCAGCATATTAGAATAATTTCTGAAAAATCATGTGACTGAAGACTGGAGTAATATTGCTGAAAATCAGCTTTGTCACAGGAATAAATAACATTTTAAATGTATTCAAATAGAAATCATGTATTCTGAATTGAAATTACATTTCACAATATTAATGTTATTTTTGATCCAATAAATGCAGATTTGTTGTTCTTTCAGAAACATTAAAAAATAATCTTACCAACCCCAAACATTTCATCATAAATGTAGCTGAACTAAATATATTGACTCTTTCATCTCTGCAAATCGTATAGCAGATAATGTTCACTTTTGATCATTTGAATGATACATCTCGCCCAATTTTCTTTGTAACCAGATTGGATCGTCTGAGCTCACTCTGATCAATTTGCACCTGACAGCAGCACCATCGCCTGCAGAACAGAAAGGAAAAAACACTTGTGACGAGCTCAAGGCTTACAGACTGAGCTCCGGTATCCAGGAAACTCTCAAAGGTCTGTTTCAACGTGATACTTCGTGCATCATTGCAGGAGTCACTCTTGCAAGAGCCCCTTATCTGTTCTGTGTCCGTGTCAGCAAGCTCCATGGTGCTATCAGGTGGAATCGTAGTCTTTATGGTCGTGTGTTTGTGCTGTGTGTTGACCAATAGTGTGTGTTCTAGTGCAAGGAGAGAAATTAACGGTTGAGGACGTAAATGCAACCAAAAATGATGCCAACACCTTCTAAATATTTCTCTGTTGGTGTTGCTGATGTAGGTGAGAGAGAGCTGCTGGTGCTGGGTCACTTTGGCATGGCTCCCGACAGCCCTGAGATGGAGTGCCTGAGGAAAGAAAAACTGTCCCCCCTCCTTGCGCCGTCCGTCTTTACGAACATCAGCACTCGCACCCCGCAGGGTTCACACTGTCTGGACAACATCTGGGCCAGTCGCTCCCTCAAAAAGATCTACACAGGTGGGTGGTGTAAGATTTATTGTTAGATAATATTTTAAAATGTAGTCCTCCTGTGAAAAATAACAGGCTCTTTAAACAAGTCAGCTCTGCCACTCAGCACAAGAGACTTTCAAAAAACATCTTTGATTCCACACTTTTGACTGGTAAGTGTTAGTTATATGTGTATATGTTTGTGCTGCCCCCTTCAGGTCATTGCTCGGTACTGCGGGAGGGCCTGACTAATCCCTGGATTCCAGATAACTGGTCGTGGGGCGGGGTGGCATCCGAACACTGTCCTATAGTGGCAGAGTTCTTCGTGGACATCATCCTGAAGGAGCACCTGTGCAGTGGGAACGGCGTGGCAGTGGTGGAGAGAGGAGACACCATGTCCAAACACGAGCGATGACCTTTTACATGGTCACTGTGGAAAAGGTCACAAACCTCTGGACTGACACAATGACTGACTGAATATAAATGAAGGGACGAGAGAAGCGCACCATGATTGCCTTTTTGTTTTGTCTGTTTAATGTACAGTAGAGATTCTATAGCAGCAAACATTTAATTTTAATATAGAGCAATATAATGAGACAGATATTTAAACAGATTTATTAAACATGTACATAAAATGAGGTGAAATGAAGAAACAAATGAAAAGTGTGCCAAAACTTTTTAAGTGTAAACAATAAATCATTATTTACAACCTGAGTTTGTCTCATATGCAGTGATTTAAGCACAGTAACACATAGGCTGTGTTAGGAATGGCTCAAGTTTCAAAAGACTGGGGTTTATTTATTTATGTTTTGAAAGAAATTAATACTTTTATTCAGAAAGAATGCATTAAATTGATCAAAAGTGACAGTAAAGACATTTGTTACTTTTATTTCAAATTGAAATCTTTTGTATCACAGATCGATTGATTAGATAGAGCACCAGAAAAACAAAGTACATGTATGATGTGTAAAATGTTTTTGTCAACACTATAAGATGCTCTGATTTGAATGTCAGTTTGTAACCACCCTGTAATTTCAATAAATTTCTAATGGCAGTGAATGTTAGATTTGGCAGTTATGAAATGTTTGATATAATGTATGTTTCTGATGGATTTGACACATTGAATGATACATAAAAAAGGAGTGGGTAAATTGAGCTATACACAGATAAAAGCAAACAAAAAAAAAAACATGTTTAATACAAAATAATTAAAAAAAAAAAAACTTTGGTATGAAACTAAAGTACTCAAATGACTTCATATGGATTAAAATATAGACTATATTAAATTTAATAAAGAGTATTTCTTGTAGAATTTTTAATATTTTTTATAAGTTTTCACTGTAGATGCTTCATGTCAACATCATTAAAATTCAGAAAAATAAGCCACACACATATTTATAAAAATCAGGCACTATCAGAGTCAGTCTTCATCATCAAGGTCCTCTGTTCATATTTCAGCAACGAGGTCACACAGGCTCTGGTGAGTGTTATGTTTTTTGCTATTTTAGTTAGTTGTGCTCTAATTTTGTAATTTCCATCACACAAATTGTTATTATCAGCCTGCAGCACCAGACAAACAAAATGGCTTCTGGCATGCAAAATATGGTGATTTTGTCATCAACATCAGCTGTCAGTCATCACATTTTCTGTCTGACGGTAATAGACGGAGCTGACAATCCGTCTGAACCACCTCGATTCATTCTAAATAGCAGAAGTGAATGCTAGATTTGTCTGTATCATCTGAATGTTTGACATGACAGCACTTTTTGCCCCAATACTGAGTAGACAAAAACATGTTTTAATCATAGCTTTCCTGTTTCTGTCTTTTTATTGTGAAGTTCCCTTTATTCTCATGTTTTTCAGCAGTCCATATGGTTAAAAAGTGCCTCTCTTTGGAAGAGTGCTGGAAAACAAAACATGGAACATTTCCAAACATGGAAAAAGAGGGTAGAAGGACGGGAGTAAGGGAGTTAAAAGAGTAAAAGAAAACAAAAGTAAAAGAGCTGTCAGTGTAAGCAGAATGAGAGAGGAAACAAAGGCCCACAATACCTCATGATGCTGATAGAGAGGATGAAGTGGGACTCTTAAATGTGCTGATACGGAAATATCTACAGATACTGTAACATCTAGAGACTGGCTGGCAGTTTATGACAAAGGTGATCACTGTGGATTGGTCCCTGAGCATTCAAGAGCAAGTTGACTGCCGTTTGCAACCGTATAGTTAGACGCATGTATGAATATCAATATCTGCAATAGACTTGTGTGAGAACACTTACCAATGATTACAAGCTTCTGGTCAATGTATTTGCATTGTTGGAGGATAATGGAGTTGTATAAACTGAATGCTTCCCCTTTTAATAAGTAGCCTACTGGTTGTCATCATATCTGTTTCCTCTTAAGGGTGGTGAATTCACTGACATCGATCACTTCATAAGGTTTAGCAAAAAAATATATATTATTAACTTTGAATAATGTATTTTTAGTGACGATTAAGACACTGAATCCTGAGTTGTGACAATTCTCCCTCTTTTATAACGTTTTTTTCCCTGTTAATGGCTACAGTTTGGAATTGTGCAATGGCAAACTTTTAAAAAAAAACTTGGGTAAGGACTGAAGTCAGAACCTACTTCAGTGTGTAGAAGTAGAAAAATTGCCTAAAGATTAAAGTCCTTCTTCTGTCAATCTGCTTTTAGACTTCCGCTATTTATCTAGCAAACATTCACCTGTTTGCTGAACGTCAGGTTCTGACACATGATCAGTGAACTTTACACTGATCATTTGAATCTTTACACTTTACTCTGTTGTAAAGCATGTAAAATTCAAGCCCTTGTTTTATTTACATGGTGTGTTGTTAATATCTGAATTACTAGGTAACGGTAAGTATATGTACACTTTTTGCTGAATCTTAAGTGAGTCATGATGTGACCAATGTGAGTGAATTCATCACCCTAAAGAGAAACTGATATGATGACAACCAGTAAACTACTTATTCTATTAAAAGGGGATGCATTCAGTTTACACAACCCCATTATCATCCAACAAGGCAAATACACTGACCAGAAGCTGAGGAGGAGAGGTGACCACCAGTGGCTGCCCGAGGCGGTGGTGCTGGAGCGATTGAAGACCAGGTGGGACGGAGAGCTCGCTGCCATGGGCCAAGGAGGGGTGGCTGCCATCCGAGAGGGAGCAGAGGGGTCGGAGCCTGGTGCCGTCTGGCCGTGTTTGGGGAGGAGCAGGGAACGGGGGACTCGCTGCCGGCTGCCCTCAAATGAAGAAGCCATCGCCATCAGCCAGGAGGCGGAGGAGAGTCAAGCCATCCACCAAAGGATGCCCAGTACCATCGCATGGCACCACAAGTGAGAGCCTCTCGGCTGGTTCAGGACCAAGCGGCAGTGTGTCCAGCCGCTTAAACCCGGAGGAGCTGTCTCCGTCCACCAGGCTGCAGAGGAGTGTTGAGCTGTCCACCAAAGGCTATCCAGCGCCACCACCAGGCATCACAGGCGAGTTTACTCAGCTGGTGGAGGACCGAATTGTAGTGCGCTTTGGAAATTAGACCAAGATTTTCTTTTTTTCCCTCTCTCCCCTCTCCCTGTCGTTCCTGATGCTTCCGTCTCCTCTGTCCGTAACCCCAGGTGCCGTGGCTGCCGTGACAGGTCACCCCAGAGGTGGGGAAGGGGGTGTAGAGCGAAGTCTCTGGAGTACCCCCAGCCTGTGAGGGGCAATGGGGGTATGTGGAAAGCAGGACGAGTGGGGTGGCTGATAATGAGCCACCATTGCACCATTCTCGTATCTCATGGAGGAGCTTAGAAGCATAAAAGGAGGAGTGACGACAGTGAAGGACAAGAGAGGACCAGGTCTGGGCTGTTTTAGGTTGTTATGTTTTGGCCACCTGGGTTGTGAAGGGGCAACTGCCATCCATGAGGGACAAGTGTTGAGGCGTCCACCTACGGCTATCCAGCGTCGCTGCCAGTTCACCCAGCTGGTGGAGGAGTGGATGACAGTGAGCTTTGGGAACCGGACCAAGATTTTTTTTTCCTCTCTCCCCTCTCTCGTCTCTGTTGCTCCTGATGCTTCTGTCTCCTTTTCTGTCCTTACCCCCTGGTGCTGCGGCAGCCATGACAGGTCCTCCCAAAGGAGGGAGGAGGGAGTAGAGCGCAGTCTCGAGTCTAACCTCGCTACAGAGACAAAGATTAACCTTTGTCAAAGTGATGGGAAAGCAAAAGTGTGGAGAAAGAAAAGGAACTGCAAATCATCCAAAGCATACAAACCTCATTGGTAAAGTATGGTGAAGTTAGTGTCATGGCATGGTCATGCATGGCTGCCTCTGGAACAGGCTTACTCGTCTTTATTGCTGACTTAATGAATGATGGCAGCAGCAGAAATAATTTAGAAGTGTACAAAACCATCTTGGCAACCAATGTTCAAGAAAATGCCACCAGACTCATTGGAAAGCACTTCATATTACAACAGGACAATGACCCCAAAAAACACAAGCAGCTCAATCAGGGAGTTTATGAGGGGAAAGAAATGGATGGTCTTAGATTAGCCAAGCCATTCTCCATATTTAAATCCTACTGAGCCTGTATTTCACCAGCTGAAAAGGAGAGGCAGAAACTCCCCAAAACATGTAACAATTAAAAATAAGGCTTTGAAAAGAATTTTAAAGGGTTAGTTCACAAAAATGAAAATTGTGTCATTTATTACTAACCCTCAAGACCCACACCCGCAAGACCTTCGTCCATTTTCGGAACACTAATTGACCCGTCGCAAAGAGTTTGATTGACAGGCGATCTGACCAATCATAACCCAGAATCCGTCATCTTATCCGACAAAGCAGTCAGGGGAGTTAGTAGATTAACGTTGGTGAACTTGAAAAATTGTGTGTACTCACGTTTTTCCGCGGTTGAAACAACATTCCTTCTTCTGTCCATTCATGTTTATTTGATGCTATAAATGAACTAGTATGAAGAGATGGTCGGTTCACGAGCCGCTTGAAGGATCTGTCACGACACATTAAGGAGCAACTATACGGTATATATTGTTTAAACTTCTTTAAAAATTACAATATTTTAAATATTTGCTCCGCAATGTATTTTTCACTGCGGGAAAACATGATGTGTGGTGTGAGAGTGTATGGGTTGTGAGGCATTTTGTGAAGGGTCAGTTAAAATATTTTTGATGAAATCCGATGGCTCGGCGAGGCCTGCATTGACAGCAAAGGGCCGTTACACTTTCAAACGCCCAGAAAGGTATTAAAGATATATTTAACAGATCATGTGACTATACAGTGGTTCAACTTTAATGTTATGAAACGACGAGAACATTTTTTGTGCGCAAAAAAAAACAAGATAACAACTTTATTCAACAGTGATGGCCATAAAAACATTTAAAACGTGAAATTATGGGTTTTTGTTTCCTGCAGGGCAGTGACACTAGTGTCCTCTAGTGGCCACCTTTAAACTTTACCTTTACTGCCTAAACTTGCATTTCATATCTGAATGGCAAACGGATAAAAAAAAAAAGTAGCTGTCATTTATTAGAATAGAATAGATTAGAATAGAGTAGAATAGATCTATTAGAGTAGTATTATTATCTTATAACATTTTAAACATTAATTATATAACTTTAATTGTCAATTTGTAAAATGCTTAATTTATTTACATGTAAATTTCAAATACATTATCAAATATTTTTTAATTGGTACTCATCTTCCATTCAAATTAAGTGCCTGTGATTTGCATGTTTATACAATATTAATTAGTGCTGATATAACAAGGACAGGATGATTTTATAGTCTTATTATTATGTGATTATGAGGATAACCCATATGCATGCACAACAGGAGTGGCAGATAAATATAAACCTCGGATTTCCACACACACCATCATCAAATTCTTTTAAATCCCAGTAAAAATATATTCCATTTTAACATTTATAATGGTGTTTATGTTATTATGTTCATATGTCATTAGCATCAAGAATGTCCACATGATCACCCACAATCCCAGTTTAATCCCACAGATTGCAGGAAGTGTGAAAGCTAAAACTTCAGAGAGATTAATGAGGCTTGACACGTGTGCTGGTCGTGAAGCGCAGCTGAAAACAGAAACCCTTTGTCCGTCCTTGTAGGTGTCAATCAGCAGGTGAGCGACAGCAGGATCTGCTTACAAAGACATGTGAGAACAGACACCTGTGGAAAGAGTTTGCCAAAAGATCACTTACAGTGTGTTTGAGAGGTCATTGTGGGAATGGAGATTGACCATTGCTCACTTGTAAACAATGACCATTCTTTGGCAATATTACATCCTGTAATTGAAGATTGAGTGCCCTGTCAAATGCAGTATGATGTCACATTAAACAGATGATTCATAAGTAAAGAATGATCATGGACAATCGGGAAGCCACAAAGTAATTTCATCTTAATGCAAGGAGCACATTTATTTTATTTATTTAAATATAGTAAGATCATATTGAGAGGAAATAAAGTCATTGGCCATAAAGTGTTTAATAGGCAACTGTTAAAGTGCTTTTTGATCTATGGGAAAATGACAGAAAAAGAGCAAGGTCGAAGGTCATACATTTATTACAGTCAAGGTAGAGCAGCTGTGCTAGTGAGGATTTTCTACTTTTAAACTAAGGTTAACATCTTGGCACTCAGACTTGTAATCATCAAATGTTTAAAATTTGATTATATTGTTAAATACTTGCCATCAAAAAGATTTATATCACACACAGAGGTTATAACCCATACAAATACAAAGAAAAAATAAGGAAATGAACAGCTTAGAGAACTTGTAGAACATATAAACATATTTGGCATTTTTTTAAAATGTAATTTGGCTTCTCTTTTCAATATCCACTCAAACAATATCCACAACCTTCAGAAGGGTTGATGCTCTGCACTCCCTAAAAAAAGCTTCACATTTACCAGAGAACAACAAATAAAGCTCCATAGGCCCTTATATAGACTGATAACTTTATTTTCCAATCCTCCTCAGGGTGAAACTCATGAAAACATGTCAGGGTCACATGACACCCTAAAATCAAAATCAGTAAAAAAAAAAAATTTTGGATTCTACTGGAAGTCTACTATTCATAATTTCTCATTGAAACATTTGTAATTTCGCTAATATATATATATATATATATATATATATATACACACACACACATATACATATACGTATATATACATACACACACACACACACACACACACACACACATACATTTTGTATTGTTAATGGTAATTCTAATTAATCTTTAATTACAGTAATCAGAATGAGATTTTTGTACATTTATGCTAATTTGGATATGAGCATTACAAGAATTGGAGGTCGATAAGGGCCATGAAAACAATTTAAAAATACAAAGTCTTTCTTTCTTTAGTTTTTTAAGTGAAATATGACCTGGACAGGTTTTGTGAGATTCACCCTTTAACACATCAGCTCTTTCCTATCTATCAACACAATCGTCCATCAAAGGTCACATGTTCAGGAATAAGCGTGCAGAGCTCTTCATCGGTTAACTGGTTGACCTCCATGATTTTATGCAGCTGTTCTATATAGCGCGCTTGGTCCTGCAGGAAGTGAGGAATCCGCACATGCTCCATCAGAGCCAGACCCTTCAGACGCTCCACATCCTCATAGGACACCTGCACAACCACACACACACACACACACACACACACACAAAAGTCAGTCGATTTATGCGTTCTAAAATAGAGTGTGTTTTGGCCGTAACACTTTGTTCATTCGAACCATTAAAGGTTAGTTTTGAATGTTGACTTCAAACTAACCTTTCCCAGAGCCATTAGCAGCTGGAAGTCAATCTTGTCTCTGTGTCTGAGGATCTTCAAGATGCCATCTAAATAAACCTGGTCCTTACTGAAACAACCTTAATAACAAACATTTTATTATTTAAATGTTTTCTGTGAGATGTGATTAAGTCCATATTTCTTAAAATCAGGATGTTACCTGGAAGTGCCGTGTCCGTCTGTCCTCGTTTGGCTCTGACGCAGTAGTCCCATCGTGTGTTGGGGTCGTGGACGAATCGGCCCAGGTCGTGAAACAGCTGTGAGAAGGACATGCGGCTTGCCTGGTAGACGGTGTAGTAGAGCAGGGCGGCGCGCCACAGGGTGGGGTCCTTGCGGAAGAGCACGCTGTGGATGCTTGCCAGACCCTCCTCAGTGGGGTTGATGGGCCGCAGACCATGTTTCTTTCTGCCTCCGCCGCTGCCCCACGGCTGGTGACTGTTGTTGATTCCACGGAAGTAGTGCGTACCTGAGCCAAAGATGTGGAGAGGTTTACTTTACCAATCAAATCAGAATAATCTGGAACTTTAATTTAAACAAAACTGGAACAAAATTAAAGATCAAAGAAAATCAAAACGAACAGTTTTATTATAACTATTAATAAAGAGGTCCAAAAGGTCCAATTAATAAAGGTCCAAAGATCTTAGTTTAAGCTAATTTCTGTCTACCCTTGTTAAAAATAAGAGTGTTTAATTGTATTAAATGTGTACTTGTAGTATATTTTTAACAAAGTATACTTGCAGATAGTATATTAAAATAAGTAAAGGTCCACTTAAGGGTACTTTTCATGACTGTTACTTAACGCACTTAGGTACACTTTTAAAAAGTGCTCTTTGTATGACAAATTAAATGTTTTACTTTAAAGTACTACTTTTACTACTAATACTTTCAATTTTAAATCATTATGTTTTAAAAATCTTTTGTCATGCTTTAAAGAAGTGCACTTATCTTGACCAACATACTAAGCACATGTAAAGTATATACTATCATTTTAGTGTGCTATTCAACATTACATTTTATTTATTAATATATTTGATGTACATTATTACATGTGGCAGTACACTTTAACCATATTTCAAACACAATATTAGTAATTATAAAATTAGAATTAAAGACGCATTTAAGTTCTACTAAAACTCTAAAGTTCAGCTTATTGGATGTAATATATTTAAACTAGAATACATTTTAATTTAATTAACATGTATTTAAGAGTCTGAAAACAAAACATTCATTTTGCACTTAAGTATATATCACTTCTATTGTCTTTAAAATATGGTTAAAGTGTACTGCCCAAGGTACTGGCAAGCATTTATGGTCAACTGAAATATGCTTTAATTTAATTTCCATTGAAACTTGTATTTTAGATTTTAACATTTTAATGATGAAGTTGCAGTTTAGTACATTTAAAATTTAATAAATTAAGTTATATATTATGAATCACACTGTTAGAGTCACGCAGTTAGAGTTATAATCAAGTACTTTACATGAGCTTTATGTTGGTCAACACATTAAAATAAGTGTACTTTAAAATACATTCAAAATAATTTTGTTTTAATAATCTTTAATGTAAAACTTTGAATGACTTTTTTTTTTAAAAGTGTACTTAAGTGTCTCAGTCAGTCAAGCAAGAAACAGTGAACTCTCGTTAAGTACACTTAAGTTCACCCAAAAAATGAAAATTCTGACATCCTCAAATTTCTCTTCTGGTGAACACAAAAGATGATATTTTAAAGAATGTCGGTAACCAAACAGTTGATGGGCCCCTTTGACTTTCATAGTATTTTTTATTTTCTCCATTCTATGGAAGTCAATGGGGTCCATCAACTTATACAGGTTTGGAACACTTGAGGGTGAGTAAATGACGACATCATTTTCATTTTTGGGTGAACTATGCCTTTAAATGGTCTTTTTTTAAAAAACATACACATATATATATATATGCATGTACAGTTTTTTTTAAAAGTATACTTTTAAGATTTTAGCTACACAACAAGAGCACATTCAATTCAATTAAGCACACTTTTTTCACAAGTGACTCTCGAGTCTAATTGAAAATATCTTTACAAAAACATTAACCCCCAGGCCATGTCTCCAGCAGCCTGAATTTTGTGCAGAGAAAGTGAAGGAGACAGAGAACACACAGCGTGGGAGTGTAATTACTGTGGTCCTGACACTGAGCTCTGATACGCTCTGGGTGTAATAGTCCCTGACAGCAGGAACACAAGCTGTTGCCGACACGGATGGCTGATTTTCGTGGGGTGACCGAGACGTGATCCAAAGTACAGAACACAAGTGATTGGAGCTGTTGGACCATGAAAGTCTCACAACTCTGTTCGGTTATTTAATATGAGACTCAACTGACAATCAGATGCCGATACAGACAAACACACACCGATTTCATGCCTCAGCATCCCCTCCAGCCACTGCTCTCTAGCAGTAGAGATGTTAATGGTCAGTGTAGGTCTGCTGTTCACCACAGTCATGGACGCTCTGGATAGGAGGTCATCAGTAAGATGAACCACAATCTACAGAGAGAAATTTCTAGATTTAAACTTCATAATGCTCTAAAGATGATAAGAAAATCAATAAACTACACTACCATTTAAAATATTAGGGTCAGTAAGATTTGTTTTCAAAGAAATTAATACTTTTTTCTGCAAGGATGTGTTAAATTGATCAAAAGTGGCAGTGAAGGCATTTATAATGCTCCAAAATATTCATTCAAATAAATGCTGCTCTTTCAAAGAATCTTGAAAAAAAATGCACAAAAATATAATAGTAACTGTTTTCAACTGTTTTGAGCAACAAATCAGCATATTAGAATAACTTCTAAAGGACTGTGTGAAATCATTTAAAATAGAAGTTATTTTAAATTGTAATATTTGACAATATTTCTGTTTTTGCTATATTTTGATCCAATGGTGAACATAGAACTTCAAAAATATAAAACAATCTTACTGACCCCAAGCTTTTGAACGTCAGTGTATGTTGTTTTGCATCTTTCTCTAATTTTTGGCTTAAATTAAAGGGTTAGTTCACCCAAAAATGAAAATTCTGTCAGTAATTACTCTCCCTCATGTCGTTCCACACCCGTAAGATCTTCGCTCATCTTCAGAACACAATTTAAGATATTTTTGATGAAATCCAAGGTTTTTTTTTTATTCCCCGCTATTTTCGATGCTTCCAGGTTCTACATAAGAACGCCAGCTTAGTATTGGCCGGCTCCTGCGTAAGCATCACACGTATGCGACGTATAATGGAAGGGGAAAGATGAATTTGTTGAATAATTTTTATATTTTTGTTTTGTTTTTGTGCAAAAAAAGTCAAGTATTTTTGTTGTTTCATAACATTAAGGTTGAACCACTACAGTCACATTGGCTATTTTAACAATGTTTTTACTACTTTTCTAGACCTTGAATGTGGTAATTTTGTTGCTTTCTATTGAGGATAAAAAACCTCTTGGATTTCATCAAAAACATCTTAATTTGACTTCCGAAGATGAACGATGGTCTTACAGGTTTGGAACGACATGAGGGTCAGTAATTAATGACAGAAATTTCATTTTTGGGTGAACTAACCCTTTAAAATTGCAGTTAAACTTTGAACATCTAAACATTTCTTTCTAATTGTCTCACTCTCTCACCTCTCCTACGCATCCTTCCTTCTCCATGTATTTTTTGACGTGGTACCAGATGCGGCTCTTGGTGAGCAGGTTTCCTCCCGTAGCCTGCTCAAACTTCTCATAGGAGCCGTACTTCTGTAGTGCCAACTCCATGATCCTCACAGCCTGAGACATCAGCAAGCACACAACTTATAGGATATTTTAGAACAAAAATAAATTCAGCAAAGCAAGGGCTCATTGATGGTTTGAATTTTTCCCTGTCTATGCCAGAGGTCATTCTGTTGAAAAACATGTACCCTCTTGTCATTTTGAGAAGTGATTCTAATGTAAATTATTTACTTTACAAAACTTAGCGTTAATATATTAAATTTATAGCTATATTACTGATTAATGCATATGTTAGGATAAAATGTTGCCTTCAGAAAGGTAGGAGGGGGCTTTAGAAAACAAGGGCCCGCAAGATGACTTAAAAATATTTAAATTAATAAATTTAAATATAACTTTAAAAATATAAAAACATAAAATAATATCCCTTTTTATTTACCCTCAATATTTGAAAGAAAACTGGGATACAGAATATAACCTCTGGAATTATAAAAAGAATCCTTGTTAATTTAATATTATTCATTCAATATATTGGCATTTTTGGTAAAGTACTGGAAATATCTTGAAGTATTGTAAAGGGGTCCTTTGAATATTGTGTTTGATTATCGAGGGCCTTTGAGTCAAAAACGTTGAGAACCAATGAATTAGACATGTGTTTAAAGGTTATGAAACTACTGATATTTTTTACTAAAATCTATTTTTCAATAAGCATAGCAACAAGGTTGAAATTTTAAGATCACCTTTTGTTGCCCAAGTGAGCTTAAGTAAATAAGGTTCCCTTTGAGAATTCCCTTTTTAGCTTTTATTATTATAGTTGGACTGATCTTTGACTCTCTGTTTTTGCTGTTGTCTGCTGTTTGTGCTTTGTGTTGAAACACTGGCTGCATAAGTGAAATAAGCCATGCTTGAAGAAGCATGACTCAAATCAATGCTCAATTGTTATGTCATAAATGTATAGACCTCAGTAAATGTAGGCCACAGTTGGGGCTCTGAGGCTGTGTGTGGATTTATGAGAACTGATTTGAGATCTGTCAGGATATGCCTGGGGGTGATCCACAGTGAACTCAGCACTCTGAGATAATCAATATAATGGTCTGAAATGACTCCATTCATCCTCTGCTACAGCACACAAAACTCTATACAGCCAGTATACTTTCTTTTAAACATCATCTATAACCTGTAGGTAAATTATAACTTGATGATGTTGTTAGCGGATTTTGCAGCCAGTTGAGCCAGGAAAACTATAGCGGGATCTCTGCTTTGTATCCCCTTTCCAAACTCCCCTCTCAGTGTAGTGCCGGCTGTGTTAATAGCTAGCGGGAAACTGAATTAAATTGAATTAATTAACTCTTTATCCTTCAAAGAGGTTTATTAGCCTGATTGTGTTGTTGGCAACACATACAGCATATTGCTTTGAGCTGCTGGATCTCAGTCTCATACGCAGCTATAAAAGGTAATGCACCTGTTTCTAACTACATCCAGGCGTCAGAAAGTTTCTTTTCAGGAGTACTTCAATTTCATTTCATTTAGAGGACGGTGACCTTGCGGGATGTGAAAGAAAGTAACCAGCACAAAGCCTTACAGAAGAGATCAGCATAAAAGGATGAGGGGAAATGAATGCAAGTGCTAAATACGGCAGAACGTGGGAGAGAATGAAATAAAGACCTTGATGGCAGATTTGCTGTGACTTTTGGCACACTACAGATCTTTAACCAAGTTCAGGCCAGGTCAGCTCAGAGATCTCAGACAAACATGGCAGAGTACTTATGCACATCTGCTAATTCTCTCCAAAATACTTATTAAAGCAAAGCGAGCAATAAATGACAATACAGCCATTTGATAATTACTCAATTTGCATACTTAAATAGAGTAGCATCACAAGGCTTTGAGAAAAGTATGCTATACTTCAAGTAAAATTGAAAAACAAGTTTGATGTTATTTCAAACAAAATCAAGCCAAACAAAGTACATATAGAGTTGTTTTCAGGAGTTCCAGAAAACTTAGCTCTGGCCTTTGAACTACCACTGGAGAGCGGCAATTATGTAATGCATAGGTGTGCTCTGAGGTACTGTGGAAATCTTCTCCGGTTCATTTCTTTTGTCAGTTTGTTGAGGTCTGTCAAAAGTTTTTGTCTCATTGTCTTTACAGTTGCTATTCTCATTGAAAGTGACACTGACTTTTTCATGTTTAATACTGTAATGCTGCCTGCTTTAAAGCAGTAAATTGTATAAAGTGCTAAATTGCTAAATAAATGTGCAAAATCCACTGGAAAGCCAAATTACAGAGTTCATGCAAATATCCCTGTTGAAAAAAAACAGCATATGCTGGTTAGGTATGTTTTGAAGCATGGCAGCTGGTTTGAGCTGGTCCATGTGCTGGTCAAGTGTTGGTCCTAAGCAACTAGCTCCAGCTCAGGACCAGCTTAAACATTATTATTATTGTGTGTTTATTTTGTTATTGATAGGAACGTGAACAGCACATGTTTACGTATTCATCTAAATGGGTGGTGCAGGGATGTTCGGTAACAATATACTGCTGCAAAGGTACTTCAAATTTCTTTTACTCTAAATGAAGAACCTAAAACAACTTCACCCTGAGTATATTGGGGTCTTAAAGTTGGTCAGATTGCTATTTGGCTAGTTTTTGAAGTGTGTGACCGTGCATGATTTTCCATAAAGTATTACCAAAAAGTAATACTCCAGTAATATTCCAAAAGTATTACCCCTTCACAATGGATGATTATGTGGTTGGGATGGTTCTCCATTGACTTTATCAGTTTAAAGTGGAAAAGAATAAATGTGCGGATCTTAGTCAAGGGATTGTGAATTTTAGGGTAATGAAATTAGCTAAATGTTAACGCTTCCATGCAAATGCAAATGTGTATGCAAAAGGTGAAAAAGTAATATGTCCCAATAATGGCATGCTAGTAAAGTTTATGCTTTTAGTGCCCAAAACATCATCTACACAAGTTTATGAATGTAATCACTTCTAATTAGCATGATCTCACACGATTTTCACATGACACGTTTCAAAATGAAATAATAATGCAACACAAGTATGATTTGCATTCTTGCTAGTCAACACAGAAGGAAAACATTTGAAGGTAATGCTATTGACCCCTAGAGTACTGAGGTTTGTTATCATCACGAATGCAGCAACACATGTTAAGCATGTACAACGCGACTGTGCACTTGCGAGGCATTGGACAAGTATTTGTTTGTACCCTTGTGTATATAAATGCGCAGCCACATTATTGAAAAATAACCAAAATTTGTAGACAAAAAAATCCATTCTATTGGTCAACGTGGCAAATTTGTGTGACCGACTTGAACCTGATTTGCGGAATCCACATGAGGAAATCCTTCGTCTTCACATGAAATTGTGCATGTTTGTGACTAGATTATGATGAATCCCACAGGTTACAGTAAACAAAAATGTCTTTATTGATATGAAATAGGTTCTTAATATGATATTTATGAGAGTATGGGCACTTACCTGTGTGAGGAATTGGTCTGAAGCGTTGCTTTGTTTTGCTAGTACTTGTGGAGGCAGAGGATTGCTGTACTCAAACTGAGGGTTGTATTTAAAGTCTGATTTGAAAAACCTGGCCTTCTCTTTCTCCACGTTGGATGGCTTTATGGCAGTGAGGATGCAAAGCTTCTTGATTGAGTTCTCTCCATCACGTGCAGTAGGGAGCACTCTGGAAAGCTGCGGGAGTTTTGTGCCAGCTGGGCAGCCGTTTTTGGGCCTGGAGATGGGGCAAGGGGACAGACGGACGGCACTGCCCAGCACAGTGATGCTGTTTGTTTGCTTGGAACTGTTGGTGGAGAAACAGGAGAACACAGACTGAGCGTGCCTAGTGTCTCTGCAGCCAAAAGCCAGCCCACTCATTGTGAGAGGCGCAAGGGTTGGTAGGGGTCTGTCGCGATGCGTTGCCGTGGAGACTCTTTTGGGGCACTTGTAAGAGGAGATTTTAGGGCTCTCCTGAGCATCTGATTCTTTCTGCAGAAGCGTGTTGTAGCTGCTGGTGGCCGTGTTAAACAGGTCCTTTAGAACGCCAGAGGATATGCGCTCCAGACGCAGCTGACTGGGGCTCACAGGCTTCTCCATGGGGCTCAGGACACAACTCTTAGATGTTTCCAGCCCTGGCCAATGGAGCAGTTCTGGAAGGAAATATCACAAGATGGAATACTACAACAGTCCACTCAATTCTTTAGTGGCTTTTTGACAATGAGGCATAACAGGACTGTGGCTTGAAGAAATAAACATATGTGGGTCTTTGATATTTTTATTTTCTAGAAATCATTAAAAAAAAAAAAACAATATACATATACAATATACAGGTGCATCTGAATGAATTAGAATGTCTTGGAAAAGTTCATTTATTTCAGTAATTCAACTCAAATTGTGAAACTTGTGTATTAAATAAATTCAATGCACACAGACTGAAGTAATTTAAGTCTTTGGTTCTTTTAATTGTGATGATTTTGGCTCACATTTAACAAAAACCCACCAATTCACTATCTCAACAAATTAGAATACTTCATAAGACCAATAAAAAAATTAAATTAAATAAATTAAAAATGAAAAACATTTTTAGTGAATTGTTGGGCTTCTGGAAAGTATGTACGATACCCCATAGATTCTCTGTGGGGTTCAAGTCTGGTGAGTTTTGAGCTGGCCAGTCAAGCACACCAACATCATGGTCATTTTACCAACTTCTGGTGGTTTTGGCAGTGTGGGCAGGTTCCAAATCCTGCTGGAAAAGGAAATCAGCATCTTAAAAAGCTGGTCAGCAGAAGGAAGCATGAAGAACTCCAAAATCTTTTGGTAAACGGGTGCAGTGACTTTGGTTTTCAAAAAACACAATGGACCAACACCAGCAGATGAACATTGCACCCCAATCATCACAGACTGTGGAAACTTAACAATGGACTTCAAGTAGCTTGGGCTGTGAGCTCCACCCTTCCTCCAGACTCCAGGACCTTGGTTTCCAAATGAAATACAAAACTTGCTCTCATCTGAAAAGAGGACTTTGGACCACTGGGCAACAGTCCAGTTCTTCTTCTCCTTAGCCCAGGAGAAGCCTCTGACGTTTTCTGTGGTTCAGGAGCGGCGTAACAAGGAATACTACAACTGTAGCCAAATTCCTTGACATGTCTGTGTGTGGTGGCTCTTGATGCCTTGACCCCAGCGTCAGTCCATTCCTTGTGAAGTTCACCCAAATTCTTGAATCGATTTTTCCTTGACAATCCTCATAATGCTGCGGTTCTCTCGGTTGGTTGTGCATCTTTTTCTTCCACACTTTTTCCTTTCACTCAACTTCTATCAACATGCTTGGATACAGCACTCTGTGAACAGCCAGCTTCTTTGTCAACGAATGTTTGTGGCATACCCTCCTTGTGAAAGGTGTCAATGATTGTCTTCTGGACAACTGTCAGATCAGCAGTCTTCCCCAATGATTGTGTAGTCTAGTGAATCAAACTGAGAGACCATTTTGAAGGCTCAGGTAACCTTTGTAGGTGTTTTGAGTTGATTAGCGGATTGGCATGTCATCATATTCTAATTTACTGAGATAATGAATTGGTGGGTTTTTGCTAAATGTGGGCCAAAATCACTACAATTAAAAGAACCAAAGACTTAAACTACTTCAGTCTATGTGCAATGAATTTATTTAATACACAAGTTACACAATTTGAGTTGAATTACTGAAATATATGAACTTTTCCACAACATTCTAATTTATTAAGATGCACCTGTATTATGTGGGGAGAGCAGAGAGGACCAGGTGGAATTTCAAGTAAAGGAGTACAGCTACTCTTAAATTTGAGACCAGCCCCGCCATTGTCAGTTCAGTGTTGCGCCCTCATTTCCCTGGAAACAAAATCTCCTTTGCCCACTTACCCTTGACTACAACAAAAGACAAGAAACAGATCCGAACACCATAGTGAAATTAAGCTTGTAGTTAGTTGGCTTCAGGGACCAGGTTAATCCTATTAGAATTCAAAACAAATACTATTTCCCACTCAGCATTACAGGAACTGGACAATCATGCCCTACCAGTATTCAATGATTCCACAGGCTTTGGATAAAAGTATCTGCTAAATCATTAAATGTATATGTGTAAATTGTTTGTTACTCCATCATCTCAGGAGGATAGACTAAGGATACATATATCAGTTATGTCAGGCAACTCTGTGGCACACAATGGCACATGCCTCTGCAAAATGATCCCACGCCTCATCATAGAGAACAGCTCTGACAGGTGCACTGAAGTAGAAGGACCACAACCTCAGCATTAGATAGCCAAACTAGTCAAGAAGCACATGAAACTGTATGTTTAGATCTGTGGGGCTTCATTGGCTGATGTAGCATGCATAAGTGAAACTGAAAAGCACATTTGAACACACTAAACATGTTTGAATGTCAGTGCATTAGACACAAAAAAGTGATACTCTTTTCTCTGAACAAATTTTTCTTGGATCCTTCTTGCAATTATATTTAAGTTACTGGTGTCTCATTAATTTTAGGAAATGCAGGAAATCAGTTCCTTTCAAGTTCACTCAAGAGTACCTGGAATTAATTCTAAAGAATAACGTTTTAATGAAAGATGCACTTAGTTGCCTAAAGCAGTAGGTCATTATGCAATCCACTGAAGAACACTGTGTCGTAACATTAGCATAAACTGACTGACTCACCTGTAACTTCAATCGATTCAAGCATCATCTCGCTCGCGCTGTGAAGCCTCAACTTTACACCCGTAAAACAAATGTTTTTATTTAAAATACTGAAGCGCCCAAACGACACGACGAATATCCAGTGATGCTGTGATAATATCTTGCATTCGTCCAGCACTGAGCAATGCTATAGTTTGCAAATCTCCGCTTGTAAGATCTGAGCGGGCGCAATCTCCGACAGCACAGCTGCTTCGGTCAGGACACTGAACGCGAGCGAGCGCATAAGAGCGTTGCCATGGTGCGCCGTCAACGTCAGCCCCCTCAACGTCAGTTCCGTTTCGAAGAGGCTTCTGTCGTGAAACCGTAATCAGTCTTATTGTATAATCTGTGAATTCGTATTTTATTGAACTAATACTTTTAAATAAAAGGTTAACTAAATTGTATATTTAGTAGTACATTTCACAGTACCGACCGCGCCGTAAACACACTTTAAGTTAATTTTCAAATAATTTAATACAAAGTATCTGTTAATTTGAAATTTCTAGTACAGCATCTCTTGAAGGTGTAAGTAACTTGAAAAAATTTCTAATTAATGATTTCTATTTAACACTTCGGTTGTAAGTTTTGATCTCATGTTTCTGAGGCTGCAACACTCGTGTGTACTGTATATTGAAACGATATTTAATACGAGACATTTATCGATCAAAGTTAGACACTTGGACACCCAAATACTAAGTATCTAGTATTTCATTAATCATTGAGCATGTAGCATTTTACCTCCATCTAGTGGAGATGCTGAATATTTTAAGGTTGTAAGACACTTTCAAAAAAAGGCTCCAGGAGTTCAAAAAGGGAGGAAACAAACAAAAAAGTCCATTCTTCACCACAAAACACTGACTTGAAAATTAAAAAAATGTCTAGAAACGTAATGCTGGTACTATTGTTTGGAAAGTCACTTCAAGCAGATCTCATTGGCCAAGATTTATTTAAAGCCAAAAGAAAAAAAAGAGGTTGTGGGTTACAATATACTTTAAAACATCTTTTTATGACATTGACAAAAAAAAAGACATATCAAGATTGCGTTTACTGAGTAAAAGTTCTACTTTTTAAAACAATAAAAATACAATAATAAAAGGTAAATGACATTTGTAGAACATTACTGTAATTAATATAAGTTCATCTGTATAAACCATGGATGATCAAATGTCACTGGTTGGAGTTCAGTTCCTCATACATTGCGTCATTTTCAGAATTTCGGCCAACAAATATCATATCAAGTACAATCTCTTATAGTTCAATGGAAATTTTTTTTTCCTTCACTTCACGGCCAAAACTGTTCTAAGAGGACCTTTTAGAACCACAGCTTGTTGTGAGGCTTTATGATGGTACAGTATTCAGTTTAGGAAATGCGAGTAGCAGCGACTCACAGATGTTTGAACATAACTGGGATGGATACGTAACTTTGTACAAACTTCAAGTTTAAGCGTCTCATCAGGGAGTGTCCAAGAGCAACAGCTTTAATGGTTCTGTCTGTTGTCACTCAGTCTATTATCTGCAGATCTTTGGGGAGCTGTCCTCTCTCAGCTCAGCTGCAGTTACTCCATGCTCTCAGGGTCTGCCTGGGCCATATATGCATCCAACTCGGCATCCAGATGTCCCTTGGTCTTGGACATGTAAGCATCAAGCTGGTTATCCAACTGCTCACGTGTGACGTTGGGACGACCTGCTGCTCGGCCTCTGCCACGTCCACGACCTCTTCCAGCAAACCCTCCTCGACCTCTCAGACCTCCACGGCCTAAGAGAGAACAATTGAGACAAACACTTAAGCATGCAATAGCACTACAGAAAACACTGATAATTTCCATTTAACTTTTCTGTGTTTAGGCAATATAGCAATAATAAAGCAAAATTATTTATCAGCTCTGGTACTTCTTACCTCTTCCTCCAGGTGCTCCACGTGCTGCACCTCGGCCACCCAAAGCTCCTCGTCCAGTAGCTCCTCCGCGCTGACGCATGCCTCGACGGAGACCAATACGTCCAGGGCCACCCCTACCTCTCATCTGACCTGCACCTAGGAAATAATCGTTTCACCAAAGGAAAATGAATGGGAAAAATACTTCAAGAATGCATCAGGGAGTGCTTGCAGCTAACTTGATAACACAATGCTGCATTTATTTATTCCAACTTATAGGTTAAGAAAACAAAGAGCAGTGTTGGTTGGTTGGTGTTATAATACCATGTCAGCTTCCACAGCTACATTCTTGGTAAGTAACAAGTTGAAATACTATAAAAGAGCAATTTCAAAACTTATCTAAAAGGTAGGGCTGCACAATATATAATTTCAAAATTGAGATTTTATTGAATGGAACTTAAACTGATAGTTCAACAAATGTAAATTATCCCATGATTTACTCAACTTCACACCGTTCTGTGTGGATAGGACTCTTCTTTCAGATGAACAGCGATATATCCTGGCTCTGCCAAGCTTTATAATTGTAGTGAACGGCATTCATGATTTTGAAGTCGAAAAAACTGCATACATCCATCATAAGACATATCCACACTGCTCCAGGGGTTAATAAAGGCCTTCTGAATGAAGCAATGTTTTTTTATGACAAATATCCATATTTAAATCTTGAACTAAAATAACTAGTTTCCAGCAGAAGACCTATGCAAATCGATTTACACAAAGAGTATCCGCTGACACATGATGCGTCAACGAACGTGGAAGCACAGAGGATAGAGCAAAACAACACCGACCATGAACAACAAGTCTAAAACAAGAATTTTCAAAGAAAATATCAGAGGATTTCGATAAAAGAGAAGAGGAGCCCGAGTTTGTTTGAACAGCGAGAGCTTACGATACGCCTATATCACGTCAGGGGTTACTCTTTTGGCGACTTGAGTAGGCTGTCTGTCAGAAGCTAGTCATTTTATGTTTTAAATATGGATATGCCTTACAAACACCCACCGCTTTGCTTCAGAAGGACTTTATTAACCCCCTGGAGTAGTATGGATTAGAGGGCTGCATTGGGTTTGGGCTTGGGCTCCTGAGGCACCCAACACAAATCTTGCGGGAGCGGAACAGAACATTAAGTCTGTTAATGATGTTAGCTTGAACGAATATTTAGTCTGAGTATATGGTGTAGCTACATTTTTCACAAGCTGAGAGATCAAGTCCGCAGGAGAGGATGCAAACATTGCGGGCGCGGGCGGAAGTGTAACATAGGTCGCGGGAGCGGGCGGTCCTGGTCAAACATTTAGCGGGAGCGGGTTTAAGAAAGCAGGGCTCTAGTATGGATTACTTTTATGCTGGATGGATGGACTGTTTTGGAGTTCAAAATCAGGAACACTATTGTAAAGCTTGGAAGAGGCAGGATATTTTATAATATATCTCCAATTGTGTTCATCTATAAAGAAGATGAACAATATACACCAAGGAAGGGTTGAGGATGAGTAAATCATGTATTAATTAAATTTTTTGGGTGAACCATCCCTTTCTCACTGAACAATGACACTTTTTAGAGTTGCTTTACAATAGAATTTAACTCCATTTGCATAGAATATAAAGCTCAATATAAATAAAGGTGACTTGACAGTCACATCGCAATTGCCAAAATGCCAGTCTGGGCAAGTATCCTGGTAAACACCGTCACATGGGTCTTGCATGTAAACAACTGAGAAAGAAAATGGATGTGTAGGACATATCATGGAATGTCCTATATGGATCTTAGTATGATCTTATTCCAGCGATTTTTGAAAGATGTGACTGGATAGTTGGGTTAATTGTATATGGTTTGTTATTTGTACCTTATAAAAAGAAAAAAAAAATTAAGGGAGGCAATGAGTCAAGTGGACAAAATTAAAGTATATACACTATTAAATTCATTAAAGCTAAAAAAAAAACACCACATAGCTTAAGAGAACAGTAAAGTAGGCTCAGCTGTCTCCTCCTGTTACCACCTAGAGGTTGCACAACAGGTGCAGGAACTACAAATATCTAGCAGCACACCGGGGGTTCTCCCAAGAGCAATAAAATGACAGTTTAGCCCAATCACCATGTCATGAAGTTTAGAGGGAGGGTGGCTAAACTTCTGAAGAACATTACCACTGTAAAGCATCAGCTGTACTGCAATGATTGACAATTCCATATGAAGAACAAATCTCCTTTGACATGTTAAGAAGCTGACATTACACTTACAACAAAGGAAGCTTTATACTGAACGCATGCAACAAGTATGCATCTCTTCCTTAGATTTAGAACTATAGCGAGCCTGTATACATGTATAAATAAGACGTGTGGCTTTTTATTCAGTAAATGCAGGACAGCATTAAAAGACTACAGGGATGCACCAAAAATGAAAATTCTGGGCCGAAACTGAAAATTCTGCACTTGGCCGAAAACAACGCTTTTTAAAAATTATTTATTTTGTAATTGACCCTTTGCAAACAGTTTAACTGACCAATCATAACCCGAACTCACCATTTTATCCGACAAAGCAGTCAGGGAAGTTTGTGTACACTCGCGTGTACAAAAATTGTGTACTCACGTCTTTCCGCGGTTGAAAAAAACATTCCTTCTGATGTCCATTTATGTTTATTTGATGCTATAAAATGAACTAGTATGAAGAGATGGTTGGTTCACGAGTCGCTTGAAGGATCTACAGCGATCTGTCACGACACACTAAAGAGCCACTATATAGTATTTATTGTTTATACTCGTTTAAAAAATTACAATATTTTAAATGTGAAACTGTTTCATACGTTGTCAGTGTCCTCTTCACTCCGTGATGTATTTTTCAGTGCGTGAGAGCGCATTGGCTTTTCGGGCATTGCTACAGTAACTAAAGGGGGCGGGTCTTTGCGAAGGGTCAATTTTAAATTTAAGGCTATTGCAAACAGAAACAAATATACTGCCACATAAAAATTTCATGTCAGTGCATTACTTGAGCAGACTTTGCTTTTCTGATGAGCGGTACACAAGTGGAGCATTTTCATGGGCCATGAGCATGTGCATAAAGTGGTTTAACAACACATTGATAACGGCTAGAGCAAGAGTGAGCACTGAACACTGAGGGGCTGCATATATTTTCAACTCATATTTTTAGCAGTTTATCTCTTTTGGACAAAAACCAGAAATGCCATTTTTGGTTGATAAATTTTGGTGGCTGAAATTTGGGTGCAACCAAAAATTATTAGTCACTTAGTTGCAGAAAGAAAAAAGAAAAAACTCGTGGCGAAGTCCCTGTGAGGGACAAATCATTAATGGCAGGTCCTTGTGGTAATTACAGCATGTTTGGCAGGAAATCTTCGCTCAACCTCAAATAAGGGTTATTTATAACTAAATATAATTTATGTATTAGCAACTTCACATGGCTGCTGACTCTAACATTAACCTAGATAAATGTGTTTTATTATTAGGTGCAAATCCAAGTGTTTGTGTGGAAGCTGCACAAAATGGATGCGCCGGCACGATCACTTGCATTTATCTTCCTGATAACAGTGGAAACAACTTAAGTCTATTTTTGGTTATACAGATGAGCAATACTTCATTCTAAAACGAAGGGTTTACTTTTATTTACATAAACTCACAACAAGAAAACGTTGTGCATTTATTAAAATGAAAAACAAGACAAGCTTTATGCGCTTCAGCGATAATTAGGCTATTCTTTTATATACATATATATATATGCAATAAAAGGCTCGTTATGATGATTTAAATAGCTTATTAATATTCGTGTGCAATTAGTCGACTAATCGCTTACATGAATGAATACTAGTCGACTAGAAAAGTTTAGTCGAGGGCAGCCCTACACCCTAGTAAAGACTGCTAGTCACCTCTAAGGGAGAGTGCTCCTCTCATGGGACCGCCTCTCACTCTTCCTCGCAGTCCTCGTCCAGCTCCACGCAATCCTCCGGGAAAACCTCGTCCTCTGCCGCCGCCCGGCATCAATGAGCCGATGGGCCGACCCAGTCTGGCCTGGATGTTGCTCTTCCCAAGTCGTTGCTTCAGGCTCTACAGGTGGGTGATAAAGAATTGTTCTTTTATGAGGCTTATCATATTTATTAACACAAAACACGAAATAGCTTCAATAAACTATCTAAATGTATTATAGCACACAAACATGAAAAAGCAAGAAAAAAAAGTGTTTTATACTAGAATGAAAACTGACCTGAATACAAGCCTGCAGTTATGTGATTTTCAGATTGCTGATGTAGCCATTCGTTGATTTGCGACTCAATCTATATAACCTGAATGTGCCATTTAAGTTTTTGTGCATTTCATCTCTTACCTGTTTGTGTTGCAGGGCAGCCTGCACAGAGGGCCTGTTCTCCATCTGTTGAGCGAGTCGGCGGTTGCGCGCACTGGCCATGTGCTGCTGCTGCATGGTCGCCCGGATGCTACTCACTGTCGGCTGCTTGTTCTTCAGCATGTTTGTGAAGCTTGTGGGATACAACAGAAGAAGGAGGGTAGAGAGAGAGAGAGAGAAAAAGAGGAGGGAAAGGGGGATACGAGGAAAGGAGGGTTCCAAATCAAATCATTTCACACAGCATGGACGCAGCTACAGCGGATGGTGTAGCAATCTAGTGAATGCCCTTTTTAGACCACACATGCTTTTATTTACTCTCTCTCTCGGTTACATGTGGAGACACCCCAACAAATCAGTGGTTTGGTTTAAACTGAACACCTATAATATGGTTTAGAGAACACAGGGATGGCAGAGGAGAAGACAGAGGCTACATCTACATTAATCCCAAAGATACATTTGAAAACATCTTTTTCCTCTATGTTTTGGCCTTTTTGACACGGCATTTGTCCTGTGAAAATGGAGCCTCTTAAAAACGCTGTTTTCACACTGTAGTGTGAACTATGAAAACGGTGGTATTCAAAGACTTTTTTAGTTATATGTGACCCACATCGGTATTGTGCTATACATTCATTTTCATAGTGCTCTTAAAAATAAACGTTACTTTGTCTTCATAATACATTCTTGTTAACATGAAAGAAAATTGCTGTCCCGTGGCAAAACATGAGGGCCATACACGGAATAATGATTCTGAGTGCTACCTGAACACACCAGTAAGTGGTTTGATATTGTGCTAATAAAATGATCGTGCCAGAGGAATAGCGTCAGAACTTTAGGTCTGGTCTCTTGGCATCATCTCAGTGACCCTTTATTGGATTTTTAGTGTGGACAAGCAACTTTGGAAACACTAGGTTGAGTGGAGAGCATTTTGAAATGGAAACAGCATTTTGAAATGAAAAAAGCATTTTCAAATCTATCTGAATTGATGTAGATGTAGCCAGAGACAGAAAAGAGGCAGGTAGATTTCTTTCAGAGTGATTGCCACTTACAGGCCACCATCAACCTACTGTGATGTCATCAGTCCGAGACACCACATGGTGAGTTGGCCCAGGGCTAGAGGGGTGTCTGGCAACCCAGCCACTTACAACCAAGACCGTGACCTGGTACATTGTTCTGTAAGATGCTTCTTCTGAGAAGAAGGGAAGGGGGTTGGGAGACAGGTCACGTCTAAGTATGGACTGGGCACCTTTATTCCGTAGACAGAGAGAAATTGAGAAACGCAAAAGAGCAGAAAAAGGTCATCTAAGAGAGAGAGAGAGAGTGTGTTTTGTGTGAGAGAGGGCAAGAAATATGGATGGCACACATACCATCCTGCACTATCAACTCATTCCCATGGCCGAGGATGCTCTTCTGCAGTGAACTCGTGCAGTCGGCTTACCTCACCACCATTACCCTCTCACCTCCAGGTGTGCGCTGCTTACGCAAGAGACGCCTCGCCAAACAAGGCACATTATTAGATCTTTTACATAGACTCAAGTAACCGCCGTCATGTTGGGTAAGCAGAGCACACCGTGCGGGCAGTCTAGCGTCCATGTCAGATCTGACGTCTCCCCCTCAATGACCTCCATAGTACACGTGTCTTGAGGCTTCATGCCTTAGTTATCTCTGTATGCTTTTCCCCCTGGCCTTGAGATAATGCTGTCAGGATGCGTAGCGCCTCACCGCTCATTCAGGGACACCTTGGTGGTGCTTTTCAGCACGACTTTTTGAGAAGAAGGGGCGCTCATGTTTCTTCAGACTTGCAGGGATCTCTCCTGTAGAGGAAAAACAGCAGAATTTAGATGTAAGATATCATTACTTCATGAAATGAAAGTGAAAGTTTCAGATCAACAAAAGGACGTCAATGGGCAGACTTGACGTCAGATACAAATGTAATAATTAGCTCCACAAACTCCCAAATGTGATCACCCTCTTGTGAGGGACCCCCATTCTAAGATTAAAAAGCCATCTATATAGGTTCTTGTATAAAGACTCATTTTTAATACAAGTTCTCACTGTAAAACATGGATCTAAAAAATTAATAGGTAAATATTCAGTTTCTGTTAAGTCATTGTTTCTTGATTACTTTTATTTGTTGCCTTAAAAACAAACTTTTAAAGAAAGAGCTTTTGCAGAGTTTGTTGCATGCTGGAAGACTGCCAGTGCAAATGATGATTATTCATTATTCATGATCAAGGCGTCAACATATTGAAAAAAAACAACAACAAGTTTTACCGGTTTTATGTAAACTAGAGTAACGTTTACTTGCATAACTTAATGTTCACCACACTAATATCACCGTAACTAACACAAAACTTCTTCGTAGAGAACCATTAACCAATCCAATAACATATTCATTAATGTGCAAGGCATTTTTAATATGTTGAAAATATATTAACTTACCTTTTTCTCTGGACGACTCAGTTGAGTAAAGGCAGATCTGTTAGCTGTGGAGCTAGCGCGTCGCTGAAGAAGCTGACAGACTCGACAAAATCCCCAATCAAAAATTTTCTATTTGACGCCCGAAAATTGTACAACTACCGTCACAATTCTAAATATATTTAAGAACTAATAACAATTATATATCCCACAGAATAGGCTATTAAACGCCAATCCACTATAATCGGCAACTCTATCGGCCTACCCTCCCCTCATTCATCACAAAATGGTGCTAACAACTGCGCGAGCTCGGAAAATGGAGCACTGCTTACTACGTCAGATATCGCGAGATTTAATCACCAAAGGTTGTGTGTTAAATAGCATACGTCCATACTAGTACTAGGGTTTGTGCATGAACCCTGTGCATTAAGGTTTTAGCTTAAAATGCATATAAATGCACAAGGGGAACGATATATTTTGATAATTTGAAATGACAGATATTGCATATAGTATAAACAAATATAAAACATGTATTATATATATATATATATATATATATATATATATATATATATATATATATATATATATATATATATATATATATATGTATATATATATATATATATATATTTTTTTTTTTTTAAGATAGCTATCACATTCTACAAGTCAAGGACTCCCAAATCCTTGTGCGATGGACCTCCATACTAAAATTTAAAAGGCAGCCACTGTATATACTGTATAATTTATACTGTGAAAAATTAATATTAAAATATGTGGAAAACATGTTAAATTTTTTTATTTATATTACACTATATTATTACATTTTTCTACTCTCTGTCCACTGTACTTCTTGATGTATAATTTATTTAAATCTATTTTTATTATTTTCTTTATTTTTATTAAGCATTTATTTCTCAGATGAATAAAATGTATATTAATTAATCATTTATTTAATTAGTTTAACCTCCCTTGCGGCCCATGGGGGTCATCAATAGACCCCAGTTCAAAAAACCCTGCATTGTGTAAGGATATTATTGATTAATAAGAGTATACAATGAGCATATACAGTACATATTTTACTGCTTGAATTTTGTTGTCAGTTAACTCGTTCTACAGTATACATCACATCATACAGTGTATACTGCGTCATATGTACAGAAGTACGCTAGTGTATTTGAACACAGCCACATCTCGTGTGACGCAGAATGCACGCTGAGAGAGATTCGCTGATATACAAATCATCACTTAGCTCATGTACTGTCGCTGTTTTAATATATATATCATAATATGTGTAAAAGGCGCAGTGACTGTTGTGTCAAATCAAAGCTCAGTAAAGATGGCAGCGTTAGCAGTGGTGGAAACCCCGTCAGGGAAAGATGCTCTCGCTGAAGGTTTGCTGGACCTCTTGAGACCCGCGGTTGAGCAACTTGACTTGCATGTGCACTCAGTCAGGTAGTGTATTTTGGGAAACGTATGTGTTTTTTAAACCCGAGAAATGTTTAATTTAGTATGAGCAGTTCTGTTTGCTAGCATGCTAATCACTGTCAACATGACATGTCTTGTGACTCAGAGATGCTTGTGACAATTTGCAATCCATGTAAACAATGACTGTTCTTTTTTCGTTTGTCACTTTTAGCAATATCGCACGATTTATGATTTTAAGATATGATTCATAGTCATGAATTCAGCGTTCAAAAATATGGACAGATATATTCTGTACGTTTACTATATGTTGTAAATTTATTTTCACAGAGAAAGCCAAGTGGAACTTAGGGAACACATTGATAATTTGGCATCTGGTAAGTTGGTGTGATGTGATTATGCATGTACAGTTTCGGTTTAATTCTCAAATTACAATAAAAATAATAAATTCATGTCTCTGAACAATTAGTAAATCTTAGTTCACACCATATTTGAATTTCTCATCAGTTTAAGCAGATTGCACGTGTTGTGTGCAAAATCTTAAGTACACAATTTGCATAATAACTAAATTTTTTGACTAAAAATTGACAAATGACCTGCCTTAATAATGAAAATGTTAATCACAATCTTACCAATGAAGCTTGGAAGCATAGAGCTTGCCTGGATGTCATTTTGTTTTTGTTTACTGTATATGCATTTACATCTAGGAAATGTGTAGAAATGTACTTGCAAATGTGAATTTTCTGTTTACATGTAGCCAAATGCTACAAAAATACATGTACTGTTACTGTATACATATTCTTTTTTTAAGTGTACTACAAAATTGACTTTTCCCAGTAAATTTGTACTCACTGTTGAAGTCTGTTGAAAAGCTCAGTGTCATACAGAATAGCGTTCAGTAAGACAAAACATACATTCTTGTATAGTATAAGTGGCCAGTGTCTACAAAAGTAGAGCAAAAAATGAGATTTCCATGGTAAAAAAAAAACCCTAAACATTTTGACCAGTATGGCTCATAAAAAGTTTAATTTCGGTGGCTTTGTCCAGTTTACTGACACAATAACTAGGATTTGAAGCATGAATGAGATGTTTTGGGTTCGTTACTACGTTTTACAGACATGATAGAATTGTGATGTCCCATAAAACAGTTCACTTACAGTTTAGAAAAAGGACTGTTTTAAAAAATGAGCCAATGCAATGTGTTATGATTATGATTGACACTTGTCATAATGTTAGAATGATTTATTAAAAGTTACTATAACAGGATACATATTTAGTAATCCATCCACATTACAAAATGTATACAAATTCTCCTTGCCATTTGTGCAGAATTCATGAATATTATGTCATCTCATGTATGCTATGTGTGCACATTTCTTCTGCAGAGTTGTGTAGGATCAACGAACACCAGAAGGTGGCACTAGACTTAGACCCATATGTTAAAAAACTTCTTAATGCCAGGAGAAGAGTGGTGCTTGTCAACAACATACTCCAGAATGCACAGGTAAAAGAGACCGAATCTTTGAGTCATGCACAGTATTGTCATGCACTTCATCTTCTCAAATTTTTGTTCCAGGAACGTTTGCGGAGATTAAACCATAATGTTGCTAAGGAGACAGCACGCAGGAAGACCATGCTTGAGGCATCTGGAGCATTTACCCCACGCTCTCCTAGCAAACCATGATGTCCTGAATCTCACATTTTGGGAATGCACCATTACACTGTGCTCAATGCCAAGGACCAACGCTGTAGATTTGCAGAATCTTCCTCACATTGTTAAAGGCCACTGGGCTATGCAAAGCACTGCTACAGCAGAATTAATGTCAGTTCATTTAAGCGTAGTCAGGGAAACAGCAGTGTAAATATGCACTTGTTTTTTTGTTGAACATATGACTTTTTGAATAAAAAGATTTGCCTGTATGAATGTATCTGATGCTGATAAATGCTCTTATTGCAGTGCTGTGGATTTGCTAATTATTTGCAAATGTATTGAATTATTTATCAGTACTGTCAGAGATAGTATCCAGTTTAATGTACCAGATAAGGAAATCTCCTGCTAGTTTTGATCTAATCAGTGAGAGCAAATTATTGTATTTTTTTTTTTTTTGCTCACATGTGGAAATTATCCACACTTTCTTACCATATTTGTTTTCTTGGTTTTATATGCAAGCTTGTTTTTGTCACGTAATAAAAAAAAATGCAAAATTTGATTGACTTTTTATCTCAGCTCTGACAATTTCTCTCACAATTGCAAGCTTATATCACAATTCTGACTATAATTCGCAATTACGAGTTTATATCTCGCAGTTTGGACTTCATTACTCACAATTGTGACTTTATATCTCAATTCTGAGGAAAAAGTCATGATTGTGATATGTAAACACGCAATTGCAAGATAAATTCAGAATTGTTCGATAAAATGTCGCAATTTGGGTGAACTGTCCCTTTAAGAAAGCATTGGAAACATTTGAAACTTAAAATACACTTTTAGAAATAGTTTTCTGAAGACTGGGTACTATTTTACTATTATATTATTGTTCATTTAGGTTACACTTAATTTTAAGACAAAGTTGCACTGTACTTAGTTAAGTACTGAGTAATATTAATTAACTACATGTGTACTTACTATAGAATTATTGTAATTATACATAATTTACTGTTATTACTATAGTAAGTGCATGTAGTAATGTGAATGTCACCTTAAATAAAGTGTTACCAATAATAAATTAGAATGTCATAATTATATATAGATTGAGGTTTCAAATCGGAGATCAAGCCAATATAAGTTTTCAGATATAAAATACAACTTTATGGGGAAAATGAACTTCCCCAGAATCCATAGCATTGCATTGCATTATAATTGAATCAGCAGTAAAATCTTAGGTATGCACATGTCTTGTGTAAATAGTAGATGCTTTGTAAGAGGATATGAGAAAGGGCAAATGAAGGTGACCTCTTGTTTTAGCTGAAAGGGAGAGGGTTAGGAAAAGATTTCAGGACAGGTGAAAGGTCAAGGGAGGGAATCTATCAAGGAGGAAGTTGGAATTATATGAGGGGCCTCCTAAAAGTTGCTCTGTTGATGAGAGATTAAACACAGATTGCTGGAAATCACTTGACTGCAGTAAAACGAAAGAGTAAAAGCCATTTGATGGCGACTGCATATGCAAACTTGACTAAAAGATAACTGTGCATGCTACTGTATGTTGTTCCTGTAAAATATAGCTTTTTATATCCAAAAGTAGTGAAAATCCTTGAACAACTGATCCATCCTCACGAGCTTAATGTTACAAATTTGTCCGTTGTATCTAAAAGATTGAAAACCCCCAATTTAAGTCTTGTTATTGTATGTCTTTGTTTTATAAGCCTACAACGTTTTGTTTATTTCCAGGTTTAAATGAACAAAATCACAGATTTTCAGTGTGGTCTTAGACCACTGCATATTTTAGTTCATTATTAAAGCTGTCTGTGGGCTTTTAGAAAGAATATGATACAAGTTTTCTTCTGGCTATTGCATGCGGCACTGGGGTGCTAGTCTAAAAGTAGCCATCACTGGCTGTTGTAAATTTCAATCATCGATGGAAACTCAGCAGGGATGAATGGGGCGGGGTGAGCTGATACGGGGCGGAGAAATCTCAGCGGCGCCACCTTAAAAAAACAGTCGCGCCGATATGTCAATCCAGACGCGACCCAGACAGACCTCGGCCCGGGGGCCCAGCCGTGAGAGCCGCGCCGTGATTGGATTAGCGCCGCCGTCCTTTTGAGACTCGGCCTCCTATTGGTTGGAGCCGGGCGAGACGCTCACGCGCACAATGTCTACCCGCTTTTGTTATTGTAGCGAGCGCGAGGAGAGCGGCAGGATGCGCGGACGGAGACAGCGAGCCTGATAGTCCGGTATCGACTCCGATAGACTCAAATTAGATGTTGGAGGGGGAAGGGGACGCGGATTTCTACCTCTCCGTCCTTGTTCAAAAGACTGCCTTTTGCTATTCTCTAACAATACGACCGATGTGTGAGTATTTTTTGTTACATTTTACGTGTTTATTTTATTAATTTTTAAAGGCACGTTGCACCATTCGAGACCTTACGAGAAACTGAACAGGACTGTCGATTTGGCGATACATTTCGCTCATTAAAACACATTACGTCAAAGGCGCGCGTGCTCTAGTCGTAATAACTCATCTTTGCCCTTATCTGAGCTTTGAAATATTCGTAACTGTCTAGAATTTTAATATTGTCTCGAGACACTGACATGTCCACCTTCTCACTGCAAGTTCCCGATCAAGAGGCTGTTCCTTCAGCAGTTCACCTTGATTTAATTGACCCGAATACCGACTCGTTAGTTGGAATGCATAAACGTTTTGCATGTCATCTCAACTGTGCTCATATCCAGCGGGAGCTCGTGAAATGTTTAGACGGCGGGCTCGATGACGTCATGTGACCAAATATGGCATCTGCGCCGCTGCATTTGTTTGCCCGCAGAGCAGTCAACAGTTTGGCTTTAACTTTGCATGACATTTTATGAATACTAACTGTTATTCTACTGTAAGAGGGGATGTCGTGGGTAAGGCTTTTGTATGGTTTAAGCATTAGGGCTCTGTTCATTTCCTGTAGAATTAGGCCTACTATCATTGTTATTTCATTTAATACAGACATGATTGCATGTTAAATATGTTGATCGGGGTCGGTATCTTATGATACTGGCTCATAAACCTTGGGGTTTCATCATACTATAGCTGATATCGAAAGCAGGTACTGGGTCTGAATGTCCTCTAGCATCAGGCCGCCATGCATGCTTTACTCAAGTACACTATACTATATGATGAAATAACAGAGTAATACACCCAGATAAAAAGAAAGGAATAATGCATGACTGTGTCATTCGAAACTAAGAAGAAGCCCCTTTCTCAAATATTGCAGTGTATGAAATCTGTTACTTCATCTAAGAGTACATTCTGTTTTAATGCAAAGTTGTTCCTCTAGCGCTCATGCCTCAAGGGCCACTTGGACAGATATGGAGAGCATCACTGAGTTTGATAATAAGGGTCTCAGAGAAGCTTCCCCCAGATTAGAGTTGATGATGCTCAGAGATCTGAAGTGCCAGGATCCGTCAGCGCTCCACCAGCTCTCAATTACGGCACTCCAGAAATCTTGCACTTTTGCACTTGCAACATTTCATGCTATAAGATCACAGGGTGTTTTAGCAGCTCCATGAAGTTTTGCTTCTTATGAACAAAATACAAATTTAAATTTACTTTACCTAAGTCGCTAATAGCATATGCATAAAGTGTTTATGGATATTAAAATGGTTTCTCCTATCCCAGTTTAATGTGCAAAGAGAACTATAAGTTAGCTATTTGTTGGTTGGCTGGCTCCCTATAAATGCTGTTGCTTTTTGGCTTTTTACCTTAACCTTAACATTACCTGCTATTTTTGGATTTGCATGCTAATATACTACTTGTAGATTATGTCTGATGTATACAGTATATATATATATCATATACACACATGGAGCAGATGACCTATTATGTTGTCAAAATGTGCAGTATATGACAAAGCACACTGCATTATGGAATACTGTATCCCATAATCCAATACACACGACTTGGGCTTCCGCAACAAATTATCCCGTTTTTGATCAGACTGCCAAAAGGCATTTTTATACAAAATATAATTTAACATGCAAAATTACAGAGCCCCGCAGATGACATGCAGGGGAAAAAAACAGCACTTAACTAAAATCAGGGGGAAAATTTGTATAATGTGGCCACAATTTAACAAAATAAAAACAAGGGAACAAATACAGTACAACGAGGCCAAGATTTAACTAAAATAATGTAACAAATTTATACAACGTGGCCAAGATTTAACTAAAATAATGTAACAAATTTATACAACGTGGCCAAGATTTAACTAAAATAATGTAACAAATTAATACAACGTGGCCAAGATTTAACTAAAATAATGTAACAAATTTATACAAGGTAGCCATGATTTAACTAAAATAATGTAACAAATTTATACAAGGTAGCCATGATTTAACTAAAATAATGTAACAAATTAATACAACGTGGCCAAGATTTAACTAAAATAATGTAACAAATTTATACCATGATTTAACTAAAATAATGTAACAAATTTATACAAGGTAGCCATGATTTAACTAAAATAAGGGAACAGATTTGTACAACATGGCCATGATTTAATTAAAACAAGGGAATGAATTTGTACAAGGTGGCCGTGATTTGACTAAAACAAGGGAACAGATTATACAACATGGCCATGATTTAATTAAAACGAGCGAACAGATCAGTTTAATGTGACCCCAATTTAATTAAAACGAGAGAACAAATTTGTACAAGGTGGCCATGTTTGAACTAAAATGAGGGAACAAATTGGTACAAAGTGACTACTATTTACTAAAACGAGGGAACGAACTTGTACAAGGTGGCCACAACCAAATGAAAAAGCAGGGGCCACAAATTCATAATAATTTTTGGCCATGATATCTATTTTTTCCCCTGTCATGTGATTGGCTCCATATAAAATAACCTAATAATCTATTTCCCAGATGAAATCAGGATGTCACTTACATGCAGGGAAATGAATCAGGCGACATCAATTTTACCCATTGTTTGACAGGTTTACCATGGTGCAATGTCTACTATTTCGAAATCTATATTCCTCAAATAGTTGGCAGAATAAAGTGTATACACTAATTAGAAGTATTATATATTATAAGGGATTTTTAAAGGGATATATTAGGTATTCTACCACTAATTTCCACGAAGCATTACTACAGTACTGACTGTGTGTTAGCATACTACATGCAGTGTGTAAGAGTATTGTGTATTGATACTGCTGTTCTGTTTTCCCATCTGTCAGAGCAGCAGGATGTCCGTGAACCCTCCCAACAGTAATGACGCCTGCCTCAGTATCGTGCACAGTCTCATGTGCCACAGGCAAGGCGGCGAAAATGAAGGCTTTGCCAAGCGTGCCATTGAGAGCCTGGTCAAGAAACTGAAGGAGAAGAAGGACGAGCTGGACTCCCTCATCACCGCCATCACCACCAACGGAGTCCACCCCAGCAAGTGCGTGACCATCCAGAGGACGCTGGACGGACGCCTACAGGTGAACCACAGTTACAGTAATTGATGTTGAACTATTAACATTTGCTTTAATGCTCTTAGAAGTGAGTTACAGGAATCCCTCCAAATGTTAATGCTGAATGGACTGAACGGATGAGTCATTTCTTCATTTGGAAAACATCTTTCTTGTTTGCATTACTTAGTGTTAGATAGGTTTATCAGACATGGACTTATAGCTGTTTAGGTTGCCATTCTGTTAATGTGTAGGTTTAATTGGACATGACACAGCGGTAAAGGTATTTAGTGTTTCATGGGATCTGTTCGTTGAGCATGTGTATTTGTCACAAGGCAAAAAACTAGCGGTAGACTAATAGATTGTCCAAGCCAATTATTTGGTATATATTTGGCCATATATTTGGTATATATTTAGCCATTGCCTTGCTCTCTTCCCTGCTTAAGAGAAGTGATAGTTTCCGCTTGTGTCCGTTTCACCGTCCTGAGTGTTGTCAACGAATAATGCACACTTTTGATTTTCAAAAAATGTGAGTAAATAATGCATAATAATAAATAAACATCCCCTGCACACCTGAATGGTCAAATCTTCAAAATATATAACTAATATAATATAATATAATATAATATAATATAATATAATATTTATATGATATAATAAAAATTTATGGAGATTAATTTCTGTCATGCTTCCATTGTTTCATTAATTCTTAACAGTGGTCACATGAAAAACACAAAATAAATAAATAATAAAAAAAATAAAATAAATTTCTGGCAATCTTTGGCAAATTGTTGCTCATTTCTGAGTAAATATTAAAATTCCCATCTAATTTGGTATCAATAAATTGAACTGTGTATATACACTACCGTTCAAAAGTTCGTGGTTGACAAGGCTGCATTTATTAGATGAATACAGTAAATTGCATTTATTAGAAACTGCATTTATTAGAAAATACAGTAAATATTACAATTTAAAACACTTTCTGTTTGAATATATTTTAAGATTCAAAATGTAATAAATGTAATTTATTCTTATGATGGCAAAGCTGAATTTTTAGCATCATTTCTCCAGCCTTTAGTTAGTGTCACATGATATTTCAGAAATCATTGTAATATGCTGATTTACTGCTCAAGAGACATTTCTTTTTATTAGCAATGCTAAAAACACTTGTGCTGCTTAATATTTTTGTGGAAACCATGTAACATTTCTAAAAGCAACAGCATTTATGGGGAGCCAGCCAACCAACACATAGCTAACTTATAGTTCTCTTTGCACATACTAACATTGATTGATCTTATGTAGTCTACATTTGCTTACCTCGTCTAATAACGTGCAAGAGCGCCGTCTCTGTCAAGTCAAAGTTTGTCGCAAAGCTCTCGCCATCGTGGAAACGCCACGCCGATATTGATCCTCGTTTTATTCTCCTTTTGTCCCAAAATTTGCTTGCCATGGTCCATAATGTTTGAACGAAACTACAGCGGCGTGCCGCTAGCCGTTACGCAGCTGTCCGTGTCTGTTGCCATGGTTACTGTGCAGCACAAGCGGAAACCAGGGATAACGCAGATATTACGTCAAAGACAGGCGCAAGTGACAAGAGAGGGACGGGCACTATTTAAAATTGTGAATTTCTCTGAATTTACAAATTCTTAGAAACATTTAGGATAATGTACGTATACAGCTGAACGAAATATATAACATTGTGCAAGTGGATTTTGGATATTTTAATATAAAAATTTTACATATTGTACCTTTTAATAGAAAGTTCAAAAGAATAGTGTTTATTTGAAATAGAAATCTATATTTATAATTGTACATGTATATGTATACATCAAAGTATTAATTTCCTTAAAAAAAAAAAGCTAACAAACCCTGAAATTTTGGTAGTGTATGTTGGTATTATATTGGTCATCATCAGTATGCAGTGCTTATTTTCATTATACATATGATATCATCGTTCGAAGTATTTAAATCCATACCACAGATTTCCCCCTCAAAAAATGTCACAATAAATGCAAGAAAGTTCGTAGATTCTGTATGAGATTGATCGTCCACCCTGCTCTCTAGATATCGGTTTTGACATCGGCCGTTTAAAAGACCCATATTGGTCAACAACTGTATAAACTCTTTCCCCTGCCTAGAAAAACTTTCAAAGTTTTTTCTACATTGTTCACACAATTGTGTTTCTCCTAATCTATTTGTGAATCCTGTGATAAATAAAGCAAGACAATGTAAATAATCAAGGCATTGTCCACTGAACAAACTTAGTGATTGGGTGTTGCTTTGGGGCCCAGCGCTAATCACATACATGTGAACATACGGCTTTCATATGGGAGAGCGATGCAGTCGATGTTTCAGCCAATGCTAATAGCTTTCTGCCAGTAGCGTCGGTGTCCATGGATACTAGATGATTGACAGCAGAGAGACATTCATCACAAGGTCTTTTGACTGCAAACCTCAACAACCTCAGAGTTAAAGTGGTGGTTTATATGGTGTCTGTGCAGTTTCCCCACCCATTTGTATGGGCAGATTTAGAGGGAGGGGTGGAGGAGAGCTTGTGAAGGTTGTTTTGTCTAAAACACAGGAAAGGGGCCGGGTTAACTTAAGGCCGTCTATTTTTTCCTCTGTGTAGAAAGGCTGCTGGTAGATAGTACACTCCATTCTTTACGCACAAGATGTGATGATATACAGGCAACACAAGTGAAAAAACTGTGTATGTACAGTAATAGAGAACCTGGTGCAATAGAGCTGAACTACTGAGTGAGACGTAACGCATCACCTTTTTTGACCTTGCTAGAGACAGTGGGCCTCATTTATAAACTGTTCTGCATTTGATCTTACGATCATTTCTCAAATGTGCACACGTGTGATTCAGAGAATGAACGTACGCACAAAAAACGTGCATACGCTTCTCTTCCAGATGGGAAATCTATAAATTAGAAAATATAAAAATATGAATGGTTTCAGATCTCCGCCTTGTAAATGCCACCTAATTATTGTCATATAAACACATAGAAAGCACCAGTCAACATCCAAATCCTTTACTTGAGAATGGCGAGTGAGAATGTTAAGAATTGCTTAAATGTTCAATTACCCCAACTTTCTGCCAAGGAAAAATTACCCCATGCTTTACTCAACTTCAAGCCATCCTAGGTGTATTTGACTTTCTTTTTTCTGATGAACGTATGCAGAGTTATGTTAATAAATATCCTGACGTATCCAAGCTTTATAATGGCAGTGAATGGGACCAATGAATATGAAGCTCAAGAAAGTGCATTCATCGATTATAAACGTACTCCACAAGGCTCTGAGGAGTTAATAAAGGCCTTCTGAAGTGAAGTGAAGTGAAGTGAAGCGATGTGTTTGTGTAAGAAAAATATCCATATTTAACAAGTCGGACCACTTTATTCATAAGTTGAATATGGAAGGCGGTCTGGCGGAGGCTATATATTTTACTTTATAACTTGTTAAATATGGATATTTAAGCATCGCTTCTCTTCAGAAGGCCTTTATTAACACCCTGGAGCTGTGTGGAGTACGTTTTTGATGGATGGATGCACTGGCATTGTAAAGCTGGGATGCAGCAAGATATTTATTAACATAACTCTGATTGTGTTTATCAGAAAGAAGAAAGTCATATACACCTAGGCTTGAGGCTGATTTTCATTTTAAAGTGAACTAATCCTTAAAGTGAGTCAAAAAACACTCTAAAGTTCAGTTAATTGCTTTCAACACAGATTTAAACTGTAATACATTTTCATTTACTTGCAATTAAGTGTCTTAAAAAACATTACATTCTGTTCACATTTAAATATATTCTTTTAAACTGCATTATTTCCATAATAAATACTCTTTTTAAAAGTATGCTAAAGTATACTTTTTTTTTTACTTGGGGCTTCTTTTTTCTTTTTATAGTTGCCACAATAAAATTCATACACTGTACAGTTTTACACTGATTTGACCACATTAAGGTCTCTTTAATATGTTAAATATTATCACAATTTTTATTCATATTGTTTGACACTGCTATTTCATACCATTAATAGGGAAAGAAATGCATTCCACATGTTTTACAGAGAATGACTGCAAACAAACTTTATTTAACTTTACTGTAAACTTAGATGTAGATTTTTTCCCCAATAAAAATCACTGTTGTTTTATCACCCAGCCCTACATTAAGAAGATTTTAGGTACTCTGTAAAGCAGCATGCCTAACAACATCCTATAACTGCAGTTCACCAATGTCTGTCAGATGTGTTTTCATATGTAGGTATTCTAAACACACGTAAATGGTCTTTTATCATTTTTTAGTAAATAATGAATTCTGAAATTCTTCTGTGTAAAGGAGATGTCCACCTGGTGTAGTTTCTTGCTCAACGGCACACCAGTGAGACCTCAGCAGCTCTCATGTCCACTCTGGTGTTTGAACCCTGGCCCTTTTGGTTGCCAGCCCCACCACATTTCTGTCTTTGTTTCAGTCCGTCTTCAGCCCTAAATGGCACTGACAGCTGGATTTATCCCTCTGCTCTGCTCTAGTATCATGCTGCTAGCGCACAACTGCAGCGTCATGCCACTAGTGTTAATCTACAACGGATTATCATATCACACACACGTCCTCCCTGCTGTTCTACTACACTAAACAAGCACAGGCAGCTGTGATACGGACTCAAAACTCAACACATGACCTTACGCTCAGTGTGTTTTCAGGATCATGTGATGCTCTTTTGTCATTCCACTGCATACCTGTCAAATAGCTGCTGTTAAAACATTTTGGTCATGTTGCTGTGTCTTTAGCAGAAATTTGACTTGTGTTTGTCTGAGCAATAGGTCACATCATCCAATGTTCAGTTCCTGATCTAGGTTCCAGTCTCTTTGTCCTTTCAATAGACATACTGGCTGAAAATAAAATTTAAAACAATGCTTATGCTGAGGAGTATGAGGAATCAATAGTTCCAATACTGCATCAATAGCCAAAACTGCATTATATAAATTGCGTGTGCAGTTTCAAAATCACACAGTTCACACAGTTTAAATATACATAGATTTTATTATTACACTATGTTGTATTCCTCATGAACATTTATTTTACTCTCCTCTTTTTTTCTTATTTTTTTCTTTTTGTAGGTTGCAGGACGTAAAGGTTTTCCTCATGTAATCTACGCACGGTTGTGGCGCTGGCCCGACCTTCACAAGAATGAGCTCAAGCATGTGAAATTCTGCCAGTACGCATTTGACCTCAAATACGATAATGTCTGTGTCAACCCTTACCATTATGAGAGAGTGGTGTCACCAGGCATCGGTGAGTCTGCTATCCTTTTATTCATCACCATGAACAAAGACATTACTGATGTGATTCTCTGTCTCGAAAATACAGTGTTAAGCATTTTTTTAAAAAGTGCAGGAAAACTTTGTTTGGCAAATTTGCAATATGATTTTCTCTTTTCTTTTGTTTTTTCTTTCACTCTTCTCAAGTTGGTCTCAGTCTTCAAAACACGGGTAAGTTATACATGTTTGTATGCAGATTTTCATCTCTATTTTGTTTAAAATGTTTTTTTTTTGTAATAATATAAACGCCTTTTGAATGTTAATATATATATATATATATATATATATATATATATATATATATATATATATATATATATATATATTATTTACATTGTTACAAAGAAATTGTTTAAAATAAGTGCTGTTCTTTTTAACTTTCTATTCATCAAAGAATCATGAAAAAATATATGTCCACCAAAAATGTGTTTCCAGCAAATCAGCATATTAATACAATTTCTGAAAGATCATGTGACACTGAACACTAGGGTAATAGCTGCTGAAAATTTAGCTGTGCCATCACAAGAATAAATACTGTTTTAAAGGAAAATAGAAAACTTGTTGTAAATGTTAATAATATTAATGTATTTTTAATCAAATAAATGCAGTATAAGCATATAATATCAATGTAAGATTTAATTTAGATTTTTTAAATAATTGGGATCTTAATTGGAATGAAAACATGAAGCTTAAATTTAGAAAATAGTGAAAAATTGCTTATTCCACACAGGTTCAAAAGGATTCGGTAATTTGATTAAAGGATTAGTTCACCCAAAAATGAAAATTATCCCATAATTTTCTCACCCTCAAGCCATCCTAGGTGTATATGACTTTCTTCTTTCAGTCAAACATAATCAGAGTTATATTAAAATGTATTCTGGCTATTCCAAGCTTTGAGGGGTGAACTAAGGAACTAAGATTTTGAAGCCAAAAAAAGCACATCCATCCATCGTAAAAGTAATGCATACGGCTCCATGGGGTTAATAAAGGCCTTCTGAAGGGAAGTGATGCCTTTCTGTAAGAAAAATCTCCATATTTATAACTTCATACACTATAATCACTTGGTTCAGATAAGCTTCTCCAACATTTCTCTTTAAAAATTCTCATTTTAGACTTATTCGTGACCGGTGTTTTGTTTTGCTCTCTCCTCTTTGCTTCTGCGTTCATTAATACATAATGCGTCAGTTCAAAGTTCACTCCGGCCGGAATTGACTCCGGAATTGACCCTTTAAGTTCCAAACGAATCAGTAAATGATTGCGTAAAATAAATATAATTTGTCCTCTGGCTGGTGTCAAGGTCCCACTGGCAGACTGATAAAGGAAGAGTACAGCCACGACTGCATTCAGATGGATGTTCCCCCTGGCTTGCCTCCCCAGCAGGACCACCAGGGAGCGATGAAACTCCCTCCTCCGGACCACTACGGCCAGCCACTGCCTCCTCTACAGCTGCCTTCAGAACCCACCCGCGCACCCCCACCGGTCACTCTTTACTCCAATATGCCCCTCTCCCCCACCGGTAAGTGCTGACCTTTTGCCATAGAGAACCCTAGGAGGTTAAATTGTGCAGTTGTAATAGTGTCGTTGTGTCATCTTTCAAACTCTCATGTCTTTCAGCTTCAGGCTCTATGATGCCGATGCAGGGAGGTCATGGTGAAGGCTTACTACAGATTGCATCTCCTCAGGGTCAAGTCATGGCCCCTACACCTCCCCCCTCCACCCCCACACATGGACCCCCACAGACCCCCGTCCCACCCCAGCCTCCACCAAACCAGAATGGCTACAACAGCTCCAAACACTCCCAGACGCAAGGCTCCTTTCACAGTAAGTATTACACTTTGTCCTCATAACCAATCAATCACTTATCAAGTGATAAATCCTGTTTGTTAATTTGAGTTTTTGACCAGTGTTATTTACTATTATAGTGTTATTCATATGTTGAGTTAGCTTTTATTTTTATATTTGCATTTTTCATTTTAATTATAGTGCTATTATATGTTCTTTTGTAATTTGTATTTCATTTTTATTTTAGTTAGTAATTTCAACATAAACTTATTAATTTCAGTTATTTGTCAAGGAATCACTTCTAATTTATGTTTAAAGGGGTCATGAACTGCGTTGTTGTATTGTTTTATAATGTTTCCTGGGGTGCATTTATAATGTTAGTATGCTTTTTACATCATAAATGGTCATAATTTAGAAATAAATGGCATTTTTTTCCTACCCTGATGATCGCTCTCTTTTGTGAACGCTCTGTTTTAAGGGGCATGTCTGCTGTGAGACTTCAGTGTAAACGCCCACTTCTGTGATTGGCTAGCATCTTTGCCTATGAAATAGCTAAGTATTACTTTCTCGAAAACATTTAGCATGTTTTTACTACTACAGCTCTCAAGGTTAACTAATCATGAAAAGTGTTAATTATAGCATTACATTTAGATCTATGGCATTACATTTAGATGGAGGCATGAAAGGTTACAGTGATGAACATTGTAGACGATCTCAGACATGTCTTGAGCGCATGAAAGCAGTGATCTCGACATTGCAACTCAATTTATGCACACTAACCAATGCTTTTATCATAACTAACTAAGAGATTTGTTGAGTAAAACAGGAGTTTTCGGGAGTCCAGAAATCAGTCACTGTTAAACTCACACTGTTTGATTGACAGCTCCAGCGATTGTAAAGGGAGCGTTTGAATTACATATTATTTTCATGCTACAAAGAGGAACAACGTGAAGTTGACCATTTAGTCACTGGTTTGATTTCCTGACACATATACAAAGAACATTTGACTGTAGATGAATCATTAGGCTACATATCAGATCAGGCATTAGAATTAACACAGTTACTTGCATGTTGTTGCATTACTGTCAAGTTCATTTCGTAAAAGTCTGTTTGCAAAGCCTGCGACAAAATGCGATTGATTTCCCAAAGAATCCACTGTGAAATTTACAGAATACAAGTGGGCGAGGCTAACGTTGCAGTGATGAAGTAGGCGTTGATTTTTTTTCCCTTCGGAGGCGGCATTTCTCCTATGTCATAGATAGGGACATTCTGAGTCGTTCGCTGGGCCTGGTGTCAATGAAAGCTTTTATTGGACTAACAAGGTATTTTCAGTTCTGAAACTTACAGGATATTCTTATGATGATCTCTTATATATCAAAAGCTCATGGAAAAGTTGATTACTCAATTCATGACCCCTTTAAATTTAAATGTATTTTTCATTGAAATATAGTTTTTCTCTTAATTTCTATTTTATGTAAAATATTTATTTCAATTAATGAGAGTTTGTAATTTGTTTTTTCTTTTAGTATTAGTTAACAATAATTTGATTTCTGTTTTTGTAGCCATTCTCACAGTGAAATCTCATTGGTCCAAATTCCACTCCACAAAGCTGTATATTAACTTTTAAATGTATTCTAATTTGCTGTGGCTTTGAAATGTTGGTATTTTCTCTTTCGGTGTAGACAGATAAAATACTTTTATCACTGGAAATTTGTTGTGTCATGCTTGTTTGGCTGTTATGATCTCATTACTACCCACCAAGGGCCCTTTTCACTGCTTCATATATAAAACATTTTTAATCTCTAAATTGCTGCAGCAACCTGGACAGGCAGCAGCACAGCCTCCTACACTCCTGTAGGACCCCAGCAAAATGGGCGTGGCCACCAACCTCCTCTCCACCATCCACACTTCTGTACGTTTGTCTTAAACATTAATACAAACACTTTACTTAAAAGTGCATGTATGCAAATACACCATAATTTAATCCATTATAATATCTTCCTCTATCAGGGTCTCAACATCACAGTTCAGCATCTTTCCCTCCTCCAGTCTCCAACCATCCAGGTTTCTACTTAATATAATCGGCACTTAATGTAAACACACACTGTTCAAAAGTTTGAGGTCAATAAGAGTTTGCTTGAAAGAAATTATTACTTCTATTCAAAACTTATTGTATACGACTTATTTCAAAAGCATTAAAACATCTCTCTGACCCCAATCTTTTTTAATGGTTTTGTACACTTTGTTAACTTTAATTTCTATTTATGCTCTCAGACTCACAGTTCAATATGCGATGCATCAACAGGTCCTGAGTTTTGGTGTTCCATCTCTTACTTTGAGATGGACGTGCAGGTGGGGGAGATGTTTAAAGTGCTCTCCAGCTGTCCGGTGGTGACGATTGACGGATATGTGGACCCCTCAGGAGGTGACCGTTTCTGCCTGGGTCAGCTTAGTAATGTGCACCGCACAGACGCCAGTGAGCGGGCCAGGTATGTGTGCCGTAATCCAACAATTGTTCCAGCCAGTGCTGGGAAAAAATATCTTAGTGTGGTTAGAGCTCGGTGATATTTTGAATATTTATGATTTGTTGCAGCATTGTGAATATCACAATAAGTTTTATGTGGTTTTTATTTAGCTATTAAGTTTTCTAAAGACCAGTGCCTGTAGCTAGTTCCATTTTTCTTTTTTAATCACAACTTTGGAGTGTGAACATGCCAAAAATAGAGTTTTAATGGCATCAAAAAAAGGTAATTCTTGGTGTTATTATATACAGACAGCTAGTTTTCAGTTAGTAAAGAAAGACATTTTTGGAGCAAGGAGGAGACACGTGCTGTGTCCAACATATCATGTTTGAGTTTGGGGATATATATATATATTATAACATATTTAAATATGTTTTTAGGCTTCAGTAGTTTTAACAGTTGATAGAGTTTTATAAGGATAATTTGTATTTGTCATTTGTGGGGCTAGCATTATCTTATGGTAAGTTTAATGAAACACAATGTTCTATCTCTGTTATTCTGAATGTTTATCATAGCCATAATGTTGTTTTAATTTTTTTCACAATTTCTACAAGTGTAACAATGTTTGCGGTTGAGGGTAAGAGTGGAAATTCAGCGAGGATTAAGAAAACAGTGCCGTGCAGGGCTCTAGTAGGTGAATTTGCGACCATTTAGAAAGTATGTTCTATATAGTATGATGGTGGGTACTAGTAGGAATTAAATTTGGTTGTACTACATTGGCCATGTGACCTTCCAGGCTCATTTGTGTCGCTTCACTGCTATTAATAAATCCTCTATTGTGGCCTCATGGAATAGTAAAGTGTCCATTAAATATGCACTTCAGAATCTCACCGGAAGTAGTAAGTCATCCAGGGACTTTTCGCCTACTGTTTTTTCGAATACTGTTCAATCTGACACTATTCTGATGGTGCACTGTTTTTACACATAATATTGATGAAGAATTTGGTTTTGGACACAGTAACAAAAAAAACAACACATTTTACACACATTAAAATACATCATTCTTGGGTGTTATTATTCTTGTTAAGGATATGAATTCAGTGTTATTTTAGTATTAATTCATATTTTGAATTATATATCTTTTTTTTTATATTTTATGTTTAGTTTTAGGTTTTGTTTTAGTATTTTTTAGTACTTAAAGTTATTTATTTAAGTTAGTTAAGGCAATATTTCTAAACATTTCAATATTTTAATTTATGTTTAATGTTTTTCCTCTAATATTTATATTTAATTTGATTTCAGCTTACTTAACTTACTTTACTTAACAATGACAAAACTGAATGCATTAAATTACTAACAATGGTGTTATTGTTTTTACTAAATCTATTAAAAATAATTTGCGTTAATTGAAATAAAGGAATTAAAATTAAATATAAATTTTAGGTGAAAAGGTTAAAAAACGTAAATGAAAATTAGAAATGTTGAAATAAGTTACTTTAAATTGAAGTACTAATATTACTAAAACTAATAAAAATGACAAAAGCACACAGCAAAAATACTAAAGCTTCAAAAACTTCAAAAAACTTTTTCAAAATAAAAGTTTAACCAGGGTATGAACATTATTAGAAAACGATGTTAAACATGGTATTGTATATGGTGATGAATCTATTGGCAGCAAATGGCCAAGGCTGAAATTTTGGTTCTTCTGTGGGAAAAGCATGTTTTTTTTCTGTAAATATTATGATGAAGACTCTTAACATCAACAAAAAGCTCAAAAATATCAAGCTATACTGTCCAGACCAAATGGCTATATATATATATACATACATATGTGTGTGTGTGAGTCTGTTTTTTGCATAGATGATTTTCACAGGTTTCATGTTTGCCTTAACACACACGTTGCAAAAACAGCTTACTGTGCCAGAATGACACTGTGATGAACCACAATAAACAAACAGATTATGCAAGGATAAAAACCAGGAAATAACTGGTTTTAACAACCTGACAAAATGGAATGCAAGCATGTCAACAAAGCCGCATCTGGTTTTGGTTATGACATGTGTTCAATTGTGTTATGTAAGTCTCTGAAGGAACCAAAAATATTGGAAAGGCAATGGTTGCATTCATTCATTCTGCTGCTGTCTTCTCAACCTGTCTGCAGGTTGCACATAGGTAAAGGCGTGCAGCTAGAGTGTCGTGGAGAGGGTGACGTATGGATGCGCTGCATGAGCGATCACGCCGTCTTTGTGCAGAGTTACTACCTGGACAGAGAAGCAGGCCGAGCGCCAGGAGATGCAGTGCACAAAATCTACCCAGGGGCCTATATAAAGGTAAAAGCTTGTAAAAGCTTCATCATCATATTTTATTAATTATTTACAGGCAGAAATAGTACAGCTTTACTTGTAGTTGGTGAATAGAATTGAATTTTGTAGAAAATTACATTGTGACTTGTTTATAACCCTGAAAAGATTTAAAAATGCTTATTTTATTGTTACATGTAACTACATTTTATTCATCTTTTATACATATTTATTTCAAAAATTGATATTGAAAAACTGATAGATAAATTGATATATTTATCTATTTTTTTAAAAAACAAGTAACTTGTCTAAATATGTGTCTATATGTCAGTGTGACAAGTTTATTTTTTGTTACACTTAACTACATTTCATATACAAAAAACAGTATTTCAAAAATAGAATAAGCAACCTGTCTAAATACATCTATTTGTCAGTTTAAAAAGTGATTTACATTTTTGAATAATTTTTTTGTAGTTAAAATGTAAAATGTAGTTCCATATAACAAAATAAATAAACATTATAAATATAAAAAACAATAATTAAAAATAATTTTTTTTTTTTCGTATTGACAAATAAATAGATGAATTTAGTTTCTTTTTGTGCTGCAGATTTTAATAAATTCATCATGTTCATTCATCATCAAATTCATCATCAAATTCATTATGTTTTCATAATAATAATACAATTTTAATAAACTTATATACTATTATTAATAAATTGAAGATCAAGGAAAAGTATGACCATAATATGACCCCTTTAATGCCAGACTCGATGGGCAGTAAATACCTTCCTACACTTGAGAGCTCTGTGTGTATTTTTGCTTCCTGTCACATTAGATTTGCTTGATCCAGAGCTTGACTTTTTTTTAAGCCCGTCCAAATGATTTCTCATCAGCCATTGTTTTAGGACATGGCAGCGAGGTCTGTGAGCCTCAATGCTGTGCTGAAAGCAGAAAGAGTTAGTGTGTTGTTTTATTCCTGCAGGTCTTTGACCTCAGGCAGTGCCACAGGCAGATGCAGCAACAGGCAGCCACGGCACAGGCGGCAGCTGCAGCGCAGGCCGCAGCGGTGGCAGGGAATATTCCAGGACCAGGAAGTGTTGGTGGAATCGCGCCTGCAGTCAGTGAGTGTCTGCCTCATTCGATGCAAAGCTATGAGGTCAAAATGAAATCTGTTAGCCTTGAGGTCATCAATAAAGGGATAATGTACATCCAGCAAAATAAACCCTGACAGGATGTACATTATCCCTCCTAATACACAGATACTTGTCACATAAGTAAATAATCATGCACGGAATATTGATTTGACATTTGAGTTGAAATATTTTATTAGCACATTAGATGCAAAGCTTCCGCTAAGAAAAAACTTTCCAAGCAGCAAATTTGAGACTAGAGGAACAAACAAGTTCAAACTAGGTGGATATTTAAAGGATAACAGTCATATTACTTATTACACAGCTTTTCACCACATCAATAATGACTGGGATATGAAATATTGATTTGAGAAGAAACCATTTTAATATCTTAGCTCTTTATTATATTATAATATCAGGCCTAATACTGTAGGCCTACTATTAATACTGAAATCATCCGGGTATATTTTACAGTAAATACAGTCGATAACAAGATGCACCAGCTGCATTTGAGTGAAATAAGAGAGCTTGAGAGAGTGTGATACGAGAGACATGAAAGAAGCATCCACCTCAAATAACCGGATGACCGTTATTATACAGCATTGCTTTTGATCATGAAATAACCGACCTCAGAATCAAGCATTTCAGAGAGCCATATAATAAACAAAGCCGCTTTAAGCCAAACCAAGGTTAGCAAAAAAATAAATAAATAAACAAACAAAAAAACAACACAACGCAGCGGTACGTGGGCAAGCAGACCAGAGGCTGTTTTTTAATGGATGTCAATGGAGGAGAGGCTTCAGTACGCTGAATAAACTGCTTTTGTGAGGAAATAGCTTATCACTTAATGAACTGACCGCATATCTACTAATCTTTAAAGGGATAGTTCACCCAAAACTGAAAATTACCCCATTATTTACTCACCCTCAAGCCATCATAGGTTTATATGACTTTCTTCTTTCAGACGAATACAATCGAAGTTATATTAATTAATGTCCTGGCTCTCCTAAGCTTTATAATGGCAGTGAATAGAGGATGAGATTTTGAAGCCCAAAAAAGTGCAACCATCTATTAATAAAGGGTTTCTGAAGGGAAGTGATGTGTTTGTGTAAGAAAAATATCCGTATTTAAAACTTTAAAACTTAAATAACTGGCTTCTGGCAGACGGCAGTATGCATGTCGACTTACGCCTTACACAATGTAGGAGTAGCGTAAGCTTTGACGCCTCTCGCTGTTCAAACAAATAGGGCTTTGCAACAAACTCAAGCTCCTCTTCTCTTATATCGAATTTAAATATGGATTTTTTTCTTACACAAATGCATCACTTTTCTTCAGAAGACCTTCATTAATCCCCCGGAGCCGTGTGGTTATCTTTTATTATGGATGGTTGCCCTTTTTTTGCTTCAAAATCTCATCATCTGTTTACTGCCATTATAAAGCTCAGGAGAGCCAGGACATTATTTAATATAACTCTAATTGTTTTCTTCTCAAAAAAAGAAAGTCATATACACCTAGGATGGATTGAGGGTGAGTAAATCATAGAGTAATTTTAATTTTTTGGTGACCTAACCCTTTAACTAGAGAAGAAATTCAATGATGTCAAGGCTGTAATATGATTGGTTATCAAGTCAGAAGTGATCGGCCAACAATAAGTCCATCTCTGTAATAAATGCATCTAACTTACTGTTTCAACAGGAAATAAGTCAACATAGGATAAAACCTTTTTAAAATTTTATGGGGGTATTATCAGATAACCTAATTCCTTTATAAATAAAGTTTTTGCAGAATCAGTGCAAATTCAAAAACTGAGTTGTTGGTGAATTTAAGAATGTTTATTTTTCCAGGCCTCTCAGCAGCAGCAGGGATTGGTGTGGATGATCTCAGGAGGCTGTGCATCCTGCGCCTGAGCTTCGTGAAGGGCTGGGGCCCTGATTACCCCCGGCAGAGCATCAAGCACACCCCCTGCTGGGTGGAGGTGCATTTGCACCGGGCACTGCAGCTGCTGGATGAGGTGCTGCACACTATGCCACTGGCAGACCCTGGACCAGCTAACTGAGAGGGAACAATACACAGAAAACACTCATAACACAGATACTGGACTCACTACAGTAAGCGTGCGAACCACATTACGTGCTACAGTGTGGTTTGTGCTTTTAACAGTCATTAGAATCCCAATGAAAACACCACCTAAATTCACTACTCTAAAATTCATGTTTTTGAAAGGTATTTCAGTGCATTTTATTGTTCTATAGTGTTGCATTTCTTTTTGGGTGAGTCTCACAAAAACATGTCTAGGTCATATTTCATCCAATATAAAAATATATATATTTTGCTTAAAGAGAATGAAGCCTGTTTTCTTGATTTTTTTTTTTTTTTGTTTGTTTTTGTTTTTTTATTATTATTATTTTTTTTTATTGTGACATTATTTATAATTAAGCACATTTCCCTACAAATTTACATTATTGAAATGTTTCCAAATGTTTAATTTTAAGTTTTTGCAATGGTGATTCTGATGAGAGTACTGCATATTTTTATTTAAAAAAAAAAACTGTAAAACAGTGATTTTTGTTTCATTAAAATCCATGTAAATTAAAGGCAGTCCAACAAATACGACAATGTAACTTATTACAATATAACTACAATGTACAAATACTTAATTTAAATAATATAAAGAAATAAATATATATAACATCATATATTATATATCATGATTTATATATATATATATATATATATATATGTTTAATGTGAATTAGGAAAATAATGTCATAATGAAGAAATCTAAAAGAAGTTTCACTTTATACAAAATATCTTTTTCTGTTTCTTTCTCTTGATTTTATGGTGAAATGTGATCTGGACATGTTCTTGATGGGAATCGTGAGATTCATCCATTCAAATTAGATGTATATACCTTAGCGCTACAGGTCAACTAATGAATGCAAGTTTACACAGGGTTGATTGCAGATTAAGTTCAGGGAAATAGCTTTATTGTTCATATGCCTTTCTAGCTTTGCACATCATGCAGTTATGCTAAGAATATTAGAGCCTAATAGTTTTGCAATACTGGTATAAAATGCTTACAATCTGTCTTTGCAAGAAATTCAATTATGGGTCTGTGTCTGAACATAAAACAAAGCGCAAAAAACTGCCATTTTTGCAATGGCCTTGGTTCCTGAAGTATTTTTCCATTCACTTACTCCATAAGAGTTCTGAGTCTTGAACCAAACCAAATATGCATTACAAAAATATGCATTGTGAATTTAAATCAGCTTGTATACTATATATTTGAAGTTTGTTGCAAAATATTTATTCAAATGTTCCAAAAGTATTCAAATGTGTATTCAAAAATATTTACTAGATTGAGAGTGTAGCGAGATTGACTCGAATCTCTTTGGAGAAAATGAATGGTATTTTTACTTGCAGAACCATTGTGTTGTGCTCTATTGGACTGTTGAACCTCCAACCAAGTTTATTGCGTAAAATCTCAGAACATCTTGAGATCCACGGGTTTGGTAGCACTAAATGCCTCAGAGCAAATATTTATCGTTATGTTGGCGCTGGTCACTTCAGGAACCGTTCGAAAGGACCAGCTGATGTAGATGCAAACCTGCCTCTGAGAGACAAACTGTACCAGACAGATAACAGGACAAACTGTCAAAACAAAACGCTCATCATCTCTGTGCTTGTGCTGTGTTCCTCTACATGTGGACCTCAACTCAGCTATTACGCGGCTTACTATCCAGGCATCTTATTAGTTAGACTTGCAATAGCCTTCCAGCTCCTTTATTTTCATACCAAAAAAAAAAAAAAAAAAAAAGAAGAAGAAGAAAAAAAAAGCAAGCCTGAATTGTTCAGCTTTAAAATGGTGGTATTAGTATTGTGACGCAGTTCGGTGTTTGTAACCAAATCATTTTGCCATGTGGTGTAACTCACCAAAGCCAGAATACCTCATGATAATCAAGCATGAACCCAGTGGATTTTTCTTTATGCCAAAATGTGTCTGGATTCTTCTACTTTCCGGACGTCATGCTCACCTCATACTTTAACCAAATCAAAACAGGGCGTGTCTTGAACCGAATGTAGAGCCTTGATGCACCAACTGACCGATTTCAAACAACGGGTTTTTGCCAACACCAGTTACTCAGCTTGAGCATTTATCTCGCCCAGCAACTCTTGTCTGGATTGTGAGCAAAATTCAGTCAGTCAGCCCCATACTACTATAACCTTTTGCAAACGGGTAGAACATCTAAACTTCAAACTTTGAGCATTAAACATTATTGTTTTGCTGCCTTCCCAAACTGAAATGTCTATATTTTACTGTAAACTTACTTAATGGAAAGATCCTTTATATTGGTTTATTCAATATGTACATCCAATACAAATGCAAATCTAATAATAAAAGTGGAACCTCATTATAGTGTTAAAGTCAACATGAAATCAAAATTCATCCTGTTTACTTTTTCCTGAACTTCCCTTCTATTCATCAAAGAATCCTGAAAAAAAAATGTGTCAGGGTTTCCACAAAATAATTAAGCAGTATAACTGTTTTCAGTTGATAGTGATAAGAAATGTTTCTTGAGCAGCAAATTAGCATATTAGAACATTTCTGAAGGATCATGTGACCACATTGAAGACTGAATGGTGAAAATTTAGCTTTGCCATCACAGGAATAAATTACATTTTTAAAATGTATTGCAATAGAAAATTGATATTTTAAATTACAATAATATATCCAAAATTTGTTTTTTAATGAGCCCTTAAAGGGAACTTTTGATGTGTCGGAAAAAAAAATTGAGATGGGAAACAAAATTATTTTTCAATTCTTTTGCGTTTACTTAAAAATATTGTTTCTCTGAGAAACTTTGTTCACTCAAAAAAGCATCACCGTGCTTTTTTTAATTTTTTTTTTTATCATCACCGTGTCCCTTTAGGGGCTCTAGTTTTTATTGTATTTTTAAGTAAATGCTACCTTGGTGAGACTTTTGTAATGCCCACTTTTTACAATATTACAGTATTTGCAGTGAAATATGTTACATTACAGAAGTAAATAGGTTGCGAATGCCATTTCATGTTGACTTTAATCAGATCATCACTATTTTTAGTGCTTGACAAGTGTTAGCTGTGGTTAGTCACAACTTAAGAGAAAATATTTAGTAGAGGATTGTATGATATTCTGCGTTCCCAGTATAGTTTCCACAGTAATAATCTTTGTGCCTTTCCCTTTGTGCTCCTTTGTTCATAGATAGATTTTGAAATGACTAAAAAGCCCTTCCCAGTTATTCTCACATTGATGATAAACATCGCAAACTTTCTATTGGTCTGAAATATTCCAGTAGTTTTAAGCAATGAAGTACGTCAGGGATGTTTTAGTCGTCTTACAGTCGGAGTGTTTTTGGGTTTCAAACATGACGTTTGTAAATTGGGTGATGCAAAAGATGCAAATTCTTCATCTGCAGGGTTGTTCACATCGGCTCAGGTCACGTTGAGAATTATGAGCCTTTCGGGAAATTTATCGTAAAGCTTAATGCCTTGTTTTCTTTCTTTTTCTTGAACGTCAGATGCTATAAAACACATTGAATTGTCAGGTACACTCATTATTTTGATGAGTGCCTTTGTGCTGTATTTCATTGGATACGTGTTACATATACATACACTGCAAATTAAAGGCTAATTACAGTAGTTTTAATACAAATTTCAAAGGCACTTTGCAATGTTCTCAAACAGTGTTGAGTTATCTTTAAACCGGTATGCTATCTTGAGGTCGTTTTGGGTGAAATAGATTTAAGCTCTCGCATTTCACATCAGATACACATAATAACATATTTGTTGTATTTAAAGATAGAAACATTTATAATAATAGACTTAGACAGGTATCTAAATGTCATTAGCAACTTCAGTGCATAGCTTGATTAGAATTACAAGTATAATTCGAAACATTTTGTTGGTTTAAAGAGTTTGCCAAAAATATCACCAGTGTTGGGTAAGTTACTGTAGTAGCTAGTAATTGATTACTTTTTTTTAGTTACGTCCTCAACTGTGTAATTACATTACTCTCTCCCAAAAAGTACTGTATTACTTATTAATTACTTTTTACTAATTACTTCTTAGTCCCATATCAACCTCGACCAGTTGAACAATACAAGGATTGGCATGAAACTGCTCTTTTAATTCTTTCAATAAATAATATAGAATTGCATAAATTATTCTTGAACTGACTGAAGTATTTAGAAGGAGAATGTTACATATATTTTAACATTAGACATAAAATTATGTCAAATACACTATTTATATAAAGAATTGTTCTATACTTTATTTAATGCAATTACATCAGAAGTAACTGTAATTAAATTACAGTAATCAATTACTTAGTAATGCATTACACCCAACACTGAATATCACATGGTCCTCAGTCATTGTATGGTTTATGTTGCCTTAAAAACAGAAAATATGCCACAATCGACCACAAATGTCATTGTGACAGACGTGCAGTTACTATTTTCACTGAAGAGTAACTTCTCTTTATTTCTCTTACATTAGCTACTGTGTTCTGTACTGTAATTTTCACTTTCTTTCATTGTATCAAAGGTTTAGAGAATATTTTTGGTTCAAGTCCAAAGGATGTTTTTTTTTTTTTTCTCAAAAATATGTGGCCTAGCCCCTTGTAACACTTTAACTTCTAGAATTTGTGTGTTTCCACTGATGGGCATACTGTATTGTGTAAGGTTACTACATGATGAAAGCCAACATGTATGTCAGTAACATGACAATCACCCAACTGGAAGTCAAATCAACAGCATTCCATATATGAAACCTATTTCTTACAAGTATTTATCAGTATGTTATCCAGTGTGAATATATTTGAATTGACTATTTTATTGATATTGTCATTTCAATTCTTGTTGTTATTATAATTATTCTATTGTTAAAGGACATTCTGCTCCTGTATGTTGACTGTACACCAAAGTAAAAAAAAAATCATTTTGATACAGATATGTTTTGAGTTGTATTTCTTTGTGACATGCATTCAAATTAGGCCTTTATGAGTCTGCAGTTAGCCTATATCATCTTAAATACAGGGTTATAAAGACATGGAAAACGATTTTAAAATAGTGCCTTGAATTAATAGAATCTTGAGTCATGTAAAAAATATAATACTTAGAATATACTTTTAATTATTAAACAGAAATATTATATAATTCATGATAAAAACTAATTGTGTAATGTGTATATATTTGAATAGGTTATAATGTAAGAAAAAAATAGGCAATGCAACACTTCTAGTTCATAGTTCAAATGTTTTTCCCCATTATGTACTGTAGGGGACGCTGAAGGGCTTGTATATAAATAAAGGTTCAATGGGCGCTGCATCTCTCGCTCACACTCGCATCTGGTGCGGAGGAGGAGGAGGAGGCGGGAGCGCGGGCGCGTCACCGAGAGCATCTTTGAGGAGCGCGCAGGCACAGAAGAAAACATCCTACAGCTCGGCCACCCATTCAGCTGGAGGATCGGCCTGAAGAAATTCATGGAAATAAAATAGAAATTAATTCCCTTGGCTTTTTATTTTTTGTTTTCTTATCACAGCCAAGCCATTGGACTTCAAAATGGCCGAGATTACTAATTTAAAACCAACCTATGGTAAGTGAATCTATCTATATTTACGTAATGGTGAGCTTTTAGTGAATCTGTACGCTATAAAACTGCGATGGAATTACTTGGTTAAATTATTCGACTGAAGTATTATTTGGTTCTTAATTCATTTTGGAGTCAGATTTTAGATTTATGTTTTGTTTTGTAATACATATTCTGAGCAATGTTTTCCTGGCAGTTTACTTACAGTAGTATAAGCTGTTTTATCACTTTATATTATATTGTATTACAGTCAATTAGCGCAAGTTGTTTTGGTTATAGCTTATAATAAAATTGACACTGAAAATCTTAATATTCACCAATCGACTGTAAAGCGTATAGCGTAAAGTGCAGCACCGGAAATACGTGTAGACTACATGATTCACCTGAGACGCATGAAGTATGTTTATGTCACACATGCTGATGGTTTATTTCATTTAAATACGTCTCAAAGTATAAATAAATGAATTTAAGGAAAGGCGCGTTTAAATAAACTAAACTCTCGCATCCCTGATGACACGGCGTGAATGACGTCATGTCTGTTCACTGCGCGAGGCGTCAGCTGGATCAGTTTGTGCCCGGCTGCTTTATTCTTAATTTGCACACGGGTTACACTTTACTCGAAGCCTCTATACATCATTTATTATAACAATATTTTATTAATAATCTGTATGAATGCGATTAGGCCTACATGTTTTCTGAAGGGATGATAAACACTGCCAAATTACAATTATGCATTAGCTTATTTGTCTATTCCTGTTATGAATGTAAAATGAACACATGATGTCATCATATGTTACTATTTAAAAGTCTATGTATATGTATAAGCATTGAATAATACATATTTTATAAGCTACCAGTAGTCTACATACTATTCCCGTTATTAATATAACATTTTTGAAATGTAGTTATGACCACATTTTATTTTTCGTCATTGTTTCATTATTGGCCTTACACCACAGAGCGTATATGATTTTAACATGATTGAATAGGTATGATATGAGCCTTCTTAACTGTCAAAAACACCACTAATTTTTGAATAGCAAAAATTAATATTAAAATGTTCTGTCTATTTTTTAAACAATTGTTACTTGCCATGGTAGCCCAACTTACTATAAAATATTATGTAAAAATAGGAAATTAACATACTGCCCAGAAATAGCTACTGTTCAGAATATTTTATGATCCCAATCTAATATCTGAGTTCAAAATTAAATTTCAAGTTGTTCAATGGTTTTAAAATCGTTAAAGGTCAGATTTATTATCTGTTTTCTGTTAGTCTTTAGAGGATCATATCGTGGGCTGGGGGGAGGTGGACAGTTTTGACGCGTTTCCTGGTGAATGCGTGTGATGTAGTTTGGGTCAAGTATTTTAGGAACACGTCTGAGGCATCTTGGATCACAACCCACCACGTGGGAGTTGCCTGGAGACAGAATCAGCAGCAAGATGTGTGCTCGAAAAGAAAATAAAAAAATAAAAACCAGGACCAGCCCAGTCAAATAAACAGAGATTTAGGATTTCTGAAGCCATGAAGAAATAGTGAAGTTTCCAGGGATTTGTATGTCCACTCTTAGTATGACAGAACAATAGAAAATCAGAACATGTTGGATATATGCATGCATGGTTGTGAAGTGGGATTTTAGACAATTAGACTGTGGGTGGGGTTATCCAACACAATACCACAGAATTAGAAACAAAGCAACTAAAAAATATCTTGTTGCTTGGAAATCCTGCTGATTACCTTTGTGGAAAAGACACTTGTAACAAGTACACTTGTAATGTACTTTAAATCTTAAAGTATATTCTTACAGATACAGTAATATAGGCTTATATCAATAAAATAAAAGGCCATTTAAGTGTACTTAAAGAGAGTTCACTTTCATGACTCTTTCTTAAGACAGATAAGTACACTTTTAAAAAGTGCACTTGGTAATACTGTCAAAAACTTTAATTTAAAGTACATTTTAAATCATAAGGTTTTTATGATCTTTTATCGTGCTTTAAAGAAGTAAGTTTAAATGTAATGTGAATGTGAGATATATAATATAATAATATAATTATTATAATATAATAAGAATGTGTTGACTAACATAAAGCACATGTAAAATACTTGATTATAATTATAGTTTTAACTCTGTGTAATTCAATATTATATTTAAATTTAATATAATTTAAATGTATTAAATTGCAACCTCATTACAAATTTGTAATTACAAATATATTTAAATACATGACATACAGTTAATATGCAATTAAGTGTCAAAAACATTACATCGATTTCACACTTTAAAGTAGGGCAGGCAATTTTTTTTGTTATAAAAAAACAAAGTTTTTGTTATCGGCTACCTGTTGAAGCTTTCTTTACATCCTGATAGCAATCAATAATAGAAGTGGACTGAATATTAAAACATACATTTATCTTCTGTGGAAATCACAGGACCAAAAAATGTGTGTCTAATCATTGAATTCGGTCCGAATACAATGATACATGTCCGAGCTCTGTGAGTTGTTTACGTTCATTATTATTGTAATGTTATGTACTTTCAGACACAAGGCAATTTAAGAATCAGAATCAGAATCATGTGTTTTGGAGGAGGCATGGCTCTGGAGAAACGCTTTGAAGGGAGGGTCGATCTTATGCTTTCAAAGCTAGCTTACAATTGCTAGCATGTCTGAAATTGCTTACCTTACCTTTAATTATATTCTTTTAAAGTATATTAATTCCGTTATGAGTACTCTTTTTAAAAGTATGTTTAAGTGGACTTTTCACAAGGATTGGTATTGGTAGATTGCTGATATATGACATCAAACAAGTTTGTATATCACTGTCTTATTCAGGTCCGACATGATAAATTGACAGGCGATAACAGGTATTGACCACACAAATTACCAGATATATTGTTGGTAGCTGGCCATCTATTTACACTGAGTAGCTCCACCCACATTGGAATATAATTGATCCAAAATCCCATTGCACAGAACTGTATATTAGAAAGCAACTATATTCTGATTTTGTTGCTTCATATCATATAGCATTGTTGCTTTCAGTGTGAAAAGACAAATTACGTAAATGATTGAAAATGCTGAAACAAGAAACTGGTTTCTGAATTCAAATTGAGTTCTGTCAGAGTAAGGCTGTATCAATATTAATCAAGTGGCAAGTCCTCCCAGATAATAACATTGCCTTCATTGATTAGGCAGAGAGTCGAATGACATTGTAAGGACATAATTTTTATGGACAAAATAGGATCAAGAATATGCTTTCAGGAAGGAAGGTGACCTGGTCAAGTCTCAAATGTCAATAGCATCTCTCTTTTTCTTGTTTTATGGAGATTCACAGTCTAATTGGGATTATTAATATTGGTAGCAGAAGTAGACAGAGTAATATCATGTTACTTGAATAAGTCTGGTTAAAATTATCTAATTTTACTGGCACCATTCAAAAATGATTATCTGGGTAGTATAGTATATGTGTATTTTATGATACACTTTTGTAACACAGGGAACACAGGGAAGAAGGAGGCGGGAAGCAGTGAACGTTAAACATAACTTTAATAAACTCGAAATAAACAAACAACAAAACAAAAGTAAAATTGGGTGATTGTCTCACGGCGACTGCCGCCCACACAAACATAATAAAACATTACATAAAATCCAGGCCTGGTCCTCTCTCGTCCTTCACTGTCGTCGCTCCTCTTTTATGCTTCTGGAGCTCCTCCTTGAGAGATACGAGACCGGTGCAGCACACAGCTGACGCTCATTATTACTCGCGCCACCGCCCGCCCTGCTCGTCACAACTGTATCCTACACTGGTACACTGCAATTGCTACATTAAGTTTAAGTTTTTTGTTGTTGTTGTTGTTGTTGTTGTTATTTTTGGTCTATCCTAATGATTTTAGCTTGATTCTGTGATAATAATTTTGCCATCAATTAAATGATTAAATTCTTAAATAAATTATTTAATTCAATTATTCTATATTAAATGTAATTATTAAACTGGGTGTAATAATTATTATTATATAATAATTTTGGCATTACCACATGAATCAAATTGTAAAGTTAACATTTGTTGTAGACAAGTTTCAGTAGTTCGCAGGGTGTAGCAGAATTTCTAATGTGCACTTATTTTTTTATTTAATTTAATAAAAATTTTTAATTGATTATTTTATTTTATTTATTTTGGACTGTTATATAGCAATTAAAATGGATCGTGTTCCAACTAGTTTTACTGCAAAGTAAAAAAACTAATTAATAATTCAATTCAAGAGTTGTTTTTGAAGACTAAGAGGCTTTGAAGTGATGTTCTAGCCTTGACTATATTTGATCTCAGCTTATCACACATATATGCAAAGTGTATATATTTTGTTCACTCTTTCTTTCTCTTGTGTGTGTAGAGGGTGTGTGAAGCTGCAGTGATTGAACAATGGGTAGATTTATGCATGTGACTGGTGTCAGAGTGACAAGTCTTCTCTGTCCCTGCTGAAATCCAGCACACAGTGTCTCTCTACAAACGACTGCTGGTGATACTCATTTTCACCCTGCTGGTACTGCCATATTACCACTGACAGCAGATATAGAGAGGGAACCGTCTTGACATGGCAGCTAACTAAACCTCTTTGTGATCCTGTTGAACGGAGAGCAAAACTGTGGGTGGCGTATGAGCGAAAACAAAAGAAAGGGTGAAAACTGAGAATCTAGCAGTGCTGAGCATCATTATTCACACCTGTCCGCTCCGTGACCAGCACATCCTCTTTTCTTAACCTCATCATTTTCCTATCCTGCTTTCTCTTAATTTCTGCTCATCACGAATCCCACCCTGCTGTACAGCTCAGTGGTGACTACAGACAATGGGATCATTTCTCATTTGTGGGCAATTTTGTCCAGCTTATTAATCATGTGGCCCCACACGCATACACACTCATATTCAACACACACAGTGGTGTGTACTTGTGCTACTGTGGCACATTGTAGAGTGTGTCATAATCAGAGTTGTGTGTTTGGCACAGATAATGTATTGGTTTTTTGAAAAACTACCTGTGCTGACGTATATTAATATCTTTTGAGATAAGAGCTGCACATTCTGAAGCATTTAAAAAAAAATTATGATTTAAAATTCTAATTAATGGAAAAAAATACAACTTTTAAATTTTTTTTCGAAAAAGAGATATTTGCCTGTGGAAATGTTGTCATCACTATGCTATGCTGTTGCTAAGGTGTTCTGAGTTATTTTAGCATGTAGTTGTTAGGGTGTTCTGGGTGGTTGCCAGGGCGTTATGTTTAGCGATATTTTAATGTGTTAAAATAATGTGGTTAATGTGGTTGCCTCTCTGAGAACCATCACCTTATCATGGTGGAGAAGTTTGGGTGTCCCTGTGAACCTAAGGGAAAAGTTGTCTGGAGCCGGGTGCTCCTGATAGGGCCTCCCATGGCAAAGTGGTCTCAGGTTAGGGTCCAGACTAAGGGTGCGTTCACACTTTGGTTCGTTTTCATGTTTGGTTCGATTAAAACGAACCCTGGTGCGATTGCTCAGTTAGTGCGGTTCGTTTGAACATATGTGAACGCTGCCATCCGAACCCTGGTGCGCACCAAACAAGCGGACCGAGACCGCTAAAAAGATGGGTCTCAGTCCGCTTCCAAACAAAGCTGTTAAAAATGCCAGTGTGAACGCTATGCAGACTAGGACTATATGTTTTGTTTTTGTTTTTGGTCCGGACCAAACGAACCAAACGAACCAAACTACAAGTGTGAACGCACCCTAAGAATGGTTTAAATACCCCATAGAACAAGTAACCATGCCCGGAGGAAGCCCTGGACTGGAGGCAGGCACATAGTTATCTCAGCTTTATAACCCTTGAAATTGTTCAAACTTACAAACACCTGCAAATAATAAACTTTCACTATATAATGGCCAAATGCAAATAATCCACAAATCACATGTGTTCTGAACTGTGAGGCCTGGTTTGTATGAATCATGGATCAACTACGATCGGTTGCTCCCCTAGTGCCGAGTACAGATGGAAAGGAATGCTACAGGGGCCACATTCTGCCCCTAGGGAGGTAACATGTGGAGAAACACATATGAACTGACCTGTGGGGCAGTGCTACATATGGAAGATCTCTGCAGTAGTTCCTACCTAGACAGGAATGGTACCATTACTGGTGAAGAGATTGGGTAGATCGTAAACTGCCCAGCGAAAGACACGCGTTTGTCAGCAGGGAAACCGTACTGTGGAAGAATAAACATATGGGATTACTAAAGAGGGAATCACAACATATGGGCAACTAGCCCAGTACAGGGGCTGACCGACTGGGCATGCATCTCTAGTACTGGGCCTAGTGTCGGACGCTGGAAGGGTGCTAGTAGAAAATTCCATCCATGATTCGCCATGTGGGGAACTCACTTAGAGAGTAAGAATGTGCTCATATCCCCTTCCTAGAGGGGAATGGAGCTGCAAGAGAGACACTGAGCCAGTCTTCCCACACATTACCTGTTTGTACCGAACACATGGGAAGAAAACTGGCTTAACCCAGAGATTGTAGAACCTTGCAAAAGTGTAAGGTATCGCCCAACCCACAGCTCTGCAGATGTCTGCCAGAGAGGCGCCGTGAGCCAATGCCTAGGGGGAGGCAACACTCCGAGTGGAGTGAGACCTCACGCCAAGGGGGCACGGCTCACCTTGGGACGGGAATGCTAAAACGATGGCATCCTCCATCCAGTGGGCTAACCTGTTTGGAAACAGCCTTTCCCTTCTGCAGGCCTCCAAAGCAGACAAAGAGCTGATCTGAGCTTTTAAAGTTCTGTGTGCAGTCAACATAGATGCGCAGGGTTTGAACAGGATGCAGCAACTTGAGGGCTGGGTCTGCCTTCTCCAAGTGCAGTGCTTGCAAGTTCACCACCTGATCCTGAAAAGGATTACATGAGAGTCAGCCGGCCCAATTCCAGGCATGTTTCACTGACCGAAAATGCCTGAAGGTCCCCCACCCTCTAAATAGAGTTGAGTGCAGTCAGGAGCACTGTCTTGAGAGACAGGATCTTAAGCTCGACTGACTGCAGTGGCTTAAAGGGCGATCTCTGTAGGGGTGTAAGTACCACAGAGAGGTCCCAAGAGGGAATGAGCCATCGCCGAGGAGGGTTTAGCCTCCTAACGCCTTTCAGGAATCTGAGGACCAGGTCGTGTTTTCCCACAGACCTACCGTCTACTGCATCATGATGTGCTGAAATTACAGATGCACTTGCGGAGGGGCCAAAAAGGGGAGGTGTAGCATCTCAAAGTAGAGGCAGTGAGTGTGGTGTACCTGGCTCTATTGTTCTCCTGAGGGAGTGGCTGGAGGTGCATGAGGAGGCATCACATCCTTGAACCACAAACTCCTGCACTAAAGCAAAAGAAGGATGAGGATGAAGAGTGAGGAAGTATAGCATTGTCACACCTCATGAGATGCAGAGATTGAGGAAACTGCTCTTCTATTGAAAAAGTGGGAACAGAACAGAATTTTTTTTAAAAATTTTTGACTGAAGATTCAACACCCGGTCCTTCTCCAGGGGAAGGGCCAGTGTATTCACCACCTCCTGGTGGTGATGTTGTTTGGGCAACCACTTGGAGGGTTTAGCAGTGGCTTAAGAGACTGACTGTGAGACTGACTGTGTCGCCTTCCTGCTGGTGGCTCAACATTGCAGTTTGGATGATGTCTGCTGCTCAGGCCGCATTGGAGTGGATGTAGATGCCACAGGGGGACACCATCGGTGACAAGCAGGCAGAACTGCTGGGCAAAGTCCTTGACAGTGTTGCCGAAGAGGTCAGCCTGGGAGGTGGGGGAGTCAAGAAAGCTAACTTTGTTGGCTTCCTTCATGTCAGCCAGGTTCTGACAGAATTGGTGTCTGTGACACACTGTGACTTTCCTGACTTGTGCTACTCTCCACGAAGGGGGCAGTGCTGCCGAATCTTCATTACCGGAGGACTGAAACGCAGGGTCCCCCATGTGAAGGACCTGCAGGCTCATAGGGAAACGCCACACCCTGCAGTGTACGTGAGGAGTGGGAGGCCCGTGGGGACTGGCCTGGCTGGAGAGCTCCCCCTATAATCCTCAGATCACCCTGTGGATTAACCAAAGTGGTCCTCTGCAGTGCAGAGAAAACAGAATGGGGAATAGCTGAGGGAACTCCACCTTATTCAAGGTATTGAAAAGATATCTTAACTTTGTGATGGTCATGTTGCTGCATTGGGAACATGACTCATAAACGAATGCTGCCTAAACATGCCAGGAAACGACAGCATCCAGAAACACACAGGTGGAATGCCTTATGGGACTCCCCACAAGGTTTTATTCAATTCGACCACTGAAGGGAACCATTAATGTGACATTATTACAAAGTAGTATGCTTAAAGGCAAAATATGTAAGATTTTTTATATTAAAATATCCAAAAACCACTTGTACAGTATTATATATTTCGTTCAAGACAAGGTAAGCAAATCTAGGCTACATAAGACTAATCAATGTTATATAGCTCAACACAATGAAATGTTAGAATATCGTCAGTATAATATTCTAATTTTGATCTAACTTACTGTTAAGTCTCATACAGCCAACAAACTAATACACAAAATAACATTACAACTTTCAACACACTCAAATGCAGTTTGGTATGATAGTGTAATGTTAGAGTGAAACAGTGCTGTGTTACCTAACCATTTTAATTTGTCAAATAAACTGACTTGTATGAGTAGTATTTCAGCCCTTGTAAGTAGTTTGGTAGAATGAAATGTCCTCATTCCTTTATATTCCCTGGGTCTCGCGCGTGCCACTGATATCTGTCTCTCATTATCAATCGTGTCTGTGATTCTCGGCCACGCCCAGCTTCATACCTCAGTCATGATAAAAAACATGCATTCACTTAGTTTGTTATTGTTTTGAAGAGTTTAGCGAAAAAAATACATATTGTGCCTTTAAGTGTGTTAAGACACATAGTAATGAAAGAGTACTCTGTTTAAATACACTTAATTGGCTTTTTATTTCATTAATATTATATTATGTGCGAGTACAGTTTTAAAAATCTACTCTTATAAATATACTTTTAAGATTTGACGTATACTACAAAAGCCATTCAATACAATTAAGTGCCCTTCTTTTTGACAAGGGATCATGGCATAAGTCTCTTCTTTAATGTAAATCTATGGGATTTTTGCACACATTTTTTCATCCACCTCACAAATAATATTTAAAGTTTGATGGCATTACTATTACTAAAATGTAACAGCACATTTCTCAAAATCTGCATGATTTGAGGTCTCATTCATGTCTGTAGCAGAAATGTTGTGGTGTAATACTTATGGTTTGGTGTTCGTTCAATCCATAACTAAAATATGAACAACAGTAATAGTAGTAGCTCGAGCATCCACTGCTGATAGTTATTTCAGAGGTTATTTAGATACTTGTTACCTAGTATGTCAGATTTCAGCTAGAATAGTGACACTAATTTATCATTTATAAAGCAATTACCAGAGCAAGAGCTGAGTGTATCAGCTGGCAAAATGATTATTTCGCTGTGCTTCTTCTCTCGGAGGGGTAGTTTCTAAGCAACAGAAGCAGCTGGCTTTTAAACATGCAGCCAAAAGTGACATCATCTGACTCTGAGTCCCTCTGGCGATGGTAGTGTCTAGCTGAAGCGATGTGGGGTACAGCCTTTGTGTGGATAGAAAAAGGGCGGGGTCGACTGAGGCTGGGGGTTGGTGGAAAAAAGACATAAAACAGGGAAAGAGAAAGTAAGAATAATTTAAGTAAAATGTCAGGAAATATAAAGTTAGCAGAGAAAAATGACAGAATTTTTCTATGATAGATAGTTTTGTATCAGAGATGTAGGAATTTCAAGCATCTTATGTCCCGGTTTGTTTTACTCTTAACTTTCTCTCTTTTACTCTTTCTTCTCTATCTGTCTAACAGTATCTTCATATAGTGTTTTCTTCCGCCATAGTTCATTCCTTTTTTCTCATCTCTTTGTCTTTTATTATCAAATGACTAGTGCTGTATATTCCACAAAATGTCTGGATGTTTCTCATTCCTGTTTTCAGTGGTGCTGGTAGTATCCTGAAGTATTTTTTTCAGTTCATTTTTAGAGATTTTAAAATAGTATTCCTTAAAGAGGTTTAAGTCATGAACCAAGCCCATCAACTACAAGGTGAATCACAACACTAGCTTTGATTTGAGGCAAAAATGTTTTTGAAAATCTGGCAAAAAGTCAAAAAAAAAAACTGAAAAAAAAACAAAAACAACAAACAGTTTTAGTGAGGGAAAGAACTACAATCCCATGAAGCACTGCAAACAGCATAATCAAATTAAAAACAATAAAGAAATATAAAACTATTCATTTACAAATGTTGATTATGAAAGCAATATATTTAAGTTTATTGCAAAATATGCAATAAAACATTTCAGAATTTTGAGAGCATAGGGAGATCGTCTCGATTTCGTCATTTGCAGTGGGAGTAAGCGGTCCTAAGAGCTATTTTGGAGTGTGTTGCTTTTTTCAACTCTCTGATTGGATTTTGGAATTTTCTTTACAGCATCATGGATAATGTAGCTTTTCACCAGGAAATTCACTGTTAAACACTATTATTTTAAATATAAGCTAAAATAATGCGTGCTGACGGCTTCAGCAGAAGCAAATACCATGGATTAACAACCTTGTGGATTACAGTAGTTCTGTCTTTAAAGGTTTATAAGATATCATTCAAAATCAATTTCTTAATGGAGAATATTTATATTTTTACTTCCGGATCCCAACACTATAAACATTGCTTAGCAAAGCCTTGGCAACCATGATGACAAATTTTCATTCATTAACTAACAACCTAGATTAAATCTTTTAAAATTTTAATTTTAACATTATTTTAATAGAGGTCTCAGGATTTCATCCCTCAAGTCTCGGATGAGTCACTCTTTCTTGAGTAGCCTGTGAGCTGCAGTAATAGGCAAGTTCTTTGGTAATGCTGCACACCATCTTCCTCCCAGATTGAGGCCAGCAGAGCATTAGTGATGTTTTACATTAAAGCAACAAACTGCTGTCAGTAATCCTGTCAGAAATGTTGTGAATGCTCTGTGGGTCAAGGAGTGTGTATGTGTGTGTTTGTATATGTTCGCTATATTTTATAAATGAGACTAGTGAGATGTACACTAACGAACTAACACTAACGAAAGTCTTAGTTATGGTGAAAAGTAAGATATTTTGTTGAAATTGAGACAAAAACAATTGAGGTAATTTGTGTTTGCATGTAATATGACTCTTAGGCCATGGGTTCACCAAACTGCTTTCTTTCTTGAGGCTAGCATATTTTTCCAATTGTTTTCAACTGCTTTTATTAAAATGCCAGCAGTGTGACTAGGAGCTGAGCACTCTCGTGTTTTTTTCTGGTCACCGAGAGTTGAGCACATCACATTGTTTCAAACCTGTATGAATTTCTTTCTTCTGCTGAACACGAAAATATGATATTTTGAAGATTACTATAACCAAACAGATAATGGGCTCCACTGACTTACATAGTATGGGGAAAAAAAATACTATGAAAGTCAATGGGACCCATCAACTGTTTGGTTACTGACATTCTTCAAAATATCTTCTTTTGTGTTCAGCCGAAGAAAGAAATTCTTACAGCTTTGGAACAACTTCAGGGTGAGTAAATGCCAGAATTTAAATTTTTGAACTATCCCCTGTCACATTTACATCTGTTCAGTAAAATTTAAATAGGAAACCATGTGATCTGGAATTTTTCAAAAATTGCACAAGTTGGTCATACAAATGGGCCATGTAGACCAACAAAAAGCTGATTGGTTTGAAAGTGACTTCTGTTTGAGGTGTGCTTCATACGTCTCTACGCTTTTGGCGAAAGACAAATGACCGTTTTTGTCTGCAAAATTTCCCCATAATTTTGATAAATTTTAGAATCTATCAGCCATCAGCAATTTTGTTTAAACTTATTAAACAAGAATGGTAATTTAATTATTACTTTTTGTAATTTTGTAGTTTATTTTATCATTATTTTAAATTACAAACGACACCTTGGACTGTGCTATTTTGTGACATACACTTATAAAAATAAAGGTTCCAAAAGGGGTTTCATAGCATTGCCCTGGAAGAACCATTTTGGGTGACTACAGAACCTTTCAATGAAGAGTTCTTAAAATAAACACTTTTTTCTTAGTGTGAAGAACATTTTAATAATCTAAAGAATGTTTTTTCACTATAAAGAACATTTTGTTTTTTACAATGGAATTTCTATAGATGTTCTTCATGGAACAATTAACGCAAATAAAATGTTTTTTGTTTTTTTAAGACTGTAAAAATGACATTTTCAGCAGGTGGCTTGTCTCCCTAGACTTTTATTGTTGTATTATGTTGCTTAGACATGTGGTTTGTTGCTGTGTTCCCATTGGCTGGCATTTTCTTAAGGAGGCTGTTGTGTGGGGCAGGAGAGCACATCCTGTTCTCATCAGCTCACTGAACTCGGGCCCAACTCAGAATTCCAATCAGCTCTGACTGGCATGACGAAAGAAATGGACCTGTTGTTGCCACGGTGACCTGAACACTTCACCACCCAGGCCTTTGGAGTTTGGCAAGAGGAAAGAAGAGATGAGAGAAGTGGAAGGGAGGAGAGAGGGGCAAAGAAAGGGTGGTGGAAGGCTGTGAAATGAATATAACAAAAAGAGAGTAGGGAAGAGTGTCAAGTAAGTAAATGGAGAAATGAAAGAGAATGAGACAGAGACTGGCAGAGAGAATGGCAAAGAAAATGGAGCCTGTGGCAGCGAATCTATCAAAGGACGCACCCTTAAAACTGACTGTGCTTCACACCAAACGAACGTGAAGGTTTCCATTAGTTAAAATGAAATGCTCAATCTCTAAAACAACTTCAATTTTTTTTGCTGATGTCGTCTAGGCTGTGCAAGCAAATTTTTTAACCAGTGGCCAAATAGCTATTTTGGCATTGTTCTAGACTAATGTTGTACATCTCTGTATCCTTATCAATAGTTGATGCAATAATATAATATTATTTTGACAGCGTTGGGAACTCGGTGCCTGAGTGCAGACACACATTAGCAGCCATTATCAATCTTCATTGGTTTACTGTCTTTGTTGAACAGTTCTGTCTAATAACAGAAAGACATACGCTATACTACTTCAGCAAAAACTCATTTCTATCATATGAACAAGCCGTTGAATATCTAATAAACCTGGAAAACTTCTGCGAATCCATTCCGTTATTTGTGTCTATAATACAAATCTTCAGATTCTTATTTTCTGAAAATGATTCATCTGTAAATAATTTATTTCTAATTATTTTAGTAAGTATTATGTAACAAATGTTAAAGAGATGCTCTACCAACAGAAGAGGTGCAACCAAAAAAATCCAAGTGCATATGAACTGAAAAACAGTTGCAACACTCACTTATACAGCGCTCTGACTTTATTAATTAAAAAAACATGATGTTTCGGCCGTTCAGGGCCTTCATCAAAAAAAGTCAGAGTGCTGTAAGAGTGAGTGTTGCAGTTGTTTTTCAGTTCATATGCACTTTGATTTTTTTGGTTGCACCTCTTTTACTGTAACTGTAAGATAAACTGGGTGTTTGTCAGAAATCGCTTTCTATACCTTTAAAGGGTTAGTTCACCCAAAAATGAAATTTCTATTGTTAATTACTCACCCTCATGTCATTCCAAACCTGTAAGACCTTTGTTCATCTTTGGAACACAAATGAAGATATTTTTGATGAAATCCGATGGCTCAGTGACGCTTCCATTGACAGCAAGATAATTAACACTTTAAATTGACTTTGGCAGTTTTATACACGCTCTGTTCCCTTTCAAAAGCTACACTCCAGCTGCGCTTCAGCGCATATGGGAACGTCTTTAGTCGTGACCGGCTGTGAATATGTGTCTGAACACGTCAATGAAATTGACCTATATTTATAGCCTCCGTGATGTCATCACTATGCGCCAATGAGAGGCTATAAGTAGATGAGCCACAGGTGTGTCTGCAGGTCTTTTGTCTTCAGAGGCCTTGCTGTGTGTGTGTCAAGCACAACCTCTCTCTTTTTCTATCCTCTGTGTTAGGAGTTTGGTTAACAAGACATCTTGAAGAACTTTCTCTCTCTTTTTATTCCTCTGTTTGCACAAGGAAACAATATAAGAGCTGTCATAATATATATATTTAGTTATATTATATTATTGTGATAAGAGAAAGTATGAGCCAACAAAGTAGACGGTGTGTTTCCCCGTGTTCACGTTCGATCTCTGAATTGGATGCACACCAGTTCTGCTTTGTTTGTTTGGGGGAAGAGCATGCTGCCCTTGCGTTAGAGGGAGGCGATTGTGAGCACTGCGAAGTTTTCACAGTGAAGATGCTTCGTGCTCGCCTCGCCTACTTCCAAGGGCCAGCACCCACAGTGAGATCGTGGGGCTCTCGCTTGGATTTGGCTGACGAGCGGGAGACGGGTCCTGCCCTTTCGCCCGCTTCGTCACCAGATCCAGCAGTCCACCCTCGTGATCCTGAAGCGCACTCCGGTGCTTCTTCGGTTCACGTGGGGGACGATGACTCCGTCTTTGAGTCTGCTGCCTCTGAGCGTTCCTCACGGGACAGTAAATCTGTTGAGGAATTGCTCGAGGTCGTGACTCGTGCTGTGGCCAGATTACAGCTTGACTGGCCACAGGAGAAGGAGCCCCCCAAACGCTCAAAGTTGGAGGATCGGTTTCTGTCCGGTGGCAGGGGGGAGGGATCACAACAACAATCCCTCCCTTTCTTTGAGGACCTCCATGACGAACTATCGAAGTCATGGAGAAAGCCTTATACCTCCCGTATTTTCGTGCCTTCGACGTCGATTTATTCGACCATCGTGGGGGCGGAGGCACGGGGGTATTCGACGATGCCCCAGGTTGAGGAGACGCTCGCGAGCTATCTCTCGCCTGGTTCAGCATCATCGCTAAAGAAACCGGCTCTTCCATCTAAGCCTTGCCGAACGACGTCAGCTCTCGTCGGCAAGGCTTTTCAGGCTGCGGGTCAGGCTGGTGCTGCCCTGCACACCATGGCGGTGTTGCAGGCGTATCAGGCTGACCTGCTGAAGGACCTGAGTGCGGGTTCCACCATTGACGAGGAGGCATTCACGGAACTTCGTCGAGCCACAGATCTATCTCTCCGTGCCACTAAGCAGACGGCCCGTGCTATCGGCCGTTCAATGGCTGCTATGGTCAGCACGGAGAGGCATCTGTGGCTCAATCTCACGGGCATCAAAGATAAGGACCGCGTGTTCCTGCTTGATGCGCCCGTGTCACCTTCCGGCCTGTTTGGCGACTCGGTTAACACAGTCGTCGGCAGGTTCCGGGAGGTGAAAAAATCAGAAGAAGCTTTCGTGCAATTTCTTCCTCGCCGCACTCAAAGGGTGGGGTCGTCAGCCACCCAGCCCCAGCCTGGTCCTTCACATAGGGAGGCACAAAAGCAGAGCGTTGCGACTCGCGCTCCCCCTCGTAAAGATTGGGGACCGTCTCGCCGCTCACAACAGCCTCCCAAGCAAGACCTCAGGGCCATTCTTTCTAGGAAAAAGAAGTCCTGATGGTCTTGCGCCCAGCCCTGTGGGGTTTGCCCCCCTCGGGACGGGGCGCGTATTAAGAAATCCTGTACCCGCCCCTTCTCGAAGTTCCCACAAAAACCCTCCTTCCCCGCCACCTCTGGTGTTTCGGGGGGCAGCAGTTTCCAGCAAAAAGTTGAATGTTCCATTGATTCCTGTCACACACCGGGACACGCAGCATCTAACATTACCCCTAGAGGAAGTACAAAAGTTAGTTCCCATTTCAGAGAACTTGGCAGCGTGGAAGCTACTGCCAGGGATTTCTGCATGGGTTCTACGGACAGTAGAAGTAGGATACAGGATCCAATTCTTTCGTCGTCCCCCGCGTTTCAACGGCGTGGTCTCCACTACCGTGAAGCCGGGGCAATCGACGTTACTGTTACAAGAGCTTCAGGCTCTCTTAAAGAAAGGGGCCATAGAGCATGTTCCCCTGCCAGAGAGAGAGTCAGGCTATTACAGCAGGTACTTTCTGGTCCCCAAAAAGGACGGGGGGTTGCGTCCAATCTTAGATCTTCGAGGCTTAAACCGTTCAGTAAAAGCTCTCAAGTTCAAGATGTTAACAGTAAAGATGGTCGTGTCTCAAATCCAACATTGCGATTGGTTTGTCACGATCGATCTAAAGGATGCATATTTTCACATAGAAATATTGCCACAACACAGGAGGTTCCTGAGGTTCGCTTTCGGGGGCGAAGCTTACCAGTATCGGGTTCTTCCATTTGGCCTAGCCCTATCACCCCGCACATACACGAAATGCATGGATGCAGCACTGGCTCCGTTGCGACTCCAGGGTATCCGCATTTTGAATTACATAGACGACTGGCTAATATTAGCACAGTCTCAAGAGATGGCATTACAACACCGAGATGTCGTACTAGCTCATCTCGTTTCTCTAGGGCTGAGACTAAACGAGAAGAAAAGCGTTCTCTGTCCCACCCAGAGAACGACATATCTAGGGGTCGTATGGGATTCGACCATGATGCGGGCACAACTGTCTCCCGCTCGAGTCGAGGCCATTCACATAACCCTGAAGAATGTCAGGCTAGGCCAGGATTATACTGTCCTTCAGTATCAAAGAATGTTAGGTCTCATGGCGTCAGCGTCCTCGGTGATACCTTTGGGCCTGTTACACATGAGACCATTTCAGTTGTGGCTCAAAGCCAGGGGATTTAATCCAAGGGCCAAACCCCTGAGCAAAATAAAGGTTACGCGCCGCGGGCTTCGTACCTTAACTATGTGGCTAAGACCCCGGTTCCTTACCTTGGGTCCCACTCTAGGGGCGCCATGTCGTCGCAAATTGCTAACGTCAGACGCCTCCCTGAAGGGCTGGGGTGCGGTCTTAGGTGGCCGTCCAGCCCAAGGGGAATGGGAGAGTCATCAACTCGTCTGGCACATCAATTGCCTAGAGCTGATGGCCGTATTTCTGGCCCTGAAATACTTTCTCCAGTATCTGAGAGGCTGTCATGTCTTGGTGCGGGTAGACAATACAGCGGCAGTCTCTTACATAAATCACCAGGGAGGTCTGCGCTCACGCCGTCTCAACAAGATAGCGAGACAGATCTTCCTCTGGGCCCAGGGCAGAATTCTGTCACTCAGAGCAGTGTACATCCCTGGGCACCAGAATGTGGGAGCAGACTTACTGTCCAGACAGGAAGTGCCGACTGGGGAATGGAAACTCCACCCCGAGGTAGTCCAACAGGTGTGGCGAAAATTTTACAGAGCGGAAGTGGACCTCTTCGCCTCTTATCAGACAGCGCAATGTCCCCTCTACTTCTCTCTGAGTCACCCAGCCCCCCTAGGTCTGGATGCGATGGCACATACATGGCCCAAAATGCGCCTGTATGCATTTCCTCCAGTTTCTCTGCTCCCGGGAGTTCTAGCCAGAGTTCGCCAACAAGGGATTTGCCTCTTGCTGATAGCACCGCGTTGGCCGAACAGAATGTGGTTCTCGGAGATAATAGCTCTCCTCGACGGCTCGCCTTGGGCGATCCCGAAGAGGAGAGACCTTCTGTCTCAGGCACAGGGGACAATATTTCATCCCCGGCCGGAGTTATGGAACCTTCATGTTTGGCCCCTGAGGGGTACCAACTGAGGGACTCAGGTCTTTCACCAGACGTTATCCAGACTATATTAAGTGCTAGAGCTCCCTCTACCAGAGCAAGTTATGCCAATAAATGGGCTATCTTTCAGAGATGGTGTACTTTACACAATATAGATCCCATGAACTGTCAGGTTTCTACAGTTCTGGACTTTCTACAATACAAGCTATCGACAGGCACTTGCCCCGCTACGCTAAGGGTATATGTGGCCGCTCTTTCGGCTTGCCACGCTCTTATTGACGGGACACCGTTGGGCCAGCACTCCCTGCTCTCTCGCTTCATTCGAGGAGCTAGGCGACTGAGGCCCCCTGCTAGAACCAGAATTCCTTCTTGGGACCTAGCTGTAGTCCTGGAGGGATTGGTTCAAGAGCCCTTTGAACCGTTAGAGTCAGTTTCAGATAAGCTGTTAACTCTGAAAATGGTTTTTCTAATGGCAATAACTTCTCTGAAGAGAATTGGGGATCTACAGGCTCTGTCCATTGTGCCATCCTGTTTAGACTTTGCCCCAGGTATGGTGAAAGCAATTTTGCATCCTCATCCCGATTACTTACCTAAGGTGCCTTTCTCGGCTTTACATCCGGTAATTCTCGAAGCCTTCTGCCCTCCGCCGTTTACTACGCCGGATCAGGAGCGACTTCACAAGCTGTGTCCAGTCCGTGCTCTTCAGACCTACGTCCACCGCACTAGCCAGTGGCGTAAGTCAGAGCGACTTTTCGTCTGCCATGGAGGCCGTAACAAGGGTGCTACCGCGACGAAACAGACTATGTCACACTGGGTGAGAGATGCTATTGCCCTTGCCTATGAGGCGCGTGGTCAGACTTCGCCAACGGGCATCAGGGCTCATTCCACCAGGGGGGTTGCCTCTTCAAGAGCTCTGGCAAGGGGTGCCCCCCTGCAAGATGTTTGTGATGCGGCGGGTTGGTCCTCCCCGCACACATTCATAAGATTTTATAGTTTGGATGTTCATATTACTCCGGGCTCTAGCGTCCTTGAGTCAACATCGCAAGCTAGTGTCTAAGACCCTTTTTGCGCTTTGTAACAAACTTCACAGCCAGAGGGTCCGGACACACAGTGCGGCGGCGTGGGTATTCTCGTTCCCATATGCGCTGAAGCGCAGCTGGAGTGTAGCTTTTGAAAGGGAACGATTCGGGTTACTTAACTGTAACCCTGTTCCCTGATAAAGCGGGAACGAAAGCTGCGCTTCTTTGCCGCACTGGGATGTCCCAGGACAGCTCTTCAGACAAAAGTACCTGCAGACACACCTGTGGCTCATCTACTTATAGCCTCTCATTGGCGCATAGTGATGACATCACGGAGGCTATAAATATAGGTCAATTTCATTGACGTGTTCAGACACATATTCACAGCCGGTCACGACTAAAGACGTTCCCATATGCGCTGAAGCGCAGCTTTCGTTCCCGCTTTATCAGGGAACAGGGTTACAGTTAAGTAACCCGAATCGATCTACTGATTCGAAAGAAAAGATTCGTAAAGCTTGAAGCTTCATGAAGCAGTGTTTTGAAATCGCCCATCACTAGATATTGTTGTATAAAGTCATTATTTGTTTTTTTTGTTGAACTACTCACATGAACTGTTTTAAATATGTTTTTAGTAGCTTTCTGGGCATTGAAAGTGTTAATTATTTTGCTGTCAAAGGAGGCCTCGTTGCGGCATCGGATTTTATCAAAAATATCTTAATTTGAGTTCCGAAGATGAACAAAGTACTTGCAGGTTTGGAATGACATGAGGGTGAGTAATTAACGACAGAAATTTCATTTTTAGGTGAACTAACCCTTTAAAGGTATAGAAAGCGATTTCTGACAAATACCCCCCCCCCCCCTTATTGCTCCGCCCTGAAAATAATGGACCAAGCTATGAAACACAGGCAACAACTAACAGCTGCCACATCATACAGCTGGCGAAAGTGAATGAATCAGCTGTGATTCAACAACAACAGCATATCTTAGTTCTGTGAAGCATAGCGAAAACCAATATTACTCATGTATCGAGCAGAAACAAAGCAACCTTGGCATGTGTTTTCTGCCCTTCCTGCTCTCTAACATCTCTGCAGCGCTGTAAAGCTTTTCCAATATTAAGGCAGGTCCAAGCTCTTGTCTGATCGTGACCCTTCTTTTTCCATTAATATTCCTCTGATCTTTGGTAATATCTCAGCCATTGCTCTCTCTCTACAGTTTTTCTACAAATGTCCCACTTTCTCACTGTCTCTCCTCCCCCATCATGAGTGGACACTATTGCTGAAAAGCTACATGAGTGTTTTGGTGTTCCATGGATTGGTTTGATCCACTGTTTTTTCTCTCTCCTGTTTACCCACCAAGGACTATTACAAACACAATATTTTTTTTCAGCGCACACACAGAGCATCTTTCAAATATTCACAAAATTGTTTGGGTATTGATTTCAGTTTTCAACAGCATCAAATTCATCTCAGAAATTGCTTAATTGCAGAAATTGTTATGCATGTGTTATTTACAATCTTTATTTTAAATTGTTTGATATTGTATATATCGGTTAAAGGTCATAAAAAATTACTTTATGTAATGAATGCAAATAAATAAATATATGTACAAGTAATGTAATTTGTAGTTGTATCTTTATATTATCTTAAAGCTAGTTATTTTAAAGAAAAAACAATATCCAAAGCAATCAACATACTAACAAGACACTGCACCAACACTACAGTAATGACTGAAGTCCGTGCGTTCGAGTCCTGGGAAGTTCATATTTACGAGTTGGGAATTCGTAATTATAACGTCAGGCGCATAACAAATCATTGTGGTCTAAGCAAAATGCTGATGTATCTTTTCTACATAAAATTAAATAATTTTCATCTACAAAATGATGAAAAACGTTTTTGCTGTATGTTTATATACCACGATTGACCTGACATAATCAGAGTCGGTATTCGCAGGACATGCACTCACAAAATGAGATATTGTCAAACACACAACTTTTGTGGAAGTAATCAGTTCTCACTGAATCAAATATTATTGAAGTAAAATGGGTGGTAATTGTTTCATTTTGTCCCAAAGCCATGTGTAGACCCCTCCAGACAATGGCGTGTTACCATGTCTGTTATTTAAAGTGTTTGAGCAGTGGGACCCCACAGTGTGATCTTTCCTAATTGAATGCCCTGCAGTATGGGGCAAAAGTAGCACCTGCCAGCTCTGGTTAAGCTTGTTATAGTCTGTTTCTGACATTTGAAAGTTTCCGGGGAATTGTTTTAATGAGCCAGATATGACAGCCATATAAATGACCAGATTCTTTTGGCAGTGTCAGTTTTATCGCCTTTAATAAAACAGAAGAGATGTCTGTGTGTTGAGATTAGGTCTGTGTGAATAACATTAAATGCTCCAGCCAGGTGAATGTTGGATCTTCTCATGGACTGTAATAAAGAATCCATGATCATAAATATAACTGCTGTGCTCAGCAGCAGCTCCATTAGATAGCAAATGGCTGTGAAACAAGCAAGAAACAAACAGTCATGAATTAAAGAGGAAAGAACCCAAGCCGCAGCCAAGAGCAAGAATTATCTTGCAATATACCCATAAAATTGTTTTTCATTACCATGGATAATTTCAATACCTAGAAAGCTCATTTTTTAATTTGAGGGAGCTTTTTCTCTCACACACAAACAAGTGTTCTCCATAAATCATTTTTGATGTTTTTTTTCTTTTCCATATTCATGTTTTTGCATTTGCCTAGACTGACCTGAAGCACTGCTGCTGTTTTTCTGTGTTCTCTTCACTGTTACTCTTTGTTCTATATCTAACTGGGTCAGTCTCTTACCTCAATTTGAGGCCATCGGTGGCCATGTTTGTTGTTCTGTTTAATTCACTTTCAGACCAGATGTTTTTCTCTAGAAACCTCAACAAACTCTACACCCACAACTCTGTGTGAACGTGAACAAACCGTTTCTGCGGTTTGATAATGTTATTCATTCTTGTTAAAATTGTTGATGTTCTCTGCACGCTTCATTTATATAATATAGCGATATATATATATATAGACAAAAGACAACATTAGAAACAGTGGCTATATAAATGCATGTCTGAATATATATTAAAAGTCAAACAACACATTACAGTATGCAAAGACAAAAAAATAAAAATGAAGGCGTTTTCAGTTCAAGTATATTTATTTAGTACGTAACTTAATCACTTGCAGTATGAATGATTGCTTTGCTCTGTTTCTGCAATATTCTGACATCTTAAATCTGCAGTCTGAGGGTAGAAACTGACGTTTTTAAAGGAGAAAGTGCCTGTTAACTGCAAAATGTTTCTGTGCTTTGCTTTGAAATCTTACTTTATTTCTTTATTCAAGGTCACAGAAGGTGTTGTAGAAGTATATTTTATTACCATGAATGCAGACATGTTCATAGCGCTCTGATTTAGAGTCTAGTCTAGTGTCAAATTCCCTGTGGTAATAATTTTATAAACCTTTTCACTGAACAAATTGATGCATTTTTAGGAATTTCCTTGTTTATTACATATATATTGCATCATTTGTAGCTAAAAGAAGGCAGATAATATTAAAAGATAATTGTATTTATTATCTAGGTGGAAAGGAAGGGGCCATTCCCTTGAAAAAAGAAACAATGTACTTGTACATGTTTTTTTTCCACACAATAGGAAAGTTATCTTTTCTTTAATAAATAGAGGCTACAAGCTTGTTGTGTGCTATTCTTGTCCAATCCTTCATCCTACTTGACAGACAGTGTCGAGACACTCTTTTGTTTTTTGCTTTGTCTTTTTCTGAATGTCATGTTATCCAGAAAATGTCATTTTAACACTTTCACAAATGTGCCTAATTTGGTGTCCAAGTCTTTGGTGTGTTGACTAAAGCAAAAAATGCTTGATAATAAGTATCCTTTTTTATATTATGCTGAAGTGTAATTCTTTTCCACAAGGGGTGATCTAATTCTCAGCCTTTGTCTCTTTCAGATGTGTCACCAGTGCTCGCAGGTTTTCTGGGTGCAGGGGTCTTGGTTGTCTCCGTGACAGTGGCCGTTTTCCTGTGGACGTGCTGTCAGCGGCGATATCGTCAAATGACAGGTCCGTATAAGCTGACCAGCGGCCCCTACGACCCACCCGTTGACCCCCCCTACAAGTTCATCCACATGCTCAAAGGCATCAGCATCTACCCCGAGACTCTCAGCAACAGCAAGAAGATTGTACGGGTGGGCCAGCGCTCAGGATCGAGTTCCTTGTTTAGAGAATGGAGTCGTGGATCACGAAATGGTGACGTGCTCCTTGTGGATGCAGATCCTGAAGGTGGTACAGCGCACCTACAGATGAACCACCTGGTCCCCCCTGTGGGTCCTCCCAGACTGGAGAGGGCGCTGCCCATCCGGGCAGACTACTGCTGTCTGGAGAGCAGCTCAGGAAGCAGCAGTGAAGCACCCAGTAAAACGGCATCACCCTACAGTCTCAACTCGCCCTCTCTGGGAACGCTCAGTCTGGCCATTGATTACAACTTCCCCAAGAAGGCCCTTGTTGTCACTATTGTAGGAGCACAGGGGCTCCCTGCAGTGGACGAACAGGCAGGCAGTTCTGACCCATATGTGAAGATGACCATCCTACCCGAGAAGAAGCACCGGGTGAAGACACGTGTACTGAGGAAGACTCTGGAGCCCGTGTTTGACGAGACGTTCACCTTCTACGGCATTCCGTACAGCTCGCTGCCCGAGCTTACCCTGCACTTCCTGGTGCTCAGCTTTGATCGCTTTGCAAGGGATGATGTCATTGGAGAGGCCGTCGTGCCGTTGGCAGGCGTGGACCCCAGCACGGGACGAGCGCACATCACCCAGCAAATCAGCAAGAGGAACACACAGGTGAGAGTTTCTTGACCTTGCACAGAATTGTGGGATATCTTAGGCCACATACACAGTGTAAATTTTCAACCACATTTAAATAGAGAAGTGAATGACCTAAATCATTGTTCTGTGTGTGTACAGAACATGAATCGCTCCTTAAATTGGGATGATTGACACTGGTATCCACAGCAAAGTTCTGACGTGTTGTGGATTTGGTAACAGCTATTTTTGACCAAATTTAGGCATTGTGTTTTGTTTATGCTTAAAAGGCTGCTTCACACAACACTCTCCTGAAAAGTTGCCAAGTCCATTTATTATAAGTATTTTTAGGATTGTTGTTTGGGTTTCAAACATAAAATGATCAAATTCATGGAGTTATTAAAGTGAGCAGGTGCAAGGTGTGATATTTTGGTCTTGTTTGGATTTATTAAACATTTGGATTTATTTCGGTTTATTTTGGGCTTGTTCTTATTCGTTGTTTTTTTCATACAAAAACTGGCAATGAAAATGAATCAAGGCTTGTACCTTGTGACTTCTTGTGATTTTTATGCAGATTTTTTGTGTCATGCAACTGTTAATCTCGTAAATTACCGAAATTTTTGTGTACTAAAGTACTAAAAGGAGAATTGACAACCAAATTTAGCTGTAAGTGGCCTTATATGTCTGTAGTCTTTATAAAACCACACTTACATCATTCGGAAACATGAAAACATCAGTATTGGGTGCTGCTGACCCTGCAAAAAGAATCATATTCCTCGGCTGTTATTCGACGCAGCGATCGTTAAAAATAATCATTCCCATGAGATGGCTGCTCGAACCTTTATGGATCTCCCAAGATGTTTTACGGTTAGTGGCAGTCATTGTGGGTGAAAGGCTTTCTCCAGCTTCTCTAGACATAAACCTGATATAGGAAACAAGGTAAAAGAAAAGATTTTGAGCTATTTGCCCCAGGTTAAGCGTCTCTCTGATTGATATAAGCAGTTTCAGAGTGACAGCGCTGCCATCAATTCCAGTTCATTGAAGCTAATGCCACAGCTTTTCTTGAGACCAAGTCACAGAGGTGCTGATTTTATTGTGTTGACATTTTGAACTTTATTATTATTATTATTATTATTTTTGTGGCATTTTAGAAGATATATGGGCTTTCGACTTGTGATTTTTAAGACCTTTGCGGCTGCATTTGTAACTGTGAGAATGCAAAGTGATTTTAAGCGGAAGCAGTTTTATGTACCATTCAAGTACTGAAATAATGTACTAAGAATATAGAAAGAATACAGTTTAAAGGGATAGTTCACCCAAAAATCAAAATTCTGTCTTCATTTATTCACCCTTATGTTGTTCCAAACCTTTCTTCTGTTGAACTAAAAAGAATATATTGTGAAGTATATTTTAGTATTTTTTTTTAACTATTGAAGTCAATGGCTTCTGTCAACTGTCTGGTCACCAACATTCTTCAAAATATCTTTATCTAAGGGTGGGTAAATGATGATTGTAAACAATATTCTAATATATATATATATATATAGATATATATTAGAATATTATATATTGAAACTTATTATAATGTAATGATGAGGTTACAGTTTAGTTCATTTAAAATATATTAACTATTATCGAATAACTGAAAATTATAAATAAGTACTTTACATATGCTTTGGTATGCTAGTCAGCATGATATGTGTACTTTAAAGAATGACAAAATATTATTAATATTATTAAAACATTTAAAATGTACTTTAAGATAAAAGTTTTAATTTAACATTATTTCAAAATGCAAGAGTTACGAAGCAGTTTGATTTAAGAAACAATTTTATTCTCTTTATGTACACTTATTTCATTATATATTATCTACAAGTACAGTTAAAGTAGATTTAAAGTACACTACAAGTGTACATTCAATACAATTAAGCACACTTCAGCACACTTTTTCACAAGGTTTGTTAAGGAAGGGTTGTTATTACTTTTGTAAGTGATGATGGGAAGTTACCTTAGCCATATCTAGAGACCAGAATATCATAGAGACATTGGGGTGGGGAATTAGAAACCACTTAAAAATCACTCAGAACACCTTAGCTACCACATAGCATTGCCCTTTCAACCACTTAGAACTTCTTAGCATTGTGGTAGAGAGTTTTGCATGGACAAACATCAATCATATTTTCGTCTGAAATCATCCTATGTTTCATACTATAGATGTTATATTATGTAGCTGCATACTTTTTTGCTCCTTACACGAATGGGCTGGGCTATATGGGTTGTGAGAGCATCTATTGATCCACGGCCCATTAAAGTGGCATTATTGCAGACAGAGAGTGTAGCCATAAAGGTTACAGACTGCAGGGGGGCCATCCATCAGTTCAACCATTTGTAAACTATAGCGCTAATACTCACATCATTAGCTTTGATACCCACAAAGAAAACAACTAGCATCTCTTCGGTTATTCACTTCATGAAAAATATTGATACTTTCTATGCTCCTGTAGTCTTTTATGCCTGTTTGCAGATGGTATTGATGCCTGTTATTGACGGAAAATGTTTTTTCCTGTAACCACTTGTGATTGTGTTGTTAAGGGAGGGTCACTGGTGTTTTTACAGCAATAGTCTAGTTTCAAAAACAGTAAAATTGTGAAATATTACTAAAATTTAAATGTTATTTATTCTTGTTATGGCAAAACTGAATTTTCAGCAGCCCTTATGCCAGTCTTCAGTGTCACATGATCCTTCAGAAATCATTCTAATATGCTGATTTGCTGCTCAAGAAACATTTTTATTATTATCAGTTCTTTGAATGAATAGAAAGTTAAAAAGAACTGCATATATTTGAAATAGAAATCTTTATGTTTAGGTGTAATGGGTGATTGAGAGGTGACTAGTGTTTAAACTCCACTGTGATCACAGATTTTTGACTACCTTGCAATGTACTATAGTTTGTGATCACAAATTTTTTTGAACCTCTTTTACATCTATATTTAGAACATAGATTGTCTGCTTGTGATCGAGTCACACAAGACAGATAGCAGGTATAAAAGAGTCCTTAAAGGGTTAGTTCATCTAAAAATGAAAATTCTGTCATTAACTATTCACCCTCATGTTGTTCCAAACCCAAAAGACCTTTGTTTTTCTTCGGAACACAAATTAAGTTATTTTAGATTAAATCCGAGAGCTCTCGGACTCCTCCATACACAACAATTTAACCACCACTTTCAAGGCCCAGAAAGGAACTAAAGACTTTTGTTAAAATAGTGACTGCAGGGGTTCAACCATAATGTTATGAAGTGACGAGAATATTTTATGTGCACAAAAACAAAACAAAAATAACGACTGAACCCATGTCAGTCTCCTACGCAGTTGATGTGTTGAACGCAGTGCAGACTTCCGTGTTTACCACTGTAGTCATGTGGACTATTTCAACGATGTCTTTAGTATCTTTCGGGGCCTTGAAAGTGGTGGTTAAATTGCTGCATACAAGTGGAGTCAGAGATAAAAAAATCTCTGAAAAAATCTCTTAATTTGTGTTCATCCGAAGATGAACAAAGGACATGAGGGTGAGTAATTAATGACAGAATTTTCATTTTTGGATGAACTAACTCTATAATGAACACCCATTGAAACAGAGAGAGAAAGCGCGATTGAGTTATGATGAAGGCTTTGCATCCATTTTCGCTCAAACACAAGCAGAACACTGTTAAAAGTTGTTGCATAACAAGTAATCATAGTCTAATACGCTGCTGGATATCCATCAAAACAGGAACAATAGCATTATAAGCGATGTTCGTAATCTCATTCTCTCTGGCGACAGGAAATCTTTAGTGCATGGAGGCAAATAAGTATTTGAGCTTGTGTTCCCGTTATGCAGAGTAAGCTTGTTCATACCAGAGAACTTCCTGTCTGCTTTTTACTCTTCTATAAAGAGAGTATCTTAAATTGAATCAGTGCCTATGGCTCCACAAGACAGGAGCATTAGGGTGTTGGCTGGGAGTGGTGGACAATCGATTCCGCCAAGAGAAAGAGAGGGGAGAGTGAGAGCGAGGGAGAGAGGATTATTGGAGAGAAGGAAGGAGAAAAAGCTCAGGAAACAGATGGGGTGCAGTTTGTGCAGTGAGAGAGAGTGGTGGAAAGAGAGATGGGTGATTATGAAGAGTGCGTGACATACTGCGGCAGCGCCATGCTCGTTACGCTCCCCTATAGTTTCATGGAAGATAAAGAAAATGAATGTGTGCAGAATAAGAGTAGCCTAATGACATTTAGCTGAGGTCAAACTAGGTTGACCTCAATCAAATTTGTAGGTATCTGTTTTAATGTATATATTTGTATTTTTAAAGACACTTAAATATACAATATAAATGTATTGACTGTATCTAAAGTGTAATCTCTTTTATATAACTTTAGACATGTATACAACAAACCCTGAAATTTACAGAAACCACCAAGTGCTCCTTACTTATTTGACCAGTAATGTTTGCATCTAAGTTTATGTGGTTATGTTACAAGTTCATCTTTGGAGTGTTCTGATTCAAATAAAATTAAATTAATAGTAATTTTTGTTATTTCTCTGTCGTTGTGTGCTTCTCTACAGCCACCAACTGTGACAAAGACTTTTTAATAGCTAATTTATGTACTAATTAAATCCAGTTATTTGGACTCTTTGCATGCATAAATTGGATTATCATAAAAGCTCAACAAGTATGGCATACAAGTGAAACATGGTATAACATTAACGTGGGCACATTGTTAAATATTACATTTAAGCATTTAAGAAGCACAGTCACCCATAGAGACTGTGTCTCATTTTACAGCTAAAAAAATGTCACAAACACTTACAGACATTACACATTAAGATGAAGGCTGTTTTAAGTCCATGTTTAGCTCCAGGATGGCACCTAATGCAAGTTGCCATGGTGATAACCAGGAACAGGACTGGAATCTTGACTCTAAAAGAAGATAAAAACAAAGACAGAGATGGCAAGAGAAAAGCAAGAAAAAGAAAAGGCAACGTTTATATATCTAGTTATAGAAGCAAAGTCCTTGCACAGGATGTGGATGAAGGTTTCTGCTACAGAAAAAGACTTTATTTACTTTTACATTCGTTCATTTAGCAGATGCTTGGATACAAAGTGACAGTGGAAAAGCACAGATAAAAAATATTAGCAGTCACAATATCCTGTTTAAAGAATAAAACAGAACAGCCCTAGGAATTTAAATCTGCATCATTTTCTTTTTCATTCTGTATTTTTGTCTAGTTGTCCTGTAAAAATATCTAAACATCCTTAAAACAAGATACCTAAGTAGCAAAATTCCACAAGACAATAAAACTTTAAAGAAAAGAGCTTGAATAATGTTCATTTTTCTTATTTTCCCATTTAAACAGTTTAAAATCAATTTAAAATTGTTTTTATTTCTTGTTTTGAGCATAAATCTAACAGTAGGCACCAATTTTTTTGCTCGTCAACAATTTTGATAAATTTCAATATTTTTCCTGGAAAATAAGGCAACAGTTATTTGTGCAGAGCAGAAATGAGTGAAGAACAGTACAGAAAACGATGTCTTTTTAAATGGCAATGAGTGGCTTTCTTTATGTCTTAAGTTATTTTCTTCTTCTTCTTCTTTTACTTATTTATTTAATTATAGTGATCTCAGCAACCGGGTTGAGGCTGGTGGCTTGTTCTACCATTGAGGGGCAGTGAAAGTTCAGCAACTGTAAAAAGTACATGAACATATTAAAGGGATAGTTCACCCAAAAATGAAAATTCTGTCATCACCCTCAAGTTGTTTTTTGTTCTGCCTTACACAAAGGAAGATATTTGGAAGAATGTTTATAACCAAGCAGATCTCGCCCCAAATAATACTATTGTAGTCAATGGGGGGCGAGATCTGCTTAACACTGTAAGCTGTTTTAGATGGTTGTTGCTGGAGGTTTCAGTGCTCATAAGTGTCAGGTTGCAAGACTGTATTTGTAGAGACAGGGTTAGAAATGAATGTCTTGTGGGAATTGAAGTATGCTTGCAGAGACGCCAATGCACTTTTTGTCCTCTTCTCTTATGACAATGGACAGGTGCCTTTGATTATTTCACCTTGCTTACCCGCATGAACATATGATCACCATTGCCCAGGGAGAACTGACAACTGCACAGATGGCTTACCATTGCAGTTCTCCCTCACACTTGTCCATAGAGTATCAGTGGCAATTTAATGTATCATGTGATCAGGACATGCTCTAGAGTATTTCTAGTGACTGATCTCTCCTCCTCTATGGTCCATTTTACTGGCTTCATCCAGGTTTTTAGAGATGTATCATATGGGATAAGGTAGGGACCCCATGCATACTGAAAGGAAAACCTTTGGACCTCCCAATGCTCCTGGAGTGTTGAAGGGCCATAATTTGGCTAAGTGACAGAAGGTACTTGCCAGTATATCTGAAGACTTGACACCAGCTGTCCATCTTGCAGTGATCCTTTTGGCCAGATCCTGAAGAGTGTAGCTACAGTTTTTCCCAACATACCTTCCTGGAAATTTCTAGTAAACGTTGATTACCTTGGTTCAGGTGTATAATTGGGACTAAACTAAACTCTAAACTCTTGGCCAAGGGACCCTCCAAAAGACAATTTCCAAAACACATCTTACTTTTAGTCTGGTTTTGTCTCAGAGGTCAGGAGTGGCAGGAGAACACAGTATTCCTATATTGCAAAACTTCCTTAACTCTTAATCTTATAACTTTCAAACTCTACTTTGTCCCAGAATCAGGGGTACCATTAGTTCTCTCAACACATAGACACTTACTTGGCTATGTTGGCCATGGGCATTGAGAGCACTTGGGCAAGGTTGATGGACATGTTGTAGTACCCAAGAACTGCCTCTGTCTGAAGCCTGAGCTCCAAGAGCATAATTTTATGGTCTTGGCCTTGTCACAGACTCGAGAGCATTTGGATTCGGCCTTGACTCATCTGACTATCTTCAGCTCTCTGTCTTGTCTCTGACACAACTTCTAGTCTTGGGGCCAGATTTACTAAGCAGGGAACTACCGTGAGAGCTACCATGAGAGCACAATTCCAAAAAAAGCGCAGATGGGAATGGAAAGTTCTGCCCGTGACTGACGACATGCAAATTAAAGAACACAGACGCAGCCGGATAATTTCCATAAGGACCAACGTAACCTACCAAATTATTCTGGTTTAAGACATGGATAAATTTTGCATCTGAAAGGGAAACTCCTACAAATGCATATGCAATAATGTTAGCTTCAAAAATAACCCTGTCCACACCTTTTCAGTGCTAATTTTTCACTACGTGTCTTTAGTAAATTCCGGCACTGACGGCAGCTGTTAATAAATTTGGCCCTTGGTCTTGGCCTAGACTTGGAAGCCATAGAGCTGGTCTCGACTACAACACTGGGTGATGGGCATTGTTCCCAACTACAACACTGGGTGATTGGCATTGTTCCCAACTACAACACTGGGAGATTGGCATTGTTCCCCTTGTTGGCACTGCTCTGGGAAATATGAATAATTGAGCCAGGCTTTTCTTACTTTGGGACAGAGTCTGAAATGGCTAAGTTGGGGCAATCCTTTTACATCAGTGCTGTGATCACTGACAGGTCATCCCAGGTGGCTCATCACCATGATACTTGGTAATTTATCTGATAGACTTTTGTGTATGCTTATAAACATTTGTTCAATTTCTTTTCTGTTTCTCCATAGTGTGAAAGTCGTGGGGAATTGCTGGTCTCACTGTCCTACCAGCCTGTTACTCACAGGCTTAACGTGGTGGTCCTTAAGGCCAAACACCTGCCAACCATGGACATCAGTGGTCTGTCAGGCAGTAAGTACACAGCATGCATATACACAAAAATAAAGGTTTCAAAAAGGGAATTTTGCAGTGCTGCCATTTTAGGTTACCCAAATAAATAAAGTTCTTAAAATAACCACTTTTTTCTTTGTGTGAAGAACATTTTAATAATCTAAATCTAAAAATAAACTTTTTCCACTATAAAAAAAGATGGAATGGAAAGGTTCCATGGATGTTAAAGGATCAAAAAAGGATCTTTATTTTTAAGAGTGAAGATACTCAAATAATCCCATGTGTGATGCCAAAAACTTATCAGTATCTAACCTCTCACATCATTATTTCTCTTCTCTACCTACAGACCCTTATGTTAAAGTGAATGTCTTCTACGGCCGCAAGCGCATAGCCAAGAAGAAGACGCATGTCAAGAAATGCACACTCAATCCTGTTTTCAATGAATCGTTTATCTACGATGTTCCCGCTGAGCTAATGCCGGACATCTCTGTGGAGTTTCTGGTCATTGATTTTGACCGTACCACGAAGAATGAGGTTGTGGGTCGCCTGGTTCTGGGTGGTCAAAGCCCTATTCCATCAGGGGTGACTCACTGGAGGGAAGTCTGTGACAACCCAAGGCGACAGATTGCCAAGTGGCATAACCTTACAGAGTACTAGTGTCTGGCTTATACATGGGGAAAGCAAAGTGTATTATACCACTTCCTTCCTGTCAGCCCCTATATAGAAAGAAGCCCATTTAAAAATCTCTCATTTTCCCTATACAGATAGGTGTATGAGTGGATGAGTTTGTGTGTCAATACAAAGGACCAGGAGCAGACTAATGGAACCACTTATGAGGTTCTCTAATGAACTAATAGCAAAAAAGTCTCATTCGTCATAGCAAAAAAGAAAGAAAGAAAAAAAAAAGTTAATTATGGCTCTGAATTATACCTGTTTGAGAGCTATACCACAGTATCCACAGAGCCTTTCACCAGTATACCGGCATATTCACAATATACATACATTACTTTCAATTAGCCGCATGCTAATAATAAGATAATGAGACACTTTTATATTTAGGACAAAGGAGGGCTGTAAGAAAAAGTGAGCTTCAAGCCCTCTTTTTAGGAAAATAATAGGTTGATTTTTTCATAGTAAACACGGATGAATGGTAATATAAACTGGATGCCATCATGAACGTTTTTGCTAAAATGCTAATATTTACCACAGAAAGCAAGGTAGAAATATGGCGATTATTCATATCCAGCTAAAAAGTTTTTATTAATGCTTAGTCTTCTGATGATGCTGAAATTGAGATGTAAATTCTCTGAAAATAAAATAAATAAATAAACAAAACTCTAAATAGCTGTTAAACAATACCCGGTTTTAAGGATGAGTTTTCAGCCAACCACCAAAATGAAAATTAGTGATCGTCAACTCAGGATTAAAAATGAATTTAATTTATTAGAACACTCTAATGTTTCATACAGTAAAGCCACTCAACACTGTCTCCACACTGTAGCTGCTTTATTTATTTGTAGCTGTACTCATACTTTATTGTTAATTTCTCCATCTTGATGACTTAGCTCTTCTGTGACTTATTTGTTGTCACATACCTTAACATATTGATTGACTGATTTTTTTTTTCTTTAGGCATATCTATGCACATTTCCATTTAATTGCAAAGGACCTTTTGATCCAGTTGCTGTGCTACCATAACACAGAGATCAGGGAAGGTTTGGTTAAACATGTTGGAGGGAAACAGAGAATAACAGTCAAAGCCAAATGTGACAGATGTTAGCATATTTGCGTATTGTCTGCAAATTTGTACATCTTAAGTGTACCTAACATCACAGTTTCTATTGCCATCAAATGTGTTTTTAAGGCCACACTTAATTCTTATGGTCATGCATCTAATTCATAATGTCTTTGGTCAAGATGTACATAATGTATCATAGGGCATAACACTAGTACTCTTCGATTTCTTTTTCTTTACAATTGAATTGAATATCGCCAAATATATATTCGAACTTTTGACATATAAATGGTGTCATGAAATTAGAGAAACAAAATTTAGCCAGATCTCTAACCACCCCAACTTTGATCTTAATTCCTTTAGTGACCTGTTAGATTATTAAGTAAGCTATTCTATTCTCTAGTCTATGAATTATAGCAGATATATGCAGATTCAGACCAATTTTTGCACTTTCGTAGAGTACTGTATTTATTTTTATGATTTTTTTTTCAAAAGAAAGAATATATATATATATATATATATGTATAAGGTATATCAAAAATTTAACAACTATGATTGGACTAATAACTTACCATATAAAAGTTAGATTTTGGCTTGAGCCAATAACCGTTAGTCAGCGGCAGCTGTTGAAAACTAACCAAAGTGATAGTAGATGGACCACCATTGTGTGGTGTGGATATCACACTCCCTGAGAAAAGTGTTGGTGACCACGATGATGAAGCTCACACTGCAGTCTCACACAGGCCCAGAGTCTATGTTTGAAGGCATGCAATGTGCGTGTGGATGTGTACCTAATTATGTCATTCGGTGCCCACAGCCCGTGAGGCAGATTTAAATCACATATTCCCAGTGCGAATGAGCGCATATTAAGTTAGTAAGGCAGAAAGTGGGAGGGTGAGAGGAGGAAAAAGATATCGACTGGCTCATTAGAGATATTTCGTATTTAACATGTGAAATTAATATAGCAGTAAATTAGGCCCAAGCGTTCTCTGCAGTCAAGCTCATTGTGAGTTTTAAAGACCACATAATGAGATTAGCCATTGTTTATTAGGAAAAATTAATCACATTCCAATCACATTTTCATGAAGATCAAGAAACCATGTGCCCATCATCCTAGTCCACTCTTGCTATTTCACTTCCAGGCTATACATTTACAATAATAGAATGAACTCTTCCACCTTCTATAGTGTGTGTGTTTATTTTTTTTAACCCTGCATGCATTCACTATTCAAATTTCTGCTTCAAAACTGGTGTATATATTACAGTTTTTAGTGGTTTATATATGAAAGCAAGACCCACTTTTGTAAAAACTGCAACCCAAATTACACAATGCAACCTAAGTGAAATGATACATGCGTGTTTTTCTTTATTTTAACCCTCAGCTCATTGTGTTACTTGGAACTTTTTTGATCTTTTGGGCATAAAAAGCTTGTTTTATATCAATAACTACATAAAGAAGAATATAACCAATTGTAAATGAGTGTTTGTTCCAATGCACTGGTGGGCAGTAGCACTTTCTGCTCTTCTTGTATCTAACTGTTTTACTTGGAATGGAAATGGTTTCTTTTTGTGTAAACCAATCTTTTGAAGTACTATCTGCCCCTCTTTCTCTCTCTGCCACTGGTCCCTAAAAATCCCTCAATTTTTTTGCTGTTGTGTGTTGTACAAATACATTGAAAGCTGAACAAAGATGAAAATTAACTGAGAAGAAAATTATTATAAAAAATATATTAGTCCATTTGGATAATGCAATGTCGATATGTGAAGGTGGAGTGAAGTTAGTGATTCAGCTTTATTTTAGGTGTCCCTAAAATGACCTAGATGAAAAACAGTGTTAGTTCACCACAACTGTAGTGTGATTCATGTTGTTACCAGGCCTTTTCAATATTTGTAAGTACAAGCAAGTTGTCTATGTATAATGTAAGTACAGTGTAATAACATGTACTTTACATATCTAGCTTAATACTGCTCATTTCACTACATGATCTTCAGGGACATCTAACATAAAGTGTGAAGTGTAATGCTTTTGAGGGCAAATTTTCTGCATACTGCTGTGAGTTTATGCTAAATACAGTATGTTACACTAATGCTGACTTGTACTGTATGTTGAAGTTGTTAACACAATGGACGTGCAAATAAAATAAAAACTGATACACTAGATCAGATCTCCATCAGCTCTTTCTCTGCTCTTAAGATAAATTGTCAAAATCATCGCAAATTGTATCCTTGTTATGTGTAATGTGTCGCCTACTCACCCCTGTTTTGCTCAATTTACAACTGCAAATTTTTCATTATAAGTGGGTGGATCAAAAAAGGATTTTTTTTTCCAAACTAACTGCTACACCTGACAAGCAGAGCTATGGCTGGTTGCATAAACTGCTTTGACTAGTCTTACTACATCATAACCTTTTTTAGTCAGTTACATAAAAACATAATTACTCTAATTTGAATCTAAAAAGTAAGACTGATTTCCCTTTGGTTAACTGATATTTGGTCAGATTAGTTCTTATGACAGTTTTAGTCATCATGAAATCAAAACTGACATTTAAAAAAAAAAAAAAAATGTAATTCATGTACCCTCATAATCTTCAATCAAAATAACTTTCCCTCCCACTTGCAGCATCATCTCTTCTCTGATGACATGTTTACTGGTGTGAGGGCGGGGCAACCTGTCAATCACATGACATCACAGCAAAAGCAAACCGAAACCATCCATCTCCCCAACATTTTTTCTTGTTTGAGAAGCTGTTTAACTCAGATATATGTACAATAGGGAAGAAAAGACTATCACATCTTATGTTTCATGTCATCTTTAACGTAGTGGCTGTGTTTACACAAATGGTCTCTGTAGTTACATTACAGGAAAACTGTTCACTAACAACATTTTTTTAGACATCCATTGTAGTACATGGTATTTATGAAACATACACTTAAATATAGATAATAAATATATAGATATATTTATCATATGCTACATCACCATACCATACCAACACAGTATTTTAGCCACCATTGTCAACAAAAACCATTTATACAAGATAAAAATGATTCAGAAAGCTTGGATATTATGCACCATATTGTATTTCTTTTTCATGTGTATATTTGTATCTTTACTTTAATTTATTATAGTTTTACAGTAGAAACAATAACTATATAGTGATTCATTGATTTATCTATATGTACATTTATTAATGATATTTATATTTCATTCTATAACCTGAATGTGAGTTTGCGGGCTTTAGGACCCGTCTGCGCGCAGCTCCAGTCGTCCATGGCTTTGTATGTTTACAGTGAGAATTGTATGGCAGGAATTTTCTAACATCAAATATTTAAACATAATTTGCATCGATACAAAAGTCCCAATGGAGACAGAGATCCTGTGACACAGGTAAGCCACCAAGTAACTCATTCGGCTTCTTACGATAGTTTTATCATGTACCGAATCACACTTTTTAAAAGCAAAACGACTGTAACGGCGGCGGCTAACGTCACTATGTTTCATTCGTTTATTTTATTTTCACGACTCGAGTGTTTGTTTTTGCTGCAGTAAACAAGTTTACTTCGATGAACTGTGGGCTGTTCTTCATCAACTTCAAAACAGTGTTAAAAACTTTCGAAGCGTTTTTGATGACCACTAAAAGTTTTTAAAATAAACGTCGTAAATATAACTAATGAAGTAATTTATAAACATAAGATGCATTGAGGTAGCTGAGGTAGATATTAATATCACAAACTATGATTTCATTGCAGTTAATCCAGTTCTGTCGTGTTGTTCGTTTCAAACTCGGTCATGAAATCATTACCAGCTATTCATCTTTTGATAGTTTAAAATACTTTTTTTTTCGTGGTCGTGCAAGTTTTTTACTCTTAATTTGGACATATTTCACACGGTGTGTTCAAGGTACATTTGTGCCACTCAATGACAAAAGGCCTTAATATTAAAGTTTCCTTTCAAACGTACAACAGTAACCATAGTTTCCGCCAACAGATCACAGTTACTGCTGTAATTAAGTAGCTAAAACTGTCAGGAAATTGTTTGTATGCTAAACAATAAATTGTCACAAACATTATGAAGGCTTTGGTCATTGAAAGGACATGTTTAGCTACCTTTTAGTAACAGTTTATTTTGAAGCTCAAGAGGCCAAATTAAGTCTTAAATTCGCTGCTTTATTTTCTGCTATTTTTCTGTGATGTTTATCATTTTCTAACGTTACCACAATTGCAGCATGTCTAGTTTAAAACTCTTATTTTTGTGTTTTTACAATTGAACAGTGAACATTAGATAATATTAAGTGTATGTAAATACTATAATTTTAACATACATCATACCCCAAAGTTTACCATGGTAAATAATGGGCGACACAATGTCCAATACCGGCCAAAATTTGGACACCACTGGTTGAATTTATGATACTCATGGTTTAGGAAAGTGACTATAATAGGGGCTGTAGAATAATGATACTGTCAATTTAAATAATTCAAGCCCTTAGTGGGATTTATTTCATAATAAATTGCTGAGTCATTTATTACCAACCAACACTTTTCAATCCGTTCAGTGGACGACACAAGAGCTGCTCAGAACTTTTCATGAATAACATTCGCTTTCCAATAAACGATTACGACAGCAACACAAAAACTCAAACAAAATAATAACATTATATAGATGTATAAAATGAGAGTGAGGGGAGCTGCATGTAACACACAATTAAATAGAGTTGCTCAAAACTTTCCACTCAGGTCTAGTATTATTTCCATTGTTGGAAATGACATAGATGGGCTGCTAAACTAAAGTAACTAATGCAGCATCACAGTCAATGACGATGGAAAATGCATCAGACAGGGGTACACTGGCAAATAATCTATTATTGACCGTGGTTAATGTAACACCCACCCCATGGATGCTTCGCTTTGTCACATGAATAGCTTGACAGAATGACTCACTTCCTCTTCTCCATCAAACAGAAGCACTGGTGTTAAATGCAGCCTCGACAAGTGCTTTTTTTCTGGGTGGTTTTTCTAAGTTGTGCTACAGGCCCACATTCATGCCACAGTGCAGCTGTGGAATTAGATGCTGAGTGTTTTATTGTTTATTATGATGGCTTGACAAATCACCAAAGAGTATCTATGTATCTATCTTGTGTATCTATCTATGTATCCATCCATCCATCCAACCAACTGAGCAACTGACCATTATGCAATAATCCTCCTGATATTAAAGACCTTTTAATCAGTCAGACTGATTAAAATGCTCAAACAAATAGCAGTGTTCAAAGCGCTGCAAAACCACACTTTTCACACTTTTTTGAGGAAATCAACCTTAGAGTAGCTTGCTTATAATTGTATATACATACTATATTACAGTACTGACAATTTAACATGATCAAAATTTAGAATAATGGAAATTATGAAAAAAATAAACATTTCCAAAAATTTTCCTTTTGAATTTGACGTGAAATGTTTTTGTGTGATTGACTCTTATGCCTAATTTCTTCTAATTGTTTATTATGATGAGCTAATTTTATGTTAAAACTATTTTAAACAAGATTTTTTTGTTTGTTTTGTGTGGTGTGTGTTCCAGTTATTTGGATGGAGTCCTCGCGGAGCACAGGGGGTCACTCCCGCGAGTACAAATTGGTGATGTTAGGAGAGGGTGGTGTGGGGAAAAGTGGTAAGTAACGTAAATCTCTCCCTCTCTCTCTCCTTCTTGCACTCTCGTTGTCTCTCTGTTGTTTATATTCTTTCTTTCTTTCTTTTTTAAACAATTTTAAATGATAAGTCTTTGATCTGTTGACACATAAGAGGTCATTGTACTATAAAAATATCCTGTAAGTTTCAGAACTCAAAACTTCCTCATTAGTCCAAAAACAGCTTTTATTGAAACCAAGCTCAGAAAATGGCTTGTTTCAGATTTTGTCACATTATTACATCAAAAGACAAATCAAAAACTATTGCCTCTTTAGCTCCGCCCACTGATTTGCGGATGTCATGTAGATACAAACACAGGATTACTCCAGCAACAAACAATAGAGATGCCTCCGCGAATTACAAAACATTTTGTAGTGCCAAGTTATGGAAAAACACTAACATTAAAGGTGGGGTAAGCGATATTTCAAAAGCACTGTTGGACATTGTTGATATTTGAAATAAACCCAAACAAACACACCCCTCTCTTCATTGCTCCGCCTCCAAAACTCACCGTCCAATCCTAACCACCCAACCAGTCGGTCTCGAACCCCTCTCACCGAGTGCACTAACAATGACGCTAAACACGGCATCTCTAGCAGTTGTCTTGAGATAGGTTTACCTGCACTACTAGCTGGCCTCTGTTACGCATACAATGCGAGAATGTGTCACAGCTGATGCGCAACAAAATAATGCTTTATGAGAAATAAAGTGCAGATGATCAACGAATGACAAGAAAGCACAAAAAATTTACGTACAGTACACAGAAAACACGTACAGTAAATACTGTTTTCAGGCCTACCCACTTTTCTCTCTCCAGTGCTGGAAAGCTTTTCTAATATTAATGCGGGTCATAAAGATCTTGCCCAGTCATAATCCCTCATTCCTCTGATATTGTCTCATCTCTCTTTCTGCAGTCTTTCTTCAAATCTCCCTTTTGCTCGTTCCGTTTCCTCGACCATCATATGCCCCCTAATGCTAATATGCTAAACTTTTTTGTTGTTTGCTGGTGTGTCGGTCCAACTAACTTCCGAACAGCTTTTTTCAAATATCGCTTACCCCACCATTAAAGGCAAGGTAGGTAATTTGCTTAATTTTTTTTGTGCTGGTTGAAAGTCTCTTCACATCCCGATAGCAATCTCTAATTTAAGTGGTCTAAATGTATTTAAATCATCTGTGGAAGGCGTAGGACCATAAAATCGGTCCAAGGGATACGATAGGATGTCCTACCTGCCTGTCAAGTTGTTAACATATGTTTTTACATACCCTCGCGCACCCCGTTCGCTCAGACATCATACATCATCAGCGCAGTTCATGCTATGCAGACGCTAGCACTAGAACCAAAATAGCAGCTACGTTTTACAGTTTTGATTAAAAAATGTAAATTGGATTTCAGTTTAGATGGATACAATGCAGTGTTTACTTTCGGTAGCCGTAAGTCAAGTTGGAATTGACTTTATGCCAAATGTCACATGAACAGACAGGACAACAACTCATTTTTTCCACTTGTCGTAGTAAGTGTTAATGGCAGTACGAACTGACAGTGATATCTATGGACTTTTAAGGTAATCAGCTAAATATCTAAATGTTAATGAGAAGAGAAAAAATAAAAAACTAATTCAATCTAAATATATGGTGGACATTGGTCTTTGCTCACTGCTTTGAAGGTCTCTAAAGTAAAACGAAGCACATACAAAAAAACTGAACTTGAAACGATGCAACCTGTTTTACAGAATATGGAAGTTTGTGGCACTTAACCCCCATTTGGCTCTTCTTGAGAAAAGTTTAGGGATCTCTGGTCTACTGTCTTGTCTGAATGTATGTGTTCTTGTGGTGCCATCATCCAATGTTTCCCATAAGCAAAGATGGCAGATTTGAAGCTGAGCAACTGACCATTGATAATGCTAATGCATAACTCTCTCCAGATATTATGGACCTCTTTGGTCAGACTGATTAAAATGCTCAAACAAATATCAGTTAAAAGCCACAATTTTGGGGGAAATCAACCTTTGAGTGGCTTGCTTATAATTGTCTAAACATACTATGTTACAGTACTGACAATTTAACATGCTAGTAATTTTGAATAATGGAAATTATGATTTTTTTTTAACATTTTCATAAAATCTCTTCTTTGAATTTGACGTGAAATGTTTTTGTGCACGTAATTTCTTCATGCACTTTCATTGGGTTATTTTCGTCCATTCTCTTTCACTGCAGCCCATTATTGTGGTCAGACTGTGGGCTGGTTTACAGTCGTAGACATACAGTCCCAGGCAGGCAGACAATAAAAGTGTGGGTGTTGGCTCAGTGCTTCAGTCTGGTCGTTATGAAGGCTCAGGTGCCTAGCAACTTCCTTCCCCTCCAGGAGTCTGTTGCCTAGGAGATGAGCGGAGGTCGCCTGGTGAGGATGCATGAGCTTTGCTCTCATTGTTTGAGAGTGCACTGCAGAAGGTTCTTTAGGGTGACTGATATTCTCTCTTTATATCGCTGTCTCCATGGGAACAGAGCAGAGCGCATAAAGAGCAAATACATGCCGACAGCAGGGTGTGTTTGCTCCGCATGAGGGAGAAGGGGGAGATGTTTACACTCCTCTTGTTGAATTTAATGATACCACAATTATGTAAGAACTATGCTTGTCTCTTTTTCTTTGTCTCGTAGCCATCATCATGCAGTTTATAAGTCACAGATTTCCAGAGGATCATGACCCAACTATCGGTGAGAAAATAACTAACATCCCCTCTTAACTTAATAATTAATTTTTTAGATTTCATATTGATATTTGCCCAGTTTCACACACAAGGCTTAAACCTAGTCCAAGACTAAACTGCACGTTTGAGCTGTCTTAACTGAACGTAACTTGCACTAACATATCTTAAAATATGTCAGTGCCATTGTTTTGTCTCAAGATGCACACCAGTAATGTTTTTTTTATAAGGCACGTTTATAAAAGCTACATTTTCTAAGGCCTACTTCAGGTTTAATCTAAGCCCTGTCTGTGAAACCAGGCCACTGGTATAGATGACAAAAGAATTTTCAGGAAGAATTACTGAATTACATCCAATTCAGGATGACTGTCAAAAAGTGGCCCTGTGAATCTTAGTCTAGATGGATGACGATATTTAGATTTATGTTGTAATACTTTCTGCTATCCAAGTCGAATGTGCAAATTGTTTGTCATTTTTTGATAGTGTCACAGAAATTACACACTTTATGTTTGAGGTGATGTCTAATTTATTTTTATAATGTAAATTGGGTTATTTTTAACAGCTGTGTTTTTGTATGTTTTTTTGCTATGTTTAATCTGTTTTCAAATTCATTCATTTTTCTTAAGCCTGTTAGCTGCTGTGTCTGTCTTACACACCGTTCAAAATTTTGGGGTCAGTAAGATTTGGTAATGTTTTAGAAAGAATTCTCTAATTTTTACCAAGGCTCAAAACTACAATAAAATCAGTAATATTGTGAAATATTATTACAGTTGTTATAAAAAAAAAAGAAACGTTTTTTGAAAATGTATTTAATGTATTTACTATCACTATTTACTGTCATATTGATTCATTTTAAGGAGACCAAAAATGATGCCCCTTTTACAAGATGTAATTATAAGTCTCTGGTGTCCCCAAGTTTCAGCTCAAAATACCCCACAGTTAATTTATTTTAGCTTGTCAAATTTGCCCCATTTGTGTTTGAGCAAAAACGCGCCGTTTTTGTGCGTGTCCCTTTAAATGCAAGTGAGCTGCTGCTCCCGGGCCCCCTTTCCAGAGCTTTAACAGCTCACGCTTTGGTTGCTCAACATCAACAAAGCTGGAGAATCTTACGCTGCCAAAATGACGATTGTCAGTGTTCAGCCTTACATTGTTCAAACCGGAGTCGGACACTGATGGAGAGACTCAGGAAGCAGTTACAACTTTTAGAATGCAACTGAATGGTTAGTGGATAAATTTATATAGTTGCTGTGGAGTTGATTCAACTCGTCATGTTAATCTTTTGTGCAAATCCAGCGTTGAATTGCCCCTCGTTTAAGAAGCAGTCTACGCAAAAGAACACACTTAAAAAGTGAAATCATAATCAACCACCTCTTTAATGCATATTACTGATCCCAAACTTTTGAACAGTACTGAATCTTCTGTCTTCACTAAATATACCCATTACAAATGTTATGTGTTTTTACTGTTCTTAGAGGATGCCTATAAAACACAGATCCGTATTGACGATGAGCCAGCAAACCTGGACATCTTGGACACAGCTGGACAGGTAGGCAGGAGGGCTGTTGTGATAAAGAATCAGACAGACAGTGAAGTGCAACAACCTCTGTTGTAAAGTGTAGTGAAGTCAAGTTAACTTAACACTCTGCAGACTATAAGAAGGTTATTCTCTTTCAAGAAAATGTCTCACTTCCCTCTTTTTGTCTTCGTCTTTGTGGTTGTCACTTCACAAGACACAAGCACACACAAGCAAAATGTTTCTCCCTCTGAGTTAGCCTTTTTTCCACAATGGAAAATTTCACTCAGCACTGTTATAAAATACATTAGTCATCTCATCACAAGTTCAATGATATTTTGCCTAGAGTAGAATAATCGAATGTTTACGGTTCAATTGGTAACATTGTTGAAACATTCAAGAAATGTTTCATAATGCATCTGTGGCAATCTTAAACCTAAATTAATCACTTGGTTTTTAAAAATGAAACCAGATGTTCATCTGTCTGTAACAGTAGTTCTTGTTCAAGTAGCTGCTCTAATAATTAATATTTTTGTAAAGAAGATTTTACCCTCTAAAGCCTACTATATCAAATTAATTGTAAAAATGTCCACCTTTACATCATGGTAGATAGACATGTCTTTTTGCTGTGAAATCTTTACAGATTTTTAGTAACGTAACATTGCCTTTTATTTTGTTAGTAATATTTCAAGATAAACATTAACTGGACTGAAGCAGCTTAGGTTTACTTCATTATCCATATATCATTTTTTAGACTAATCATGTTAAAAAGTGAGTTTCAAATATGATACATAAGACTTTTGAGGAGTGTTTATTTGTTCATCTTTCAATCATCATTGTATTGCATTTCATTATGTTTTGCCCCCCCCCACAATAACAACTACAGAGATTTGATTATACAACTAAGCATGTAACTTACTTAGACACATTATTGGCAGATATAAATTGACATCTGATAATTATATTTATTTTATGAAAGTTGTCTGTTATAAAAATCTCATTGTTTTACATTACAAGCTGTCAGAATTTCACCTTACTTTTTGGCCATATAAATACCAGCAACTGCACCAAATTTAATTTTAAAGCCTTGGAATAAAATTGAGGTGTTTATTTTTCCTGAGCTCCATATTCTCTATATATCATACTATATGAGCCATACAAGCCTGACGTATCATATATGATACTCAACCAAAAAACAATATGACCAAACTTTTAAAAAATTAAGATTTTTTTTTTTTTACTATTATTTCATATATTAGGTTTACAGTGTTAACATGAGATTCAGAAGCTCTAGAATGTCAAAAGACTTTTTTCTGTAAATGAATTGCTGTAAACATGATTTTTGATGTTGTCACATTCATGTATTTGTCTTAAACCAGGCGGAGTTCACAGCAATGCGTGATCAGTACATGCGAGCAGGAGAAGGTTTCATAATCTCGTATTCCATCACGGATCGCCGCAGTTTCCAGGAGGCACGGCACTTTAAGCAGCTGATCTACCGTGTGCGACGTACCGTGGACACCCCCGTCGTACTGGTGGGAAACAAGTCTGACCTGGTCCATCTCAGACAGGTGAGAAACTTTACCTGAAAACACTGTACCTATAGAAATATTCACCCCCCTCAGATTCTTACCTTATGGAACCATGATGTATCCCATTGACACAAAAAACTAAAGACTATAAAATTATATTTTCGGCAGCAGTTACAGAGCACTGCAGACATGACATATTTTTGTAGGCCAACCTGTAAGTTCCTCAACAAAAATACAATAGAATTTTTCCTTTGGCGTTTTGCATTAATGCAGAGCATAAGCTCTGTGACATGCATAATTTTATGATTCTTAAACATTTGGTTCATCATAATCTTCATAAATGAACAGAATTTAAAAGAATTCTGAATCCTAAATACAATTACTAGAAGTAAAAAGTAGGGGTGTGACGAGACCCCTATCCCACGAGACGAGACGAGACACGAGATTGGGTTCACGAGACAAGATTTTTATAGTATTTTTAAGAAATCCTCAATAATGAAATGTATGAAGGGAAAATAGTCTTTTATTTAACCGAAAATCATAAAATGCAAAAATGTTGGTGCATTTTGAAATCAACTTGTACTGCATGTCATTTTACTTCTATTTTAATGAATTATTTGCAGCAAAACAACATGCAAACACTGCTAAATGTTTTGCCACAAAATCAACCAATTGTTTTCTGCCCTGTATAATTTCATATGAGAAATCTCACTGAACTTCTTTCTACAGATTGAACATAAATTAAACAGTATAAATAAAATAAACATATAAATAAAAAATTCAAATAACACTTTAAGTGTCACTTTAACTGCAGTACAAAGTTTAACATTTCCCAGTCACTATTGATTGTGTGGCTGTAACTGTTGTATAGCTCTGCGTACACCAAGAAGTCCAGCCATCAGCAGTAATAGCGATGCTTTCTGCCTCTTTAGGGGCCGTTCACATATCGCGCCTAAAAAAGCATGTAAAGCGCGGCCGCGTCGCTTCCTCCTACTTTTGCAAGCGTTCGGGAGCTCGCGCTTCTGTAGCGTCTGTCGTTGCTATGCAACCATGAACTGTGCTCTCCACAACCATGAGGAAGGCGCGCCAGGAAAAAACGAGCGCGCCGCACCGCATGCGCGTCGCGACCGCGTCGCTTCCATTTTGCGCAAATGAAAATGCGCGCGATATGTGAACGCGCCCTAAGAGTCTGTACAACCTTTGCCGAGGTGTACAGCATAGTTTTCTTACAATGTTTACATATTGTTAGTGTCTTGTGTGTTATTCTTTCGCCGTTTATTATTTCAACTGGAAAACCAAAATGTTTCCACACAAACGATTTGAAAGTGGCGCCGGCATCTTCAATAATAATTTCACCCTTACACTGATAGCACGACGAGACAACTTTTAACCTCGACGAGAAATCTCGTCACGTTTTAGTCTCGCGAGATCTCGTCACACCCCTAGTAAAAAGTTATCCACAGACCTTATATTTAACTAAAAACCCATTTTAAAAAACAATTGACTTTAGGACGATGGAACCAGAAGTGCTAAAATGCAACTAATTTATGTGTTTTGGCCGACAAAAAAACAAATGGGACTCGCTTCTTTTCTTATCAAGCTCGAAGGGCACCATTTATGTGGAGCAAATTCAACCGTTCCACCAGTGCAGTATTAGATTGTTTTATTTTGACTAGGACTTTAATCTTTTTATTTTTAAGTCATCTTTCAAAGTCATTGCCCTGAAGGTCATTTTTCTGTTCTCAGCTCCATGCATGTTCCTTCTGTCTTTATGATGTCTCCATTAACCTGCCAGAGGGAAGAATCCCTGATGCACAGTGCTGCCACCTCCATGCTTCACTGTAGGGATGATGTGTCATTGTGATGTGCTCTGTTTGATATGCGCCAAACACAGTCTAGCATTGTGCTCTCTGAGAAGAACACAGACTCTTCCTGGTCTTCACATGCCTTTGGGCAAACTCTAGCCAAGATACCCATGAGTTTTTCACTCTTTTACAAGCCAGACAGTTTTTGTCTTGGAAGACTGTAACTTCTAAAGAGTCGCTGTAGGCTTATTGATGGCCTCGCTTACAAAGGTTGGCTGCATACAGGATGTCTCAGTTTTTTACTTTCACAGTTACAAAATACTACATTTTCTCAGCTTTTTACAATAGCATGCATTCTGCATTGTGCATTGGGATATATAAAGCCCTGGAAATATTCTCACATTCTTGCTGTACCTTAACTGGTATTTTTCGAAAACCATTGCACAACCAATTATAGAATCGTCACCTCAATTCTAGAGTGGTTGTGAGGGCGTTGCTGTGTGGTTGCTAGATAGTGGTTGTGAGAATTAAATTAACCAAGATTAAAACATGCTGTGAAAGTATTTTTGTACTTTTGCATATAGTATACTGTATATACAGACTGTATACTACTTTTCAAAATTTGAGGTCAGTAATATTTTTTAAATAAATTAAAACTTTTATTTAGCATGGATGTGGTAAATTAATCAAAAGTGACAGTAAAGACATTTATAATGGTTTAAAATATTTCTATTTTGAGAAATGAATTGAGAAATCAAGTCATGAATTGAGAAATCAAATTTTTCTTTATCTTTCGACATGTAACAGGTCAATGAACTTTAAAGACGTCGTGTAAGTTTCAAAACTTCCATGTTAGTCCAAAAACAGGTTTTATGGAATCCAAGCTCAGAAAACGACTCGTTTCTGATTTTGTCACTTTGTCATTATAACAAAATATTGCAACGAAAGACCACCTCTGCAGAATCATATCAACGCCTACTTCTACATCATCGCATCTTTGGTGCAGACACGCCCCTTCCAACCGAACATCAGAGGGCTTAAATCAGAGTAGAAAATGGCCTTTTATTTCTAAACTATGACAATTTTTGATGTAAAAATCATACTAACATTATACGTGCACCTCAGGAAACATTATAAAATGATAAAAAAATATAGTTATTGACCGCTTTAAATGCTGTTTTTTTTTTTGTTATCAAAGACACATCCACAAAATATTAAACAACATTGAAACGAAAAAAACATGCTTACTTGAGAACCAAATCAGCATATATATATATATATATATATATATATATATTTGTGTAAAGTGTAATTATTTTTCATGTACTTGTGTAATGATTTTGTCTTCACACTCTTCACAGGTGTCTGTCGAGGAGGGCAAGCAGTTGGCGAGAGAGTTCCAGTGCCCATTTTTTGAGACCTCCGCAGCGTTCCGTTATTACATCGACGAGGTGTTTGCCGCACTGGTGCGTCAGATCCGCCAGCATGAGGCAGAGATGGTGCGGGGAAGCGAGAGGAAAACCCGGCGCAGCCATTCCTTCTGGAGTCGCCTTAAATCCCCCTTCCATAAGAAACAGCAGTCCGAACACTGAGAGAGAAGGGCATGCTGGGATACCCTGGCCTTCCAGGTGATGGTTCTCTCACCTACAGCTGTATTAGTCCCACCTCTCTCAGATGGTTTGAGAACTGTATTTATAGTTCATATTTGATTGTTTGCAATGATGCACTCCTAATCATTTCAGTTAGACTACAACCCTCACTGTGCAGGACACAAGCACTCGTCATATGGGACGTGCTCTGATTTAATGATATTAGAGATTAAGAAGGAAATATTAAACTTGACAGTAGTTATTATTTTTTCTTTTTTGGACAGCATTATACTTTGTGAAAGTAAATGTCAGGGGGAATGTTGTACCTCATTTTAACTGATGGGAATGTAGGAAACATTGAAGGATTTGCTACATGTGTTTTGAAAATAGTGAAGTGAAGAGAGGTAAGGTCATGTCAGGCACGTGTCAGAGATTTGCTTGAGGGAAAATATGAAGGTCAATTGAGTTTAAGAGAGCAGAGAACATGTTGGGCAGAGTAGAAAGAAAGAGCGAAGTGTGCGTAGAGGTGGATAAATAGGCAAAGGTTTATGGTAAAAATATTAATCTGCCAGTATAATGAGTACTGTAAATCATTCCTTTAACATGGCTGTAGTTTTGTTAGATGCATTAAAAAACCATGCTGTAGTTTTAAAATGAAAATGAGGGTTTGGGTTCTTTATAGTTTCTTTGAAATAAAAACTACATCTCACAATAACATGCCCGGGTCACATTTCACCCCAAAAATATTATTATTATTATTATTTTAAGACAATTATGACCTGGTTAAGATCATTTAGACCATTGGTTGCATTGCAAAAAATATTTTCATTTATAATTGAAAGAACATTTCCCGCCTCTCATTAACAAAATGAGCTGGGATGATTTAATTTCACTTTATAAATTTTAATGTTTATAAATTTTATAATTTAAAATAACAGAGTTTATAATTCTCATTATTATCAATTGAGATTATCATTACTGTAATACAGTACTATTGTACTATATATATATATATACATACATACATAAATGCATATATATAATATTACAGTAATGAAATTTATATTTTTTATTTTTTGCATTATGGCAATGCAAATTTAAGGGTGGATTTGCTTTATTGCCATGAAAATCATGTCACAATGCAAAAATGCTCCTAAAAAGCCATAATCTTCTTGAATCAAAATATAATTTATTATATTTTGATCTGAAATATGACTTGGACATGTTCTTGAAGGTTTCGTGAGGTTCAGTCAATTAGCTGCAAAATACACTGTATGAATGACTATGTGAAATCTTGCTGAGCAATATTCAGGTCCAGCTTTAAGCACATTAACAGACTTACCAACTTGATTACGATGGAAAGCAAAATTGTTTCCTTTTTACACAAGGCAATTTTTATTCCAGTGGTTTCTGTAGTCAGTGTCAGAAATGAAACGCCTTAATCTGTCTTAGGAAGGCGAGTCCTTATGTGGATCTCCTCGTACACATGCTGCGCACTTACTACGCGTCAAATTTGAATGGTGTGTCTGTTCATTTTGGCATTTCATGCAAGTTCATGTCATTTTTCTTGTGATTATTAGATTTTATTTTTTATTTTTAACCAGAATGGTTTTACTATATTTTCCTTTATTTATTGTCATCTGAGATTGTCAAATAAAATTCACTTTACCAATCTATTGAAAAGTCTGATTATTATTATTAATATTAATATTTATTTTTGTTATAGTTATGATCTGTAATATAAAATCTATAGCTTTTAATTTTTGGCGACCCCTGGTGGCAATTTTTGTATTGTTAGTCGCTGGAAACTGACAGCAATTTCAGAAAGCTTTTGTTGTCGTTACATATTAAAGTCATCTAGTTTCATACAAAATAAATTTTAATTTCCAGGTTAATTTCTTGCCGTCTCTGACATCTCATACACATTTGTGAAAATGTGACTCACTGTGTTATTCAAGGACAAGTGCATGATGCGATTTCAATTTATTCAAACGCGAACGGCGTGTCCCTCTTCAGCTGCCGTTCACGGAACTGTCAAAGCGACAAAAACATCAAGCGCAACAGAGCAAGTATGCTACATAATTCCAGCACCAGAGTATACGCAAAAGTACGTATTGACTGAAAATCAAGGGTCTTCTCAGTCAGCTTGTTTAACCTGCATCTGGCGCCGTGAATATCCGTGGAGACGCGCGTGAAGGACGCTCAGGCCCAGTGTGTGCACGATGGAGTCGTGGGTGAGATTCAGCGCGCAGAGTCAAGCCAAAGAACGCGTGTTCAGGTACACAAACACTCTCTATGCGTGTTTACAGCACTACATGAACCTCATGCTTCCTTAACTGCATGAGCTTTACAAACTTAAACGTTCAGCATTGAAAGTTGGAGCCATTATAGTAATACAGCCCCCCCAACTACCTCACAGTTAGTATAATACTAACAACAATGTTCTTGCTCATGGTGTTTATTGAAGTGCCTCTTAAGTACCATGTAACTATGGTATATATGGATGTAAAACTCATTCAGTATCATGTCAAAATTACTACTTTTTATACTTAATTTATGTATTTATACTATAAAAGCAATGTTTACAAGTAAAGAACGAAAATATCACCAAGCAACCAGACATTTGGGTGCTATATCTAATGCAGGGATTTTCAAACTGGGGTTCGGGTCCACGAAAAAGTTCAGAGAAAAATGTTAATAAAAAAACAGGTTACAAATAATTTGGTAACACTTTATTGTACACGTTACTACATGTACTTACTGTAGTAATAACAGTAAATTATGCATAATTACAAGTAACTAAACCAAACCCTAATTGTAACGCTATAGTAAGTATATGTAGTTAATTAATAGTACTCTGTACTTATTTGAGTAATTACAATGTAACTGTAAAATAAAGTGTAACCAATTATTTTAGGATTTCCTTACAGTAATTATTTCTGTAAGTACTGAGTAATATTAATTAATAACATGTACTTCATATTCGGTTAGGATTGGGTTTGGTTTAGGGTTAGTTGCATGTAAATGTGCATAAGTATGTATTACATAATGTAACAAGGAAGGACAGTGTAAAGTAAAGTGTTACCTAAACCCCCCAAAATTATCACAAAATAAATTAGGGTTACACTTTATTTTAAGGTATCTTTGTTACACTGTAATTATACATTTAAGTACTAAGTAATGTTAAGTAACTACATGTATTTGCTATAGGGTTAGGGTTTGATTTAGGGTTAGTTGCATGTAATTATGCATCATTTATAGTTATTAATATAGTAACTACATGTAACATATGACACTGTAAAATAAAGTGTTACCTAAATAAGTTACAGAATGTGACATTATTGCATTTTCATTCAGATTTCTAGTGAATGCTTTTGCTCATAAGTTTAAATTCCCCTAACCTCTTGCAGGGTGTAAACTTTCAAATTGTGTGATCGGGGTAAATTCTACTTATTTTGTCTTTGGGGAAACATCTTGGGTAGATTCTGAAGGGCAGTCCCAAATGAAAAAAAAAAAAAATATGATCTTTAAAAAAAAAGAAAAATTTACACCCCCCAGCTCTTAATGTATCGTGTTGCCAACTTGAGCATCATTGAATGTTTTCACCTTTTTTTTTTTTTCTTTTTTTTTAAATACTTGTGTATGAAAATATGGATATCAATATCATACATACAGTCACTTTTGAGAAAGGGTTAAAATATGCTAGAAGATGCTAGAAAACCGATGAATTTGTGGGACCTGGAGGACGAACCGTGCTCAGTTTAAAAGCTTAGTTCACCCAAAAATGAAAATTCTGTCATTAATTACTCACCCTCATGTCGTTCCAAACCCGTAAGACCTTCGCTCATCTTCAGAACACAAATTAAGATATTTTTGATGAAATCCGAGAGGTATATGACTCGTCCATAGACTGCAATTTAACTGACACTTTCAAGGTCCAGAATGGAACTAAAGACATCGTTAAAATGGTCAGTGTGACTGCAGTGCTTCAACCTTAATTTTATGAAGCAATGAGAATAATTTTTGTTTGCAAAAACAAAACGAAAATAATGACTTTATTCAACAATATCTTCGCTGTTTACGTTCAGCGCTTCCAGTTTCTATGTCTGAACGCCGACTCGGTATTGGCAGACGCTGTTTACATGAGCAGCACGACGCATGCGTGTGTTGAGACGCATGTACCTGCTGACGCAGGAGTCGGCCAATGATGAGTTGGCGTTCTGACATAGAACCTGGAATCTATAATGTGTAGACAAGGCACGTAGACGAGGACTGTTACGTAAAACAGTAATGATATCCACGGGAAAACAGACAGGAACAGGTAAATTCTACACCAGAAACTTTAACAACGGACACGGACTGGACTGACACAGAGGGAATATATACTGAGGAACACAAGAGGATAACAAGCAAGGCACAGGTGACGGACATAATGACTAACGAGACACAGCTGACTGAAATGAACTAATGATGGACAAGCACATGGGGAAACAAAACGAAGATCACATGGCAGAACTATACTCAAAACAAGGAACATGTGACAACTGACAGGACAGGGGAAGAAAGAAACAGATAAACAAAAGACCAGATCATGACAGAAGCGCTGAACATAAACAGCGTAATAGAATGACACATAAGAGAAGATATTGTTGAATAAAGTCATCATTTTTGTTTTATTTTTGCGTGCAAAAAGTATTCTCGACACTTCATAAAATTAAGGTTGAAGCACTGCAGTCACGTCGAATGTTTTAACAATGTCTTTAGTTCCTTTCTGGACCTTGAAAGTGTCAGTTAAATTGCTGTCTATGGACGAGTCATATACCTCTCGGATTTCGTCAATCAAATTCTTACGGGTTTGGAACGACATGAGGGAGAGTTATTAATGACAAAATTTTTGGGTGAACTAAGCTTTTAACTGCTCAGGACAAACACAAAAAAAAAAAAAAAACAACAAAAAAACAACAACTAACAGTTGAGATTCAAGGGTATGTAAACTTAAACAGGGTCATTTGTGTAAATTCAGCTATATTTTGTCTGTGGACTATGTGTAAACATCTGTTATGTAAAACAGCTTATTCAGGACAATACAACAAAATAATTTAACATGCAATTTTATGATCCACCTCAAATATTTTTAAGTATTATTAGCATCTTGCATATACTTGAAGGGTTATTGAAACATATGAGCAGAATTGTAAATAAATTGTTAATAATAATAGGGAACATCATATTTAGGGGTCTGTGGCATCATAAAGTTTGAACCCCTCGATCTAATGCTAAAATATTCATACATTTGTAAGGATGTCACTGTCTAAATACATGTTGGTGCAGTGTACATGCTCATTTTCAATAATTAATTGTGTCTGAACAGGGCTGCCCAATACGCCTGCACACTGCTGGGCTACACACTGCAGAGAGGAGGAGCGAGAGCAGAGCTGCTGAGCACCATTAAACAGCTGGAAGCTCACATGAGTCTGACCAGAAAATGTACGTTTGAGCTCTTCTGCCAAAGGCAATGGCCAGAAGAATTGGGATTGGGCACAACTGGCTCTCTTTTGACTTATGGGTTTTGATAAGAGAATTTGAATTGACAGGATGCTGGATTGGAATGGCAGGGCTGTAATTTATTGCATTGCAGTTTAATAAATTCAACTCAATCACATATTTTCATAAGAGAAAGTCCAATGCAAGTTTGCAGCAAAATTACATAATTAATCCTTAGAGATGCAGCATTACAGTAATTGATGAAACAACATAGTGAATATCATAGCTTGGGTCTCTGAGGGTTAATTTAGACTGATTATGCCTATTAATAGTAATATTAATAAAGTGGTTCCATAAAGTGGCACTTTATTTATGTAAATATGGCTCAGTGTGTGATTGATACAGTCTGTCTGTGTTTGTCTCAGTGATGCGGTTAGGGAACTCTGCTGAAGCTCTGGAAGCAGCGAAACGCACCGTGCATCTGTCCGACTGTGTGCTGCGTCTCTGCATCACAGTGGCCCATTTGAACAGAGCAATGTATTTTGCCTGTGATAATGTACTCTGGGCCGGAAAAACAGGACTGCTGCCCGAACTGGACCAAACAAAATGGAGCCAGAGGTCGTTTAGGTAAAGTGCTAGTCTCATTGGTTTTCTTAGGAAATTGCTTAAAAAGTTAATGCTATTATGTGAATAAAATGTAAAAAAAAAATAATAATAATAATCTAAATGAAATCAGTCACTATAACATTATCTATACATTACTTTATAATAAAAAAAATATAAAAACACTATACATTAAAATAACACATATATACACAGTATGTAAATATACCTATATTATAACTATAACTGTAATAACTTAATAATAAGTTAACTATAACATAATTATTGTAACTATAATAATGATAATATATATGCGCACACAGACACACGCACATTTACATTAAATTTGATTTTACTGGTGAAAATTCGATTAACGTCTGAATGATTTTGCACCACCTGTCAATTTATGTACTAAAATGTTTTACTAACAATATATGGAGATGGTTGCGTTTATTGTATTATTTTGAGCACAGTGCAAAAAGTACAATTTGATAACCTGACTTTCTCTCACTTCCTATAAACAGATACTACTTGTTCGCTCTCATTCTCAATTTAACCCGAGATGCGTACGAAATCCGTCTGCTGATGGAGAGAGAGTCCCGCAGCAGTTCAGCTAAAAGCTTTAACTCCAGTCCGTCTCCCCTCACGCAGACCCCAGAGAACGGAGAGTTCCCATTAACCCCGTCTCCTTCCTCAGCGGTGTCTCCGCTGCCGGCCCTCCCGATGCTCTCGGCCAGTCTTAACAAACAGTTCCATCTCTTGATCACGGTGCTGCGCAACAACCCTCCGCTGCTCCTGGACCTTCTGAAGAACCTGTGCGACGTGTTCATTCCGCTGGACCGGCTGGGTCTGTACCCCACGGGGTCGGGATTTGTGGGGGCCTGCGGCCTCACGTCCTCTATTCTGTCCATTCTCACTATAGTTCACCCCTGGCTCAAACTCAAGCCCTGAGTGACATATGAGAACTATATGTCCTGTTGCTTTGTTTCTAAAGAGAACTTCTCTTGAGGTTGTGTAGATAGTGGAAAGAAGGATGTGTGCTGCTTCATTCCAGTTTAATTGCACATTCAAAACTGTTTCTTCTATGTTTGGAAAAACTAAGACAAGATCTGGCCTAATCTGATTAAAACAAACAAAACAACCTTGTTTAACAGTTATTCAAGTCTGTTTAAAGTAATGTAAGTCTGAGAATGTCCTAGTCTGTCACCATATAATGGTGTAGTTTTCAGTATGAGATGTTCTAGTGCAGTAAAAGCACAGAACAGCACAGAGATACAAATGGAACACTTACTATACTTACTCAGAATCATACCTTTCTCTTGAGATTGAACCACATGAAGAAATGTCAGGGTCACATTTCATCCTAAAATTAATGAAAAATCTGCATTAATTAAATCTAGTACAATAAATACTACTATGAACTTTATAAATGTAAAGAAAAAAAAACTTGAGTAAAACCTTTAGGTTTCATTCTGTTTAAGCCATAAATGTTTGTTTTGTCTTTAGATTTGCGGTTAAAATCACTTAGCTATTTTTTACAGTTTTCACGAGATTCATTCTAAATTACCGAGCTTGAAACATTTGCGAATCATTTTGTGTCATAAACTGGGTTTATCAAACACTGTTATACAATGATACTGCTCAGTTCAGAAAGGGTTACTGTTAAAAACTTGATTTTTGATCCAGTAGATTCTTTCTAAATCTGTATCTCTGTTTGAAGCTGTTTCACTTCCTGCAGTTGTGAATCTCTGCAATTTGTTACTAAACTCATTTCAAAATTTGGAGTTTATTTTTATTTTTTTAATTTTTTTTTGTTGCAGTAATTAATGAAATATCAACCAAAAAAGTTTTGTAAAAAGATCTAATAATTTAGGTTATTGCATAATTAACTCAAAACTGAATAAAAACTACTTCACTGACACTGCTGTAATGCAGTTTTTTTTAAAATGTATGTATATGTGACCTTTAGACTTCTATGGTACTTAACCATATTTTGAAACGTCCTAAATGTAAATGCTATGCATCACTGGGGTTACTGAATGTTGACATTATGGAGCTGTGAATCTAACTTTTGAAATAAATAATTCAATGAATTTTGTTCTTCTCTACTCTGATTTTTCCTAGTTTTCCTTAGGAACTCAACCATTTTATACAACGCCAGTAAAAGATGAGTCAAATCAAAGTTCCTTGATCTTTCTGGCTAGAGTTAATGCTGTCATTTGAATCTCGTCAATCTGAGCTTGGTTTGAGACACGCATTGTGCAGCATTACCATTTCTTGCAATGCTAAATCTGAACACTAGAGGGAAACAAAGCAACATTTTTACCACCGGAAACATGAAATCGTTTCATTTAGCAGCAGCTTTCTGTCAAGGAAATCAGATAAAGACACCAAATAGCGGCAACCTAAGAGTTTAAGTACTCAAATATTTAGTTTGAGAACACTGAGTGACTGAGAAGGTTTTGTTGATGTCAAATGATTAATATAAACATTGCTAATTGCGAAAATGCAGACCTTATGAATTCACAAATTGCGTAAAAATGTCCAAACTAAAACAATTTAAAACTGCTACAAGTGTTTGATGTTGATCACATGCTTATGCACTTTCCTTACAGTAGTTTGTAATGTAGGCAATGTGTTTAATGGCACAGACTGAAAGCACAGTCCCTCCTCCTGAGAAAGAGCGAGGTGGGGGTCTGTCCTCCTACTCTCTCATTAGTTACATCACACTGATTCAGATGCTCTGTCACTCCCACATGGCTGCATTTGTTTGCATTACCCCCCAACCCTCTGGTTCTCTTCCATCAGGATTAAAATCACATTTAGTTATCCAGTAGCCTACATATTTGCAATACTGGATGGCATTCGGATTCTCAAGAGAGGGCGTTGGTGGAGCAGTTAAAAGAAATGGTAGGTACACGTGACTGTTGGTTTTTGTATTGATTCTGGGTGTTTTCAGTAGGAAGCTTATGACATAAATGATGACCAGAATGGGAAGGGGGTAAGAGTGGTCATCAAAACCACCCACAGTCACCCACAGGCTATGATCTCTCTCTCTCTCTCTCTCTCTCTCTCTCTCTCTCTCTCTCTTTCTCTCTCTCTCTCTTCCTCTCACATCCTTTATGATCAGGCCATACTCTTTATAGCTTTTTATACAGAACAGAACCTCTTTACATTAAATGTCTTTACTATATATTAACATTTAAATTAATAATATGATACAGTGAATTTATTGCACTACAAACCTGTCTCTAACGTTCTCTTCTGAGGCCTCTCACCTCAAAAGCATACCGACATGTATACAAGTACATTGTACCCAACAATTATTATTATTTATTTATATTACTCAAGTACATATAGTAGTTAAAGACATAAAATGGGATCAAATACACTATTATCTTGTTAGGCTCCCAAAATGTGGTAGTCATGGAGACATTGAATACGATTGAGATCAGCAAAAAGACATCCAGTGAGGTCCAGGTCTGAGTCAGACTTGTGCACCTCACCAACAAAGCTTTGGACACACACAGTGCCCCAGACAGTAACATTACACCAGGACCCACACCACTTTTGATAAAGATAGAGAGAGAGGATGAGAAATGTTTGGCTTATCTCAACAGTGCATGTCTTTTCATGAATCTGTGCCAAGAGCTTAATACTGTGTTAATAGACAACTGATTGTCTCTGAACACCTTACATAAGCTCAAGTTTGACCTCTAAAACCAATCATATTATTGCCAAACAAGGTGGTCTACCAAAAAAATACTGTTGCAAACAGACATTAAAATGATGGGGTTTTTTTTGGCAGTGATTAGAAATACAGTTGCATGGGTTACAAAACAATTTGAAATAATCTTAAATTAATTTTAAGATCCTGGAAATCAATATCAGTTATTTTTGTTCAAGTTATGCTCAGCTCTAAATTATTCAATCACTTGCTCTTTCTAGTCTATAAAATGCTCATTCATTCACTAATTTTATTTTACGTTTTTTATTTTTAAGTTTGATTGTTTATATACACATTTTATGATCCTTCTCCAGTTATCATGCAGGACTATGTTCATGGACACATCATGAAAATTTCTTGGAAAAGTTAAAATAGTCATGAACAAGTTATGGAAATAAATTTTTTCTACTTATGCTCAGCTCTAAATTATACTATCGCTTAGAAATTGCACTTTATCAGTGCTGTCTATAAAGTAATAATTATTTATTTACTTACTTCCATACATAAATACATACACATTTTACAAATCATAAATGAATAAAATCATGGATAAGTCATGGAAATGTATAAGTATAATGTTAAGCTTCTAAGTTTAAATTAAAAAGTTATGGAAGTCAAATAATTATAGCTAAATATATTCTAGTTATGCTCAGCTCTAATTATCTTATTTAATCAGATATCTATGTATCTATCTATGTATCTATGTATCTATGTATCTATCTATCTATCTATCTATCTATCTATCTATCTATCTATCTATCTATCTATCTATCTATCTATCTATTTACACAGCAAAATCCTCAGAGTTTAATCAACTCTGCTCAGAGTACATTTGGGTCCGGTTCACAGACAAGGCTTAGACTAAACCAGGATTAGGCCTTAGTTCAATTAGGGCATTTAAGTCCTTTTTATAAACCTTCACAAGAAAAAAAACATTACTGGTATGCATTTTGAGACAAAACAATGGCACTGGCATATTTTAAGATATGTATATAAGACTTTCAGTTAAAACAGCTTGAGCATGCATTATACAACAGATGGTTCCGGCCCATTATGATTGGTTGAGACACATTGTAAAATTCTACGTCGTGCCTAAAAACGCTCCTTATCTGTTATAAATTCACTGCAAACCACGGCTTCTTTGGGCTTATTGCTTTATTTTAGTCTAGGACTAGCTTAAGCCTTGTCTGTGAAACCGGGGGATAGTGTTAAAGTAACACTGAAGCAGAGTTAAAGTTAATGAGATAATTAAGAGATTAATCAAGTGATGATTGAGCATTAGTGATGAACACCTGCTGTTAACAAGCAGAATCACTAAAGAAAAGAGAATCTAAATAACTACAACAGTCTTCCCTACTAAAGATCTTTTTATGATACACTTCTTTGACTGGACTTCCCCACAACACACTGTATATTGTACTATAAGGTCATATTATCTATCCCCCCTCGACAATAATCAGCCCCGAGGTCTGTGGTTTATCTTTTGTCGAGAGCTGATTCATACAGAAAGTGTTTCAGTGTACGGATCATGTGTCTTTATTATGCACACAATCCTATCAGATGTGTGAGGTGATTAGGATCAGCCCTCATGTCCTGTGCTTTATGAACCGGATACGTGCTGCAGGGGTGAGTGGGATACGGGGGGAGAGGAGAGGGGACATTCTGTCATCTCAATGCAGAAGATAAACAGAGCGCTGTGGCATTATCAGGACGGCATTGTGCAAAACTCTGTATGACACAGTAGATATGAGGTGAAGCGATACCTGCCACATTCAGCTGATCGAGATACAACAACAGTATCACCATCCTGGAAAGGTCAACATGTCATGTTTATGGTTTATATAATATAGTTTGTGCATAGGGCATATCTTATTTATATACATCATATTCCATTATAATCATTCATTATATATGTAAGATTATAGTCTACAATGTACACAATTGTTCAAAAGTTTGGGGTCAGTCGAAATGATTAATTTTAAGGACACGTTACATTGTTCAAAATAAATATCACAGTAACTTTTGACATGTTTCTAAACATACATGTTTGTCAGTGGTTTTTATTTTTATTTTTTTGCTTTTTCTTCCTCTCCTTTTCTGGTCGGTCCGATGTATAAAGCAGCAGCATCCATTGCCAGCCTCATCTCCATAGCAACACTCTGGCCAGAAAAAGGGCATCAAGGAAGGGCATGTGTGCACATGAAGGTACTGTATTTTTGCGAACCACAGTTCAGAATCGCAACCAGATTCCACAGAGATTACAAGTACAGTATTTACACATTTTAAATGTGCAGTATTTTACTGCATGAAAAAATTGGTTTAGAATTTACTTTGAAACAATTTGCACTGAAAAATCAGTAGAATTGCACAAATTTAAATTTCATAAATAATTAGAAGAAGAAACAGCATGTATTTAAACATTAAATTAAATGTGAGATTTTGAAGTAGAAAGACTTAAAAAGTATTTTCTTGTAAAACATACTCAAGTAATCTTTGTTTTTTACAATTACAACACTTTATAATAAGGTTCATTAATTAACATTAGTTAACTACATTAGTTAACATGAACAAATGAACTGCACATACAGCATTTATTCATCTTTGTTAATGTTAATTTCAGTATTTACTAATACATTATTAAAATCTTGTTAACATTAGTTCATGCTCTGTGAACTAACATGAACAAACAATGAACTGTATTTTCAATAACTAACGTTAACAAAGATTAGTAAGTAACAAATGTATTGCTCATGGTTAGTTCATGTTAGTTAATACGTTAACTGATGTTTAACTAATGAACCTTATTGTAAAGTGTTACTGAAAATATCAAACCAAGTTGCATCTGCAAACAAAACATGCAATATGTTCCAAAGACATTTTTGGGGTCACATTTGAATTGCATAACATGCAGGGTGACATGTTTAGACTGAAACGAGATGAACTTCTAAAGTTGTTTCCTATTTGAATGGATTCAACGGCTAATGGTGTAAACCACTGCTTTTATCACCATAACAAGTGTTTCACTTCATTTCCTGGAGTCACTATGCTGAATATTTTCGTTCCTTTATTTCCCACATGGTGAAATGAACTGCAGCTGAAACATTGCTGATGTGGGCCGTGGGTTTACGAGGGCAGCAGTTTGGTATATGAGACGTATGAAATGACCTCGGGTCCCTGTGTGGGCCTGGCCAGTAGAGATTCCTCTGGGACTGAAGAAGGGGAGTGAAGACCAAATATGCCCAACCCTACTTATCCTTCTGTCACGGGGGAGTAAAAATACTGCAGCTACGTGCCGCCCGCCAAGCCTCCTTCTACAATGCAGTGTGTCCCAGAATCCTCTGGGAGAGTCTGTGTATGGCTGGATGCAGTGCCTGCACTTCATAGGGCAGAGTATGGGGGCATAAACAATCGTAAAAAGCAATCTAAATATATAATGCAATTAAACGAAAAACATATTCAAGCAAGTGTTTCAATTTCAATTAATATTCATTTAATTTCATTTCAATTCTATTTTTATATTCTATTGTTATGTAATTGTTTTTTGAAGAGTTTATACATAGTAATTTGGTATGAAAGACCAGAATACAAAATGCCTTATTTTCCATGTGCTTCACTGTAGATTTTAATAAAGACTTTATTTTTCATTGGATGCTCTGGTGTTCTGTGCATCCAGCTGGCCTTTGTCTCTAATCTTGACAAGCAATGTAGCCTTCTTTGAGGTCTGTGTGAGGGTGAAGAATGATCTACTGCTTGATATGAAAGCCTGGCTTTGCCTACGTGAGGTCTGAGGCTCAGCGCTGTCGAACAGAGACTCGGAGATAAAGCAGAAGAAGAGAGATGTGGAGATAACAGACGGGCTGCCAGTGACACTCTGAATGCTGTTGCCAATGGTGCCACTGAAACTCAGAGTTGTTTAGCTGCTTAATGACTGTTAACAAAGTACCAGCTTAGAGCTACTGTTCATATTCATTTTACATGTATACATTTGCAAACCTTAAACCTCTGAACTCACTGGATCATACTAGGAAAATACGCATGCAGTGCAATATAGTATTTAGAGATGTCCACATTAGAGCAAAAACTACATAATATACAATCTCTACTGAGGATGTGGCCTGTACACTTCACAATCCCATTACCCATCTTTTCTTTGTCTTCTCATTAGTGTGGTCACAGTATAAATAAAAGTGGCCAAAACATAAAATTAAAGGGGTCAGATAATGAAAAATAAAACTTTCCTTGATTTTAAGGCTACAACACAGAACAACCTGTGTGAAAACATAGACTTAGAGTATGTAAAAAAGTACAAACTGAATGGTTTCAGACACTCATTTGCATATTAATTGCAGTTTAATTAAAAATGTATTATAGTTTTAATTTGTATTAACTGCAATTAAAGAACTTTAGAGTATCTTTTTAAAGCTGCAGCACGTAACTTTCTTTGATCCAACCAGTCAGTGTTCAAAACTATCTATTCTAATTCAGGTGGTACTGGTAGGTTTCCGTGGGAAATTCGAACATGCCGCCGTTCGTCTTTGCATCATTACATCACGTCTGTTTACATAAAGAAGGAGTCCCAGCTTGTAGGTTATATGAAATGTCAGGTTGCTGCAGGTGACGGATCATTTATATTCTTTTCTCACAGCAGCTGCAATAATCAAACTTATCATTTTGATGGTGGATTGTATGGTATGACATTAGATGGTAAAAAAAATTTAACCTACAGGTAACACGGACACACACTAAATACACGTAGTCACACAATGCTGATGTTGTTAACATGAACAATTTAAAAACAAAGTATAACAATAATAATAATTTGCACGGTTTGATGTGATATGAGCAAAGCGATCATTAGATTTAATCACCATTGGTAGTGTGATTTATTGTAATGCTTTTTTTCTCAGTTGGTCAGAACAAAAGTGGCAGATTTGTTAGTTACTTTAGTTTAAATGAAATTTCTTTTTATTTCGGAATATTTCCAAGACTACAATCTGTGATTCCAAAGTACAGTGTCTACCGATGCGATGACTGACAGTCACATTCTCCTCGAAACCTTAGATTAATCCGCGCTGAGGAGCCGTGTCGATGCACAACCCACCTAAAGATGATAATTCCACAAAAAACTGGAATTGCAGGTTTCAAACAGAGATGGCGACAAAGAGGCAAAACTTACGGACTGCAGCTTTAAGTAGGGCTTAATTACATCTTTATTTGTAATTTCATAATTGCTTCTATTGAAATATGGTTTACTTATTACAAAGTGCACTTTTTAAAAGTATACATTAGTGTGTTAAGAATCAAAGTCATGAAAGTGAACCATCATGAAGTACCCGTAAAATTGCCTTTTATTTCATCAATGTTACCTGCAAGTGCAGTTTAATAAAATATAAAAACTTGGAGGATACTACAAGTGCACATTCAATACAATTAAGTGCACTTCTTTTCCTGAAAGGTTTTCAAAGGGAGAATAAACCTGCAACCTATGAGTAAGAGTTATTTTTCATTTCACATTTGTAGAGAGTGTTTACACAAAAGTGTGAAGGCACAGCAGCAAAAAATGGCTCATTTTAACCCCAGGGTCACAGTGTGGGTGGAAAATCGTCATGCAAATCTAAATTATTACTGTTGTTGTTAAAAACACATTGACTAACAATATCAGTGAAGCTTAGGGACAAAAATGAAATGATTTTTAAAAAAGACAGTGCTGTAAAAACCATGAGATTTTAGTTTTATTTGTCCATTTATTGAATTGATGTAAAGAATTGATGAGTGAATTGATGAATTGATGCATAATGCAGTGAACTTCCACAAACTGTATATTCCATTCTCTCTCATTTTCTGTTCCTCATCCCTTGTTTCATAGCCGTTTTTTCTTGTCTGCTTAACTCAGCTCCACACGGTTCAGCCTCACCACCCCTGAATGCACAGATACTTTGGCATGGCTGGGCAGAAAGCCCTAAAAGGACCAACAGCAAAGAAGTCTGGATCTCAACACACACACACACACACACACACACACGGTATTGCACAAATCAAAGATCTCATGCAATCTGAGATTGTGCTGTTGTCTGCTGTTCTCTATGTTACACAGGGACACAGAAAAAGCCATTATTGTCTCGTTTTCCAGAGCTCAGCTCATAGAAAACAAGGACGGCAGCCACTGGACACCTGGGAGCAGTAATGAAAACTATGAAAAGCAGCCAAGAGATGCAGGTCAGGAGACTGGTGGCTCTAATGAGTATCAGTGATTACATTATACAGGACTGCTCAGCTGAGGGTGGTCCAGCTATGGTGGTCATTCAAACTTAGTCTTAAAGGGACAGTTCATCCAAAAAATGAAAGTTCTGTCATCATTTACTCACTCTCATGCCTTTGCAAACCTTCATTCCTTCTCCGGCAGAATCCAAAAGAAGAATGTTTCAGTTGTTTTTGTCCATGCAATTAAAGTTTGACTCTGTATGGCCAAAAAAAAACACTAAGACATTCTCCACCACATTTTTCAATAGCAGCTCATTTCCGTTGACGGCACAGTGGCAGTGCGCACGTACTTCATTCATGGTACACAAACATCACGCACATCTCCATTATATTTAGTAAGGAAGTATTTCTCTTTGCTGGGAATGAGGTGCCTTTTCCACTGTTCCAGACCCAGTTTCATTTACTTAAACCTAAACCAGTGTATATTTTAAGAGCTAGCATAAACCTGGTCTCTGATCACATCAAATTAAGGGTGACCTCACACAAACTGTTCCTTTCCCATGATCCAGCCAACCTCAGCTGATGTTACCCTACCAGACCCCATAGCTATGTCAATACAATGGCATATTTTCCTGAAAAGTTTATTTGGGTGGTTTTGTACTCTAAAAGCTGTTTTTCTGTCTGTTTCTAGAGAGAGAGAGAGATTGTACAGTGGGATATACTGTATAATATGGTCATGTGCCGTGACTTAGGTGATTAGAATTCTTATATTGAAATCCCTTTGAATGTTTATGAAATGACATCAAGAAGCTGGTGTTAATGTGGAGGTTATGCCCTTTAAAGATTTGTATGCATTAATCACATAGCATTAGAAGAGCAAAGGATTCAATGTACATTAAATTCCCATTGTTTTTAAATGGATCATTTTGCTGAAAAATGCTGAATTAAAATCAAGGTACTGTTTTCAAGAAATAGCAACACCCATTTTTATGACTGCTTGAAGAATTTTCATGTTTTAATTTAACGATTTTGCTTATCTTATCATTTTGATATGAAAAATTTAAATGATGACATACTAAGTCATAATGATGACACAAAGTCTATATTATGACATAAAGGTCATAATTATTACATAAAAAGTGAAATATGATGACATACTAAGTTTTAATTGTGAAATAAAAAGTAATTCTGATAAAATGTGACTTTTTAATTATAACTTTTTGTGTCATAATTTTGACCTTTTATATAATAATTTTGTCTTAATATCATAATTATGATGTAGTATATAATAATTTAGATTTTGTATCTCATTATGACTTGTCATTCTTTCATCATTTTATATCAAAAATATGGCTTTTTATCTATTTTTATCTATTTATCTAATTTTGACCTTTTCTAATAATTTTGATTTTTTTATCGCATAATAGACTTATCACATAATTTTGACAAAAATTATCTCATAATTATGTATTTTTTAACTGATAATTATGACTTTTATCTCATCATTTTGACTTTTTGTCTTAATTTTAACTTACCTCAGTCTTGACTTAATATGTCATAATTTAAACATTTGAACTCATAATTTTGACTTTTTATTTAATAATAATAATTTAAGAAAACATGAATTTTTTTTACCCTTATATGGCAGAAATAGTGCTCCATGGAGAACAAATTATGGCTTTTGCTAAAGCCTTTTACTTTTCCAATTTATTTTTCCTATGAGCAGCTTAGCAGCATTCCCAGTAATTCTCAATAAAATGTTTAGATCAGAGTCACGTTTCTCTCCTCAGCAGGCAGAGTTATTAATTCGGTTTAATATCTGAAACACTTAACCAGCTAAGAGGATTACAAAAACTACTGCTTTATCCTTTTCTTTACCCCTTTAACTTTTGCTGGGTTTTACAGCAACAGGAATGTCTTTAATCTGGTTCCTACTTTAATATTTACTTATGGCTAATAATTCCTGCCATAAACTTTTTTGTCTTTATAGCAACACGCGAGTGGCCATGTCGACACTTTATGTTACCCCTCATTTGTGTCAAGTCAGAAGGGGATCATATGGAAACAGCCAAGATTTGCCATAAACTAAAAGAATAAATTAGTCCCATGTTCAAGTTCAACATTAATGGCCTACTTTAGAAGCTTTCATTCTGTAGACTCAAACCCTCTAGTCTTAACCATGTCACCACAGAATGCAAGGCAACAATCATGAGGGGCTTGATAATCACTGAATTAAACTGTACCACTAATTAGAATGATGGATTTAAGGAAAAGGTTTCAAAAGGTATTAAACATCAGGGTGGGTTATATGATTCAGATGCAATAAGAGGTTTTCTGCATTCACAATCATTATCATTCTGCATGTGTATGTCGCTTGTAAAAAAAAACAAAAAACAAACATTGATTTGAAATGTTTTGATCACACTTTTCTATATTGTTTTGAGCCAAATCAAGAAATTGGCCTACATCAAAAAAGCAAATGGAGATTTGCAACAACCACTTTATTTTTCTTTATTTTCAGTGGAAATTTGCTGGCATTGAAAATTGACTTTGCATGGGTTATGTTAGTATAATGAAATTTTTACACTTTTTTTTTTTTTCTTCACGGAAATATGTTTAATTAACATATTAGAAAAAATAAAGGTAAAGGTCAAAGAAAAAAAAATCACAAGATATCTGCACATAAAATTGTTTTATATCAGGTGGAGGTTGGAGGTTTCTCTGAGAGTTCTGGTGAGAAACTTTCTGAATGATCTTAGATGACAAAACAAGCACATGTTATACATGACACTTCTATATAGGGAGGCAGGAACCGAATAGAAATGCTCTTCAGACTGAGAAAAATGCTCTGATGTTGCCAGGCACTGAACATAGTGCACGTGTAAGACGTGCTGTGAAAACCAATGATGGCAATCTGTAGTGAGAATGCAATGTTAAAATTGGCACCCATTGCTTTATCGATTTTTCTAGAGACACACGTGAAAACACATCTGGCCAAACGCAGTCGAGGTGACATCATTCACACAGCTCTAGCTTTATCAGAAAAAAAAAACAAAACACTTAAAGGGTTAGTTCACCCAAAAATGACATCTTCGGAACACAAATGAGGATATTTTTGATGAAATCCGAGAACCACACATAGGCAGCAACATCATTGCATCTTTCAAGGCCCAGACAGGTATTAATGATATTGTTAAAATACTTAACCTGACTGCTGTGGTTCAACCTTAATGTTATAAAGCAACAAGAATACTTTCTGTGCGCAAAAACAAAACAAAAATAACTACTTTATTCAACAATTTCTTCTCTTCCCTGTCGGTCTCCTATGCAGTTGTAACCACAGTGCAACATTTCTGAATTGCAGTAACAATGTCTTTACCTTCTGGACCTCAAAAGGTGCAATGACGTTTCTGCCTATGTGTGGTTCAGAAATCTCTCTGATTTCATCAAAAATATCTTAATTTGTGTTCCAAAGAAGGTGAACGACATGAGTAATTAATAACAGAAATGTCATTTTTTTAAAACTAACCCTTTAAGTTCAACTGATTGCATATAAAGTAATATACATTTAAACTTTATTTTTATTTAATTGTAAATCATATACAGTTACAGTAGGTTTTTCACAAGGGTAGGCTCCAGTCAAAGACAATTTGCTTGTGGTTCTGCCATGTCCAAACATGCTGGACATTACGCTGCCTCAGTGTTCTAATATGTTGAATCAGTGAAGCATATGAACGTTTAGCTTCACTTGTCAACCTCTCCACGGGGCTGATATTGGCCTACTGTTTATGAGTTACTACAGACTGAGCTGTTACAGGTCACTTTCTATCAAATTAAATCAGACAGCAGGAGGACATCTCGCACGTGGGTTTAATTTAGCAATCAGCAGCAGCGATCAGCAGCACAGGTGCACCGAGGAGCGAGTTGTCATGTTGAACAGGTGCACGGGCTGGTGAGAAGCCAGCTCTGTGCTGCGCTGCCTCACCCTGTACGGCATTTGGGCTAAAATGAATGGAATTCTGCATCGGAGGGGGCAAGGTGCCCACTGGAATGTCAGGAATGCCCGTCTCAAATACCATCTAGCACACACAACACCTGCCTACAGTGTCTCAGTGTGTGCACACTTGCTATAGGCCTCGGGTGTGTTTTTATCTGCAATAAAATTACATCTCGGTTTTGGCGGACACTGTGGAGGTCACAGCCTAGAGGAGAACGCTCTTTAATAGCTCAGGAGACGTAATGGACTTAATACTAAAAACTATGTTAAGAAACATAAAATTATCCAAGGTATAAGTATATATATATATATTAACACATATACACATTTTTATAAAGAGCACTTATTATAGAAATAACATACTTTAAAAGAATACACTTAAGTATGAACGTGGATGTATCGGTTTCAGACGCCTAATGCCATGTCAATTGCAATTAAAGGAAAATTTATTACAGTTTAAATTTATATTAAATACAATTAGCTTAACTTTAGAGTGATTTTTGTACTTAGGATTTAAGTACGTTTTTATATAGTATATTATTTCAGAATTGCTTCTATTATCTATGAAATATGGTTAAAGTGCACTGTCAAATGTACAGACTGCTGCGATTTAAAATGTACTTTAAGGTAAAACTTTTTGACATTACTTTTTAAAAGTGTGCTTAATGTGTTAAGAAAAATAGTCATGAAAGTGTACTCTCTTCAAGTACACTTAAGTTGCCTTTTATTTCATTAATATTACATTATCTGTAGTTTTTTTAAAATATACTTTTATGATTTAAAGTACACTACAAGTGCACATAAAGAGTTTTTTCCTCTTGAATTTGTCACAGTTAATGTTTGTCATACTCTCATGATTTCTTTGTTTTTCAGCAAGGAAGTTGATGTTTGGTTTGTGGACTTTGATTTCATTGTGCTGGCTCAAGTTAATAATGTAGAGGCATCTGTAGTTTTATTCCTTGTTAGAGGCTGTTGAGTTAAACCTTGACTGAGAGTCTGTTTTCGGTTGGTTAATTTCTTGGTCAAACTCATTAAATATTTGGATCCCCTGCGTAGTTTGACAGGGGGCAAAGTGCAACAGTTTCGGCCAGTATGAATCTGCTATAAAGAGAAGATAAAGGAATTTTGTCAGAATTGCAGCAGAGTATGGCATGAATGGAATGTTTCTATTTTAAGTCAAATCATTATGACCTTACTGACGCCAAAAGAGTCACTTCTTAACAAAACACTTAAACACTTAAACAGTCAGCTGGAGCTTATCTACAACATACACAACAAATGCCATCTTTAGGTGTTATTGGGGAAAAAAATGACACTGTTTGGTTCAACTAATAAGGGGGCACCCATTAATAAGCTAAATATGGGACAGACATAGACATACTAAATGAAAACATACAAAATGAAAATCCCCCCCCCCACCACCACCCCAAAAAAAGAAAAAAAAGAGTTCAGCTCAAGTTCATAGAAGTCATCGCATGCTGAGAATTGGTTAAAGAGATAGTTCACCCAAAAATGAAAATTCTGTCATTATTTATTATTTGCCCACTCTCAAGTTGTTACAAACCTGCATGAATTTCTTTCTTTTCTGAAGGGAGAAAAGAAGAAATTCTGAAGAATATTGGTAAACAGTTGATGGGCCTCACAGACTTCCATAGTATGAAAAAAAATCAATGGAGTCAATGGAACCCATCAACTGTTTGGTTACTGACATTTTTCAGAATTTCTTCTTTTGTGTTCAGCAGAAGAAAGAAATTCTTACAGGTTTGGAACAACTTGAGGGTGAGTAAATGATGACAGAATTTTCATTTTTTGGGGGTGAACTATCCCTTTAAGAGATCTCAGTAAACCAGCTCTTTAATGAAGTCTGCAGTTTGACATTATGGGTGATATTTACAAAGTCTGTACTTGAAATATATCAGACTCATAATATTGCTGTGCACAGTATTCATATATTCTGTATGCACATAAACCTAGATGACCTTCTTAATTTTAGTCAACAGTTTGAACAGGAGAGCAAATTGCACAGAATACTGTATCCCAGGATGCAATGTGCTCTATGTGATCTTCCAGTGATGAATGCATGTCATCGCTTGTAAGATCTCATTCTTAACTGATTATGTGATTATGTGACCACTAAAATAATAAAACATTTTACACAAATTTAAATTAAATTACATTTTTTATTAAAATAATAACTGGATGCCATACAGCAAATCGAAATGTAGAATATGTGAGGATTCTCAGTGAATATTGCTGTGGCAGTGGCAGAGATCCCATTGTGAGGTTGCTGGCAGTAGCTTAGTGAGATCCCTATGGTGAAAAGATGAGGGTATATATAGTATTAAAAGATAAAGAAACCAAATCCCTCTTTTCATTCAGGCCTACCTCATTTCTCAGCGGAGTCCTGAAGAAAGGACACCACTGATACAGATGATGGATAAAATAGAAACTTTGAGACCTTGGAGGACACCCATATATCGTGGGTGACCCTGTGACAAGGACACTGCAGCTTTAGCAATGTGGTATTTTCTTTCTTCACAGCCAGATTTGTTCATGTATGAATCTGCAAATAAATTTGAATGTAAATGTTTAATTGCCTTTGTCCTTTTCACAACTAATGAATTTAGACTTTAAAATTGTATATATATATATATATATATATATATATATATATATAGTCTGACTTGATTCTTGTTATTGTGCTGTATTTGCGTATTGACTGCTACATTCCTAAGGATTTAGCAAGGAGTTTAATCATTAGTTCACACTGCTTGAGGTCCATTACGCTCTTGGGAGGGCAAGATTTATGGCTGAGTCAACATTAACACAAAGAACTTTAGTGATTTACTATGACTTTGAGTAGAATGCTTCGTACTGTACATTCAGAAGCTTTATTGTAGGAATGTATTTCTATTTCCTGATCACCTCAGTCATGATCTGAATGGTCTTCAGCGATCTGCATAGCAAAGTTGAACAAGGAAATGTAAATATTAAATATTACTATACAACACATAAAGCTCTGTATTCAAGAATAAATAATGAACTTATATTTTAGCTTACTGTACCAATTAAAAAGTTTTTCTTTTCCTGCAAAATTGCTTCCAAGGGTTCCTGAGTAATATCAGTCTATTGCACACTACCCTGGTGGATGTTAATGAGTTACACAGAAGTGTTTGAAGTAATTTTCCACTACAAAGCGAAGACCCAAGCCTAAGTACATCCTGCTAACAGCACTTCAATGACATGACTCATAACAGGAGCAACCTTTGATTTGGTCAGCTTTTGTCAAAATTCCTTTCACATTCCTGTGAGTCAATGTATGTAGAGGATAGGATGACCGTCAGGCTAAGGTGAAAAAGACTTACATGTGTGCCTCCCACTTGGGGTCAAAGGTCAAGGCTAAATTCTCGTAGAATCTTAGAGAACTAGGATCAGGTTCCCACTCCGCAAACATGATTTTGATAACATACATGAGTTCTAAATATCACTAATTTACAAAAGGTGCTAATATTTTTTAATGTGATCTGCAGTCTCCATTTTTTGTGAGTAAATGACTGCCTTGAATAAGTGAATGGAATCATGAAATCACTACTAAAGCTTATTAAAGAACAAAGTTAAACCCAGTATCATAAAGCTATGTGTTCTCAAAGGTTATACGTCTACATCAGGGCAATGACCCTAAATACTTCAAAACACACTCAGGAATGGTAGAAAACAAACACTTGACTGTGGTCAGCAATGAGTATAGGACTAATTCCCATTGAATACCAGGGGCACTATGGAGTTATGAGTTATGTGTTTTACCCTCCCTAATTAACGCTTAGCCTTGGGAAAAAATAGCATAATTTTAAAAATAGTAATTATAACAGGGTAATATACTGTGTGTGAATTGTTTTTCGTAAACTTAATTTTATGTCAATTCCAATTTAATTTTATATTAAATGCAATTAGCTGAACTTTACAATATGTTTTGACCCACTCAAGGACTTAAGTACATCATAAAAAATAAGTGCACTTCTTTAAAGCTTGCCAACTGACTATTAAGACAATGATTTAAAATGTATTTTAAAATAAAGCTTTTTATCTGACATTACAAAGTGCACTTATTATTTTATCTACATAAAAATTCCCAAAGTACCGGCTGAGATTAAGCTGTTCTCTGCAGGTACATGAGCGCTGAATGGCTGCTGACAGCCTGGAGCTCACATCTGCGAAAGCATCTAAACAAATTGTAATGTTTAAATATGAGTCTAAATAACTACATTCTAGATTAAAAAACTCTTAAATCTACATTCCGTGACACAACAGCAGTATCATAATATCCCGTCATGCAGGGGCATAATTTTTTGAGAGAGCAAATCTGTAAAACCTTTTTCTTAGAAGCGCCCAAAAAGCTAAATGAATGTCACCCCCTTATATCTCCTCCAGGGAGGTTAACATTTAAAACATCTCCTAATTTGCTTATTAGCCTGTAAAGGAAATTATAAGCACATTGTTTCTAGATGTAGAATAGACTTTCTCTCTTCAGCTCTTATGGACACAAACCACAATAAAGGATAATATTGGATACTGTGGGAGGCTTTATTGCAGACGTTCACAGGGCGAGGAACAAACACAGAACCATTTAAGATAAGATAAAACCAATACTTAAATGGATGCAAAGACACAACTGAAGATCCAGATGAACAGAGGAGCACACAAAGATCCAAGGAAGGTTATCCACAGGTTATGCTCCTACAGCACACAAAGTAAGATGCACTTCAAACAGGAAGAAGGTAAACAATGCAAGGGAGCAGCAGTCACACCAGTCCCACTAGACACTGAGATTGTGATGCACAGGAGTTCATGGCTGCGTCAAAGCAGCTGACTTGTTGCCTCGCTGCCCTATCATGCATGCATGCGATAGAGTACAGTACAGTCTTGCCGTGTACCAACTGATTTGATGGGATTATCAGGTTAACTGACTAGGTTAACGGACAAACTGCTCTACAGAGTGCGTTTGCTTGACTGGCTACTCTCTGCTGTCTCAGATGATCACATCTTTGTCCTGTGTCAGCCACCGTAGCTTCTCTATACTGCAATTCACAACCTCACCACTAGATGCCGCTAAAATTTACACACTGCACGTTTAAGCGAATATTTGATTACTACAATACTAATTCGCTAGAAAAACATTGGTCATAAACGTATATTTACACACAAACTGATGATCAACCGCAACTTTCAGACGCCATCTTTCGTTTTTAGCTTAGCTGTCACAGAATGGCATTCTAGTGAGTAAAGACTAGAAGGGATACAGCTATGGGCACTGTGCATGCGCTTATCAACATTGCGTCATTTAATACTTATTTATTTAATTTAATAACTGTATTTGCAGTATTGTAAAGGGTTTAGGGTTGGAGTAGGTGTAGATGTTAATTAAACACAATTTGATAAGTAGCAAATTTAATTTACTGTTATTTTGCCTCACTTCCGGCTGTAGCTGTATCCCTTCTAGACACAATCATTGGAATGGAACACACAGGATTATGGGATATCAAGGGCAGGGAAGGATACAACTATGCTGCCTTCAAAAGCCGGCGTTCTGACATAAACACAGAAGTGGTGCACAAAAAAAATTATTGAATAAAATTGTTATTTTTGTTTTGTTTTGACTGCAGTCACGTGGACTATTTTAACAATATATGTAATACCTTTCTGGACCTCAAAAGGTGCAATGATGTTTCTGCATATGTGTGGTTCAGAAACCCTTGGATTTCATCAAAAATATCCTCATTTGTGTTCCGAAGATTGAAGGTCTTAAGGGTTTGGGACAACATGAGGGTGAGTAATTAATGACAGAAATGTCATTTTTGGTTGAACTAACCCTTTAAGCTTTCGGATGCAGCTAACATCTAGTCCATAATGAGCTGAAATGGGTTGCAGGTGTGTCTGATTAGATGGCAGAAAAGCAGGAGTGAAGAGTGGAATAAGATGAAGAGCCTGATGGAGCTCTGACATCAGCGTTAGTTAAGACATTTTATAGTGAAGCACAATATCCGGTAATCAGGCCTCATTAGAATGCAGTGGCTGGTCAAGAGCCATCACCCTAATTACTCTCCCATCTCATCCTTCTTATTAAATCAAACCTTTCAAATCAAATATATGCACTGCACACATCTTTTCTGCATCCTTCTGTTGTAGTTATATAAGCATGACTGTTTCTTCAGCCCATCTTCCCTGAAATCATCAAATTGTAATCTTAGTATGATCTCTGCTCATTGTGTCAGTGATAATTCTATGTAAGTTTGATGCAATTTACACAAACTATTCTACTTTGTGCATTGTTTATTTATTTGTTTGTCTATTGTTAATTTGGCATTTTAGATGTTCATGCAATGATGTTTATTCAGATTTTACCATATATGATGAAGATCAGAGTGAGGGTGTGTTTGCACTTGGTTTGGTTCGATTAAAACTTTTGTACATAACCCATTGAAACCTGATCAGCAAGTTGTTCATGATTTAGCAAGTGTTATGATTGTCAGGTGAAGTGCCCGTGAGGACCACTAGAGGGCACTTCACTTTGGACTCACACACAGACACATACACTTTCACTGCAGTCATGCTTCACTACATTTCCCATAAGCCCCATACCCATTCACTGATCACCGCAGCAGCTGCACCTCATCACCCACACTATTTAAGCTCCACACACTCAGACACACACAATGAAGTGAAATGAAGTGGTGAGGAGCAGTTGTGGCCTAACAGTTAAAGAGTCGGATTTGTAATGCGAAGGTCGTTGGAGTCTCAGTACCGACAGAAAATGTAGAAATGAATGAAAAAGTGCTCTCTTCTGCTCTTATTATCCACAACTGATGTGCCCTTGAACATGGCACCTAACTCCCAATTGCAATCAAAAATGGCTGCCCACTGCTCTGGGTGTGTGTTCACTACTCACTGCTGTGTTTGTGACATGGATGGGTGAAATGCCGAGCACAAATTCTGAGTATGGGACACCATACTTGGCCACACGTCATGTCACTTGCACTTCCACATTTTAAATCCTATTCACATTTCTGGAAATCTGTTTCAGTCTAACTGCTCTGATCAGATTTCGCATGGTTTATGTGACTTTCTCATGCCATGTAAAATGTAAACGTCAGACGTTGTTATAGGAAATATGCTGACAAGCAGACAAGTGCCGAACAAGCAGAAAATGTCAATATAGGAGACATGTTTTGAAATCGGCAGAGATGACAGCATGGAATAAAGCCCCGCATACCAGCTTTACATATCTCACGTTTTTGGTCCAGACCAAAAGAGCCAAGAAAACCGAAATACAAGTGTGAACACGCTCTGAATCTTCCTTAAATAAATGGTGATGAACTCTAAATACATAGTTCTCCTCATACGCAGTAGCTTTTGATTTAAGCACTCTTCCTTCCTGAAGAGCACTTGACTCAGTGTTCTACATCCGTACGTGCAGGATCCCATATGTACGCAGTGTTCAGAGCCTGTCTGTTCCCACAATCCCTCTTGTCCCTGACTCACCTCACACACTTCACCGTGCACTGAGGTACTAAACCAAAAGCCAGAAGGCACTCTTTATCTCTTAAAATGAAATTAGGAAGAGCAGCAAAAGGACAAAGAGAGTGAGAGATAGACAGAGTTGAAGAGACATCTTCATTGTTCTGCTGCCTCCATGGTCGGGAAGCTTGAGATGTTGTTATCTTACATAGGTTCAAATGAGGATGCCAGACATGGCCTTGATATCTGGGCTTTTCTATGGTAGAGAGAGATTTTCTTTTATCAATTTAAAGGCCAAAACATGAACACAGGCTATGAAAGTGCACTGACAAAACATTGCTAACGTATTTTTTACGGTAAAGTTCTGGCAACCACAGCTGATGGTTTTTTACCATAAATCTTTCGAGGATTTTATTTTTTTACAATGTATGTCACAAAAGAGAAGTCTATCACTTCACCAGAAGACTGAGTAATGACATTTTGATTAAACATCACCAGGTCATTTTTTAAAAGAAATATATACATGGATGAAATATTAACAATAGCATCTACCATGCATTTAAAGATAATGTGAAATTTCATGTCTTGCCACATATTTTGAATCAGATATAGGCTGATAAGAATGCTGATGGGAAAAGAGCCCCCAGATGTGGTCTCCCAGAGTTTATGATGCTTACAGCCCTGGCACAATATGATTTCCTGAAAGCTCAGAGGTAACCTTTTCAAATGAAATGATGAAATGTTGAAAATAGCCCCATTTCCTGAGAAACGACCCTCTTAATGTTGCCTCTGCTGTAAAAGCATGATAAAATATGCCATAAAATGGTGCCCCATGGCACGGCGTGAATATTCATGCGTATGCTTGTGTGTAAACGTTAGCGTACACATGGTTGTAGGAGGAATTCAGGCTGGTGTGTCACTGAGACGTTTTCTGGACGGAGACACGTCTGCGTCAATGATGTCATTACACACTGACGAGGGTTATTGTGGTGCGCATAGCAACAGCTTTCACAGTCTCAGTCAGCTCCCCCGCAAAGCGCCCACTTGGCTCGAGGAGGGCACTGTCAGAAAGACCCAGCTGCCCCTTTCATTTTCTCATTCTTTTTATTTTCCCTTTTCTTTGTTTTCTGTACTGAAGAATAAGACAATTGATTTATAGTCATACTCTCATTCACTCCTGAGAATTGCTTTTTCTAAAGTGTGGACAAGCCTTCTCAGAGCTTTTGAAAAGTGGAAAACCTGTATAAGTTCTGTATGCTTTGTTTCATATATATGAGTCAATATGTTGGCCACAGTCTGGTATACACATTTTCATTGCACTAATATTTGGTGTCATTACCAATGTGCATCACAATATATGTGTTGATTAGTCATAAACAGTAAAGTCATGTACAGAAATCCCACATAGATCTCATGTAACTGCCAGCAATGGCCCTACATGTGATCTGATCCGCTCTGAGCTTGCTTATTTGTGAATGAATGAACATGTGATGCTCAGGTGTCTGAACTTGGGACACAACTGCTTTACTTCCATTATAAGGCCTGAAAGATCATTTCCACAAGGAAAAATGGGTTGCTTTACAAAAGTGCTGTTGACAAGAGGAAGTGAATTCACAGAACTAAGATTGAGATTGACTTTGTAACTTACTTGTGTTTAGGGTTTAAGACTTAAGGAGAGCAAGGAAACAAAGGTAATAAATTGTTCAATTAAGGCTTTCAGTGTTATATAATTTTTGTAGTTTCATTTCTTTATTCTGTTATACACACACAATGTGTGATGATCTTAAGGTAATGGACATTTTTCTGCTTAATGCTGAAATGGTGGTCTGGTTTTTCCAAAATGTGTTAAATAAAAACTCGAACTCATTTAACAGGTGAGAAAAATACAGTACACACTAGGTCAGTTATAGTAGGTGTAAATATCAATATGAATAAAACGACAGGGTTTGGTCTTTGCAAGTAGATTGAGTGCCAGTCCTTAATTTAATCTAGGTTGCTCTCTGGAAACAATTCAATTCTAAACACATTTCTATCACAAGGTCAGTTTTACAGGATTTTTGCTCGCCAATTTTGCCCAGCACCACAATCTTGAATTCATATTTTAAGGATGTAACTGTCAGCAGTCTGAATATTGACAAGCATCAGAGCTATGAGGAAGCAAGGAGGCCAATTGCCGGTTTAAGACACAAGTAAACTGCAGATTATAAAGGATGCATTACTGCTATTAGAATTACATTTATGCATTTGGCAAGATAAGGTCACATGATCATATAATTAAAAAAACAGCATATTGAGCTGTAACTATAAATAAAAAAAAAAACAACAGAAATTCAAATCTTTAACATGTTTTATTATAAAACAGTATTCGCATATGGTTTTGCACTTTCAATATATACAATCCGTGTTTAACAGTTAGCAACACGAACGCATTGAATGAAACAGTTAGGACTTTAAAAATATATTATTACGCAACAAACTTAAGGATCAGCCATGGTAAAAATGGGCATAATTTTGAAATTATTATGCAATTTCAATTTACATGACTCTAAAATTAGTCATCCACTTTTAGCACTTTATATAACCATTATGCATGGACTTTAGAGCATAACAATTGAAATAATCTAAAAATTTTCACTGAAATATGCTACATTGTCACAATATTCACGTATCATTGGAGGCCACATTTTAGAACCTGTATCATTTAATTGCATAGGGGCTAAGAAGCATTGAGCCAACAATTGCACTTATTATACAGTAAAACTGATAGAAGATCAAAGAGAGAGTTGACAGTTTACAGCATACAGTATATAAAAAAAAGAAAAAAAAGTGAGCAATGAGACAGTTCTATTCTTAAACTTAAATCTAAATCGAACATTCTTAGAACATTCAGCAATATGGGGCCTTTCACACAGGACATGACTCTTCATTCAAAATCAGAACAAAGAAATAAAACAGGAGGGGTATACAGACGTTTTTTTGTAATCGAACTACTTTTAATTTGACAGCCACCATAAGTGATGCTCATGGTGTAAGGTGGCAAAAAACAGCAACATAATGGTCAAAGATGTCTGTCCAACTAAAAATAGCGCAGACAGCACACAGTGTGAACGGCCCCCAAGATTGTCAACTTGCAAAAATCCAGTTGAGATCAATTATCAGTCTTTGTTCCAATATGGATTTCATAAAGGGCTTATCCCCAATTCTTCCACCACTTTAAAAGGGGAAATGTAAAATTATTCAGTCCGTTTCCTTCCAAATACAGCCGACATGCTCCTCACGATACCTTTGAAGCCTGCTGTGCCCTTCTTGAGTGCCCTCGCCTCTCGGATGAGCTCAAAAAGTTCGTGAAACACCATCAGCACTCCGTGGTACGTCTCAGCAGCGGAGACCTCAAAAAACCCACAGTCCGCCGAGAGCGCCAGCAGCCGGCCCTCCTCACTTGACACTGTACGACGGTGCTGGAGGTCTCTCTTATTCCCCACGATTATGATCTGAGCTGTGCTGGCCAGTTTTTGCTTGGCTTGTCGTATACACTGCACTTGTTGCCGCACCACATTGAAGCTTGCGCGGTCACAGATGCTGTAAACAAGGATATAGCCATCCGCCCACTGCAGTTGTCGGTCACTGATGTATCCTGACTCCTCTCCATTCTGAAACAAGACATTTATCCATTACTTCTATTCACTTATTTAGTACCTATTTCAGCTTTACCAGCAACTATTCAATAGGTACAACTAGTTTATTAGTCGCTCACAACTATCCCTAAAAGTTACTTATAATTAATCATTTATTAGTATTTTTTTTGACGTTAGTTCACATATCCCAACTGCTAGTTGCAGATGATTTAATAAATAAAATGTACTACTTATAGATAGTTTTAAGACATAAATGTTAAAATGGCTTGCCATACTAAGAAAAAACACTTCCAAGCATTCTTTTATAGTGGAATTTGCTAAAAGATGCTTACCTGGGGGCAAAGAGAATCCCAAATGTTGAAGCAAATATCACGCCCGTCGATCTTGTCGGTGTGGCTATATATTGATTCTGTGAATTTCAAAAAAAAGAAACATTAAGCAAAACGAAGACTCTTTTACTGCAAATCACAATGGGGATCAAGACAAGCAAGTGATAATAAGCAGGGTCATTTGTTTACCTATATCTCCATATTCTCCAATGAATCGCCTCGTTAGAAAGCGCACGGTGAGGGCTGTGAAGAATAAAAATAGAAGTCGTTAGAGCTGTAACTCAGACTGTAGATTAAGGCACAGGCAAGGCTGCTGCAGAACTTACCAGACTTTCCAACATTCTCAGCTCCAAGTAGCAAAATGTTGGCCTCCACTTTCTGCTGGTTGCCTTCCATGGTTTTGCTGCTGTAGCGAATGCGTGGTTTCACTTGAACAACCATTGGTGGGTAGGCTAGAACAAGATGTTGGCAGAGTCCCACGGGGTGCAGGTGTTGAACGTAGGGAAGCGCACTAGAATGCGTATTTAAATAGTCTCTATATGCCTGGGCGGGGCTTCCTCCAGACTGACCAATCAGAACGAAAAACGTCTGTTGTGTTTTTTTTTTTTGTTTTTTTTATAAGAGTTAATTTCTCTACGCACGAGAAAATATATATTTTTTATAAGTTCAGTATTTAAGATGAATAAACAGCAAAACAGATTTTTTTTTAAAATCGAATGTGTCATTGTGATATGAAATTTGGATGAAGCGGAAGGGTTTTCTTTTAAATGTCAACAATATTATGTACATATAATGTATGGATAACATAATTTATTATTATTATTATTATTATTTGTAGTAGTAGTAGTAGTAGTAGTAGTAGTATAACTCAGGGTTTATCACATTTCAGTGACGTTGTAAACTGGGGTCTTGTCAAGGCATGACACCAATCCAGCGAAGGGCTATGAATTGCAAATGCTTCTAAATGCGGTGTTGTCTTCAGCCATTAATTACGACTACATTACATTAGCAATACAACACATGATCTTGATCTGCCATGGCAAACGCTTTTTTCATGACAATACGAAGTTCTCCAGGAGGGAATAACTGCCACGGCCTTCATTAACTGTTAAATGACCTTTTAAAAAAATTACAATGTTCAGGTTCTGCGCTAAATCACATTTCTGTGAGCATATGAATGCTGTCATCGTTTATCTGCAAACTCTGTGTCCATTTTTTGACATCAACATACACTCTGCTAATTATTAAAGAGCGACGCCAAGTGGCTCATGCGACATTAGAAGTATTTTTAAGAGTTAGAGGAGCTTTGAGACAACAGCGAATGAATGAATGAATGAATTATCCAAAACAAAATGTATCCTCTAAATTACAAGGTGGGCCTATAGATCAACATTGAACATGGACTAATTTACCTATTGTGCTTTGAAAAATTTGGAAAATGAACCGCGTTAGTATTTCCACCTTTTTAACAAATTCCTGGACTTCTTCGTGATATATTTTTAAAGTTTTAAACCAGATTATCCATATTTTAAGACTAAGAAATGAAATCTTTCTCAACACTCTGTCACGCTGCTCCTCCTGGTGGTCACATTAAGAAATGACGGGGAATCAAGCACATTTTATTAATAGTTGCAACAAATGGATAAATTCAAACGCAAGCTAAATCTATCGTAGGTAAATACCCTACTGCAAGGGAGTCTTTGAGATTTAATGAGAGGAAACTCACAGTATGGTAATAGGGGCCATTATGATAACACTGTCCATTTTTACATTCAAATAGACCTTACGGCCACTTGTACCTGCGTGCAATATAAGTGATATAGACATGTTTATCTCCTTTGTTCAGAAACTGCGGAAGAACACAATTCACAGAATCCTGCAGAAAACAGAATCAATAAACTTCACGTCAAACTAAGAAAGAAGAAGAAGAAGAAGCCTATCCTGGCATCAGATTGTTAATAAAGCTACTGTTTGAGAGACATTTTCTGCAGTGCCACGCATTGTTGCCTGTGTGTGATAATATAATAAAGTGTTTAAACTTTAAAGTAGCTTTACGTCACATATATGCTGAAATGGAGATGTTGACCTGGGCAGAAAGAGAAGATCCCTGAGTGCTTGTGGACTTTATTATAATTTGAGGTTATTTGGAAATGCTCAGTATCTGAGTGAGAAAGTAACAAACATGTTGCAAATGGAACTTCTGTTACAAAACTACCAGCAGAAAGACGTTTCTTTTTTGTTTTGAAAACTGCATCAGCCAAACCACCCCCTCTCTTACTTTGTGAATTTAAGAACAAAATTAGTATAACGGAGGCCAGCTAAGATTGTAGCTTGGTCTTTTTAGAGCATATTCCTTGTTAGAGCGTCCGACTCCCACGCCGGAAGATCTGGGTTCGAATCCCGCACAGAGCGGGCCGAGTAGTATCTGGGTAGAAGGGTTACATTGGTGCCATTACTCGGATGGGAGTGAGGTTTAGGGAGATGAGTGTAACGGAGGCCAGCTAGTAATTGCTGTGCGAGTAAAGCTCTGGAGAGAAATTGCAGCCTTTAGCTTCCTTGTAAGAGCATCCGACTCCCATGTCAGAAGACGCAGGTTCGAGGCCCATGTAGAGCGGGCCGAGGTTACATATTAGGTAGGCTATGTCACTTCAGCCTTCATTTGAAAATCAAGTCGGCTTTATAAGCCAAAGATGACAGTGGCAATGAAAACTATTCCCTATAAGATGTTTACATTACCATTCAATTTTCGGGGTCAGTTAGATTAATGTTTTTGAAATAAGTCTCTTGCTCACCAATGCAGCATACTTTTGATTTTGATCATCATTTAAAAAAATACTTAAAAAATTAACTGACCCCAAACTACTGACAATGATTGTAGGTAGATAGGATAAAACAGGGGGAGCCCATCAGTTTCTGGTCTGGGACAATTAAATCATTGTCCATATGTAAAATATGAACTAGTTAAAATCTATGTAATACTAGTTAATTTTTATTTAAAGTGTGCGTTATTGTTATTCTTCCATTAAGGTTAAATTTAAAGAAAAAAAAAGATTTTTGGAGGCCATCCTAAAACAACAGAAGGGAAGTAGGTATTTAATTTTGGTCTATTCTTTATGAAAGAAAAACTTGATCAACATGATCGAGGGAACAAAGCAACAAAAAAACTATGTAATGGGTGTTCATGGGTATGAAAGTATACAGTATAGTCAAGGAAGAATAATGGAGCAGGTTTCATATGTAAATTTTTAAATCTTTTCAGTTCGTTTAGCTTTTAACTGTGTAATTTTGGCCATTTTGCACACAGTTTAACTGGAATGTCAGGAATGATTTATCTGTAAACGCATCCAATAACTAAACTGTGACGAGCAGGGCGGGTGAGAGCCGTGAGGGAACGGCGCGAGGCCGGTGACGCGAGAGATAACGAGCTCCAGCTGCTCGGCGCACCGGTCTCATATCTCTCACGGAGGAGCTCCGGAAGCATAAAAGAGGAACGACAACAGTGAAGGACGAGAGAGGACCAGGCCTGGATTTTATGTTGTGTTTTATTTTGTTCGTTACTTTGGTTTTATTGTTTATTTCTTTGGAAATTAAAAGTTGTTTAATGTTTGCCGGTTCCCGCCTCCTTCTTCCCGTTCTTAAGAACTTTGTTACATAAACATTTACCCAACACACACATTTTAATAACCAGAGTTTTATTTAACTATCGCTTTCCAATTAAAACACCAATGTATTAAATCAAACAATATTCTGGCAAAATATGAAAATGATGCTGATGACTTTCATATAGCTAAGCTAAAGTCAACTGAAGAGTCCGTGCATGTTCTGTAAGTGGAGAATAAAACCAGTAGAAATAATATAACACAGTTCAGTCAATAAACTCACTGCTAAGCTGAAGCTGAAACCCCTCTAAATGTTCCTTCAGTCTCTCTCTGACATCTCCCCCCACTGCTGTGGGCCTCAGCTCCGACTGGTGTGTGAGCTGACCGTTTTCCCACCCCGTAGATGTCATTGTCATGGAATCACACTTCACAGTCAGTCCATCCCTTTCTCCAGTGGCCTTTGTCGGAAATCTATCCAATACTGCTTGAGGCTGCACAGTCTCAATCACAGTCTCAACATCGACTCTGTTCCTTTCCCCCATTTCGGCAGCAACTGGCATCAGTAGGACATGATCATCGCCCTTTTCCTGTACCCAGTAGAACTGCTGTCCCCCTCCCTGCTCCATTTCCATTTCGCTCTTTTCCTTTGAGGCGAGGTCAGGGAGAAGAAGTTGTTGATGCGGCTGAAGCACTTGCATTTGCTGCAGATGGAACGGCGCAGACGTTTCCTGTGTTGTGGCGGAGTATTGAATAGATCCAGGCCCAGCGTGCATGTCAGTCTGTGGATGCAGCAGCGCGAGTTGCTGGATTGCTTCCGCGTTATCGTGGAGCTCGAGAGATCCTTCCTCCTTCAGTTGGTGTGGTTGCAATTCCATGGTGACCACCTGCATTGTGTCCTCATTCTCTGTGCTCTCGCAGAAATACAAGTAGTAGCTTTGTTGCTCCACAGGTGCCACATCAGTCTTAGAGTTCTCTGGCTTTTGTTCTTTGAGCACTTTGGCTTTCCTTTTGACTTCCTGGATTCTCTTAGGTTTATGTCTTGCCTGGGATCCTTGAACCTCATCAGGTCCTACAGTTGACTCTTTGTACCCACTTATTTTGTTTCCTTCATTGTCCCTTCCGCAATAAAAACAGCATCCTTCTTCTTCTTCCACTGTGACCTTTCCCCTTTTCTGTCCCTGTCCGTTCCATCCCTCGGTGAGAAGATCGATTTCGTCAGTTGCGCCTTCATTTGCGCTCTCCTCCAATCCTTCAAGATTGCAACCTCTCTCCCACTTCGATCCCTGTTCTTTTTGAGCAGCCCAGCTTGAAAGCCTACCTCCCCGGGCCTCCTTTCCTTTCACGCCGTCTCGCGTGCGAGACAGGGTACTCCTAAGTCGGTTCTCTCTGAGGCGCAGCAGTGCATGGCGTAGCCGGTTCTCCCGCCGCCGCGCAGCACTCAGAAGACGCAGCGCTTTTTCCAAGCTGTCGATGGCTTTGTCGTAACGTTTTCGCCACACTAGAGGGCACAGCTGAGCGTAGTTGTGCTCTTTCGGCAAGTAAAAGCCAGGAGGTGGCGGAAGGCGCTTCATATAGCAGGATGGAGAAGGTGGACGTGGAGAAGGTTGAGGAGAGCAGGGGTCAGGTGGTTGTTCTTCTAATAATGCCTCTTCAGAGGTTTGAGGAGCCTCAGATGAAGGCTGAGGAGGATGCTGACCATGCTTATCTTCCGCTTCGCCTTTTTCACACTCATTATCTGCTACTTTTTGCTCCACTGTCTCACTGTTGAAGATCTCTTGGCTTTCTGACCCCTCATTATTGGTGGAGTTCTTGAGACTGGAAAAAAATAAGTACAGCTTTACATGTAATTTAATAATTACTTCTATTGTCTTTGAAATATGGTTAAAGTGTACTGCTGATTGTACTGGCAATTTGTGGTAAACTTAAATATAGTCTAATGCCATAAAATGTTATGTCATGTGTATATTATATAAATATATGTATAAATATATATATATATATATATATATATATATATATATATATCACATTTGTAATGATCAAGTCGCAATTTAGTACATTTATAATATATTACCTTTACATGTAATAACGAATAACATTATAGTTAAAATAAAGTACCTGCATTTTAGTATATTAGTCAACAAATTAAAAAGTGTATTTTTTTAAAGCATGACAAACAATTATTACAACATAATGATTTAAAATGTACTTTAAAGCTATTATTTTGACAATAAAACAATGTTTTAAAAATGTACTTAAGTGTTAAAAAACAGTCATGAAACTGTCATCTCTACTTATATACAGTAAAGTGGCCCTTTATTTCATTTATATTAAATAACTTGCAAGTTTTTAAAAAACATACAAGATTTAAAGTACACGTTCAATACAATTAAGTGCAATTCTTTTTTCACATAAGAAAGCACAATAGAAATAGGTGAATTTTTGCAGATACCTGATAATTTTTTCCACATTTCGAGGTCTGCCTCTCCGTTTTGTTGCACATTTTCCAGCAGCGCCTCTTTCTTGAGCCTGAATTTCAAACACAGTGGGAATCGCATCATCCTTCAGTCTGCGATAGCCACTAAAAAAAAAAAAAAGGTATTGACATAATTTATTTATCCGTACATTCTTGGCCTGGTTTCACAGACAGGGCTTAGATTAAGCCAGGATTAGGCTTTAGTTCAATTAGGACATTTAAGTAGCTTTTATAAATGTGCTTTAGAAAAAAAAAACAATGGCACTGACATATTTTAAGAAATATCAGTGCAAGTTGCTTTTAATTAAAAGAGCTCAAACATGCATTTTAGCCTGGGACTAGGCTTAAGCCTTGTCTGTGAAACCAGGTGCTAATGTATATACTATATTGATTTAAATTAAATTTAAAATTTTTTTTTTTTTTGGTAATTGCTTCTATGAAAATATAAGAGTCTAATAAGCAACAGACCTGACTCCAGAGAGTTCAAAGCTATCAGGGGTGAAGTGTTTAGAACAGAAATAGATGAAACCGCTCTGGGGGTCCCACTGGCCTTTTCCCTCAGGGCCTTTGCGATGAGAGTTGATAATCCAAGTTGTGCGACGAGGGTTTCCTTTCTTTGGTAACCTGTAACATAATAAACAATATTAACAAGTTAAGATCATTTAATCACCCTTGAGCACAAAACAAGAATATTGATAGGAAGTTAATATGTAGACAAATGCAAACTATTATTATCAATCTTATGTAGTTCAGTGAATTGATCACTAGGAGGCAGCTATTAATCATTATAGTTTGTCTTGAGCTGACCAAAATGTTTCATATTTTGATTCAGAGGGCATGGCGGTCTTTAAACTATTATAATGTAAATCACATATCTTTTCTATTACAATTGTTCATTGCAATATTTTTTAAAATGAGCTTTATAATGCTTAATCAAACTGAAACCACCTATGTCTGTGAATATATGAACATGTTAGAGAGCAGTGGTTCTCAACTTGTCTGTTCTCTGATAGGGTCATGGACAGCAGGAGGAAAAAGGCTGAATGTAAATAATAAAATATTAAATCAGTTTCAACATGGCCACTACTGATTTGAAAACATTCATGTGCACCTGTGAAAAGTGATTCCAGATTTCCGAACGTCTTTTGTGTCTCGTGACTTGCAACCTACAGCAGAGCAGTGTCTGGGCATCTAGGAAAAAAACAAAGAAAAAAACAATTTTAAATCAGATCTGGAAAATAATAATAATAATAAATGAACATCATATGAGCACTACAAGGATGGCTATCTTTTATTACACCCCCATCCTTACTTTTCTAATCGCACATTTACCTAATGGCTTTTAATGATATAATTAAATTACATTAGATCTAATTAAATAAGATCAAATCTAACTTTCATATGTTTTTATTACCTGTCAATAAGATGCAGTTAAATGAAAATTGTAAACATAAAAAAACATAAATATAATAAGTTAAAAAATAATATAAATAATATATGAACATAATTATAATAAATAGAACGTCAAAATAATAATAATAATAAATGAATAGGTAAAAGCGAAAGTCATTTTATTAATTATTTTAGATTATCAGAACTAACACTTTTCTCCTGTTTTGATTTACTTCAAATTGCATGCCAGTACTTTGCTGGCAGTTCATATAGTGGTAAAAGGCCATTTATCGTAAACTTTTCAGTTTTTCAAGCAGTCGACTATCGGCGATCGATCGCCCCGTATCGCTGTTACTTGCTGTCAGCTCACGCAAGTGATGTGTTTGAGACTGCAGTGTCGTCTTTAAGTAACTACATAGCAGGTTGCTAAAACAGACGACACCAAAGGCGGGAACTAACATGTTGCTCATCTGAAAACAACATAAACCCAGACTACTGAATATAAATGCTGGCTGCTTTTCTGGCAAAGAATATTCTCAGCATTTTCTGTCTTTGAGATCATCTTTTAAACTCACCACAAAGGCCTGCGACCTCACGAAGATGGCCGTCTTCTTCTTCCTAGGCGCTGTAATTAGACCCGCCTTTCTGCAGCAGCCAATCACAGGTATGCATTACTGTGACGTTACGAACTTCCGATAGGACGTAACTTTGCCATTTGAAGGGACAACGCAAAGATATTCCTTTTATTATATCGCAGTCACTAAAGAAACCCATTTATGTAATATGCCATTATCATGTTAATTTGGAAGTGTTTTTAAATAGGCTAATATGCTTGCATTAACCAAAGGTGTGGTTAATACTGGTAAAATGTACTAACGATCAGATTTTAAAATAAACACTCTTTGGCATACCATAAAAATAACCTGTAGCCCATCTGAATTAAATAACAATCGGACCTCATAGTGAAAACCATGGGTAAAATGTGTCCTCTGCAGTCTCTGGGCCCACCAAGCCTGCACTCCAAGGTTAACAATACTGATTTTTCACCATAGTACTCAGATTGAGAATATTCACACATAGACACAAACAAATTAACACTGTTTTTATTTTTTGTTTTGTTTTGTTTTGTTAGATCTTCACACTCTTTACACAGATACACTGCAGTCAAGTGTTCATTAAGCATAAATACCTCTAAGGAATTTTGTTCTAGTAAAGTAATTTACAGACACATGCACAAACACATAAGTCAGACAGTAAGTATATTTGAGCTGTGCTCAATCACAAAAAGAGAGGCATTATTTGTTTCAGTAAACCTGTTTTTGAAGCATATTGCATGTTTGGCCACTGTTTTTGCCCCCTTTTTTCCCTAATTGTTACAACTTAACCCAGCATGTGTTACAACCTATCCCGGTAGTGGGATAGATTGTAACAAAGGCACACAATGTATTTGACATCAACTCATAAGGGCTGTGATATTCATACAGAGGTTTGAATTGGTGCCTTTTGTAGTAAACAAATATGGTTACTTTGTATAAAAGTTTGGGCAGATAACAAAATATACTTCAGCTTCATCCATCACATCTCGTATTCATCAACAATACAAGAAAAACTGAACCACTGACTATGCAATTAATATTATTGCTTGTATGCTCATGTATTAAAACTACACAGGATTTCCTGAGCGTTTCCAAGTAGGCCTATTTATGTGACATATTTGACATACATACACAGACATAGTGTCTGTGGTTTGTGTGATTCTAAGCTTTAGTATTTCACACATCATAGCATTTAACAACCTCTCATATCATGCACAGCACCATGAGACTATTAGCGCTTTTGTTTTTTGAAAACTGTGTACTAAGAAGTACTAAGAAATGCAAACAAGCGAATATATGTGATAATCAATAGCCACACACTTGTAGACATGTTTATTAGACTAGCATATGAAAATAGGGGGAAAAAAAGGGGCATGGTTGTAACACTTTTTGCTTCTGTAACTCAGTGAATTTTTGAGCAAGAGTGCACTGAAAAACCTAATAAGTTGGCAAAACTTAAAGGTAATCAGTTGCCTCAAAAGTGTTAAGTTAAGTAAGCAGAACTGGCAGATTTTTATTTTGTACTCTGTGACGAGCAGGGCAGGGGAGAGCCGTGAGAGATACGAGACCGGTGCACCGAGCAGCTGATGCTCATTAGCAATCACGTCACCGGCCTTGTGCCTTTCCCTCACGGCTCTCGCCCGCCCTGCTCATCACATAATAAAATCCAGATCTGGTCCTCTCTCGTCCTTCACTATCGTCGCTCCTCTTTTATGCTTCCGGAGCTCCTCCGTGAGAGATACGAGACCGGTGCACCGAGCAGCTCACGCTCATCAGCAATCACGTCACCGGCATCGCGCCGTTCCCTCACGGCTCTCGCCCGTCCTGCTCATCACATACTCATTCATTTGAATTGTTCTTAACTTGAAATGTTTGAGTATACAAATTCATACTTTTAAGTTAAACTTATCATGTGACCTCAATGAAAATATTTTTATTAGTGTTAACTTATCTAGCTATAACAAGCTACATCGGAAATGTTAACTCGTAAATCTGCTAACATGTAATCAATTTCACGGTATAGCACTTGCTGAAGCAGTGCAGCTTTATAAAACACTTAACATACTTGCCCTCAAACCAAGCCGCATGCGGCACTTGTCACCATAATGGTAACGTTAACAGAAACTCCTCTAAGTTAGCACAACAAAACATTAATCACTACTAAATCTCCCACTTAAAATTACTCTTGTACAAAAAAACAAACAAACAAACAAAAAAAAAACATTATATTTTAGCATTTACTCTCTCTTTCGAGTGCATGGGCAAAGAAAGCTGGGAAATAAAGAAATAAGTTTCATAAAACTCAAAGCAATGAAAGAGTTCAGTTTACTTAAAATATATCAGTTCTGTGAACTTGAAAGAAAAAGAAAGTGCTAAATACTCATAAAAGTTAATTTGACTGAATTTGTCCTTATGTTTAACAAAAATCTCTCTGCCAGCAAATGTGAACAGTGATAATGAAATATGACTATGTAGTAAAATGTATAAAAAATAAATATGGGGAAGGACCAACACTGCCTGTAGTTAGTGCACTGTAAGTTGCTATTATATTTTGCAAAAAAAAAAAAAAAAATTTAAATAAAACCCCCCCCCAATAATAATACAATACATACACACAGAAAACACACAGATCTGTCTTTATGAATGCTTTTTAATGCAGAAGATAAAACAGAAAAGCAATCGGGAAAAAAACTAGGCATAGAATACTAATGCACTTATTTTCTATAGCAGATGAGTTTGTCTACATTAGGGCTATTTTTCATGAATGGATTCAAGATGCAGATCACAGCATAAATAACTTTCCATAATCTCTCTTGAAGTTTAACTTATTTGAGTTATTGTAAGCAGATTCAAGCCTGGGCATGTCTTTAACCAGAACACCATTTCTTGAGCTGAAAATGTCAGCCAGAGGGGCAGCCATTGGAGAAGTTTTGAGTTCATTACACTGTGGGCCTTGTAGACTGGGAGCACATGTCAATTTATAGGTAAAAAAGAAGGTACCATATTTAAAAACACAAGCATTACTCACAACTCCACTTCTAAGTGTAAAAGAGCATTTACCGAGGTGATCTGTGTTCCAACTGCCATCTGCATCATATACATTAAAAGTTAGTTCACTGCCCATGCTGATCTTAATAGGACCAAACTCAAATCTTTCTGGCCAACTTGGATTGTCATTATCATTAATAGTCATAGTGCGCTTAATTTGTGAATTATATTTAACTTCTACAAACCCATCTGTTTGTGTCCATGTATCTCCATACAGACCATTGGCTCCAAGACTGTAGACTTCCAGGGTAGCAAGTCCTTTTTCAGGTGGACAACAGTTAGACTTTATAACTTGACTGCTTTCACAAACACAAGCGCATCGGTCTTTTGCACTGCACTTCTTGCCAATTTTGCAAGGCTCAGAGCAAATCTTCAAGAGGGCATTTTCAATGATATATTTTTCAACCGCTCTCTTCAGTCCTTGTCTGGCAGGATGTTTAGCACTAAGTAGGAAATGGAGGGGTTTCAGAGAGTAGTGCACAACGTCAGGGAGGCTCTTCAGAGAGTCAAGCCATTTCTTGAGGGAATTTGGGTGTGATGAACCAGAAAAAAGCAGATCTTCTCCATTTATGTCTCCTCCAATGATCTCTGTCTGACGCTCACTGAACATACTGCTGAACTTTTGATTTGTGCCCATCTTCTTTTTCTTTTCTTCACAAAACTGTGACTCTGCCTTCACAGTTGCTGCACTGTATGAACCAGAGGCTTCTACATCCAAACAGTCTTTTACAGCAGTGTCTGTAAGACCACTCACTGCTGCCTGACAGGTTTTGATGGCTGTTATGGCTTTCATTTTCCCCCCTAACTTGACATCTGTGGTAAAGTGAGTGCCATATGTGGTGATCAGGTTGCGGTAGGCGTCTGGATCGTAGGATGCAGGGAGGGATTTGATTGCTGCAAGAAACTCTGCATGAAGAGGAGGCTCCTCAGTTACACGATAACTGTGAAGAAAGTTAAAACGTTTGAATCCAGTAGGATCAAAGAGGGAGCAATTGACAACTAAACACAATTTGACAATTAAAGTTTTCATTTCATAGTCATTCTATGAGAAAAAACTAGCTGCTCACTCACCTGTAAAAGCTGCATGCAACTTCATGTTTGGTGAAACTGTATTTGTCTTCTTTTGATTTTGTCATTGCAAATTTCGCTTCCCTGGAATGAGTGCTTCCGACCGCAGCTCCAGCAGCTTTCAAATTTAAACCAACTTTCCAACTGACTGAGAGTGCTGATGATGAATCATTGACCAGTGCCTCACTTGATTCAAAGATCTGACTGGCGACTTTCATTGAACACTTTGGCAAGGTCCTCCAGAACACAACTGCTGCTGGTAGCTTCTGTTTTATTCCTTTCATGTAACTGTTCTTGCGCAATTTACAAGTGCCGTTTCCTAAATCCCATTTCTCCGTGTTGATCACGTAAGCTCCTTTTCGCTTCATGGTCACAACATCAAATCCCTCTCCAGCAAGATTGTGCCCTGGAACAAATGGAGCATCCTCACATTCTTTAGATGCACCTATTTCATCCTCTCCAGAAATGGTCATGAGAAGCAATGCCCAGAAAACAACAAGGTAAGTCTGGACCTGCCCCATCATCTGTGGTGAGATAAGACAATTAAGAAAAGTGTAATCATTAGCGGTCAAATTTTACATAATACTGTCGTCATAAAATTGATAATTTCAACAATATTGCTATCTTTTAACACTATAAACAAATTACAAAAATGTATGTAAAACAATAATAATGGTTTCTTTAAAATCAGAACATTATTTATGAAATGATTTTTCAGTTTTCTTTACCATTAAATTCACAGGTGAGCTGATCAAATGAATCTGAAATATGTTGTCTCTCTAACTGCTCATTTTATACGATCTTTGTGTAGTTAGGGTGTCAAAGTTTTGTAGAATAAATAATATGCAGTGTTATGAGTGTCAGGGTTCCTGTCATGTAATCACCAGTCTCCACCCACACGCAGCCATATCTATCACAATCACCAGAGTTTTAATCATCACCAGCTGTCACTCATTTCACCTGCACCAGTTATTAGGACTCTCCACACACACACTCGCTGTCTAGTCCCGGCTTAGACTTATATTTCTCCTGGCTTGTTCCTTACCTGACGATTCAAGTCTCCAGCTCCGTCTCCTTGTATTGTGTGTATGCCTTGCAAGAAAAGAAAGGAAGGTGTTTGTATCTACTCATCATTGACTGAGCACCGTGTGTGGCAACAAAGCTGTCTGTTATTCTCCTGCTGTGTCTTCTATACTCACCTGTTTCTCCATTACCATTCTTCTTTGTTTAAATAAAGCTTGTTGTTTATCATACTCACCACCTTTCTCTCTCTCTCTCTCTCTCTCTCTCTTTGTATTCTAACAGTTCCATCCTGGAAGGCCTTTCTGTGTTGGCCATATGTGCTCCCCTTGTCCCACCTCCTTGTTTCCTTTGATTTTTTTTTTTTTTTTTTTTAACTCTCTGTCTAGGCCTTCTAATTGTGCTTAGCTGTTCCTCATGTACCTTCCTCCTTATTTGTTCCTCCTTATTCTTTGGTTTTGTTCTGTATGTCTTGTTCCACATGTTGTCAAGTGCTGTCACTTATTTATACAGGCAACTCCAGAATTATTGGAACTTTTGGTAAATGTGAACAAAGATTGCTGTGAAAGGGTCCAGGGGGCCATGGAGGTGCAGGTACCTACTGCCCCCCCCCCCACATTTTTTTTAAAGTATAGTTAATAGTGGTAAAATATGTACCAACGATCACAATTTAAAATAAACACTCTTTGGCATACCATAAAAATAACCTGTAGCCCATCTGAATTAAATAACAATCGGACCTCATAGTGAAAACCATGGGTAAAATGTGCCCTATGCAGTCTCTGGGCCCACCAAGCCTGCACTCCAAGGTTAACAATACTGATTTTTCACCATAGTACTCAGATTGAGAATATTCACACATAGACACAAACAAATTTACACTGTTTTTATTTTTTGTTTTGTTTTGTTAGATCTTCACACTCTTTACACAGATACACTGCAGTCAAGTGTTCATTAAGCATAAATACCTCTAAGGAATTTTGTTCTAGTAAAGTAATTTACAGACACATGAGTCAGACAGTAAGTGTATTTGAGCTGTGCTCAATCACAAAAAGAGAGGCATTATTTTGTATCGTTCTTTTGGGTTGTTTCAGTAAACCTTTTTTTGACGCATATTGCATGTTTGGCCACTGTTTTTGCCCCCTTTTTTTCAAATTGTTACAACTTAACCCAGCATGTGTTACAACCTATCCCGGTAGTGGGATAGATTGTAACAAAGGGACACAATGTATTTGATATCAACTCATAAGGGCTGTGATATTCATACAGAGGTTTGAATTGGTGCCTTTTGTAGTAAACAAATATGGTTACTTTGTATAAAAGTTTGGGCAGATAACAAAATATACTTCAGCTTCATCCATCACATCTCTTATTCATCAACAATGCAAGAAAAACTGAACCACTGACTACGCAATTAATATTATTGCTTGTATGCTCATGTATTAAAACTACACAGGATTTCCTGAGCGTTTCCAAGTAGGCCTATTTATGTGACATATTTAAGTGTCTGTGGTTTGTACGATTCTAAGCTTTAGTATTTCACACATCATCTAAGCCGAGCTAAATAGCATTTAGCAACCTCTCATATCATGCACAGCACCATGAGACTATTAGCATGTTTATTTTTTTATTTTGAAAAAACAAGCAAATATATGTAATAATCAATAGCTACACACTTAGACAATAAATCTCCATTGTTTATCCTTTAGATCTTTTCATTTAAAAAATTCACAGAATTCTAACATTTCAATTAAGTAAAATAATTTAAAGTAGGGGAAAACTCACATTATGAGATAAATGGTTTTCTTCAATTCATGCTGGCCACAGTTATTGGGACCCCTTGAAACTTTTAAAAGTAAAATAAGTATATTCCCATTCATATTTATACTTTTTAGCCCAGCATGGTGTCGAATGAATATAGTTCTGATGTGCAGAAGAAAAAGAATAAGTATATAGTTCTGATGTGCAGAAAAAGATTGTTGAGCTTCACAAAATAAATGGTTAATGCTTCACAAAATAAATGGCGTGTGTGGGTAGTCGTGGCCTAATGGTGAGGGAGTTGGGCTTGTAACCTGAAGGTTCCTGGTTCGATTCCCAGGCTGGCAGAAATTGTGGGGATAGTGAATGAACAGCACTCTCGCCACCTTTGATACCACGATCCTGGGTTACCTTGAGCAAGACACCTAACCCCTAATTGGCATCTGGCAAATGAATAAATATAATGTCTATATTGTCCTAATGCATGGTGAGGAGGAAAGTTTGAGTGGATCACAGCTGGAGAATTGCAGAAAATAGTTGAGTCTCTGGCTCAAAAAAAAAAAATCAAACATCTACATCACGACATGTTGTTAGGAAGAGTTTCAAGAAGACTCTTCTGCTCTCAGCTACAGCATATTCAGTTGTCAGACATGATTGGATCTTCAAACGGGATGAGCTTCTGTGGTCAGATGAAACTAAAAAAAGAGCTTTTTGGCAGCAAACCTATCTGATGGGTTTGGTGCAAACAGGGATAAAACGTACCCCATGCCCATGGATAAATATACTGCGGGATCCTTAATACTCTGGGCCTATTTTTTTGCCGGAGGTCCTGGACATCTTGTTCAGATTCATGGCATCATGGATTCTAGCTAATACCAAAAGATGAAAAAAAAAAAATCAAAACCTAACCGCCTCTGCTAGACATCTTATAATGGGTAGTGGTTGGATCTTCAGGAATGTTGTTCTAGGATCAACAAAATATGCTGACCACGGAATGTGTCTAACTCGGCAAAAAGTGTGCTTTTCACACTTTAAGTAGTTAACCCTGGGTCATTCTAAAACCCAGGTAAATGGAATCCTGGGTTATCTTGATTCACGTTTCACAATGCTCATAATTTATTCGGGTTTAGATTAAGACTTAAAGCAATATGCTTACACAAAGGCTCTAACATTGCGCATCTTCATATTAGGCTATATATACTGCAATATGAGGATGCCGATTATACTTTTTGGACTATAAAAGGTAAGAATGAAACACTCTCTTCTTCACTGCAATCGTCATGTTTTCTGTTGCCGTTTGTCGCACACTATTGTACACTATAATATTATCAGTTGTGAAGCATCTAGTCGTAACAATGTTACATCGTGTCCTAACCAGATGTGATGTGATAAGATTTTCGACAAACAATTTGTCTGCCCCATAGACTGTAAAAAAATGTGGACTTCACCCATAGGTTTCTGAAGAGCATTTTTGAAGCCTAAAGTGGGCTGTCGCCATCTTGGCAGCACGTTACCACGCATCATTCTCAGATAACTGAAAATGGGCAAAGAGGCGGGATATGGTTGGAACTGAGGAGCCTGGTTGCTGAAACCACGCCTGCCCAGTTTGACGTGATCAAGTTAGCTCAGGCTAAGGAGCTATCTATCTATCTTAGATACTACCTACAATATTAATAAAGATAACAAGTTATATCATTTGAAAGTTCTAAAGGTTTATTGTCAATCTACAGTGTCTGTTTAAGATATAGACGCTCCAGCAACAGTAATATTGTAATTCGTGTGGGGTGTGCAAATGACAACATGCAAAATCAAAACGGGACTTCATACCTTTGTAATGAAATGGCGATCGCGACATGAATCCAATCCGTTGCACTTGTGTTAAATGTCCATGAGCATCCATTGAAAAACATCCAACAGCACTTTTGTAAACAAAAGGGTTAAATCCATGAAATATTGATATATTGTCCATTGTTTGCATCACATTTCTACTAAACAATCTGCTTTCAATAATGCAATCAGAGCAGCGTTTATGTTATAAAACTGTATTCGATCGTTGGACGTTGAAACAAATTAGTCCGCGTCCAAAGAATAATTTTTCAAAATAGTGCAGCAGTTTTAGTTATTATATCCAATCAGTGCTGTCGGATTTTGTGGTGTCTTGAGAGGCATAGGCTACTCTCCAGCCATTGTCATTTTAGTAAATCTGAAGAACAAAACTTTTAGCCAATGCCAAAACAATCAACGTGTGTTGATTATCTTCCGCATGTGTGCACATGTGCACAGACGAACTGTCTTGACCATTGACCTTGCAGCAAGACATATTTGATAATTGTATGAAATAATCCAGACAAAAGCACAAACACAGCAGAGGTGTGTGACGGCTAACAGACAGAAGTGGCAAACCACCTGTCACTCAAGTGACCACACCCCTAATTATGCAGAACTTTAAGGCTTAATATAATTTAAACGGATAAGTTATAAAAAATTTCACGCCCCTCACATTTGTCATTAAGGGCAAAATTAGCTATATAGACCAAAACCACAAGTGTACCAGGCTGCTGTAAAATTGGGTATTTTAACATGGGCCTCGATTAGATTCTGCTCTCGTAAGGAGCCTGTCCACACCAGACTCGACGCAACAATAGCCAAGTTTCCATCCAGTTTTTGTGATGTTTTGCTTTCGACCAAGCAAATATACACAAAAAAATTTGCATGAGACTTGAAATTCGTCAGTAGCCTACTGCTTATTTTCACATTTAATGTTATTAAATAGGAAATATAAGATGACGGCGAAGTGGAGCAGCTCGTCTGACAGGACATTACTGCCTTTATTTGATGAAGTGCAGGTTTTGACACAGTAGATCATTTGTCCGGTATGATTTTTTTTAGGGCCTATGGTACACTGAAATATTCAGTCTTTACATATTGCAACAATCTTTAACGCATTGAACAGTCAGCCAGTCACAGTTCGACGTGACCGAGAACACATTCAAAGCAAAATAGATTTGTTCTGGTTTCAGAAATCAACAACACCAAACCGAAAAACATTTGTGTATTTAACTTTAAAGGTCTACATTAACTAAACTGAGGCTTATTGTCACATAACATTTCTAAAATTCTATTAGAGCTTTTGGAGTCAGCCACTTTATTTTTCTAATTTATCTGAGATAAAATTCTATAGGCCTGTTAAATTGCACTCATAAAATTATTTCTGTGACGAGCAGGGCGGGCGAGAGCCGTGAGGGAACGGCGCGAAGCCGGTGACGCGAGAGATAACGAGCTTCAGCTGCTCGGCGCACCGGTCTCGGATCTCTCACGGATGAGCTCCGGAAGCATAAAAGAGGAGTGACGACAGTGAAGGACGAGAGAGGACCAGGCCTGGATTTTATGTTGTGTTTTATTTTGCTTGTGTGGGACGGCAGTCGCCGTGAGGAACTACCGCCCTTCTACTTTCGTTTTATTGTTTATTGTTTGATTAAAATTTGTGAACGTTCGCCGGTTCCTGCCTCCTTCCTTCCATTGAACCCCGTTACAATTTCATTTACAAGTATCATGTTTGTGATTTTCATTTGTCATGTAGCCTAGAACCGTTTCTGATCATTGTAACACAGTTCGTAAGTACGGGAAGAAGGAGGCGGGAACCGGCGAACGTTCAACCTAACTTTTAATCAAATAAATAAACAAACAACAAAACCAAAGTAAAATGGTACACAAAATGTAATAACACAACATAAAACCCAGGCCTGGTCCTCTCTCGTCCTTCACTGTTGTCACTCCCCTTTTATGCTTCCGGAGCTTCTCCGTGATAGATACGGGACCGGTGCACCACGCAGCTGACGCTCATTATCACTCGTGTCACCGGCCTCGTGCCATTCCCTCACGGCTCTCGTCCCCCCTGCTCGTCACAATCATGAAATCGAAACAGACTCACGATTTTATTCCAGTACTTTTATTTATTCAGATACAGAAGTAACATTTCTGTATTTTAGTTTACATTTCTTTTATGTCAGCTTTGAAAACTCCAACATTCTTCTTTAATTTGATAGAAACAATGCTTATTTTTGTCGATTTGCAGAGATTTTCAAGAAAATATTTTCCTCATCCTTTTGATGCACCTTTGAACTACAGAGAAACCATGCTTTAACGGGAGACACACCACGAATGCGGATGCTGCAAGTAGGCTATAGGCTAATTCTGTCATGTGTGACACCAAGTTTATTTGCGTTAAAGCCCCTTTTCTTGACAAAAAGTGTTTCCACTTTCCATTTTTGTGATATTCGAATTATCAACAGAATTTATGTGCTAAAATAAAAAAAAAACTGTGTTGAAGTAGCGGCGGATTTATAGCTGGCCATGGGACTTGTTGTCATGATCTTTGCTGGCATTCAAGTCAAGTCAAGTCACCTTTATTTATATATCGCTTTGTACAATGCAAATTGTGTCAAAGAAGCAGAACCCAAACTCCATCAGGTGTAGTAAAAAAAAAAAATCTTGGGAGAAACCAGGCTCAGTCGGGGCGCCACTTCCCTTGGCCAACAGCGAACAGTGCTTGATTATGATTCAGGCAGCGTTACAGATCGTTTCATCTAGTTGAAGATCATATTCATCATGCCGGTATGGGACAGTTTGTTGGGAGTCTCTGCCACTGGCTGTCGTGTAGGTGAGGCCTTCACAAAGGGTGGTCTAGTTAACACAAATCTCAATGTCTTCAGGGCTGCGCTGTGGTCGTGTCTAGGCCCAGGTCTTCCATCTGATTTGGATACGGCCCAAATCCGACTGATTACGGTAAACCTCAAGATAAACAGAGAGACTAATATTAGCGTAGATGCCATTCTTCTTCTGATGTAACGAGTACATCAGGTGTTATAGGAAGTGTTCCCAGTTCCGGCTGACTAATCTATGCAGCCTAACAATCCTTTAATGGATGTGAAAACATAAATTGATAATGTGTTGTGTGTTTTCCAGGTTAAAAAGATGTGTTTTTAGTCTAGATTTAAACTGATAACAGTGTGTTTGCCTTCCGAAACAATGCTAGGAAGATTGTTCCAGAGTTTATGTGCCAAATAAGAGAAGGATCTACTGTCTGCAGTCGATTTTGATATTCTAGGTATTAACAACTGGCCTGAATTCTGAGATTGCAATGGACCTGTAGGACAATAAGACCATTAAGAGCTTGATCAGGTACTGGGGAACTAAACCATCAAGTGCAAGTAATTAGCAAGATTTTAAAATCTATATGATGTTTAATAGAGAGCCAATACAAAGGCTTAAGATGTGGTCATCTATGGGTGCAGGTCCACCATCTGGTCTGGATATAGGCCAGAAGAGACAGACAGACTAATAAAATTTTTTTCAAAATTTTACTTTCATATTTTTCATTCACATCTAAAATAACCTGCGAAGTGCCCCCTTTAAAGAGACCAAACATAAGTTTGTGCTCAAAAGTATTCAAGATTTAAAACAATTTAAGTTGGGGTCTGTTCTGTTAAGGGGTTAAGATACACTGCATATAAAAATTCAGCGCTGTCATATTACGAATACCTCAATTGATTTTGTTCTTATTTTATTACTGACTGTTTACATTTACTGGTCTTTACTATAAATTCAATTTAGTTTTAAATCAAGCGTTCTTATGCTATGTGTTAAGCTATTGCAACAAAGTTACCCTAATAAACACACAAAATACACAGAGAGAGCAAATGTTGAAGTAGGAATATTGTAATGGTAATTGATCAATGTTCAAATCTGTAAACAAAAACCTAAATTAAAACCTGTTCCTCGTATAAAGTGGACATGTTTTATCAGAAGAATTCCAGTATCATGACCACTAATTCATATACTTCGTCAATAAGATAAAGGTGTGTTTTGTTTTGCTTAGATTTATGATTTGATTGCATATTTATTGATAATTCATTAAATATCACTAGCTGAAAAGTAACTTGTAACTAGTACTCTGAGTAGTTTTTTAGAAGAGTACTTTGTATGTATGTAAGTACTTTTTTGACCCTAGTACTTTTACGTTTAATTGAGTATTATTTTATCAATGAAACAGTACTCTTTCCACCACTGAGCCCTGTGGTGTCCATTGCTGTTGTTTTAAATTCATTTCTTTCTATATGCTATGGAATATGTGGAAGACTGAATCAATGCAGAAATTTTAGGCAATATTCTTGATATTCTGGAATAGTGACATTAATAATAAAGGCATTAATAATTGAATAATTGCTTTGATTCTTAATTGAAAAGAAGGTTATGCAATTGAGAAATTTCATTAATTATTACAGTGAAAGTTGAATAAGTTTTATTATAAATAATAGTTACTTATTTATATTTGTGGTTGGGTTTTGAAAGTGTTATATTAAGTAACAGTATATATAAGTTTCCAAGCCTCTATGCATACATAAAAAAATAATAATATAAAAATATTACACCACTACGATACCATGATTCTATCATGGCTATCATGATTCACAGGTAGAAGTGGCAGAAATGTCACTAGTGCATGACATCCCTGGTCATGGAATATAAAGTGGGACAATATCAACTTCACAATTTTCATTTGCTCTGATATTGCAAGATATTTTCTTCTGTAAAAGCATTTATATAGATTCATATTATTCAATCTTCAATTTTCGGCAGAAGTGAGAATTAAATTGACTCTTGTGAGAAGTGTATTTCAGTTTCTCCAAGTTTCAAGTCATGTGATTGGCTGTTGGATACTGATGTCACACTTGCATGTGCATGCGCTCCATGAACTGAAGGTCAAAGCCTGAGTTGACAGAGCAAGTTGATGATCAGCTTCATGGTACCAACAAAGCCTGATTGGATTGATTTTGCTTTGTCAACTCAAAATGAATCCTTTAACCCTGAGTTATCCCTTAACTATCCCAAATCCCTAACTAACTACCAGGCCTCTGATTTAACTCGACACAAAGCATATGGCTGAACTTGCTTTAATGACTATTTTGCAAAAGGTGTCTCACTAAGTTTAAATGATTTTATATTCAAATTAATCATTCTATTCAAATAATCACAATGATATAGTATGCCTCCACGAAGGTTTTAGACACAAATCTTTTGCAGAACAGCTGTCAGTTTTAATATTTCTTCCCAAAAAGTAAATAAATCACACAGATCAGGTTTTGGGAATGCTTTAATAAAACAAAATACAAAGAAAAAGGCCTCAATTTATATTAAGTGGCCTTAACTGCTATACTTACATCAAAAATAAGTACAATGTAAGTATTTAAAATTATTAGCAACATTATGTATTTAATGCATAAGACCCGATCCTAAAATCCTACAGCTTTAGTCATTTTCCATAAGTGCTCTTGAATTTATTTGACAAATTGTGAGCAGATTCAAGACTGGGCATGTCTTAACCAGAACAACAGTTCTTTAGCTGAAATGTCAGCCAGAGGGGCAGCCACTGGAGAAGGTTTGTGTTCATTACACTTTGGGCCTTTTAGACTGGGAGCACATTTCACTTAGGGTGCGTTCACACTTGTAGTTCGGTTCGTTTGGTCCGGACCAAAAAACAAAAACAAAACATATAGTCCTGGTCCGCTTAGCGTTCACACTGGAATTTTTAACAGTGAACCTAAAGTTACCGAACCAAAGGCATAGGGATACGGTCACAACCTGATTGGTCGGCTTTTATGATGTATATTTCGCGACGGAGCTTGCTTACCGAACATTCAAAACACTGCTGTGTGCTGGATTAAACGCGATCATTTTATGTGTGTACATATGGTTTTATTTTTACCAGCTGAGAACTCACAAAGAGGTCATAAAATGTTCTAAACATTCAAAACAGCACGGACCACTCGTCGGACCAAATATTGATGAGAAACTTTACCTCCTCGTTGCTCCACGTTTGCCCTCTACTCATTTTGGATACACCGATCTTTCCGCCTCGTCAAATCAGCTGACTTGTAGGGTCGCATCTTGTGGCATCACGTCCTGTTTTTGGTTCGTTTACATGTCTTTGGTCTGTGTTGCGTTCATATATCAACTGAACCGCACAAGAGTTTGTTTGGAAGCGGAGAGAGACCCATCTTTTTAGCGGTCTTGGTCCGCTTGTTTGATGTACACCAGGGTTCGGATGGCAGCGTTCACATATGTTCAAACGAACTGCACTAAATGAGCAATCGCACCAGGGTTCGTTTTAATCAAACCAAACATGACAAATGTGAACCCACCCTTAGTCACTGTAAGTTGTATATATTTATATTTTGCTATTAAATCTAAAAAAAAAATAATACATACACAACAAAATACAAACACATAGATCTGTCTTTATGAATGCTTTTTAATGCAGAAGATAAAACAGAAAAGCAATGGGGAAAAAACTAGGCATAGAATACTAATGCACTTATTTTCTATAGCAGATGAGTTTGGCTACATTGGGGCTATTGTTCATGAATAAAGTATGGATTCAAGATACAGATCACAGCATAAATAACTTTCCATAAGCTCTCTTGAAGTTTAACTTATTTGAGTTATTGTAAGCAGATTCAAGCCTGGGCATGTCTTTAACCAGAACACCATTTCTTGAGCTGAAAATATCAGCCAGAGGGGCAGCCATTGGAGAAGTTTTGTGTTCATTACACTGTGGGCCTTGTAGACTGGGAGCACATGTCAATTTATAGGTAAAAAAGAAGGTACCATATTTAAAAACACAAGCATCACTCACAACTCCACTTCTAAGTGTAAAAGAGCATTTACCGAGGTGATCTTTGTTCCAAATGCCATCTGCATCATATACATTAAAAGTTAGTTCACTGCCCATGCTGATCTTAATAGGACCAAACTCAAATCTTTCTGGCCACCTTGGATTGTCATTATCATTAATAGTCACAGTGCGTTTAATTTGTGAATCATATGTAACTTCTACAAACCCATCTGTTTGTGTCACTGTATCTCCATACAGACCTTTGGCTCTAAGACTGTAGACTTCCAGGGTAGCAAGTCCTTTTTCAGGTGGACAACAGTTAGACTTTATAACTTGACTGCTTTCACAAACACAAGCGCATCGGTCTTTTGCACTGCACTTCCTGCCAATTTTGCAAGGCTCAGAGCAAATCTTCAAGAGGGCATTTTCAATGATATATTTTTCAACCGCTTTCTTTAGTCCTTCCCTGGCAGGATGTTTAGCACTCAGTAGGAAATGGAGGGGTTTCAGAGAGTAGTGCACAACGTCAGGGAGGCTCTTCAGAGAGTCAAGCCATTTCTTGAGGGAATTTGGGTGTGATGAACCAGAAAAAAGCAGATCTTCTCCATTTATGTCTCCTCCAATAATCTCTGTATCACGCTCTCTGAACATGCTGCTGAACTTTTGATTTGTGCCCATCTTCTTTTTCAGTTCTTTACAAAAATGTGACTCTACCTTCACAGTTGCTGCACTGTAGGAACCAGAGGCTTCTACATCCAAACAGTCTTTTACAGCAGTGTCTGTAAGACCACTCACTGCTGCCTGACAGGTTTTGATGGCTGTTATGGCTTTCATTTTCCCCCCTAACTTGACATCTGTGGTAAAGTGAGTGCCATATGTGGTGATCAGGTTGCGGTAGGCGTCTGGATCGTAGGATGCAGGGAGGGATTTGATTGCTGCAAGAAACTCTGCATGAAGAGGAGGCTCCTCAGTTACACGATAACTGTGAAGAAAGTTAAAACGTTTGAATCCAGTAGGATCAAAGAGGGAGCAATTGACAACTAAACACAATTTGACAATTAAAGTTTTCATTTCATAGTCATTCTATGAGAAAAAACTAGCAGCTCACTCACCTGTAAAAGCTGCATGCAACTTCATGTTTGGTGAAACTGTATTTGTCTTCTTTTGATTTTTTCATTGCAAATTTCGCTTCCCTGGAATGAGTGCTTCCGACCGCAGCTCCAACAGCTTTCAAATTTAAACCAACTTTCCAACTGACCGAGAGTGCTGATGATGAATCATTGACCAGTGCCTCACTTGATTCAAAGATCTGACTGGCGACTTTCATTGAACACTTTGGCAAGGTCCTCCAGAACACAACTGCTGCTGGTAGCTTCTGTTTTATTCCTTTCATGTAACTGTTCTTGCGCAATTTACAAGTGCCGTTTCCTAAATCCCATTTCTCCGTGTTGATCACGTAAGCTCGTTTTCGCTCCATGGTCACAACATCAAATCCCTCTCCAGCAAGATTGTGCCCTGGAACAAATGGAGCATCCTCACATTCTTTAGATGCACCTATTTCATCCTCTCCAGAAATGGTCATGAGAAGCAATGCCCAGAAAACAACAAGGTAAATCTGGACCTGCCCCATCATCTGTGGTGAGATAAGAAAATTAAAAAAGCATATTAAAAAGTAATTGTCTTTTTAAAATTATAATATGATTAATTGAATTATTTTTTTCAGTTACCTACTATTAAATGTACAGCTGAGATAATCAAAAATCAGCCATGGAATAAGTTGTCTCTCCAACCTGTCTTTTCATATGATGGTTGTTTGGCTGTGGGCGCAGGGTTAGTGCACATGAGATGCCATGACGCGGCTATGACAAATATTCTAATATTAGTTCAAAACGTTGCCAGGGCCTAAGCTGAGCCATGCTATAAATATGGTCTGTGAACAAAAGAACATTTTAAGTACTCAGATGTGTCAGTTATCAGATGTGTCAATTACCTTTGCAAATGGATTGCACTGTTACAAAGAAGATGAACATTTATGCTTAAGAGTTACTTAAGATGCTCTGGTTTCATTCTATGAGGTCCAAATGAATGAGTAATCATATATATATACATATATATATATATATATATATACAATATATATATATATGATGAGGGGCCAAATAAAAATGGTAAGCTCTTCCTGAAATGATGTCTTTCAATTGACTGGTGCTACAGATTTGTGTGCTGCATCAGTTTATCAGGAAGTGAAGTTGATACAATAGCTGCATCTCTATTCAGAGGCTGAATCCATTGAAGGCCACATTCAAAGGCCAATTGTGCCAAGTCTGTCCCAAATTCACGGCTCCATCAAATGCGGCCTCCAAATGCGTCCTTTGTTTCCTTTCAGTTTGTGAGCCCTGTTTTGCTTTCAGACAGTTTAGTGAAACTTTAAAGTCCAGTACAAATATTACTGCGACTCATCAGCAGCAGCTATCACAGTTGCTAGGTGGCAAGAACAATCCTCTGCAGTCTAGACCTTCCCATTTAACAACACTCATTCCAAACGGCATCGAAGGCAATGCCTTTGAAGTCTGTGTCCTTAGAAAGATGCAGCCTCTGAATTGGGATGCATCAGCTAAAGAGTACTTTTTGGAAAAATTTTGCAGGACCTTTCCTGTTTTGTTTTAGGTGGAATGTGCCTTTCCTCTCTGGCTATAGAATGGGCTTAGATCCCTGACAGCCCTGCTGAAAAATCCAGCATTGCTGATCACCAGCATAAGGTATGTTGAGCACAGGATGCTGGTTACTGGTCACAGGAAGCAGGTGAGCTGGTAGACCAGCATATGTTGAATTTTGGTTGCTGGGATGATCCCAGTCAGACCACAACAAAACTCACATAGTCAAGTCGAGTCACCTTTACTTATATAGCGCTTTTTACAATGCAAATTGTTGCAAAGCAGCTTTACATTAATAATTGGCAAATCATTTTTGGCTGCACAGCAGCTCCCAAAGAAAATGGTGTCTTTGTCACATATGTGTTAAATATCACAATTCTTATTTGTGTTCATAGGTAAATAAAGACAATGACATTTTTCCCAATTATTTTAATAAATAATTAAGTAAAGAACAAACACATGTTATATGAACACAGTTAAGTGTACATATAGTCTCAATCTAGAGGGTAAAAGTAACACTGAACCAGTGTTGCATTTGAGTGAAATTAAGTACACTCACTCTACAAGTGAATGCCATTAGTGGTGACACCTGCAGTTAACAAGCACCAAAAGAAAGAGGAACAATAAGAAAAGGAAAAAATAGAAGAGACAAGCAGACAGCACAACAACTCACTGCCTTAGATGAACAAATTAGTCATTCTATTCAAATAATCATGGTGATGATGATTATAGTGCTGTAAAAAAGGCCACACATAGGCTATATTCATTTGCTTTAGTTTACCTTTCGATACGCTAAAGTTGACTCAAACGCAGGATCCATCCAGCCAGCCAATCAGCGCTCTGGGCAGGACGTGCAGGTCAGTAATCCCGCCCACTGAACTGAGGCAGAAAGATCGGGAAAGCGCATGGGATGTAGCTGAGCTGTAGTGGTTTATCTATGGTCAAGTTGTGTGCGTGGTTATAAAGTGAGTAACAGTCTGTTCCTCTATTGTTTTCTACATTGTTTGTGAATGTGTAACAGCCCACAAGTGTTTAAAAGTTAATATATGTGAGTGACAAAGACGAAGTAGCGTGTAAAGATGTTTGTGTGTATATTTACACACACGTTTCCTCGCATTTATCACTGTTATGTTTAGAAGATATTTTCTATGTGCCATTTAATCAATATATGGTTTATTTAATATATATATTTCATATATATCGCTAATTTCTGAGAGTTAGAGAACTCTTTTTGCACATGCGCGCTATAGTTCTAGACTGAGCAGCTCCATCTGTCCTCGGCGCTGAGAGGTGTCGAAATTCACCCTGAGGAACTCCAGTGATCAGTTGATGAGGTTTGGATACCTCCCCTCCCCAGGCAAGTCTGAAAGACCTACCTGTGAGATAGGACTTAAACCACTGAAGTGCAGTACTTGAGATGCCAAGTGATGAGAGGGTGGACAGAAGAATTTGATGATTCACGCTGTCAAAGGCAGCAGATAGATCCAGCAGAATGAGAACAGATGATTTGGAATCAGCCTTTGCAATCCACAGGGATTCCGTGACCGACAGTAGTGCAGTCTCGGTCGAATGGCCGCTCTTGTATCCAGATTGGTTGACATCCATAATAGTCCAGAAAATGATGGAAGTTCTTGCTTTCATTCTTAATTCAAAAGAAGGTTATGCAATTGAGTCTGAAGACATTTCATTAATTATACATAAATAATAATAATAAAAAAATAATACACCACTACGATACCATGATTCTATCATGGCTATCATGATTCACAGCTGGAAGTGGCAGAAATGTCACTAATGCATGACATCCCTGGTCATGGAATATAAAGTTGGACAATATCAACTTCACAATTTTCATTTGCTCTGATATAGCAAGATATTTTCTTCTGTAAAAGCATTTATATACTTCTTATTATTCAATCTTCAATTTTCTGCAGAAGTGAGAATTAAATCAACTCTTGTGAGAAGCGTATCTCAGTTTCTCTAAGTTTCAAGTCATGTGATTGGCTGTTGGATACTGATGAACTCTCCATGCGCTCCATGAACTGAAGGTCAAAGCCTGAGTTGACAGAGCAAGTTGATGATCAGCTTCATTGTACCAACAAAGCCTGATTGGATTGATTTTGCTTTGTCAACTCTGAAGGGGTGGATTCTGGAATCCACTGCCGCTTCAATATATATATATATATTTTGAATGATTTATCACGAAATTATCTTCCTAAATGTTGAATTATTTAGAATGACTAACTTCAACTTATATTAAAGCCTTTAATTTCCTTTTCATTTTCAAACACTAGAAAATAATGTTGAATATTGTCTGTACCTCTGACTGAGAGAAAAGTACAACTTATCAGTATGTTTTGGTAAAGTTTCCTGTTCAGAGCAGAGCTCAGATCAACTTCAGCCTTGAAGAAACTGAATCATGTGTATCTTTGTATGTGCGCTAAGTGTTCTGTACAGGTCTGTTGGTACTGGTGGACTGTTGTCATCTGGACTGGAGACCTGAAGGCGCATAGGCCTGACCTAGAGGGACATCCTGTCCCTAACTTCAGGGTCCGATCGTCAGCATCATAATGGAAGGAGATATGCTTCTGACTATCTGTCCATGTGTGGAAAATTACCACTTTTGTCTGGTGTTCTTAACCAATCAGTATCTTAGTAATGACGTAGTTAGTGGACTCTGTTAGAGTATAATTGTTCTGGAAATGTGAATGTACGAGAGAGAGCGGCCTACGAACTCCTTGTGAGACTTGAAGCTGCTTCTGCTGATGAAACTGCAAACTATTCTTTATTAAAATTTTCTTCAAATTATTTTTTTAAACTCTGACTCCGGGTCTTCATTTATCATATCTGGTCTTTTGGGTCTTTAACTGTAAATCCCCTACAGTTAATGGTGGAGAATGCGCGGGCAATCATTCTTTGGTGACATCCCTGACTAACCAACAAACAAGGTAGGAAGATTTATTTATTTATTTTATGGTTAGGGCTGTCTGGTTGGAAGGGTTGAGAGAACGGGGGATTGAGACGGTGAGTTTACGTACATGAGTGTGGTGGGACACCAGGCCATTGGATGCAGGCTGGTGTCAAACGCCATCAGAGGGAGATGGTGGGTGATAACTCCACTCCATTGAGGGGTCGGAGGAACACTGGAAGCCAGAGGCAGAAGGTGTTGAAATAACTCCTTCCCTATTGAAGGGTAGGAGGTAACTAGTAAGCTGGTTTGCTACTAGTGTCTCATGAACCGAAGTTCTCTGACTCTTCCGTTCAGACAGGGGCGCCCCGAAGTTAGTGATTGAGAAAGTTAGAGATTAAGGCTTTAGTTTAAATACAAAAAAATAGAGATAGGGATAGGTTTGGTTGGTAAAGGATGCATCAGGAACGATTCTGAGAAAAATAAAGGTTGACCTTAATTGAATTGGACCAGTATATGTAACTTTGAAATTTGAGTTTACTTTGCAGTTTCATCAAGCAGAAGCCAAAGCTGTGTTTTTCAAAGGTTGTCGTCTCCATCTCTCTCAGGTGAGTATTAACCGTGACTAAGATATGGCTGACAAATTTAGTAACTTGATCAGTCCTGATACAGATAATGAGACAGAAGAGAGCAAACGCTGTAAACAGCTCTGCTCTGAAGCTCTCACTTCAAAGAAATTTTCTGAACAATTTAAGAAAATGGTTAGCCAGGGTTTTGATTCTGATTGGAATGTCACACAACAACTTGACTGGCTACACATAAAGAAAGATCCTGAAAAATCAAAATTTATAGCTGTTTGTGCTTATTCATGGATTTGTAAAATGGGTGGGGTACCTTTAACCTTTGAAAGGAAAATCCCAGAAGTAACTGAGGGATGGTACAGTCTGATTGCCAAACGTGAGAAAATAGCTGAAATCAGTGGGATTGATATAGGGTGTGATCTGAGTAGTTTGAGTAAAGGGCTTGAGATAGTTTTTGCAAAAGCAGATAATGCTATGAAGTTTGATTCAGTGTCAGTCTTATCTGCCCCCTCCGCTCCCGCTCTCTCTTCTCAGACTGTTCATGCAGCTTTAGGCACAGTGACAAGGACTAAGAACCAGTCCCCTTATGTTGACCCTACAGAGTTTCCTGCCATGCAAGTAAAACCCATTCCAGCACCTGGGGTCAGAAATCTTGAACTGACTCCCATGGAAGAAAGCATGGTCGTCCCAAGAGGTTGTTTTAACCCAAACAAAGCGTTGTGGGATAAAATTGAAGCCATTGCTAGGCAACAAAATCTGGGAATAAATGATGTACGGGTTCTAGTAGAAAGTTTGATTCCGTCTAATAAATTGCGAGAGGCTCAGAGAACCCATGTCGATCCGGCAGTCCCATTTAATTGGCGGGAGTTTTGCCTAGCCTATAGTGACTATAAAAAGAATGTAAAAGACCTTTTGGGTCGGGGATCGTTTCCCTGGACCAGTGTGATGCAAGTTAAACAGAAATCTGGCGAAAACCCTTTAGAGTATGTTGAACGTTTCCGTGCAGCTTATGAAAATTACTGTGCTGCCAATGATGATAATGAGGATTATGATTCGGCTATTGTGATTAAATCTGCCACTGGCGGACTGTCAAAAGAATACAGAGAACTGCTTATCAGGGGCTCTGTTGACATTCCAAAATGGGACTCACTGTTATCATGGTGTGCTGTAAGTTGGAGCCATTTACAAGCTCACAATGATCAAAATATAGACAAAGTGTCGGATGGTGTGGTTAAAGCTGAAACCCATCCACAAGATGACATAAAATGTTACCAGTGTGGTAAGAAAGGGCATATTGCTTGTGACTGCTACAAGAAGCTTTTTAAATGCCACAAGTGTGGGAAACTTGGCCATATTCGAAAATTTTGTAAACAAAAGAAAGGAAAGAAACAAACAAAAAAGACTTCCACTCTGTCTGAGAATGAGCTTGTGAAACTGAGAAAGAACAAGAGATAAAAAAAAAAAAAATACGTTTTATAGTGAATGACCAGGTTGATGTCAAATTTCAAACAATGACTCCAAAAACATGTGAGTTACAAAAATTTAAAAGTATAGAAGATGATAATTGATTATTGGATGTTATGAAAGAATTTTTCACTTAATGGGAAAATATTGAACAGTCTGAAGCATGTTTTCAATGTGATGAGCACATCACTACTGTAGGGTAAATAACTAAACTAATGTAGGAACTCTAAGTTCTAAATGTTTGGTTTTTGATTGACATAGATAGTTTAAATGTCAAGTTAAACGACTTGACTGGCAGTGTCAAAAGGACTCAACCTGATGGGAAATTTGTAATTTCTAAATTCCTTGATATGTGGGTAAAAGTAAATATAAAAATAATGTTTAATTCAAAAATGTATATCAATTCTGGCAAAGTCTAAAGCTGGGCCACAGTCAAAAGATATCAGACAAAAGTCTGATGTTAAAAGTTTATGAAAATGCAGTGTACCAGTCCTGAATGCCACAGAATCTCTCTCTCCGTCTTATTCAAACTCAGCTAAATGCTGCTATCTTAGCCGGTGTTATAAGTGATTAGCTATTTATAGTAAAAGCACAGGGTGCCAGTTGAAAATCATAGACAAAGATGTTAAAGAAATGAGTGCCATGAAGAGGGCAATTTGTTGTTAAATGTGACAAAGTAAAATGAAATGTCTTTAAAGAGGTCTTTAAATACAGACCTGGAATGATAGAAGTGACTATTTTGACAAATTTACTTTATGGCCAGTAACTTTTTTGTCTCATCCTAGTCCCCACCATGCACAGGGCGGATGGTTCCAGATAAAGATGTATCAGAACATTACACTGAATGGATGATTGTGATAACTAAATTCACTGAGTATAATCTCAGTATTGATATGTTTCTGCTTTAACGATGTCTAATGACTTTTATTGATTGAATAATGCTGTAATGAACCTGTTTCCCTGTTGTAACACTATTAGGCAGTCCAATGGCTCTGGTGGCTCTTGAATGCATCTTCCTTAAACTCAACAAAACACCTGATTCTGTTGAAGAAAACTGTCAAAGATTCTGCAATGGGAAAGAGCGGTTACCAGTGTGCACGAGGTGATTTCTCAATGACGGGTAAGATACTCTTTGGCCAGACAGGGGACAACCTAAGGCAGGGGGTTACCACAAACACTGGGCATCTCCCCTGAAGGGAGGTGTTTATGTGAGATGGGTATGAGAGTGGAGCGGATGTCTGTGAGGCCAGCAGCATCATTAAGGGGGGATCTGTGAGAAGTACAGAAGTCTGACCCAAAAATGTTCCTCCATGCCGCTCACCAGAAACCGCATTCCTAGGATGGCTTGTTTTTAATTGAGACAAGTGTCCACAACTTGATGCAACTATGCAAGGGGACAACACCCTGAGGAAAAGAAGATTATTGATAAAGAGCTCATGGGAATGAGCTTTCAAGAGCCGACTGAGACCATGAGGTGACTGTCCGTAATTTCTGGGGAGATCAGGGCAAAATTTATTAACATGATGTTGGTTGCCCTATTGGCAAAAACTGTATAAGTTTTGGATTCAATATTACTGTGAATTCCTGAATCTGTGAGACTGTGTTGATTTTGAACTAATATGTCTGCATCATAGTTTTACTCTAGCAGGTCATTAGACATGGCATAGGAATGCAAAGACATGGTGGTGGCTAAAGATGAAGACCGTGTTTGCAGATTCAAGAGGAAGTAGAGTAAATTGAGCATTTAAACTAAAGATAACCTTAAAAAGGCTCCTAGGATAACATAAGGATTGTGGTAATGTTTTTTTGTTTTTTTTTATCTGAAAAATAAACATGTATTATAACATTGGTTAATGATGAACAGTTTTCTATGCAGTAATGAATGAAATATTTCATTCTGTCTAAGTTACAGTCTTGAGGCTGTTGAAAAGATTATTTGAAAGTAGGAGAGAGAGAGAGAGAGACTGCTGGGGTGAGGCAAGGATGGTGCTGTGTCTGTTATCGGCCTACTAAAGTTTAAACAAAACAAAACAATGATGTTAGAACTAAAAGAAGCTGACTTTTGCTGACTTTTCTTAATAAAACAAATTATAGTGAAGAGACATGCTTTGAGACTGGATTAAAGATTATATAACACTAAGTATAATTTACGTGAAAAGTGTGAAGTTTAAATATGTTTTTAAACCTAGAAAATGAGCAGTTCACATACATGTGAATAAGTGTGTGTGATGTTGACTGTTTGTATGTTTTTATGTGTTCGTTTTGGGGGAACTATCATTGTATATGTCATTAACCTCTGGAATGAGTGTTTTTATCATTACAGTGGGTTAAGTGAAACAACAATAATTTTACAGAAGCCGATACTTCTGATCGAATCTGACAAAAAGACGATACGGAACATACAGGACGAGCTTTAAGTGGATTGGTTATCCAGCTCTGTCTGCTAATGGTAAATTATGACTACTTTTGTCATTTATGTTGTTGATTTGAATTACACTCTGGATTAGTATGTTTAAGAGTATTTATGTAAATTGTAATGTGAAATTTAAGATTGCCGTCCTTGGGTTAAAAACCCTTGTCTAAATTCAACTGAGGGTCTAAATTTAAACAATGTCAGTTATGTATTATCAGAATGATAAACGTATATGTTATAAGATTTGACGGCAGAGACAAAGTGACACATTGGCTGAGTCACTATTAAAATACTATCCAGAGAGCACCCTCATTTATGGAAGGCTGGTGGGCAAATAAAGGAGGGAATACAACTTTTCAGTTTTATTTTTCATTCATTAAATGGATGCATGACATTAGATGTCTAAAGAACTACATTTTATGCAACAAGGGTTGAAGGAGAAAGTGATAATGACTGTAAATGGATCTGGAGTGAAAAGAAAGCTTAACGAAAAGTTTTATTAAGGTTTAGTGAAGATAAGGAAAGAATTTATGATGTGAATTTTTTTTTCTGTTATTTCTATTTTTAGAGGATTAAGAAAAAGGAAATTGAAAAGATGTTCTCTAATTAAGATGGTACATGGTATGTCTGTAAGATGAAAATGATTTTTAGAGAGTTGAAGTAAGTAGAAGAATGATCATGGGTGTTTCTTATTTTTCATGGTTTATTTTGAGTTAGACAACAATTTTGTTTTTAACCTTAAGGAAAGGGAAAGGAGTGGATTTAGAATCCATCTTCTTGTATTATATAATGAATTGGAAATTATATTTTTCTAAAAACCAGTGTATATATCCTGGTATTTATGCTTACAGGCAATGTCTGTATTTATCTGAATGCCGTAACAGTGCTTACTCATTTAGCCCGGCTTCCAGAGAATAAATATGTACTTGTTTTGTAATCAATGAATTTGATGATAATCCGTATTTGCCAAGATTGATGTAAAGACAATTAAGATCTGAATGTCAATAATGCACTATGTGCTCTGTAGAATATTCTGTTCTAGCAAGTTGTTAAAGGGAAAACATATTGTCTATTTTATCAAAATTGTAACCTGCCAGGGGAGCATGAGTCATAAATGTAAAATTTTGAATTGGCTTCTATTGTTAAGACCAGATGTGTAGTTTAGGACTCCACATTGGCCTTTAAGGTGGGACTGAAGGGGTGGATTCTGGAATCCACTGCCGCTTCAATATATATATATATATATTTTGAATGATTTATCACGAAATTATCTTCCTAAATGTTGAATTATTTAGAATGACTAACTTCAACTTATGTTAAAGCCTTTAATTTCCTTTTCATTTTCAAACACTAGAAAATAATGTTGAATATTGTCTGTACCTCTGACTGAGAGAAAAGTACAACTTATCAGTATGTTTTGGTAAAGTTTCCAGAGCAGAGCTCAGATCAACTTCAGCCTTGAAGAAACTGTGAATCATGTGTATCTTTGTATGTGCGCTAAGTGTTCTGTACAGGTCTGTTATGGGTACTGGTGGACTGTTGTCATCTGGACTGGAGACCTGAAGGCGCATAGGCCTGACCTAGAGGGACATTCTGTGCCTAACTTCAGATCGTCAGCATCATAATGGAAGGAGATATGCTTCTGACTATCTGTCCATGTGTAGAAAATTACCAGTTTTGTCTGGTGTTCTTAACCAATCAGTATCTTAGCTGCTTCTGCTGATGAAACTGCAAACTATTCTTTATTAAAATTTTCTTCAAATTATTTTTTTAAACTCTGACTCCGGGTCTTCATTTATCATATCTGGTCTTTTGGGTCTTTAACTGTAAAATCCCCTACAACTCAAAATGAATCCTTTAACCCTGAGTTATCCCTTAACTATCCTAAATCCCTAACTAACTACCAGGCCTCTGATTTAACTCGACACAAAGCATATGGCTGAACTTGCTTTAATGACTATTTTGGTGTCTCACTAAGTTTACATTTACATTTAGTCTTTTAGCAGATGCTTTTATCCAAAGCGACTTACAAGTGAGGAAAACAAACAAGTGATTCTTCATGAATTGGCAAATAACACAGGAAGTGCTCACAATACAAGTTTCATACATTGCTCAGTACCATAAGCTAGAGTAGGAAGGGAAAAGGGAAGGAAAGGGTTTTTTTTTTTTTATGTTTAAATGATTTTATATTCAAATTAATCATTCTATTCAAATAATCACAATGATATAGTATGCCTCCAAGAAGGTTTTAGATACAAATCTTTTGCATAACAGCTATCAGTTTTAATATTTCTTCCCAAAAATAAATAAAATCACACAGATCAGATTTTGGGAATGCTTTAATAAAACAAAATACAAAGAAAAGGGCCTCAATTCATATTAAGTGGCCTTAACTGCCATACTTACATCAAAATAAGTACAATGCAAGTATGTAAGTATTAAAAATAATTAGCAAGATTTGTATTTAATGCATAAGACCCGATCCTAAAATCCGACAGCTTTAGCCATTTTCCATAAGTGCTCTTGAATTGATTTGACAAATTGTGAGCAGATTCAAGACTGGGCATGTCTTTAACCAGAACAACAGTTCTTTAGCTGAAAATGTCAGCCAGAGGGGCAGCCACTGGAGAAGGTTTGTGTTCATTACACTTTGGGCCTTTTAGACTGGGAGCACATTTCACTTAATCACTGTAAGTTGCTATTATATTTTGCAAATCTTAAAAAAAAATACATACACACAAAATAAAAAACATACAGATTTGTCTTTTAGAATCCTTTTTTTATTGCAAAAACAGAAGATAAAACATAAAAGCAATGGGGAAAAAACTAGGCATAGAATACTAATGCACTTATTTTCTATAGCAGATGAATTTGGCTACATTGGGGCTATTTTTCATGAATAAAGGATGGATTCAAGATGCAGGTCACAGCATAAATAGCTTTCCATAAGCTCTCTTGAAGTTTAACTTATTTGAGTTATTGTAAGCAGATTCAAGCCTGGGCATGTCTTTAACCAGAACACCATTTCTTGAGCTGAAAATATCAGCCAGAGGGGCAGCCATTGGAGAAGGTTTGTGTTCATTACACTGTGGGCCTTGTAGACTGGGAGCACATGTCAATTCATAGGTAAAAAAGAAGGTACCATATTTAAAAACACAAGTATCACGCACAACTCCACTTCTAAGTTTAAAAGAGCATTTACCGAGGTGATCTGTGTTCCAACTGCCATCTGCATCATATACATTAAAAGTTAGTTCACTGCCCATGCTGATCTTAATAGGACCAAACTCAAATCTTTCTGGCCAACTTGGATTGTCATTATCATTAATAGTCACAGTGCGCTTCATTTGTGAATCATATGTAACTTCTACAAACCCATCAGTTTGTGTCCATCTATCTCCATACAGACCATTGGCTCTAAGACTGTAGACTTTCAGGGTAGCAAGTCCTTTTTCAGGTGGACAACAGTTAGACTTTATAACTTGACTGCTTTCACAAACACAAGCGCATCGGTCTTTTGCACTGCACTTCCTGCCAATTTTGCAAGACTCAGAGCAAATCTTCAAGAGGGCATTTTCAATGATATATTTTTCAACCGCTCTCTTCAGTCCTTGTCTGGCAGGATGTTTAGCACTAAGTAGGAAATGGAGGGGTTTCAGAGAGTAGTGCACAATGTCAGGGAGGCTCTTCAGAGACTCAAGCCATTTCTTGAGGGAATTTGGGTGTGATGAACCAGAAAAAAGCAGATCTTCTCCATTTATGTCTCCTCCAATAATCTCTGTCTGACGCTCACTGAACATGCTGCTGAACTTTTGATTTGTGCCCATCTTCTTTTTCTGTTCTTTACAAAAATGTGACTCTACCTTCACAGTTGCTACAATGTATGAACCAGAGGCTTCTACATCCAAACAGTCTTTTACAGCAGTGTCTGTAAGACCACTCACTGCTGCCTGACAGGTTTTGATGGCTGTTATGGCTTTCATTTTCCCCCCTAACATGACACCTGTGGTAAAGTGAGTGCCATATGTGGTGATCAGGTTGCGGTAGGCGTCTGGATCGTAGGATGCAGGGAGGGATTTGATTGCTGCAAGAAACTCTGCATGAAGAGGAGGCTCCTCAGTTACACGATAACTGTGAAGAAAGTTAAAACGTTTGAATCCGGTAGGATCAAAGAGGGAGCAATTGACAACTAAACACAATTTGACAATTAAAGTTTTCATTTTATAGTCATTCTATGAGAAAAAACTAGCTGCTCACTCACCTGTAAAAGCTGCATGCAACTTCATGTTTGGTGAAACTGTATTTGTCTTCTTTTGATTTTGTCATTGCAAATTTCGCTTCCCTGGAATGAGTGCTTCCGACCGCAGCTCCAGCAGCTTTCACATCTAAACCAACTTTCCAACTGACTGAGAGTGCTGATGATGAATCATTGACCAGTGCCTCACTTGATTCAAAGATCTGACTGGCGACTTTCATTGAACACTTTGGCAAGGTCCTCCAGAACACAACTGCTGCTGGTAGCTTCTGTTTTATTCCTTTCATGTAACTGTTCTTGCGCAATTTACAAGTGCCATTTCCTAAATCCCATTTCTCCGTGTTGATCACGTAAGCTCCTTTTCGCTCCATGGTCACAACATCAAATCCCTCTCCAGCAAGATTGTGCCCTGGAACAAATGGAGCATCCTCACATTCTTTCGATGCACCTATTTCATCCTCTCCAGAAATGGTCATGAGAAGCAATGCCCAGAAAACAACAAGGTAAATCTGGAACTTCCCCATCATCTGTAATGAGAAGAAAATTTAAAAAGCATATTAAAAAGTAATTGTCTTTTTAAAATTATAATAAGATTAATTGAATGACTTTTTTAAAATTACCTACTATTAAATGTACAGCTGAGATCATCAAAAATCAGTCATGGAATAAGTTGTCTCTGCAACCTGTCTTTTCATATGATGCTTGTTTGGCTGTGGGTGTGAAAGGTTAGTGCACATGAGATGCCATGACGCGGCTATGACAAATCTTCTCATATTGGTTCAACACCTTCCCAGGGCGTAAGCTGAGCAATGCTATAAATATGGTCTGTGAACAAAAGAACATTTTAAGTTCACAGATGTGTCTGTTATCAGATGTGTCAATTACCTTTGCAAATGGATTACACTGTTACAAAGAAGATGAACATTTATGCTTAAGAGTTACTTAAGATGCTCTGGTTTCATTCTAAGAGGTCCAAATGAATGAGTAATCACATGTATATATATATACACACACATATATATATATATACATATATATATATATATATATATATGTATATATATATATAATATTAATATAATTTAGTTATTAATTTAATGCTAATTCATGAACAAACTGGTATGACACTGAGAAGTCCCTAGTCAAAGATATCCTTGGCTTGACTGGTGAACACCAGTCTACCAGTGACATCAGGGGTCCCAAAGGTTTGACGATGTAATGGCACAAGCAACTGGGAACCATACTAGCATGATTCTGGGATGGTTGCAGCAGGCAGAGATGAAACTTCCCACACTGTCTATAGTTTGTCACCTCAATAAGGAGCATCACTCCTAACATTGTTTGATCTCTCTAGTGATGAGGGGCCAAATAAAAATGGTAAGATCTTCCTGAAATGATGTCTTTCAATTGACTGGTGCTACAGATTTGTGTGCTGCATCAGTTTATCAGGAAGTGAAGTTTATAGAATAGCTGCATCTCTATTCAGAGGCTGAATCCATTGAAGGCCGCATTCAAAGGCCAATTGTGCCAAATCTGTCCCAATTTCAAGGCTCCATCAAATGCGGCCTCCAAATGCGTCCTTTGTTTCCTTTCAGTTTGTGAACCCTGTTTTGCTTTCAGACAGTTTAGTAAAACTTTAAAGTCCAGTAGAAAAATTACTGCGACTCATCAGCAGCAGCTATCACAGTTGCTAGGTGGCAGAACAATCCTCCAGAGTCTAGACCTTCCCATTTAACAATACTCATTCCAAACGGCGTCGAAGGCAATGCCTTTGAAGTCTGTGTCCTTAGAAAGATGCAGCCTCTGAATTGGGATGCATCAGCTAAAGAGTACTGTGACGAGCAGGGCGGGCGAGAGCCGTGAGGGAACGGCGCAAGGCCGGTGACGTGAGAGATAACGAGCTTCAGCTGCTCGGCGCACCGGTCTCGGATCTCTCACGGAGGAGCTCCGGAAGCATAAAAGAGGAGTGACGACAGTGAAGGACGAGAGAGGACCAGGCCTGGACTTTATGTTGTGTTTTATTTTGTTTGTGTGGGCGGCAGTCGCCGTGAGGAACTGCCGCCCTTTCACTTTCATTTTATTGTTTGTTTATTATTATTAAAAGTTCTTGAATGTTCGCCGGTTCCCGCCTCCTTCTTCCCGTTCTTAAGAACTTTGTTACAAGTACTTTTTGGAAACATTTTGCAGGATTTTCCCAAAAACACCTTTCCTGTTTTGTTTAAGGTGGAATGTGCCTTTTCTCTCTGGCTATAGAATGGGCTTAGATCCCTGACAGCCCTGCTGAAAAATCCAGCATTGCTGATCACCAGCATAAGGTATGTTGAGCACAGGATGCTGGTTACTGGTCACAGGAAGCAGGTGAGCTGGTAGACCAGCATATGTTGAATTTTGGTTGCTGGGATGATCCCAGTCAGACCACAACAAAACTCACATAGTCAAGTCAAGTCACCTTTACTTATATAGCGCTTTTTACAATGCAAATTGTTGCAAAGCAGCTTTACATTAATAATTGGCAAATCATTTTTGGCTGCACAGCAGCTCCCAAAGAAAATGGTGTCTTTGTCACATATGTGTTAAATATTACAATTCTTATTTGTGTTCATAGGTAAATAAAGACAAAGACATTTTTTCCCAATTATTTTAATAAATAATTAAGTAAAGAACAAACACATGTTATATGAACACAGTTAAGTGTACATATAGTATCAATCTACAGGGGGTAAAAGTAACACTGAACCAGTGTTGCATTTGAGTGAAATTAAGTACACTCACTCTACAAGTGAATGCCATTAGTGGTGACACCTGCAGTTAACAAGCACCAAAAGAAAGAGGAACAATAAGAAAAGGAAAAAATAGAAGAGACAAGCAGACAGCACAACAACTCACTGCCTTAGATGAACAAATTAGTCATTCTATTCAAATAATCATGGTGATGATGATTATAGTGCTGTAAAAAAGGCCACACATAGGCTATATTTATTTGCTTTAGTTTACCTTTCGATACGCTAAAGTTGACTCAAACGCAGGATCCATCCAGCCAGCCAATCAGCGCTCTGGGCAGGACGTGCAGGTCAGTAATCCCGCCCACTGAACTGAGGCAGAAAGATCGGGAAAGCGCATGGGATGTAGCTGAGCTGTAGCGATTTATCTATGGTCAAGTTGTGTGCGTGGTTATAAAGTGAGTAACAGTCTGTTCCTCTATTGTTTTCTACATTGTTTGTGAATGTGTAACTGCCCACAAGTGTTTAAAAGCTAATATATGTGAGTGACAAAGACGAACTAGCGTGTAAAGATGTTTGTGTGTATATTTACACACACGTTTCCTCGCATTTATCACTGTTATGTTTAGAAGACATTTTCTATGTGCCATTTAATCAATATATGGTTTATGTAATATATATATTTCATATATATCGCTAATTTCTGAGAGTTAGAGAACTCTTTTTGCGCATGCGCGCTATAGTTCTAGACTGAGCAGCTCCATCTGTCCTCGGCGCTGAGAGGTGTCGAAATTCACCCTGAGGAACTCCAGTGATCAGTTGATGAGGTTTGGATACCTCCCCTCCCCAGGCAAGTCTGAAAGACCTACCTGTGAGATAGGACTTAACCCACTGAAGTGCAGTACTTGAGATGCCAAGTGACGAGAGGGTGAACAGAAGAATTTGATGATTCACGCTGTCAAAGGCAGCAGATAGATCCAGCAGAATGAGAACAGATGATTTGGAATCAGCCTTTGCAATCCACAGGGATTCCGTGACCGACAGTAGTGCAGTCTCGGTCGAATGGCCGCTCTTGTATCCAGATTGGTTGACATCCATAATAGTCCAGAAAATGATGGAAGTTCTTGCTTTCATTCTTAATTCAAAAGCAGGTTATGCAATTGAGTCTGAAGACATTTCATTAATTATACATAAATAATAATAATAAAAAAAATAATACACCACTACGATACCATGATTCTATCATGGCTATCATGATTCACAGCTGGAAGTGGCAGAAATGTCACTAGTGCATGACATCCCTGGTCATGGAATATAAAGTTGGACAATTTCAACTTCACAATTTTTATTTGCTCTGATATTGCAAGATATTTTCTTCTGTAAAAGCATTTATATACTTCTTATTATTCAATCTTCAATTTTCGGCAGAAGTGAGAATTAAATCAACTCTTGTGAGAAGCGTATCTCAGTTTCTCTAAGTTTCAAGTCATGTGATTGGCTGTTGGATACTGATGTCACACTTGCATGTGCATGCGCTCCATGAACTGAAGGTCAAAGCCTGAGTTGACAGAGCAAGTTGATGATCAGCTTCATTGTACCAACAAAGCCTGATAGGATTGATTTTGCTTTGCTTTGTCAACTCAAAATGAATCCTTTAACCCTGAGTTATCCCTTAACTATCCTAAATCCCTAACTAACTACCAGGCCTCTGATTTAACTCGACACAAAGCATATGGCTGAACTTGCTTTAATGACTATTTTGGTGTCTCACTAAGTTTAAATGATTTTATATTCAAATTAATCATTCTATTCAAATAATCACAATGATATAGTATGCCTCCAAGAAGGTTTTAGATACAAATCTTTTGCATAACAGCTGTCAGTTTTAATATTTCTTCCCAAAAATAAATAAAATCACACAGATCAGATTTTGGGAATGCTTTAATAAAACAAAATACAAAGAAAAGGGCCTCAATTCATATTAAGTGGCCTTAACTGCCATACTTACATCAAAATAAGTACAATGCAAGTATGTAAGTATTAAAAATAATTAGCAAGATTTGTATTTAATGCATAAGACCTGATCCTAAAATCCTACAGCTTTAGCCATTTTCCATAAGTGCTCTTGAATTTATTTGACAAATTGTGAGCAGATTCAAGACTGGGCATGTCTTTAACCAGAACACCAGTTCTTTAGCTGAAATGTCAGCCAGAGGGGCAGCCACTGGAGAAGGTTTGTGTTCATTACACTTTGGGCCTTTTAGACTGGGAGCACATTTCACTTAATCACTGTAAGTTGCTATTATATTTTGCAAATCTTAAAAAAAAATACAATACATACACACAAAATAAAAAACATCCAGATTTGTCTTTTAGAATTCTTTTTTTAATGCAAAAACAGAAGATAAAACAGAAAAGCAATGGGGAAAAAACTAGGCATAGGATACTAATGCACTTATTTTCTATAGCAGATGAGTTTGGCTACATTGGGGCTATTTTTCATGAATAAAGGATGGATTCAAGATGCAGGTCACAGCATAAATAACTTTCCATAAGCTCTCTTGAAGTTTAACTTATTTGAGTTATTGTAAGCAGATTCAAGCCTGGGCATGTCTTTAACCAGAACACCATTTCTTGAGCTGAAAATGTCAGCCAGAGGGGCAGCCATTGGAGAAGTTTTGTGTTCATTACACTGTGGGCCTTGTAGACTGGGAGCACATGTCAATTTATAGGTAAAAAAGAAGGTACCATATTTAAAAACACAAGTATCACGCACAACTCCACTTCTAAGTGTAAAAGAGCATTTACCGAGGTGATCTGTGTTCCAACTGCCATCTGCATCATATACATTAAAAGTTAGTTTCCTGCCCATGCTGATCTTAATAGGACCAAACTCAAATCTTTCTGGCCACCTTGGATTGTCATTATCATTAATAGTCATAGTGCGCTTCATTTGTGAATCATATGTAACTTTTACAAACCCATCTGTTTGTGTCATTGTATCTCCATACAGACCTTTGGCTCTAAGACTGTAGACTTTCAGGGTAGCAAGTCCTTTTTCAGGTGGACAACAGTTAGACTTTATAACTCGACTGCTTTCACAAACACAAGCGCATCGGTCTTTTGCACTGCACTTCCTGCCAATTTTGCAAGGCTCAGAGCAAATCTTCAATAGGGCATTTTCAATTATATATTTTTCAACCGCTCTCTTTAGTCCTTGCCTGGCAGGATGTTTAGCACTCAGTAGGAAATGGAGGGGTTTTAGAGAGTAGTGCACAATGTTAGGGAGGCTCTTCAGAGAGTCAAGCCATTTCTTGAGGGAATTTGGGTGTGATGAACCAGAAAAAAGCAGATCTTCTCCATTTATGTCTCCTCCAATGATCTCTGTCTGACGCTCACTGAACATGCTGCTGAACTTTTGATTTGTGCCCATCTTCTTTTTCTTTTCTTTACAAAAATGTGACTCTACTTTCACAGTTGCTACGCTGTATGAACCAGAGGCTTCTACATCCAGACAGTCTTTTACAGCAGTGTCTGTAAGCCCACTCACTGCTGCCTGACAGGTTTTGATGGCTGTTATGGCTTTCATTTTCCCCCCTAACTTGACATCTGTGGTAAAGTGAGTGCCATATGTGGTGATCAGGTTGCGGTAGGCGTCTGGATCGTAGGATGCAGGGAGGGATTTGATTGCTTCAAGAAACTCTGCATGAAGAGGAGGCTTTTTAGCTACACGATATCTGTAAAGAAACAGTATGTGCTTGAAATCAGTGGGAGCAAAGCGGGAGCAATTTAAAGTTTTAATTTCTTTTCATTTTCATTTTATGAAGAAAAAACTAGCAGCTCACTCACCTGTAAAAGCTGCATGCAACTTCATGTTTGGTGAAACTGTATTTGTCTTCTTTTGATTTTTTCATTGCAAATTTCGCTTCCCTGGAATGAGTGCTTCCGACCGCAGCTCCAACAGCTTTCACATCTAAACCAACTTTCCAACTGACCGAGAGTGCTGATGATGAATCATTGACCAGTGCCTCACTTGATTCAAAGATCTGACTGGCGACTTTCATTGAACACTTTGGCAAGGTCCTCCAGAACACAACTGCTGCTGGTAGCTTCTGTTTTATTCCTTTCATGTAACTGTTCTTGCGCAATTTACAAGTGCCATTTCCTAAATCCCATTTCTCCGTGTTGATCACATAAGCTCCTTTTCGCTCCATGGTCACAACATCAAATCCCTCTCCAGCAAGATTGTGCCCTGGAACAAATGGAGCATCCTCACATTCTTTCGATGCACCTATTTCATCCTCTCCAGAAATGGTCATGAGAAGCAATGCCCAGAAAACAACAAGGTAAATCTGGACCTGCCCCATCATCTGTGGTGAGATAAGACAATTAAGAAAAGTGTAATCATTAGTGGTCAAATTTTACATAATACTGTCGTCATAAAATTGATAATTTCAACAATATTGCTATCTTTTAACACTATAAACAAATTACAAAAATGTATGTAAAACAATAATAATGGTTTCTTTAAAATCAGAACATTATTTATGAAATGATTTTTCAGTTTTCTTTACCATTAAATTCACAGGTGAGCTGATCAAATGAATCTGAAATATGTTGTCTCTCTAACTGCTCATTTTATACGATCTTTGTGTAGTTAGGGTGTCAAAGTTTTGTAGAATAAATAATATGCAGTGTTATGAGTGTCAGGGTTCCTGTCATGGAATCACCAGTCTCCACCCACACGCAGCCATATCTATCACAATCACCAGAGTTTTAATCATCACCAGCTGTCACTCATTTCACCTGCACCAGTTATTAGGACTCTCCACACACACACTCGCTGTCTAGTCCCGGCTTAGACTTATATTTCTCCTGGCTTGTTCCTTATTTGACGATTCAAGTCTCCAGCTCCGTCTCCTTGTATTGTGTGTATGCCTTGCAAGAAAAGAAAGGAAGGTGTTTGTATCTATGCATCATTGACTGAGCACCGTGTGTGGCAACATAGCTGTCTGTTATTCTCCTGCTGTGTCTTCTATACTCGCCTGTTTCTCCATTACCATTCTTCTTTGTTTAAATAAAGCTTGTTGTTTATCATACTCACCACCTCTCTCTCTCTCTTTGTATCCTGACTTTGTATCCTCTCTCTTTGTATCCTGTTCCATCCTGGAAGGCCTTTCTGTGCTGACCATATGTGCTCCCCCAACACGGTCTCACCCCTATTGCCCACAAAATTGCACCAAAATATCAATCATAATGAAAAAGTACATTCTTAATGTTTTATATTAAGATTTTATATTTTATATTATAATTTAATCATGCTGATTCTTTTAAATGTTCGAGCAAGGATATAAAATATAAATATTTTGGCGCAATTTTGTGCAAGGCGTCACACTGTGTGCGACGATCGCAGAAACCATTGCCCAGCGTGATTCCACCACGGTAAGAAGCCTACAACAGTCAAATAGAGTGACATTATATTTATTTAATATATTATATTTATTTTATATATCATATTTTATTTTTGAGCTCCTTTAACACAGAAATTTCCCCAGTGTGGGATTAATAAAGTATATCAAATCAAATCAAATACAACTGTTTGTTGAATCACAATGAGATATAAAATATCTCACCGAAATTAAGACACGTTTAAGCCTACAGCAAATATGCAGTCCTGTAAGTCCTGTAATTATGCCATTTTAATGTAGGCCAAAATTATATATATTATATATATGAAATTATATATAAAAGTCGTAGCGATTCAGACAAGGGTTTCTGCCCCACGAAAATGTATGGTCACCGCACCAATGATTGCGACAGTCCATGCGACGACGCACGCTACTGCAAAATACACATTTGCAGCACAAAATCAATCGCCTGAAGCAATACTTTGCAGCCCAGGAAAACAGCTGGATGCCTAAACCCCTTTCGTCAAAATCCGACGATGAGGGATTTGCATTCAAATCTATCAGAAGACCCTAAACGTCAGTTTCTTGACGAAGAGAGGTACCCTCAGCGTCGGAGTATTGACGTGAAGGGAAAACGACCGAACGGCAGCATGTGACGAATAGGGGTGAGACCGTGTTGGCTCCCCTTGTCCCACCTCCTTCTTTCCTTCACTTTTTTTTCTTTTTTTAAACTCTCTGTCTAGGCCTTCTAATTGTGCTTAGCTGTTCCTCATGTACCTTCCTCCTTATTTGTTCCTCCTTATTCTTTGGTTTTGTTCTGTATGTCTTGTTCCACATGTTGTCAAGTGCTGTCACTTATTTATACAGGCAACTCCAGAATTATTGGGACTTTTGGTAAATGTGAACAAAGATGGCTGTGAAAGGGTCCAGGGGGCCATGGAGGTGCAGGCAGTCCATGGCCTTAGCCAGGTACCTACTGCCCCCCCCCCCCAAAAAAAACCCCGCTGGTATTCATATTTTTATTTTGCTTTTTTTTTTTTTTTTTAAGTATAGTTAATAGTGGTAAAATATATACCAACAATCACATTTTAAAATAAACACTCTTTGGCATGCCATAAAAATAACCTGTAGCCCATCTGAATTAAATAACAATCAGACCTCATAGTGAAAACTATGGGTAAAATGGGCCCTATGCAGTCTCTGGGCCCACCAAGCCTGCACTCCAAGGTTAACAATACTGATTTTTCACCATAGTACTCAGATTGAGAATATTCACACATAGACACAAACAAATTTACATTGTTTTTATTTTTTGTTTTGTTTTGTTAGATCTTCACACCCTTTACACAGATACACTGCAGTCAAGTGTTCATTAAGCATAAATACCTCTAAGGAATTTTGTTCTAGTAAAGTAATTTACAGACACATGAGTCAGACAGTAAGTGTATTTGAGCTGTGCTCAATCACAAAAAGAGAGGCATTATTTTGTATCGTTCTTTTGGGTTGTTTCAGTAAACCTGTTTTTGAAGCATATTGCATGTTTGGCCACTGTTTTTGCCCCCTTTTTTTCAAATTGTTACAACTTAACCCAGCATGTGTTACAACCTATCCCGGTAGTGGGATAGATTGTAACAAAGGGACACAATGTATTTGACAAACTCATAAGGGCTGTGATATTCATACAGAGGTTTGAATTGGTGCCTTTTGTAGTAAACAAATATGGTTACTTTGTATAAAAGTTTGGGCAGATAACAAAATATACTTCAGCTTCATCCATCACATCTCTTATTCATCAACAATGCAAGAAAAACTGAACCACTGACTACGCAATTAATATTATTGCTTGTATGCTCATGTATTAAAAGTAGACATGATTTCCTGAGCGTTTCCAAGTAGGCCTATTTATGTGACATATTTAAGTGTCTGTGGTTTGTATGATTCTAAGCTTTAGTATTTCACACATCATCTAAGCCAAGCTAAATAGCATTTAGCAACCTCTCATTTCATGCACAGCACCATGAGACTTTTAGCACATTTATGTTTTTATTTTGAAAACTGTCTTCTAAGTACTAAGAAATGCAAACAAGCAAATATATGTGATAATCAATAGTTACACACTTAGACAATAAATCTCCATTGTTTATCCTTTAGATCTTTTCATTTAAAAAATTCAAAAAATTCTAACATTTCAATGAAGTAAAATAATTTAAAGTAGGGGAAAACTCGCATTATGAGATAAATGGTTTTCTTACATTTATTCTGGCCACAGTAATTGGCACCCCTAGAAACTTTTAAAAGTAAAATATCTCAAGTATATCAAGCCCACCATGGTGACTTGGAACATGATAGTGTCCAGCCATGACTTGTTTTACAGGAGAATAAATATGAGGAAACACAAAGGCCAAATTCCCTTAATCATCCGTCACAACAGGTAAAACCCAAAGAATATAGTTCTGATGTGCAGAAAAAGATTGTTGAGCTTCACAAAATAAATGGTTAACATGGTTATAAGAAAACAGCTAAAGCATTGAAAATTACCAATCTGCCTGTCTATATTGTCCTAATGTATGTTGAAGAGGTGTAACGAATCCACTGGCGGCGAGTTGTTGTGAGAACCCAAGTGCAGCTTTATTTAAAATCCACAAAACAAACATAAAGACTTGACTTGACAGAGTTACTATAACATCCAAATAATCCACAAACATCGACCAGGAACAATGGAAACATGAGGGTTTACATAGACAGACTATTACAAACGATGAACACCTGTGAACAATGATTAACCCATGAACCAATGAAAACACGACATGAAACAGGGGAATCACATGACAACTGGAACACATGGATAAACAAACAAAACACATGACAATAACACATGAACAAATAACAAAACAAAAGCTAGACATAACAGAACCCCCCACCTAAAGGGTGGCTCCCGACGCCCAAAACCAAAACAAGACGAGACAACATAACTCCAAGGAGGGTGGTGGAAAGGAGGCGGTTTTTGGGGAGGGATGGTGGGCCTGGCCTGTGCAGGGTAACAGGACATGGCAGACCAGGGTCATGGGTCATTGGCGGGCCTGGGCCATGGAGCGTGGGCGGACCTGGCAGGCTAAGACGCCTCCAGGGTGGCGCTGGCAGTACAGGTGGCCATGGAGGTGCAGGCAGTTCAAGGGGGCAGGGAGGTGTAGGCAGTTCAAGGGGCCAAAGCAGGTACCCACTGCCCCCCCCCAAAAAAAAAATTCTCTTGGGCAAAACTAGGGAGTCCTGGCCTGAAGCGAGTTTCTGGGCTGGAGTCCCCTCTGGAGACAAGTCAGGGATTGTAGTCCCCTCTGAAGGCAGGTCAGGGGCTTGAGTCGCCTCTGGAGGCTCAGGGACTGGAGTTGCAGTGTGTGCAACCCACACAGACAAAATGGCAGTGGCCATAACGGTCAGAGCTGCAACCTCTGTCAGCTCAGGCTGGGCAGGCGTGGCTTGAACCTTTGGCTTCGGGGGAGGCGTGGCTTGAACCTGCGACTCTGGACGAGCAGCGGCGGCGTGCTGTGACTCTGGACAAGCAATGGTGTGTACTGTGGGATTGTGGGGTCCCTCGTCCGCAACACCCACAGTAAATTATGAGCCGGCCAGCAGTAGGGCATGATCGATGTACCGTTCAAGCGACCAGTTAATCCTTTATCCAGGAAACCACGAAGACACAGGTTTATAGGTTTATTATTATTATTATCACACCGAAAAATACCCTTCAGGGTAAAGTCATTAAATTTCACCAAATGACAAAGTTCAGACAAAGGCGAGTTGTTGTGAGAACCCAAGTGCAGCTTTATTTAAAATCCACAAAACAAACAAAGACTTGAATTGACTTGACAGAGTTACAGGGATAACATCCACATAATCCACAAACATCGACCAGGAACAATGGAAACATGAGGGTTTACATAGACAGACTAATTACAAACGATGAACACCTGTGAACAATGATTAACCCATGAACCAATGAAAACACGACATGAAACGGGAATCACATGACAACTGGAACACATGGATAAACAAACAAGACACATGACAATGACACATGAACAATGAACAGAAACAAGAAAACATGAACATGAACAAAACAAAAGCTAGACATAGCAGGAGGAGAGTTTGAGTGGCCAAAGAATCTGCAAGGATCACAGCTGGAGAATTGCAGAAAATAGTTGAGTCTCTGGGTCAGTGTAACGGGGTTCAACGGGCAGTGTTGTTTGTAAAGGAAGAGGACAGGGTCGGGTAGGACTGCTGCTGCGTATTCACGTTTTATTTAATCACAACAAAGAAAAGGTACATGTCACAACGGCGCCAATGCGCATATTCTACATATACCACTGTAGACTTCAGTTTATCTCCAGCCGGTTTAGAGCAGGCAGGGCAGTCAGGCGACAGCAGCAGTCCGTCTCTCTCTCGCTCTTCCGCCGTCTCTGCTTCCCTTATATCTGATCTCTCCACGCCAATCACTGTAATTAGACGCAGGTGTTCGTTATTTGCGCTTAACCCACTTACTCACCGCTTTTCTCCCGATTCGTTCTCCCGCTGCAGACCTCGCTGAACCACGCCCCCCTCGCCACATACCCCCACCGCCCGACTCAGGCCGGGGAGCCGTCCGGCCTGCGCCCCCCCCCCCCCCATTTCTGGAGAGGAAGTCTGCCACAGCCATCTGTGCACCCGGCCTGTGGATCACCTGGAACTTAAAAGGCTGTAATGCCAGATATCACCGAGTGATCCGCGCGTTGGTATCCTTCATGCGGTGGAGCCACTGCAGGGGGGCATGGTCCGAACAGAGGGTGAATTCCCGCCCCAGGAGATAGTATCTAAGGGTGAGGACCGCCCACCTGATGGCCAAACACTCCTTCTCAATGGTGCTGTACTTAGTCTCTCTCTTCGAGAGCTTACGACTAATGTACAGCACCGGGCGTTCCTCCCCCCCCATCTCCTGGGACAGGACCGCACCCAGCCCCCTGTCCGACGCGTCAGTCTGCAACACAAAGGGGAGAGAAAAATCAGGAGAATGTAAAATGGGTCCGCCACAGAGAGCAGCCTTAACCTGGGTAAAAGCCTGCTGACACTGCTCTGACCACTGGACCGGATCTGGTGCTTCCTTTTTAGTTAGATCAGTCAGAGGGCTGGTGAGGTCCGAATAATTAGGTACAAACCTTCTGTAATATCCCGCCAGCCCCAGGAACTGTCTAACCTCCTTTTTGGTCTTTGGTCTCGGGCAAGTCGCAACTGCTGCCGTCTTATCAATTTGGGGACGCACTTGCCCGTGACCTAAGTGAAAGCCCAGATACCTGACCTCCACGCGCCCAATCGCACACTTCTTCGGATTCGCCGTGAGCCCAGCCACCCTCAGCGCCCTCAGCACGGCCCTCAAATGCTCCACATGCCGCCGCCAGTCATTACTGTAAATGATGATGTCATCTAGATAAGCGGCGGCATATGCAGCATGGGGCCGTAATATGCGGTCCATAAGCCGCTGAAAAGTGGCTGGTGCCCCGAACAATCCGAACGGAAGTGTAACAAATTGGTGTAATCCGAACGGCGTCGTGAAGGCTGTCTTTTCTTTAGATACTGGTGTTAAGGGGATCTGCCAATACCCTTTTGTTAAATCCAGTGTCGAGTAAAAACGAGCTGTGCCTAGCCGATCAAGCAGTTCGTCAATCCGCGGCATTGGATACGCGTCAAATTTTGATACCGCATTTAGCTTGCAATAATCCACACAAAATCGAATAGAGCCGTCGGTTTTCGGAACTAAAACTATCGGGCTTGCCCAATTACTGTTGGATTCTTCTATTACACCCATCTCGAGCATCGCCTCTAATTCTGTCTGAACTACTTTTTTCTTATGTTCAGGCAAGCGATATGGCCGACTGCGCACTACCACGCCTGGCTCCGTCTCGATATGGTGCTGAATGAGCGTCGTTCGGCCCGGTAAGGGTGAGAACACATCGGCAAACTCCGCCTGTAATTTAGCCACGTCAGTGAGCTGTGTGGGCGAAAGATGATCCCCCCCCGGAGCCAGGGCGAGGGAAGGCGGTTTGACGCTTGCCTCTGGCCCAAGATCATCTTCCTCACTCACCGCCGACACCAGCATCACTGACTCTGCCTCATTCCATTTTTTAAGGAGGTTGAGGTGATATATTTGATGTGCCCCACCCCTATCCGTCCGAATCACCTCATAATCGAGATCTCCGACTCGCCGTGTAACCTCAAAGGGCCCTTGCCACTTCGCGAGTAATTTAGAGCTCGAGGATGGCAGTAATACAAGCACTTTCTCTCCCGGTGTGAATTTACGTAAACTGGTTCCCCTGTTGTACAGCCGGCTTTGTTTGTCCTGAGCCTGGAGCAAATTCTCCATAGACAGCCGCCCCAACGTGTGGAGTTTTGCTCTCAGGTCCATGACATACTGAATTTCATTTTTGCTTTGCGAAGGTCCGTCCTCCCAAGTTTCTCTTAGGACGTCCAACACCCCTCGGGGCTGCCGGCCATAGAGCAACTCGAAAGGGGAAAACCCCGTAGAGGCTTGGGGGACCTCCCGCACAGCGAACAAGAGGGGATCCAGCCATCTATCCCAATTTTTGGCGTCTTCGAGAACGAACTTACGAATCATGGTTTTCAACGTGCGATTAAACCTTTCCACCAGACCATCGGTTTGTGGGTGGTAGATGCTGGTGCGAATCGATTTAATGCCCAATAATTCATATAGTTCGCGTAAAGTGCGTGACATAAACGCCGTGCCTTGATCAGTGAGGATCTCTTTGGGTATCCCCACCCGGGAGATTAAGCGAAACAGTGCGTCCGCCACACTTTTAGCTGAAATGTTGCGGAGAGCCACTGCTTCGGGGTATCGGGTTGCATAATCTACAATGACTAATGCAAATCGATGCCCTCTTGCGGATCGTTCTAATGGCCCGATGAGGTCCATCGCAATCCTTTCAAAGGGGACCTGCATCAACGGTAGAGGGCGCAATGGCGCTTTTGGCGAGGCCGCTGGATTCACCAGCTGACATTCACGACATGACGCGCACCACCTGCGAACATTCTCGTGAATGCCTGGCCAAAAAAATCGGGCCATGAGACGATTGAGTGTTGAGGTTTGTCCTAAATGCCCTGCCATGGGATTACAATGAGCCGCCTGAAACAGCATTTCCCGACGGCTTTTGGGTACTAATAATTGCGTTGTATCTTCTTTTGTCTGAGCGTCTTGGGTCACTCGATACAACCGATCTTTTATTATAGCAAAATACGGGTAGGAGAGCGGACGTCCCGGTTGGAGAGGCTGACCGTCTATACTCTGGACCTGGTTAAACGCGTTTTTAAGCGACTCGTCCTGGGATTGTTCCAGAGGAAAGTCATCGCGCTCCGAGAGAATTAATCTCTCCGTTGCGCTCCTTCCCTCTGGCTCAATCTCCCGTGGTCCCGGTTCTGCCTCCCCCACCTGGACGTGCGCCCCCCCCCCCCTGCTTCTCTTCCCCCCAAGAAACATCCGTGCATAAATACCCCAATAATTTATTGAAATCGGGCCAATTCGTTCCCAGAATTAACGGATGTCGGAGATGCGGGTTAACTGCCATCTCTGTTCTATGTTTTCTCCCCCTAAATTTAACCACAGCAGGGATTAAAGGATATTTCACCACATCCCCGTGCACACACCGTACCTGAACCATGCGGCTTGTATTCAATGCCCCGAATTGAATCAAACTTTGGTGAATCGAGGTCTGGTTACAACCTGAATCCACCAAGGCTTGATAAGTACCCCCCTCAATACTCACAGGTATTTGGTACAGGCCAGCCTGATCGAGGGCAGCCTGCGGGGCATCCGGGACCCGGATCATTGTTCCCACCTCCATCACGGGACACCGGTTAATGAAATGATCCGGGTCCCCGCAACGCCAACAGGCCGGCCCAGACTTTCCCGCCGCTCCAGTGGCAGGAAGTGGGCTAAGGGATTGGCGTGGAGAGAGGGAAGAACTGGCCAGAGGATCAGGGACAGTAGCGGATGGCCCCGCCCTCCGGGGCGGAGCTCTGGGGACAGCGGTGTAGTCTTGCCCATTCCCACCCCGCCCTCGGGGTGGGACTCGCGGCGGGCCTGGAACCCGAGACCTGGGGAAAGGGACAGGAGGAGAGCGAGAGAGAGAAGAGGGAGGAGAGGAGAGAGAGACTGCGGGGAGGGACTCCCCGACCCCGGAGCACGCCACCATCTGGTCCTCCGCAAGTTGGACGGCCGAGTCCAGCGACGTTGGGCGGTGGCACTGGACCCACTCGGCCGTTTTCTTCGGCAAGCGGGAGATGAATTGTTCCAGCACCACCCGGTCGATGATGTCGTCGATGCCGCTGGTCTCGGCCTGCAGCCATTTACGGCAGGAGTCCCGGAGCTGCTGGGCCATCACAAAGGGTCGACCGCACATGCCCAGATCCAGTGAGCGAAAGCGTTGTCGGTGTTGCTCAGGGCTGCGGCCGACCCGCTGCAGGATGGCCTTCTTCAGATCGTCGAAGGCCAGGAGGTTCTGAACCGGCAGTTGTTGAGCTGCCAGCTGTGCCTCCCCCGACAGTAGCGGAATCAGTCTTAATGGCCATTGGTCCTTGGGCCACCCCCCGGCCACCGCGGTCTTCTCAAACAATTCTAGGAATGCCTCCGGATCGTCCTGGGGCCCCATTTTACGCAGACTGCTGCTGCGTATTCACGTTTTATTTAATCACAACAAAGAAAAGGTACATGTCACAACGGCGCCAATGCGCATATTCTACATATACCACTGTAGACTTCAGTTTATCTCCAGCCGGTTTAGAGCAGGCAGGGCAGTCAGGCGACAGCAGCAGTCCGTCTCTCTCTCGCTCTTCCGCCGTCTCTGCTTCCCTTATATCTGATCTCTCCACGCCAATCATTGTAATTAGACGCAGGTGTTCGTTATTTGCGCTTAACCCACTTACTCACCGCTTTTCTCCCGATTCGTTCTCCCGCTGCAGACCTCGCTGAACCACGCCCCCCTCGCCACAGTCAGAAAGTACGGAGACCGAGAGAGCTCAACGCGCTGCAAATAAGAAAACACATGCAAATAACACATGTGCTGCAAATCCTCACAACACAAGCAAACACAAAAACCCGCTGCAAATAGCACAAACCACAACGGAAATGTTTCAAGGGGACCCCAAAAAGTGATGAACCCTACTAGGACCTGCTTATTAGCTGTGTCCGAAACCACTCACATGTTCACTCATTCACTAATCCCTATATAGTGTACGGCATTTGAGTGCACAATATGTTCACAATCATTAAATACTATAAAAACTGCAAACAAAAATAAACAAGTGTACATTATTTCATGTATTTATTATTTTTAATAAAGTGTTTTTTAGTTTGCTAGAAGCTCACGCTCACAGGTGACGTGGTCGTCGAGCGCCCTCAGGCGGCCGTTATGATGACGTTACATTAGTATGCTACAGATGATTAACGAATATTTTTAAATCATCCACTAAATTATCATCTCTTAAAGTTTTATGAGTTAACAACAATGCCACATATTAAAACACTTTTCTGTTAGTGAAACACATTACACTGAGTTAATGCCTACACAATACATGTAATATTTTTTAGTTGGTGCAGTTGTCAAGTATGGTACGTCACTTTTTGGAGTCCCCCTTGAAACATTTCCGTTGTGGTTTGTGCTATTTGGAGCGCGTTTTTATATTTGCAGCGCGTTTGTGTATTTGCAGCGCGTTTTTGTGTTTACTTGTGTTGTGAGGATTTGCAGCACGTGTTGTCAAACTGATGATCACGCGTTTTTTTTTTATTTGCATGCGTTTTCTTATTTGCAGCGCATTGAGCTCTCTCGGAGAGAAAGCCTTATTTATTATTTAACCCTTTCGCACGTAAGTTTAAAATATTCTGGCTGAGCCCCCAGCGTGAGTTTTTCAAGGCGACCGTTATTTAGAACGTGTCACTTTATTGTTTCCATGGTGACGCGTCATTGCTTGTCACGTGACAGACGGTAGCCACAATAGCGCTGTATGACTGATGATCTGCTTTTATTTCATTTTTCTTTTTTTATTCAAAATATTAACAAATTTGATGACTATAGCATGAAATATCTGATATTCCGATTGTCAAATATGTGCAAGTGGATGTGTTTTTCTGTTTAAACACTTTTATAATGATCGCGTTAGTTGAGCTATACGCGCGATGGGCGCCGCCATGTTAGTTTGCCCCGCAGTACAGAGAATCGCGTCTGTTGGTTTTAAAACACGTGAATTCATCCACTTATCCCGAAATACATGAATGTAAGTGAGCCGGTGAACTGAGAGAAGAAGAGAGTAAACTTTAAAGTTACTTACACAATGTGTAACTGATATGAATAGAGTGTGTCGTCTAATTATTATGGAAATTATTGTTATTGCCGCTCCCATAGACGTCAGTGTGTATTTTACAAACTCTAAATGTATTGATTTGTTAGTACTTATGTGCATTTAAATGTCTGAAACCTAAAATAAACATTGTGGTTGAAAACACTGCATATTTGTGATATATTGACAGCGCTGAGCGCGTCTGTCACTGTCTCAGCGCCAGAGAACGCGCGCAAGGACATTTGAATTTGGCAGTTGATCACGTGATGCGCTGAACGTTCTAATCACACCGGTGTGATCGTACGCTTCAGGGACCAGCCAAGACTGATCACACCGGTGTGATCGTACGCGTCAAAGGGTTAAAAAGCCTTATTATTTTAAAAAAAATCAAACATCTACATCACCATATGTTGTTTGGAAGAGTTTCAAGAAGAATCGTCTGCCCTCCTCCTTCCCCAGCTCCACCTGTGTAGATCTGCTGTGGGGGTTACTTCATGAATGTTACAATTGCAGCAGCAGCATGTCTTACATGCTCACAACAATGTCTGTGAATGTATTGGCAGTACCAAGTCTTCACTTTAGAATACTGATCCAAATAAGTAGTAGGATCCTTCTGAAGGATTTGGTAATACTTCAGTCATTACTAGTGTGTTACCATGATCTTCACTTTAGAATTAATTATACATTATGCATTATTCAGATTTAATATGAACCTATAGTATTCTGAGTAGTTCTCTGGGAGGTATGAAAAAATAGTTATTACTGATTAGCTAATAGTGAACTACCACCTCCAACTGAGCATTATTACTTACTAATTTATTAATCAGAGTTTCTTGTTAGTTAATAGTAATTAGAGTGTAAGTAATGCATTACTCATTTGTTCCTGTGTAGTTATTCATTAATGAAGGATCAGTATTCTAAAGTGTTACCAGTATTTTAAATAATTAGTAAGGGTCAATTCACACACAGAAATTGATTTTGCCAAGTACAACATGATGCTACAACAACATTTAAATCAACCAATCAGATTTGAGGGACAAGTTTACAGTTCATGTCATTTTCCTCTAATTTTAGGGATAACTTATGTGTAGGGTTAGGTTTAGGGGCAGGAATAGGGTTAGGTCTAAATCTTCGTACAGGAATGTTGTTCTAGGATCAACAAAATATGCTGACCACAGAATGTGTCTAACTCAGCAAAAAGTGTGCTTTTCACACTTGAAGTAGTTAACCCTGGGTCATTCTAAAACCCAGGTAAATGGAATCCTGGGTTATCTTGATTCACGTTTCACAATGCTCATAATTTATTCGGGTTTAGATTAAGACTTAAAGCAATATGCTTACACAAAGGCTCTAACATTGCGCATCTTCATATTAAGCTATATATATTGTAATATGAGGATGCTGATTATACTTTTTGGAATATAAGAGGTAAGAATGAAACACTCTTGATAAGATTTCCGACAAACAATTTGTCTGCCCCATAGACTGTAAAAAAAATGTGGACTTAGTGTCCGTGACATCACCCATCTGAAGAGCATTTTTGAAGCCTAAAGTGGGCCGTCGCCATCTTGGCAGCACGTCATCGCGCATCATTCTCGGATAACTGAAAATGGGCAAAGAGGCAGGATATGGTTCCAACTGAGTTGGAACTGAGGAGCCTGGTTGCTGAAACCACGCCCGCCTAGTTTGACGTGATCAAGTTAGCTCAGGCTAAGGAGCTATCTATCTATCTTAGATACTATCTACAATATTAATAAAGATAACAAGTTGTGTCATTTGAAAGTTCTAAAGGTTTATTGTCAATCTACGGTGTCTGTTTAAGATATAGATGCTCCAGCAACAGTAATTGTAATTCGTGTGGGGTGTGCAAATGACAACATGCAAAATCAAAACAGGACTTCATACCTTTGTAATGAAATGGCGATCGTGAGATGAATCCAATCCGTCACACTTGTGTTAAATCCATGAACTATTTATATATTGTCCATTGTTTGCATCACATTTCTACCAAACAATCTGCTTTCAATAATGCAATCTGAGCAGCGTTTATGTTATAAAACTGTTTTCGATCGTTGGACGTTGAAACAAATTAGTCCTCGTCCAAAGAATAATTTTTCAAAATAGTGCAGCAGTTTTAGTTATTATATCCAATCAGTGCTGTTGGATTTTGTGGTGTCTTGAGAGGCATAGGCTACTCTCCAGCCATTGTCATTTTAGTAAATCTGAAGAACAAAACTTTTAGCCAATGCCAAAACAATCAACGTGTGTTGATTATCTTCCGCATGTGTGCACATGTGCACAGACGAACTGTCTTGACCATTGACCTTGCAGCAAGACATATTTGATAATTGTATGAAATAATCCAGACAAAAACACAAACACAGCAGAGGTGTGTGACGGCTAACAGACAGAAGCGGCAAACCACCTGTCACTCAAGTGACCACACCCCTAATTATGCAGAACTTTAAGGCTTAATATAATTTAAACGGATGAGTTTAATTTCAAAACAAAAAATTTCACGCCCCTCACAGTTGTCATTAAGGGCAAAATTAGCTATATAGACCAAAACCACAATTGTACCAGGCTGCTCTAAAGTTGGGTATTTTAACATGGGGCTCGATTTCCATACACAGTTTTGTGTATATCGCAAATTCATAGCTATTTTGCATCCCCAATATTTGTAAAATGTACAGAGTAATAAGACTTGAAATTCGCCAGTAGCCTACTGCTTATTTTAACATTTAATGTTATTAAATAGGAAATATAAGATGACGGCGAAGTGGAGCAGCTCGTCTGACAGGACATTACTGCCTTTATTTGATGAAGCTGCAGGTTTTGACGCAGTAGATCATTTGTCCAGTATTAATTTTTTTTTGGGCCTATGGTACAATGAAATATTCAGTCTTTACATATTGCAATAATCTTTAACGCATTGAACAGTCAGCCAGTCACAGTTCGACGTGGCCAAGAACACATTCAAAGCAAAATAGATTTGTTCTGGTTTCAGAAATCAATAACACCAAACCGATCAAAAACATTTGTGTATTTAACTTTAAAGGTCTACATTAACTAAACTGAGGCTTATTGTCACATAACATTTCTAAAATTCGAGCTTTTGGAGTCAGCCACTTTATTTTTCTAATTTATCTGAGATAAAATTCTATAGGCCTGTTAAATTGCACTCATAAAATTATTTCATTTACAAGTGTCATGTTTGTGATTTTCATTTGACATGTAGCCTAGAACCGTTTCTGATCATTGTAACACAGTTCGTCAGAACGGGAAGAAGGAGGTGGGAACCGGCGAACGTTCAACATAACTTTAATCAAATAAATAAACAAACAAAACGAAAGTAAAATGAAAAAACACAAAGACATAATAAAAACACAACATAAAACACCATCCTCTCTCGTCCTTCACTGTTGTCACTCCCCTCTTATGCTTCCGGAGCTTCTCCGTGATAGATACGGGACCGGTGCACCACGCAGCTGATGCTCATTATCACTCGCATCCCCGGCCTCACGCCATTCCCTCATGGCTTTCGCCCGCCCTGCTCGTCACAATCATGCAATCGAAACAGACTCACGATTTTAATGCCAGTACTTTTATTTATTCAGATACAGAAGTAACATTTCTGTATTTTAGTTTACATTTCTTTTATGTCAGCTTTGAAAACTCCAACATTCTTCTTTAATTTGATAGAAACAATGCTTATTTTTGTCGATTTGCAGAGATTTTCAAGAAAATATGTTCCTCATCCTTTTGATGCACCTTTGAACTACAGAGAAACCATGCTTTAACGGGAGACACACCACCAACGCGGATGCTGCAAGTAGGCTATAGGCTAATTCTGTCATGTGTGACACCAAGTTTATTTGCGTTAAAGCCCCTTTTCTTGACAAAAAGTGTTTCCACTTTCCACTTTTGTGATATTTGAATTATCAACAGAATTTATGTGCTAAAATAAAAAAAATAAAAAAACTGCGTTGAAGTAACAGGTCCTGGCATGGCGGATTTATAGCTGGCCATGGGACTTGTTGTCCTGTGGGACTTGTGGTCTTTACTGGCATTCAAGTCAAGTCAAGTCACCTTTATTTATGGTCAAAGAAGCAGAACCCAAACTCCATCAGGTGTAGGAAAAAAAAAAATCTTGGGAGAAACCAGGCTCAGTCGGGGGGCCAGTTCCCTGGGCCAACAGTGAACAGTGCTTGATTATGATTCAGGCAGCGTTACAGATCATTTCATCTAGTTGAAGATCATATTCATCATGCCGGTATGGGACAGTTTGTTGGGAGTCTCTGCCACTGGCTGTCGTGTAGGTGAGGCCTTCACAAAGGGTGGTCTAGTTAACACAAATCTCAATGTCTTCAGGGCTGCGCTGTGGTCGTGTCTAGGCCCAGGTCTTCCATCTGATTTGGATACGGCCCAAATCCGACTGATTACGGTGAACCTCCGGATAAGCAGAGAGACTAATATTACCGTAGATGCCATTCTTCTTCTGATGTAACGAGTACATCAGGTGTTATAGGAAGTGTTCCCAGTTCCGGCTGACTAATCTATGCAGCCTAACAAAAACATAAATTGATAATGTGTTGTGTGTTTGCCAGGTTAAAAAGATGTGTTTTTAGTCTAGATTTAAACTGATAACAGTGTGTTTGCCTTCCGAAACAATGCTAAGAAGATTGTTCCAGAGTTTATGTGCCAAATAAGAGAAGGATCTACCGTCTGCAGTTGATTTTGATATTCTAGGTATTAACAACTGGCCTGAATTCTGAGATTGCAATGGACCTGTAGGACAATAAGACCATTAAGAGCTTGATCAGGTACTGGGGAACTAAACCATCAAGTGCAAGTAATTAGCAAGATTTTAAAATCTATACTATGTTTAATAGAGAGCCAATTCAAAGGCTTAAGATGTGGTCATCTATGGGTGCAGGTCCACCATTTGGTCTGGATATAGGCCAGAAGAGACAGACAGACTAATAAATTTTTTTTCAAAATTTTACTTTCATATTTTTCATTCACATCTAAAATAACCTGCCAAGTGCCCCCTTTAAAGAGACCAAGCATAAGTCTGTGCTCAAAAGTATTCAAGATTTAAAACAATTTAAGTTCTGTTCTGTTAAGGGGTTAAGATACACTGCATATTGTCACACCATCAACATCACCAGCTCGCACAACTCCACCCACACGCTCACTATCACCAGAGTACTAATCATCATCACCTGTCCACAATCACGTCACGCCCTATATAACACGCTCACTCGCACTGCCAGTTGTCTGATCTCGTCTATCATGGACTACAGACTTACCTGCCTTGCTTACCTGTTCCCTGGATGTTTCTTCATTCCTTCGTCGGGCGTGTACGCAGACCGCTGGACAACACTCCGGCCATCTGCAAACCAAAAGATAGACATTTCATCACTCAAGCTAAGTTACCAGCCAGATCACGAACTGCTTTGCCTTACCATACCATACCGTTTACCTGTTCTGCTGAATTCATTTGCAATAAAGCCCTGTCTAAAACTTTATCATCTGTGTCTGAGTGTTACACATATAAAAATTCAGCGCTGTCATATTACAAATACCTCAATTGAATTTGTTCTTATTTTATTACTGACTGTTTACATTGACTGGTCTTTACTGTAAATTCAATTCAGTTTTAAATCAAGCTTTCTTATGCTATGTGTTAAGCTATTGCAACAAAGTTACCCTAATAAACACACAAAATACACAGAGAGAGCAAATGTTTAAGTGGGAATATTGTAATTGTAATTGATCAGTGTTCAAATCTGTAAACAAAAACCTAAATTAAAACCTGTTCCTCGTATAAAGTGGACATGTTTTATCAGAAGAATTCCAGTATCATGACCACTAATTCATATATTTCGTCAATAAGATAAAGGTGAGTTTTGTTTAGCTTAGATTTATGATTTGATTGCATATTATAATTCATTAAATATCACCAGCTAAAAAGTAACTTGTAACTAGTACTCAGAGTAGTTTTTTAGAAGAGTACTTTGTACGTAAGTACTTTTTTGACCCTAGTACTTTTACTTTTAATTGAGTATTATTTTAGCAATGAAACAGTACTCTTTCCACCACTGAGCCCTGTGGTGTCCATTGCTGTTGTTTTAAATTCATTTCTTTCTATATGCTATGGAATATGTGGAAGACTGAATCAATGCAGAAATTTTAGGCAATATTCTTGATATTCTGGAATAGTGACATTAATAATAAAGGCATTAATAATGGAATAATTGCTTTGATTCTTAATTGAAAAGAAGGTTATGCAATTGAGACATTTCATTAATTATTACAGTGAAAGTTGACCAAACTTGAAAGTTGAAAGTTCTATTATAAATAATATTTATTTATATTTGTGGTTGGGTTTTGAAAGTGTTATATTAAGTTACAGTATATATAAGTTTCCAAGCCTCTATGCATACATAAAAAAATAATAATATAAAAATATTACACCACTACGATACCATGATTCTATCATGGCTATCATGATTCACAGGTAGAAGTGGCAGAAATGTCACTAGTGCATGACATCCCTGGTCATGGAATATAAAGTGGGACAATATAAACTTCACAATTTTCATTTGCTCTGATATAGCAAGATATTTTCTTCTGTAAAAGCATTTATATACTTCATATTATTCAATCTTCAATTTTCAGCAGAAGTGAGAATTAAATTGACTCTTGTGAGAAGTGTATTTCAGTTTCTCTAAATTTCAAGTCATGTGATTGGCTGTTGGATACTGATGTCACACTTGCATGTGCATGCGCTCCATGAACTGAAGGTCAAAGCCTGAGTTGACAGAGCAAGTTGATGATCAGCTTCATTGTACCAACAAAGCCTGATTGGATTGATTTTGCTTTGTCAACTCAAAATGAATCCTTTAACCCTGAGTTATTCCTTAACTATCCTAAATCCCTAACTAACTACCAGGCCTCTGATTTAACTCGACACAAAGCATATGGCTGAACTTGCTTTAATGACTATTTTGGTGTCTCACTAAGTTTAAATGATTTTATATTCAAATTAATCATTCTATTCAAATAATCACAATGATATAGTATGCCTCCAAGAAGGTTTTAGACACAAATCTTTTGCAGAACAGCTGTCAGTTTTAATATTTCTTCCCAAAAAGTAAATAAATCACAGATCAGGTTTTAGGAATGCTTTAATAAAACAAAATACAAAGAAAAGGGCCTTAATTTATATTAAGTGGCCTTAACTGCTATACTTACATCAAAAATAAGTACAATGTAAGTATGAAAGTATTTAAAATTATTAGCAACATTATGTATTTAATGCATAAGACCCGATCCTAAAATCCTACAGCTTTAGCCATTTTCCATAAGTGCTCTTGAATTTATTTGACAAATTGTGAGCAGATTCAAGACTGGGCATGTCTTTAACCAGAACAACAGTTCTTTAGCTGAAAATGTCAGCCAGAGGGGCAGCCAGTGGAGAAGGTTTGTGTTCATTACACTTTGGGCCTTTTAGACTGGGAGCACATTTCACTTAGGGTGCGTTCACACTTGTAGTTCGGTTCGTTTGGTCCGGACCAAAAAACAAAAACAAAACATATAGTCCTGGTCCGCTTAGCGTTCACACTGGCATTTTTAACAGCGAACCTAAAGTTACCGAACGAAAGGCATAGGGATACAGTCACAACCTGATTGGTCGGCTTTTATGATGTATATTTCGTGACGGAGCTTGCATGCTGAACATTCAGAACAATGCTGTGTGCTGGATTAAACGCGATCATTTTATATGTGTACATATGGTTTTATTTTTACCAGCTGAGAACTCACAAAGAGCTCATAAAATGTTCTAAACATTCAAAACAGCACGGACCACTCGTCGGACCAAATATTGATGAGAAACTTTACCTCCTCGTTGCTCCACGTTTGCTCTCTACTCATTTTGGATACACTGATCTTTCCGCCTCGTCAAATCAGCTGACTTGTAGGGTCGCATCTTGTGGCATCACGTCCTGTTTTTGGTTCGTTTACATGTCTTTGGTCCGTGTTGCGTTCATATATCACCCGAACCGCACAAGAGTTTGTTTGGAAGCGGAGAGAGGCCCATCTTTTTAGCGGTCTTGGTCCGCTTGTTTGGTGCACACCAGGGTTCGGATTGCTGTTGTTCAAACGAACTGCGCTAAATGAGCAATCGCACCAGAGTTCGTTTTAATCGAACCAAACATGACAAGTGTGAACGCACCTTTAGTCACTGTAAGTTGCTATTATATTTTGCTATTAAATGGGGAAAAAACTAAACATAGGATACTAATGCACTTATTTTCTATAGCAGATGAGTTTGGCTACATTAAGGCTATTGTTCATGAATAAAGTATGGATTCAAGATACAGATCACAGCATAAATAACTTTCCATAAGCTCTCTTGAAGTTTAACTTACTGGAGATATTGTAAGCAGATTCAAGCCTGGGCATGTCTTTAACCAGAACACCATTTCTTGAGCTGAAAATGTCAGCCAGAGGGGCAGCCATTGGAGAAGGTTTGTGTTCATTACACTGTGGGCCTTGTAGACTGGGAGCACATGTCAATTTATAGGTAAAAAAGAAGGTACCATATTTAAAAACACAATCATCACTCACAACTCCACTTCTAAGTTTAAAAGAGCATTTACTGAGGTGATCGGTGTTCCAAATGCCATCTGCATCATATACATGAAAAGTTAGTTCACTGCCCATGCTGATCTTAATAGGACCAAACTCAAATCTTTCTGGCCAACTTGGATTGTCATTATCTTCAATAGTCATAGTGCGCTTAGTTTGTTTACCATATGAAACTTTTACAAACCCATCTGTTTGTGTCATTGTATCTCCATACAGACCTTTGGCTCTAAGACTGTAGACTTCCAGGGTAGCAAGTCCTTTTTCAGGTGGACAACAGTTAGACTTTATAACTTGACTGCTTTCACAAACACAAGCGCATCGGTCTTTTGCACTGCACTTCCTGCCAATTTTGCAAGGCTCAGAGCAAATCTTCAAGAGGGCATTTTAAATGATATATTTTTCAACCGCTTTCTTTAGTCCTTCCCTGGCAGGATGTTTAGCACTAAGTAGGAAATGGAGGGGTTTCAGAGAGTAGTGCACAATGTCAGGGAGGCTCTTCAGAGAGTCAAGCCATTTCTTGAGGGAATTTGGGTGTGATGAACCAGAAAAAAGTAGATCTTCTCCATTTATGTCTCCTCCAATAATCTCTGTCTGACGCTCACTGAACATACTGCTGAACTTTTGATTTGTGCCCATCTTCTTTTTCTGTTCTTTACAAAAATGTGACTCTACCTTCACAGTTGCTGCACTGTATGAACCAGAGGCTTCTACATCCAAACAGTCTTTTACAGCAGTGTCTGTAAGACCACTTTGATGGCTGTTATGGCTTTCATTTTCCCCCCTAACTTGACATCTGTGGTAAAGTGAGTGCCATATGTGGTGATCAGGTTGCGGTAGGCGTCTGGATCGTAGGATGCAGGGAGGGATTTGATTGCTTCAAGAAACTCTGCATGAAGAGGAGGCTCCTCAGTTACACGATAACTGTGAAGAAAGTTAAAACGTTTGAATCCAGTAGGATCAAAGAGGGAGCAAATGACAACTAAACACAATGTGACAATTGACAACTTTTCATTTCATAGTCATTCTATGAGAAAAAACTAGCAGCTCACTCACCTGTAAAAGCTGCATGCAACTTCATGTTTGGTGAAACTGTATTTGTCTTCTTTTGATTTTGTCATTGCAAATTTCGCTTCCCTGGAATGAGTGCTTCCGACCGCAGCTCCAACAGCTTTCACATCTAAACCAACTTTCCAACTGACTGAGAGTGCTGATGATGAATCATTGACCAGTGCCTCACTTGATTCAAAGATCTGACTGGCGACTTTCATTGAACACTTTGGCAAGGTCCTCCAGAACACAACTGCTGCTGGTAGCTTCTGTTTTATTCCTTTCATGTAACTGTTCTTGCGCAAGTTACAAGTGCCGTTTCCTAAATCCCATTTCTCCGTGTTGATCACGTAAGCACGTTTTCGCTCCATGGTCACAACATCAAATCCCTCTCCAGCAAGATTGTGCCCTGGAACAAATGGAGCATCCTCACATTCTTTAGATGCACCTATTTCATCCTCTCCAGAAATGGTCATGAGAAGCAATGCCCAGAAAACAACAAGGTAAATCTGGAACTGCCCCATCATCTGTAATGAGAAGAAAATTAAAAAAGCATATTAAAAAGTAATTGTCTTTTTAAAATTATAATATGATTAATTTAATAATTTTTTTCAGTTACCTACTATTAAATGTACAGCTGAGATAATCAAAAATCAGTCATGGAATAAGTTGTCTCTCCAAAATGTCTTTTCATATGATGGTTGTTTGGCTGTGGGTGTGAAAGGTTAGTGCACATGAGATGCCATGACGCGGCTATGACAAATCTTCTCATATTGGTTAAAAACGTTGCCAGGGCCTAAGCTGAGCAATGCTATAAATATGGTCTGTGAACAAAAGAACATTTTAAGTACTCAGACGTGTCAGTTATCAGATGTGTCAATTATCTTTGTAAATTGATTGCACTGTTACAAAGAAGATGAACATTTATGCTTAAGAGTTACTTAAGATGCTCTGGTTTCATTCTAAGAGGTCCAAATGAATGAGTAATCATATATATATTGATACAAGTAACATAATAATACCTTTACATTATAATTTTTATAATAATAATAATTCATAAACAGGTATGACACTGGCTACATGAAAATAATAAAAGAAGAGGCTAATGAATGAGTGACAGAGGCTAATGAAATAAAAGTCCCTAGTCAATGATATCCTTGGCTTGACTGGTGAACTACCAGTGACATCAGGGGTCTCAAAGGTTTGATGATGTAATGGCACAAGCAACTGGGAACCATACTAGCATGATTCTGAGATGGTTGTCCAGTACAAGTACAAGTACAGTGAAAGTGAAAGTCGTGACGTATTGTCAGGTATGGTGACCCATACTTGAAATTTGTGCTCTGCATTTATCCCATCTAAGTACACACACAGCAGTCAGTAGTGAACACACACACACACACACACACACACACAGTGAACACACACCCAGAGCCCGGGGAGCAATTAGGGTTAGGTGCCTTGCTCAAGGGCACCTTGCTCAAGGGCACCTTAGTCATGGTATCGAAGGTGGAGAGAGTGCTGTTTATTCACAATCTCTCAATTGTGTTTAATCACAATTCTCTCAATTCCTGCCAGCATGGGAATCGAACTGGCAACCTTCACGTTACAAGCCCAACTCCCTCACCATTAGGCCACGACTACCCATAAGTGTGTAAGTCCAGTACAAAAATTACTGCGACTCATCAGCAGCAGCTATCACAGTTGCTAGGTGGCAAGAACAATCCTCCGTAGTCTAGACCTTCCCATTTAACAACACTTGTTCCAAACGGCGTCGAAGGTATTGCCTTTGAAGTCTGTGTCCTTAGAAGGATGCAGCCTCTGAACTGGGATGTATCAGCTAAAGAGTACTTTCTGGAGTGCTTTTCCAAAAATACTCTTCCTGTTAGGTGGAATGTGCCTTTCCTCTCTGGCTATAGATTGGGCTTAGATCCCTGACAGCCCTGCTGAAAAATCCAGCATTGCTGATCACCAGCATAAGGTATGTTGAGCACAGGATGCTGGTTACTGGTCACAGGAAGCAGGTGAGCTGGTAGACCAGCATATGTTGAATTTTGGTTGCTGGGATGATCCCAGGAAGACCACAACAAAACTCACATATGTGTTAAATATCACAATTCTTATTTGTGTTCATAGTTAAATAAATTATTACAATTATTTTAATAAATAAATAAATAAAGTACTTTATTTTAATAAAGTAAAGAACAAACACATGTTATATGAACACAGTTAAGTGTACATATAGTCTCAATCTAGAGGGTAAAAGTAACACTGAACCAGTGTTGCATTTGAGTGAAATTAAGTACACTCACTCTACAAGTGAATGCCATTAGTGGTGACACCTGCAGTTAACAAGCACCAAAAGAAACAATAGGAACAATAAGAAAAGGAAAAATATAAGAGACAAGCAGACAACACAATAACTCACTGCCTTAGATGAAATCAACTGCAAACAAAATCAATGATAACTCGCCACGATACGCTCAGACAACTCTAAAATCAGCATTAGCATGTTAACTTATGAACCAGTTTGGCTTCATTCCTTTCATGAACAAAATTAAAATACAATCAACTAAATCATTTAAACTTTCAAAAGGAGGAGCAAAAGAAATTATGGTTCCACAGTATATTAGTTCTTTAATTGCTATATTAACATTAAAATTATTGATTTGATACAATGCACTTATTGTACATACATATTTTTACATTGTTACTATATATATATATTTTTTTTAAATACTTGCATGAAACTACATCTGTAATTACACTGTTGACCCTTCCCCTAACTCTTAATCCACCTTTAAACCTTCCCATACCACCAAACCTGTTCCTAACCTTACCCTAAGGTTAGGATAAGCTTAACCTAACCTTACTGTTTTGCAATACAACATGAATACAATGTACATTTTACTTTTTTTATGTAAGCACATAGTTAAAGACACCTAAAATAATGTGTCACCGAAAATACATGTTTATTACAATATATTATGAGTTTTAATCTTACATTTATATTGTTAATGTGTTAATTGTAGAAATCAAAAAAAATGCTTGTCCGCACAGTGCGGCTTGCATACAAAAAACTGGCCTAATCATACTCCATCCAGGAAGACCATCATGGACGATCTCTGCTTGAGAACAGCATGACTATGCTGGTCCATCAGCTAGACCAGCACTAACTTTGGACCAACATGGAATTTGTTCTGGTTTATGCTGGATTTTCAGCAGAGCGCTTTGGTTTAATTTGACCCAAAGACCTTGCCTCAGACACTGTTTTGCAAAAAGTACCTCACCAAGTGATATTTAACTAAATAATTTAAATGATTTTATTTTCATATTAGTCATTCTATTCAAATAATCATGGTGATGATGATGATAGTGCTGTAAAAAAGGCCACACATAGGCTATATTCATTTGCTTTAGTTTACCTTTCGATACGCTAAAGTTGACTCAAACGCAGGATCCATCCAGCCAGCCAATCAGCGCTCTGGGCAGGACGTGCAGGTCTGTAATCCCGCCCACTGAACTGAGGCAGAACGATCGGGAAAGCGCATGGGATGCTAGCTGTGCGGTAGTGGTTTATCTATGGTCAGGTTGTGTGCATGGTTATAAAGTGAGTAACAGTCTGTTCCTCTATTGTTTTCTACATTGTTTGTGAATGTGTAACAGCCCACAAGTGTTTAAAAGTTAATATATGTGAGTGACAAAGACGAACTAGCGTGTAAAGATGTTTGTGTGTATATTTACACACTAGTTTCCTCACATATCTCACTGTTATGTTTAGAAGACATTTTCTATGTGCCATTTAATCAATATATGGTTTATTTAATATATATATTTCATATATATCGGTAATTTCTGAGAGTTAGAGCACTCTTTTGGCGCATCTGTGGTGAAGTCTCTTGTTATCAACCGGCAAATTCACATGAACAAATTAGAGCTACCAGTAGCCACTCAATTTTTCAAGTGCACACTTTCCACTCTGCCCCACTCACAGGGTGCGTCTTAGGGGACGTTCACATATCGCGCCTTAAAAAGCGTGGAACGCGCGGCCGCGTCGCTTCCTCCTTCTTTTGCAAGCGTTCGGGAGCTCGCGCTTCTGTAGCGTCTGTCGTTGCTATGCAACCAGAACAGCTTTTTCCACGACTACGCGGTAATTTCAATGGATTAGCATCACCGAAAAGCCCTTGTAGTAGCTCTAGTACAAGATTTATTTATGGAGAAGAAAAAACAAACTCCCGCAGTGTTTGGGTGCACCACGGAGAATTTCACACACTTATCCAAGAGCTCCGTCTGGACGATGAGAGATGCAAAGCCTATTTCAGAGTTAACAAGAACCAGTTTGATAATCTTTTAATAAAAATTGGCCCAAGCAGATCACAGCACTGAGAAATGGCAAAAAGAATTTGAGTGATGGATGATTTTGAAAGGTTTACCAGACACATTTAAACCATTCGCCATCCATATCATACAAAATGATGTAAACATAACGTTCGCCGAGTTCAAAAAGCACTGAAAATTTTCACATCAGTGTGAGTAATGATAATGTGATAAGAACGAGTGCCTCAGTCCTTGAACGGAGGGGGAGAGAACGACTCACATACTCTGACATTATGTGTTAAAGCGGCATTAAGGTGCATAATGCCTGTGCTTGCCCAACGCCAAATCACAAAAGACTGTGGTGTAGTTACTGCAACAGCTTGATGCAAACTGCCGATGATAAAGAGAATAATCAAGTCAAGTCAAGTCACCTTTTTACAATGCAAATTGTGGCAAAGCAGCTTTACACTAATAATTGGCAAATAATTTTTGGCTGCACAGCAGCTCCCAAAGAAAATGGTGTCATTGTCCAGCTTTTTCTGTATGTTTGTATTGATTCATTCCGTTGCAAAGATCAATAGTTATTAGTCTAGTTAATTTATGCATATCAGCAATGGATAAAACAGTGATGTAATTGTCCAGCTCAGCCCAGTTCGCATACAACCGCTCCAATGCAGGGATACCAAAAACCAAAACACTGCTGAATATCAAGCAAGTGTCCCCAACTTAAGCAAGCCAAAGGCAACACCGGGAAGGAACCAAAACTCCAACAAAATGGGGAAAAAAAACCTTGGGAGAAACCAGGCTTAGTAGGAGGGCCAGTTCTCCTCTGGCCAACAGTGAACACTTGCCTGATACTCAGGCAGAGTTACAGGTCATAAGTCCGATTGGAATCGCAACAGTCAAAATATTTAATCCAGTTCCATCTAGTTTAAGATCTCTTTCATCATGCCGGTATGGGATGGTTTGTTGGGGATATGTGCCACTGGCTGATGAGTCAGTAAGGCCCTCACAAGGGATGATCTAGTTGACACAGTTTCCGCCGACACCCCAGGGCCACAGTGCTGCCGCCCACAGGCGCAGGTTCCCCACCCGACCCGGACACGGCCCGGATCCAGCCAATCCTCGGGATAAGCAGAGAGACTAAAATTAGCGTAGATGCCATTCTTCTTCTAATGTAACGAGTACATCTGGTGTTATAGGAAATGTTAGAATAGAACAAACACAAATTTGTCTTTATAGTGAGTGAATGCGAGTTCTACAGAGTGCAACGAAAGAGACTGATGGTTGACATGGGTGCGACATCGCATATTATTAAAGACATTGGAAAATTCAAAAAATGTGACAAATTCCAGTCAGTGAATACCTACATAGAGTTGGCTGACAGGAGAGAGTGGAGTGGTGCTGAGAAGAGATGATGCGGAGGTGTGTCTGATTGATGTGTTGTACATCCCATTGTGCCCATAGGACATCTCCTCTGTTAATGGATCCTGGGAATTAAACCCATGACCTTGGTGATTTCGACAGGAACACAATCGGAACTCATCCTCATGTTTTTCCACATGACTTTATACCAAAGTCGAAATTTTGAAGAATGTGTATTTTTTTTTGTACATACAACACTTTAGGGGTACATCAGCTTGTTACTGGGAAAAAGATGAAAAAGATGTCCATTATTATTCAGCAGCACAGCAGATGATGGTCTGTATGATCAGGATGCAGAACTTCCACCATTTTAGAAAACTAAAGCTTATGAATAAATGCATATTTTGCACTGGAAACTGGCAATAATTACTTGGGCCCCCTATATTTGACGAAAATCAATGATTATTATTTAACCAGAAGAGTGGTTGTTGTGCAATGTACTACTATATCTAATGATTTGTGTTTACCTTAAAGAAACAGATTAATTTAAAAATTAAAGACAGTATGTATGGCTCATTTTCACTGAACAATGAGTTGGGTGCAAAAGTGTTTACCAAAATAGGTGTGATAAGATAAATGTTCACAGAACAAATTCTGTGGGGTGGTTTTGACAGAATATGTGATGAAGAAAAAAAGTGTTGTGAGTGTCTCCTCCAACTGTGAAAATTTACTGTGGTGAATTTGTTCCGCACAGTATAGAATTAAGAAACCATTGGTCTGTTTGCCTCTTTCCTAGCTTAATGTCTAACTGCAAGCATAGCAACAGTTGCAAGAAGGAATCTTCCAATTGAGTTCATAATTTTTAGGTCTATACTCAAAGGACAGTGTAGAACTGCTTTTACAGCATACAGGCATTTTACAATAGAGGATGAAAGGAAATGCATTGTGACTGTAGTCTTGATCTTCTTTTGCGTGGCTTAACTTTGTGGTGGAGTTCCCATGAGAATCTACATTGAGATGAAAAAAAGTATTTAACATTATTCAGGACAGTTCTTAAAGACACATATAACAATAATAAAAGACTTCATCAACTTTATGTAGTTGTTTTTGTATTTTGTTGCACAGTGACAAGCTGATTCTAAATAAAAATTACAATTGGTTATAAATAAGGTTTTAAAAACATTGAGATTTATACATTTCATTCAAAAATAACTTCAAATACATTCCCCTGGTGTCACCCTGTTCTGCGAGACTCCAGGGCCTGCAATGTTGTCCTGGGCCTTCATCTTCTCGGTTTCTCTGGGGTCTCCACCTTTTATAGCTTTTATATTCCAATTACTGATTTTTGTCACCTGTATCTCGTTTAGTCCCTCTTATTAACTTGTGTGTATTTTTACTCCTGGTGCCGTATTGACAAAACATTTTATCTTAGTATTTTATCTTACTCTTCCACTTAGAGTTCTCCTAAATGGCAGTAAAAGTTCTTAGCTAAGAGTTTTCTCTTAAACCCTATTCACAAAGCTCCTGAGACAAACTTTTACTAAGGAATGGAGAGAAGTCTTAAGCTAAGAGTAAGGGTGGGGTTGACCTTGGTCATGCTTTGGATGATGTCAACACACTTACTAACTATGTCTACAGTCATTGGCTGATGGGGCAGGGGTCTCTGACAGTGATTTAATCATAGAAATATTGTAGAATGAAGTATGTTGCCATATTCAAATAAAGATTTTAAAATAAAAATGTTGCCATATTCAAATTAAGGCCAAGTATCACTAATAAAACTAGTATATGTTCATTTAAATCTTTGTATCGAAAGATTGCAGAATTCAAGCACCAAATTATGTCGATTACTCGATCGCCTTGGACAACACACCAAATATACTTATTATAAATTTTTTACTCTATTCAATAATTTGTAAGTGTGAACTCATGAAAACAACTGCTACATTATTTATTTATTGCATTTTATTATAGATTGAAATCTATATATAATATAATAATATAATCAAAATAAATAATGATATAATCAAAATATTTATAGCATTTATGAAGAAAAGATTCAGCCCCCAAGGCTCTATGGCTATTGCCTCAATGGTGTACAGTGTCTTTGGGATTGCCTCAGCGTCGGATTGGAAAGAAATGGTATCTATGAGGATTACCAGTCAGGATTTAGATCGTACCATAGTACTGAGACTGCTCTCATTAGAGTTACAAATCATTTGCTCTTATCATCAGATCGTGGTTGTATCTCTCTATTAGTGTTACTAGACCTCAGTGCTGCTTTTGACACTATCGAGCACAACATTCTTTTGAATAGACTAGAAAATCATGTTGGCATTAGTGGAATTGCATTGCAAATCATACTTATCTGACCGTTATCAGTTTGTAGTATTAAATGAAGGGATGTCATTTCGATCACAAGTTCAATATGGAGTACCGCAAGGCTCAGTACTAGGACCGTTGCTTTTCACTCTGTACATGCTACCCTTGGGAGATGTCATTAGGAAGCATGGCATTAGTTTTCACTGTTACGCTGATGATACTCAGCTCTATATTTCCTCACGCCCTGACAAATCCTACCAATTCTCAAAATTAACAGAATGCGTAGCTGATATAAAAAAATGGATGACTAGTAATTTCCTACTACTAAATTCAGAAAAAAAACAGATTCTAATTATTGGACCAAAAACTTCTGCACATAATAACCTAGAATACTGTCTAACACTTGATGGCTGTTCTGTTAAGTCGTCTTCGTCAGTTAGGAACCTGAGTGTGCTCTTTGATACCAGTCTTTCATTTGAAAGCCACATTTCTAGCATATGTAAAACCGCATTCTTCCATCTTAAAAATATATCTAGACTACGACATGTGCTCTCAATGACAAATGCAGAACAGTTAGTTCATGCGTTCATGACCTCGCGACTAGATTACTGTAACGCTCTACTGGGTGGTTGCCCTGCTCGCTTGATAAACAAACTACAGCTGGTCCAAAATGCAGGTGCTAGAGTCCTTACTAGAACCAGGAAATATGACCATATTAGCCCGGTTCTGTCAAAACTGCACTGACTCCCTATTAAACATTGTATAGATTTTAAAATCTTGCTAATTACTTACAAAGCACTAAATGGCTTAGCTCCCCAGTACCTGAGTGAGCTCTTAATGCATTATAGTCCTTCGTGTCTATTGCGGTCTCAGAATTCTGGCCAGTTGTTAATACCTAGAATATCAAAATCAACCGCTGGCGGTAGATCCTTTTCCTTTTTGGCACCTAAACTCTGGAACAATCTTCCTAGCATTGTTCGGGAAGCAGACACACTCTGTTAGTTTAAATCTAGACTAAAAATGCATCTATTTAACCTTGCATACACATGACACATTATCAATTTTTGTCTTCATATCCGTTAAAGGATTGTTAGGCTACATAGATCAGGTCAGCCGGAACCAGGAATACTTCCTATAACACCGGATGTACTCGTTATATTCAGAAGAAGAATGGCGTCTACGCTAATTTTTGTCTCTCTGCTTATCCCGAGGTTTACCAATTAACGTGATTGGCTGGATCCGGGCCGTGTCCGGGTCGGATGGAGAACCTGCACCTGTATGCGGCAGCAATGTGGCCCTGGAGTGTCGGCGGAGACTGTGTGAACTAGCTCATCCCTTGTGAGGGCCTTACCGACTCATCAGCTAGTGGCACATATCCCTAACAAACCGTCCCATACCGGCGTGATTAAAATGGTCTTAAAATACATGGAAATGGATTAAATATTTTGACTGTTGCGATTCCAATCGGACTTACAACCTGTAACTCTGCCTGAGTATCAGGCAAGTGTTCACTGTTGGCCGGAGGAGGGCTGGTCCCCCGACTAAGCCTGGTTTCTCCCAAGGTTTTTTTTTTCCATTTTGTTGGAGTTTTGGTTCCTTACCGCTGTTGCCTTTGGTTTGCTTAAGTTGGGGACACTTGCTTGATATTCAGGAGTGTTTTTTGATATCCCTGCATTGGCGCCGTTGTATGCGAACTGAGCTGAGCCGGACGATTATGTCACTGTTTTCTCCAGTGCCGATATACATAAATTAACTAGACTAATAACTACTGATCTTTGTAACGGAATGAATCAATAATATATAAAATAAGCTGGACAATGACACCATTTTCTTTGGGAGCTGCTGTGCACCCAAAAATGATTTGCCAATTAATGTAAAGCTACGGAGCCCCTAAAGGGACGTGGTGGTGGAAAAAAAAAATGGGATGGGAGGAATTTTTTTTAAAGAATTCTTTTGCGTTCCCATGCAAAACTTTGCGTTCCCTCGCAAAGATGTTTGCGTTCCCATGCAAAGATGTTTGCGTTCACATGCAAAACTTTTGCGTTCCCTCGCAAAGATGTTTGCGTTCGCACGCAAAGATATTATCGTTCCCTTGCAAAACCTGTTGTAAGCTCGGACAAAACCTTCCTGTTTAATGTCTCTCTGGCTGGCAGTAGTGTTTATTAAGTCAGCTCGAGCATTAATACACACAAATGATGCGCGGCACATTTAGAGTTTGAACTTGTTTGATACAAATATAAAGAAATGCGGTCAGTGCATAAGGAGTTCAGTAAACTTGGCAATATATTCATGTATTCGAGCTTCCCGGATCAATAACTCGTGAATTAAATGTTGTTAAAACACAAATGCAGCTATTTCCAATCAAAGTAACATAGACAACGAGCTACAACAACCCAATTTTCCAAATGTGCTTTATAATATATAAAATTGTCTCAACAAGCCAGCGGCGAGACAAGGGTCTGTCTGAAAAGTGCAAAACCCAAACCCCTTTTTCTCATTTTATATTATGAAAAACGCTCAATAACTTCACTGTAACACGTCACTATTCTCCTGCTGGTTGTACTAGAACACTTAGTTTGATAAAAAAAAAAATTATATATAACTTTTATGATTAAAACATAAATATTAATAACTTGTAATGCCATCAAATTCAGTAAGCAATTATCATGCTGGTCCATGCTGGTTTTAAGTATGTAAACTGCATAACATCATTTGTGTAAAGAAGGCCTTTTTGTGCTACTTGCCAAACTAAGTGTTGTAGTGTAACCAGCAGGAGAGCAGTGATGTTTTAACTGAGTTTTGTTACACTACAGTGTGTAACATTGAAGTTATTAATGACTAATTTTGTAGAAATGCTTTTCTGATTTTGCACTTTTTAGACGGTCCCTTCGGACTTGTCTCACCGCTGCCTGCTAATAGAGACCAATTTATATATTATAAAGCTTGTTTGAGGAAAATCAGGTTCATGTAGCTCGTTGTCTACGTTGGAAATAGCTGCATTTGTGTTTTAGCAACGTTTAGTTCCCGAGTTATTGATCCAGGAAGCTCGAACTTTACTGAACTCCTAAAGCACTGACCGCATTTCTTTATATTTGAGTCAAACAAGTTCAAACTCCTCCCATCCCTTTTTTTCCCCACCACCACGTCCCTTTAGGGGCTCCATATAAAGCTGCTTTGTCACAATTTGCATTGTAAAAAGTGCTATATAAGTAAAGGTGACTTGACTTGACTTGACTTGTTGAGGCAGATTGGCAGCAACGGCCATTAGGATTGTTTGTGATTTGGTCTTAACGACTTAGGAGTCCTCTTGACTACTAACGTTTTGCAGATTTAAGAGCCAGTTTTAGTGCTAAAATGCTTTGTGAAATACACTTAGAGCAAAAATTTAGGAGTCCCAAAATTAGGACTGACACACCCATTATTTTTAAGAGATTCTCCTAAATCAACAAGTTAAGAGCTAGTTGTAGCCTTTAGATGTTTTGTGAATTTGGCACCAGGTTCTGTTCTCAACATTGTTTGAAATGTGGTTAGCATTTATTTATCTCCTAGTATTCACCTGTGTATATTAGACTCTATATTTGTATTATCTGTCATGCATCTGCTTACCACTGCTATGGTTACATTTATCACTTCATGCGTTCTGCGAATGAAACCCATGGCTTTAATGCTACTGCCACTAAGTTATAATGTTTGAGCCACAGGAACTCACCCTCATGTTTTTCAGGAAAAAATTTGTAGAATGTCTTTGTGTTTTTTGTACATACAACACACTTTTTTTTTAAAATGTGAATTTTTTTTACTTTTATGGGTACAGCAGCTTGTTACTGGGGCATTATTCTGTCCATGTCCATGTATTTTATTCAACAGCGGATGATGATCTGTATGATCAGGATGCAGAGCTACCCTCATTTTGGAAAATTAAAGGTTATGAATAAATGCATGTTTTGCACTGGAAACTGGCAATAATTACTTGGGCTCCCTGTATTTGACCAAAATCAATGATTTTTGTTCTACCAGAAGAGTGGTTTTTGGGCAACATACTACTGTATTGGATGTTTACCTTAAAAAATACAATACTTATAATACATACAATACATAAATTTAAATGTAAGTATATGGCCCATTTTCACTGTACATAGATTCAGGGGAGTGTAGAGTGAAAAAAGCATGCAAAAGTGTTTATTCAAATAGGTGTGATAATAAGTTCACGGACACTTATTCTGTGAGGTTGTCATCATAGAATATGTGGTGGAAAAAAAAAAGTGTTGTGAGTGTTTACTTTGACTAAAAATTTGCTGTGGTGAATTTGTTCTGCACAGTACTGAATTAAGAAACCATTGGTCTGTTTGCCTCTTTCCTAGCTTAATGTCTAACTGCAAGCATAGCCACAGTTGCAAGAAGGAATCCTCCAATTCATTAATCATTTTAAGGTCTATACTCAAAGGACAGTGTAGAACTGCCTTTACAGTATATAGGCATTTTACAATACAGGATGAAAGGAAATGCATTCTGACTGTACAGTCGTGGCCAAAAGTTTTGAGAATTACATAAATATTAGTTTTCACAAAGTTTGCTGCTAAACTGCTTTTAGATCTTTGTTTCAGTTGTTTCTGTGATGTACTGAAATATAATTACAAGCACTTCATACATTTCAAAGGCTTTTATCGACAATTACATGACATTTATGCAAAGAGTCAGTATTTGCAGTGTTGGCCGTTCTTTTTCAGGACCTCTGCAATTCGACTGGGCTCTCAATCAACTTCTGGGCCAAATCCTGACTGATAGCAACCCATTCTTTCATAATCACTTCTTGGAGTTTGTCAGAATTAGTGGGTTTTTGTTTGTCCTCCCGCCTCTTGAGGATTGTCCACAAGTTCTCAATGGGATTAAGATCTGGGGAGTTTCCAGGCCATGGACCCAAAATTTCAACGTTCTGGTCCCTGAGCCACTTAGTTATCATTTTTGCCTTATGGCACGGTGCTCCATCGTGCTGGAAAATGCATTGTTCTTCACCAAACTGTTGTTGGATTGTTGGAAGAAGTTGCTGTTGGAGGGTGTTTTGGTACCATTCTTTATTCATGGCTGTGTTTTTGGGCAGAATTGTGAGTGAGCCCACTCCCTTGGATGAGAAGCAACCCCACACATGAATGGTCTCAGGATGCTTTACTGTTGGCATGACACAGGACTGATAGTAGCGCTCACCTTTTCTTCTCCTGACAAGCCATTTTCCAGATGCCCCAAACAATCGGAAAGGGGCTTCATCGGAGAATATGACTTTGCCCCAGTCCTCAGCAGTCCATTCACGATACTTTCTGCAGAAGATCAATCTGTCCCTGATGTTTTGTTTGGAGAGAAGTGGCTTCTTTGCTGCCCTTCTTGACACCAGGCCATCTTCCAAAAGTCTTCGCCTCACTGTGCGTGCAGATGCGCTCACACCTGCCTGCTGCCATTCCTGAGCAAGCTCTGCACTGGTGGCACTCCGATCCCGCAGCTGCATCCTCTTTAGGAGACGATCCTGGCACTTGCTGGACTTTCTTGGACGCCCTGAAGCCTTCTTTACAAGAATTGAACCTCTTTCCTTGAAGTTGCTGATGATCCTATAAATTGTTGATTTAGGTGCAATCTTAGTAGCCACAATATCCTTGCCTGTGAAGCCATTTTTATGCAACGCAATGATGGCTGCACGCGTTTCTTTGCAGGTCACCATGGTTAACAATGGAAGAACAATGATTTCAAGCATCACCCTCCTTTTAACATGTCAAGTCTGCCATTCTAACCCAATCAGCCTGACATAATGATCTCCAGCCTTGTGCTCGTCAACATTCTCACCTGAGTTAACAAGACGATTACTGAAATGATCTCAGCAGGTCCTTTAATGACAGCAATTTCCAATATTTATGTAATTCTCAAAACTTTTGGCCATGACTGTAGTCTTGATCTAGTTTTGTGTGGTTTAACTTTGTGGCGAAGACAAAGTTCCCATGAGAACCTACACTGAGATAAAGAAAGAAAAGAAAAAAAGTATTTAACCTTATTCAAGACAGTTCTTAAAGACACATAACAATAAGAAAAGACTTTCTGTAGTTACTTTTTTTTGTCAAAAAGACCTTACACTTAAGACAGATTTAGTAATTTTTGTGTTGCACAGTGACAAGCTGATTCTAAATAAAAATTACAATTGGTTATAAATTAGGTTTTAAAAACATTGAGATTTATACGTTTCATTCAAAAATAAGTTCAAATACATTCCCTCTTGTGTCACACTGTTCTGTCAGACTCGCATTCCTGCTTCGGTCCCTCAAGCCGGCGGCATTGGCTTGGACTTCCGGGCCTGCAATGTTGTCCTGGGCCTTCATCTTGATTTTTCTGGGGTCTCCAACTTTTCTAGCTCCATCTCCATTGGTCAGCCTCCAGGCTCCACCCAGGAATTCCAGTTACTGATTTTTGTCACCTGTATCTCGTTTAGTCCCCCTTATTAACTTGTGTGTATTTATACTCCTGGTGCCGTATTGACAAAACATTTTATCTTACCACTAAGAGTTCTCCTAAATGGCAATAAAAGTTCTTAGCTAAGAGTTTATTCTTAAACCCTATTCACAAAGCTCCTGAGACAAACTTTTACTAAGGAATGGAGAGAAGTCTTAAGCTAAGAGTAAGGGTGGGGTTGACCTTAATGCTTTGGATGATGTCAACACACTTACTAACTATGTCTACAGTCATTGGCTGATGGGGCAGGGGTCTCTGACAGTGATTTAATCATAGAAATATTGCAGAAAGATTTTGCCATATTCCCATTATTTCAACCTCGAGCCCTCGATCACGCCCTTAGACAGCACGCCAAATATGCTTATTATAATTTTTTTTATTCTGTTCAATAATTTGTAAGTGTGAACTCATGAAAACAACTGCTACATTATATATTTATTGCATTTTATTATAGATTCAAATCTATAAATCAAAATATTTATAGCATTTATGAAGAAAAGGTTCAGCACCCAAGGCCCTATGGCTATTGCCTCAATGGTGTACAGTGTCTTTGGGATTGCCTCAGCGTCGGATTGTTGAGGCAGATTGGCAGCAACGGCCATAAGGATTGTTTGTGATTTTGTCTTAACAACTTAGGAGTCCTCTTGACTACTAAGGCGCAGTTTTAAGAGCCAGTTTTAGCACTAAAATGCTTTGTGAAATACACTTAGAGAAAAGATTTCGGAGTCCTAAAGTTAGGACTGACACACCCATTATTTTTAAGAGATTCTCCTAAATCAGCAAGTTAGGAGCTAGTTGTAGCCTTTAGATGTTTTGTGAATTTGGCACCAGGTTCTGTTCTCAACATTGTTTGAAATGTGGTTAGCATTTATTTATCTCCTAGTATTCACCTGTGTATATTAGACTCTATATTTGTATTATCTGTCATGCATCTGCTTACCACTGCTATGGTTACATTTATCACTTCATGCGTTCTGCGAATGAAACCCATGGCTTTAATGCTACTGCCACTAAGTTATAATGTTTGAGCCACAGGAACTCACCCTCATGTTTTTCCAGTTGATATTTTGTAGAATGTCTTTGTGTTTTTTACTTATTTATTTTTTCATACAACACACTTTTAAAAAATGTGTAAAAAATGTACTTTTATGGGTACAGCAGCTTGTTACTGGGGCATTACTCTCAAAAGGATGTCCATGTATTTCATTCAACTGTGGATGATGATCTGTATGATCAGGATGCAGAGCTTCCCTCATTTTGGAAAATTAAAGGTTATGAATAAATGCATGTTTTGCACTGGAAACTGGCAATAATTATATTTGCCCAAAATCAAATATTATTGTTCAATCAGAAGAGTGTTTTTACATACTACTGTATTGGGTGTTTACCTTAAAAAATACAATACTTAAAATACGTACAATACATGAATTTAAATGTAAGTATATGGCCCATTTTCACTGTACATAGATTCAGGGGAGTGTAGAGTGAAAAAAGCATGCAAAAGTGTTTATTCAAATAGGTGTGATAATAAGTTCACAGATCAAATGCTACTTCTCTGGGGTGGTTTTGACAGAATATGTGGTAAAGAAAAAAAAGTGTTGTGTCTACTCATACTGTGTAAATTTGTTCCGCACGGTACTGAATTAAGAAATCATTGGTCTGTTTGCCTCTGACCACCTTCCTAGCTGAAAGTCTAAATGCAAATTAAGACAGATCAGGCTAAGCAATAGTTGCAAGAAAGAATTCTTTGATTCAATTAATCATCTTAAGTTCTATACTCAATGGACAAGTGTAGAGCTGCCTTTACAGCATGTATGAATTTTACCATACATGAGAAAAGGAAATGTTTTCAGACTTGGTCTGTGTAGTCCTTATCTAGTTTTGTGAGGTTGTAACTTTATAAGACAAGGTTCTCATGAAAACCTAGACTGTGATGAAAAAATAAAGGTGCTTACACATAACCTTCAGCAGTTCTTTAACATAAAAAACAAACAAAACAAGGGATGTTGTTTGATGTGAATTTTATTAAACAATAATTCAGGGTGTTACTGATTTTTGGCCATACAAAACAGTATTAGAAAATATAAATAAAAGTTTTTTGATGTTTTTTTTGTTTGCCAAAACCACTCAGTACATGTCTGTGTGTAAAAATAAACATACTTTAGACTATTATGGCAGTAAGTTTACATGTAGTGTTATCAAAATAATAATAATAACAAAACAGAAAATAAAAGAAAATCCACAGGTCATACATATTTTTTATTTTATACTGAAAACTCTCAATTCATGTGAAATTGTGTGGGTAACTTTAGTTGCTAGTCAAAACAAACTGAACTCCAGTTCAATTATGGAATATGATGTAGTGGTTAACTTCTCTTTAACATGATTTACTTGATGCTTGATTGAAAGAGAGATGATAACTGTATTGCTTGACAATGTGAATAAAATAAAAAAAATTTAACAGTTTATGTAATAACATTTTGATGTTTATTTTGGGAGCAATTTATTGTAATGTTTAGAAAGGAAAGTTAGTGTTTTGTATGGAGATGAGTGGTTCTGAATAAATGCAGAGATGCAAAGAGACCAGATCGTAGTGGCAGATGCAGCTGAAGTCTACGGCTCATAGTAACAGGCAGGTGCATTTGGACAACTTCTCCTGGCTCAGCAGACCATGCTGGCTTGTGGCCAAGTTCTGGATCAGGCCCCAGAAGTGTTTGAAGCTGATGCCTTCCCCATCTTTCACACCCATCTGCTTCAGCACTTCTCCAAAATGATCCGACTAGAGCAGAAAAAGAGAGTGGAAAACCTCACTGATGTTCATGTATTCTGTCAAAATGTAACTCATTTAAAAAAGTTTTTTTCTCTTTTTCATTTGAAAAATTGCATTTTGTCGCCCTCATGTGGGTCGTCTAATATAATTTGGAGTCCATTTCCCCCTTTTTAATGTTCTTTAATCACTCTGCAATTTCAAATACAGTGAGAAGATTTCAGTTATAATCTTTAAATATATAATAGACTATCATATATATATATATATATATTTATATATATATATATATATATATATTAATATCAAATTAAATGAAACTTTGCAATGCTTGCATAATCATACACGATAAATCTGTACAATGACAGTATATATAATTTTTCATCCTTTTACAAACATGTCACATAATAAATTGTGAGCACGTTAACATCAACACTAAGTACTGCTCAAATGTTACAAGTATCATTTATCTCAAAGCATTCGCTCTTCATTCAACTAAAAGAAATATAAAGTCTTGTATGTCACAAGTTCTCCCTCAAGCTGTAGAAGGCCTGCCATAACATGATCTGGTGCCGACTGTAACTGAAGAGCAGGAGAAACTATTTATCTTTCAGCTCAACGGCAGCCACCATTTTGCTCCCTGAATGGAGCCACACCCAGTGTCCTTCGCCGGCTCAACCTGAGTTCAAACTGATCTGTGTAATCAGACCACGCCTCTAACTAAGGAAAGAAACTGTGGGAAACATTATCGGAGAAACCAACCAATCCTTCACACAAAACTTATACTGGAAAAATGTTAAATTATGGTAACAAATGGCAGTTGTGCTCAAAACTTTTCTATAATAAATGCAGTGATGATGTTACAGGCATTAGGGGAAAGTGTGTTTTTTTACACACCGTTCCTAACTGAAATAAGTTAAATGGACAGACAATCATAATTAAAGCCTGCATGTTAGCTGCAAAACTGGCCTTTCCAGCACAGGGGGCCAGTAATAACAAAGACAAAGGACTGTGTTTCCTACACACACTCACACAAACACCACCAGACTAAAAAAAACATTAACTTAACCCATAAGCTATACTAATCATACTTTTTATATCTAAAAAATATATTAACAATATTTTACAGCAAAAATAAATAGGCCTAACATTATTGTACCAAAAAAATGATTATCAATTGTTAAGCTGCAACAACAGCACAAGCTTAATACATTCACCGGACATGAGTCATAACAGTTTTTAGTCATTCTTATCTACTGGAATGAATAGCAACATGGGTTTTACCTTGACTAAGTTTGGCATCTGGGAGGAGAGAAGGTTCTTGAACTCATCTACCTTCAGCGTAGGCCGATTATCAGAAGAAGCAGAATGGAAGTTTGTGACCAAGGTGTTAATGGCCTTCTCAAGGTCAGAATACTGCAGAATTAAGAGAGTACAAGATGTTGTGTATATAGAGAGACAGAAAATTGTATGAATAATAATACGGATGGAGGTTCTGCTTAAAAATGTTTCATTTAAAAGGGTTTCATAGCCTGATTTTTTTTTAGGAGAAACTGTTTTAAGTTTAAGTTTCTTTATAGTTCTTTAGAAAACCACCTATGTGTTGAACTTTTTTTGTTTTTTCAGTTTTGTTTTTTCTGTTTGGAAATGATTCATTTTGGTCTGTTAAAATCTGTTACTTCTGATCTTTTATAATGATGCACAATAAACTTCAGACTGCGCTCGGTTTTATATCGATCGTTCACATTTAAAGATCCATAAGCTTGTGCTTTTCTTCACTCTCTTCAAGAGCACTATCAATGGAGCCTGTAAACTGTGTGTATTCAAACCCTGCTCACTCTCACACAATTATATAGTACCAGAAATACCTGCATGTCAGGCCGTGATAACCCGCCCTCTGTGCAATATTTATCTAAGCTCAGTCTTTATGACTGAAACCATTTCCCTGTTTTGTTAAGACAAAAGGTTAGGGTTTCATTGTTATGGCTCGACATACATTTACTGTAAGATGTTGAAATAATACATAAAAATATTGTGGCTGCAATAATAAAAAAAATTTCAGCCTTGACTATTCACTTCCACCCAGAGGCAATCCTCATCTTGAGGCCTCTCTGCTAAGAGTCTGATTAATCCCCCGTGCTTTCCATTTCTACACAATGTCTGTATGTCAAACCTAGTGAGCTGCCTGCTTAGACAGCATTTTTGTTGGTGGTGGTGGTTGGTAGGAACGCAGGCAGCTCACTAGGTTGACACAGCCATTGTGTCGTTTGCATGAATAAAATTGCGAACGTTTCGGTCTCGACTCATATGGCTTGAATTATCTTGACATTGGCCACATTTCTAAGATTCTTTCTTTGTTAGGCACTTTTCACACAGGACGCGTTCCTGCGTTCAAAAACATGGAGATCCAACGCAGCGGGATGTCAAAGAAGCCTCGAGAGGTTTTTCAAAGTTGATTTTTTTTTTAAATTTACATGAAACGCTATGACTATGACACCAGATATGAATAACAGTGAGAGAAAAACATGTCCGCATAAAAAAATCAAGCAAACAAACAAACAAACAAACAGAAAACAACACAGACGAGGTACCGCGTCAGAGGCACTTGGAGTTATTGAATGCTCATACAAAAAGAAAACAGAAGCCAAGAACTATTAAAAAAAACATAAATAACTTTTATAGAAACAAGTTTTCTTGTTTTAGCTCATTTGACAGCAGCTCATTACCGAGCCTGACAAACACGAAGTTTCAAGAGAACAAACCGACGAAGCGCAGCTTACGTATAATACTCAAACAGCGTAAATGTAAAATCACAAATCTATAATATAACGTACACCACATACCTGTGTCGCCATTTGACGTGATTTGTTTTATTTTCTTGCCTCTAGATAAACTTTACTGTTCCCGTCGTGCAGTACTCCTTACTTTACCCTCTCAGCGTCCCATCGCTTCTGTCACATCTTGGCTGACATCCTGAATCCTCCCACTCAGGGGAAAAAAAACAAAAAAACTAAACTAAACCCACCTTCGTTGTCAGTGACCGCTATGGGAAAAATGTCTCCTGTAATTTGATGCTTTAGGACAGTAAACCTCACGGGGCGGAGACGATCGGGTTTCATACGCTGCACACTCTGGAAAAAACTCTGGAAAACCAGGTTTCCGTATGACACATTCTTGTTGATGGATGAAACTATTGGAAAACAGACTTGCTGCTCCTTTGGGAACACATCTGGAAGCTCTCAGAATAAAAATGCTTTTGCGCAACAACAGGCCCCAACTTCAGAACGGATATTACGCCTAGTTTTTTAGTCTTGTGGCATGTCCTCTTTGTTTTAAAGAACTGAGAAGTTAGAAGCTGTCAGATATTCAATGTACAGTTTTGGCCAGCATTACTGTATGTTTTGTTTCTTTCCAGGAAGCTATCAGAAATACTGTATAGTGGGATTCCCATTGAGTATATAAGGCGTGTCCTGGTGTAGATTTCAAAATTCACAGACTTTGGCTGTCTTCCTCTCCTTGTTTTCTGAAGAGTTCTGGTAATGCACAGGCAAGGGCATGCTCAGCATTTTGGGTGGGTGCTCTGAGATTATGAGACATGACACTCCTTTGACAGCATTACAGCTGCATATTACTAGTACAGAATGTAGGACAGCATTGTACAGGTGTGTAAGCATGCAGATTTACACATAAACAAACTGAGCAATGAATTAGTCAGCCTGTCCTCATCTTCAAACAGTTGCGCCACCTTATTGTGCAAGTTTAAAAATGGTAATTGATATCTAGTGTGCTTTGTATAACTGACTCACACAAGCAGCATTACACAGTCACACTATAATCATATGAATATTTCAGGTGTCCAGACTTATTTTTATGCGAACATATAGACACGCAAACTCGGACTGAACTGAATATTTTTTTTAGACATTTCGTTTCATGTTTTTTACAGTTAAAAAAAAAAGTACTTTAATGAAAAACTAATTTTAATATTATTACAAAGTGCACATTTTAAAAGTGTACTTGAGTGTTGAGAAACAGTCAATCTTTATGTACTCTATCTGCAAGATATACTTTTAAGATTTGAAGTACTTTATACAAGTGCACATTCAATGCAATTAAGTACACTTCTTTTTCACAAGGGAATACAAAGGCCCCTTGTTTCTGTCTTATTAAGTGTATTTGTCAGTTGTCTTTGGTGCATGTTGATTCTGGTTTGTTACTGTATGTCAATTTAAAAACATCTTGGCCCCATGTTCAAGTAAATTGTAAATGATCACAGTTTTTCTCTTGCTTTCTATAGCATTTGTATAGTTTTTTAGGTGTGAGCACTCACTGCAGATGTTTCAAATCAGTAAAAGTCTACATTCTTCACATACCACATTTTGATGGCAAACTGCCATTTGCAAACTGCCTGTTTTACCTGGAGTCTACCTCAAATGTAACACACACAAAGAGAACAAATGTACTATGTACAGACTCGTGTTTATACTTGTATGGTTGTGATGCATAGATTATGCATGCTTCAGAGTTCAGTATTTGCTCATGAGTGTGTCATCATCATCTGCTTAGAGCTGCTTCAGTGGATGTTGTCCTCTCATGGCATCTAAAAAGACAATGGAATATACACTGATCAGCCATAGCATTAAATCCACTGACAGGTGAAGTGAATAACATTGATTACAACGGCACCTGCCAAGGAGTGGGATATATTAGGCAGCGAGAAATCGGTCAGTTCTTAATTTCAAATGTTGGAAGCAGGAAAACAGGCAAGCAAAAAGATTTGAGACGCATTGACAAGGGCCAAATATGGACAAGTTTTGTCTGGTGTTCTTAGCATGCAGTGGTTAGGAAAGGTGCAAAGAATGGCAACTGGTGAAATGACCTCAGGGTCATGAGCACCCAAGGCTCATTAAAGCATGTGGGAAGCGAAGACTAGCTGTATACTGAGATCACACAGAAGAGCTAATTTAGCTCAAACTGCTGAAAAATGTAATGCTTCCCATGATAGAAAGAATAACACAGTTTACTGCATATAGGGCTGTGTATAGCCGCAGACCGGTCAGAATGCAAATGATGACCCCTGTCCACCATCGAAAGTGCCCACAATGGTCACAGTTCAAAAATTGTTCAGGAATGGTTTGAGGAACATGACAAAGAGTTCAAGATGTTGCCTTAGCCTCCAAATTCCCCTGATCTCAATGCGATTGAGCATTCATAGGACGTGCTGGACCAACAAGTTTGATTCATGGAGGTCTCACCTCACAAATTACAGGACTTAAGGGCCCAATATACTCAATTTCATTCTTCTCTTTCGGGTAAAAAAAAGTTTGAAATATACTGTTACTTTTAGCGAACATCCCAATGCTACCCTTGCTGTTGTGAGCGGCATTCTGACATGGAAGAGAAGTTGTTGAATAAAGTCGTTATTTTTGTTTGTTTTTTGAGCACAAACACTTCTTCAATTAAGGTTGAACCACTGTAGTCACATGGACTATTTTAACGATGTCTTTACTGCCTTTCTGGCCTTGAAAGTGTTAATAATGTTAAAGAGCGAATGCTTTGAGATAAATGATACTTGTAACAATGATATAAGTCTATCGGAGGCCAGAAAGCTCTCGGATTTCATCAAAAATATCTTCTGTTCCAAAGACGAACAAAGGTCTTACGTGTTTGGAACGACATGAAGGCGAGTAATTAATGACAGAAATTTCATTTTTGGGTGAACTAACCCTTTAAGGATCTGGTGCACCAGAGTTGTTTTGGCAGCACAAGGGGGACCTACACGATATTAGACAGGTGTTTTTAATGTTGTTGCTGATCAGTTTATATATTCAACATGTGTATATATACAACATTAAAACCACCTAATATTTTGTAGGTCCCCCTCATGCTGCCAAAACAGCTTTGATGCATTGAGGCATGGACTCCACAAGACTTCTGAATGTGGCCTGTGGTATAACTGGCACCAAGACATTAGCAACTTTACTTAATTTCTAGAGCATATGGTCAACTTTTTTTTCCTTTTTTTTTGCCAAACCCACTAGCAACATCAAGCCATCCACTTTTCAAACTGCTTGTCTTTTAAGAAATGATATCAGGGTTCCTTCCAATCTGTTCAGTGTGTACATATAAAAGTATAAGCAGGAAACCATGAGTACATAGGATTAGTTCCCTGTCATCTCAACAAGGGTTGAAACTTGACTGATTACGAATTTACTTTGCCTAATCTGACGCCAATGTCACAATACCCTATCCTGTTCAAACCTGTACTGAATCTACATCTGCCCTGCCTTAATATCTTATAACTACTGACATCACAGAGCCATGACTCTCCCTGAATCCGCTTCAACCATGGGCGTTTCAATCCTTTCATCAGTACTGGGACAATGTGTCCCAATGTATATTTCTGTTCTCAAAGGATTACCTTACTTTAAAATGAAAATTACCCCAAGCTTTACTCACCCTCAAGCCATCCTATGTCTATTTGACTTTCTTCTTTCTGATGAACACAATCGGAGTTATGTTAATACATATCCTGATGCCTCCAAGCTTTATAATGGCAGTGAACGGAATTAACAAGTATGAAGCTCAAGAAAGTGCATCCATCCATGATAAACACACTCCACAGGGCTCTAGAGCAGGGTTTTTCAAACTTTTTGTGTGTGTGGACCACTATTTGTAATCAAAAAATTTTGCGGACCACCTCATAACACACATAATAAAATGTCTACACACAGACTTACCTGAATTAATCCGCACCTCTAAATAGGCTTACAAGCACTACTATAACTAGTCATCACATCAATTGAATGCAAATGTTATATCAATATAGGCCTACATATTCTTTTAATTTTTTTTAATGGGAATTTCCTGGTAAAATGAAGGTAAAATATTATTTTATTTTGCCTTTCCACGGACCACCAGTGGTCCGCGGACCACAGTTTGGGAATGACTGCTCTAGAGGGTTTATAAAGGCCTTCTGCAGTGAAGCGTGACATCATTTTTTTCATAATTTGAATATGGAAAGTGTAGGACGTAGCATTTGTGAAGCGTTTTAAACTGCGAGAGTTTTATAAATTCTTCGTAAGTTGAATACGGAAGCTGGATATTTTACTTTATAACTTGTTAAATACGGATATTTTTCTTACACGAATAAATTGCTTCACTTCAGAAGGCCTTTATTAATCCCCCGGAGCCGTATGGAGTACGTTTATAATGGATGGATGCACTTTCTTGAGCTTCATACTCATTGGTCCCATTCACTGCCATTATAAAGCTTGGATCCGTCAGGATGTTTAGTACTATAACTCCTATTGTGTTCATCAGAAAGAAGAAAGTCGTATAGGATGGCTTGAGGGTGAGTAAAGCTTGGGATAATTTTTATTTGAAAGTGAACTAATCCTTTATTTAAACAAATGGACCACCATTGCAATCTTCTAATGAGACCTCAAGATGACTTGCAATGATTTAAAATAAGAAAAAAACAAACATTACATGAGCCAAAACAACTAAAAATATTTAAAAAATCACAATATAAAAATATAAAAATCTATTTTAATTTGATACTATTTTCTAAGGACAAATATTGTCTTTTTCCACGGGACAGAGTCGTTTAAGCTCCATATGCAATACAGAATTGATTATTAAGATACAGTTTTGTTTCCTACGATGATTTCTACAAATAATTGTTCTTTAATTAAATGGTATTAGAAAACAAATGCAAATTCTCTAAATCCCCTCTAAGTTTTTATGTCTACTCATATTATCAAATGACGGACTAAGGAAATTAGTTTGTTATGCTGATTTTATCTGCAAAATATGATGCTGATTATAAAGTAGCATAAAACTGCTGATTTACCTCAAGGAATGTTGCTGTTTTGTGCTGTTAAAAGTAATTTTGCGCTATTATTGAGCTTAACAATATTGACATTAGAGCAAATATAACCCCAGAATCGTTGATTAACTGAGTGACAAGCAAAACAAGCAAACAAATACATACATAAAAATACTGAAAAAAAACTAAATACTGAATTAATGTAGAAGGTGACAAAAGTCTCAAGAAAAATGAGAAAAATGCAACCCAGATTAAGACTATGTTGAGGATGTCACTCTGTGAATATTTCGACAATTTATATTTAACACTCCACTGGAATATTCTGAGGAACTGTTTATGGTGGCAATCTCACTGCATTTTAAAGCTAACATAGACACAAGTTTTGAGTATCCTGTGTTTTAGTCACTGACTACTATGAGAAGACCTATCACAGACGGCTGAAAGGAAGACGAGGTTTTTGCTGCTCAAGACAAATAAAGGCTAACTTCAGTTGTGTGATAGTCAGACATAAAAGATGAGTATCTGGCTGATGATGATCTGGGTATCTCACACTGTGGTAACAGGTAAACAGATTTTAGTCATTTTGTAGTGAAGCAATTTGTTAACTCTAAATTTTAGTCTTTAGTAATTTTTTGTGAAATTTATATAAAAAACAAGTTGGTAACATTTTATTTTGATATTCCACTTCTACTAACTATAAGTAACTTTACAACTACATGTCAATTATAGTACCAGTTATTAGAGTATTAGACTGTCTTCTTGATATCTGCTAACACTTTATTTTGATGGTCTCTCAATAGACATTCTACTGACTATAAGTAACTTTGCAGGTACATGCCAACTTATTCTACTAACGTAACAGTGTACTAAAACTGAGCGTTTGTTGACATGAAGTTGCAAATTAATGAGAGTTGGTTGACATGTACAAAGTTACTTATAGTTAGAAGAATGTCTAAAGTGGGCGATTGAAATAAAGTGCAACCATGAAGTTGATTTGCTTCAATGGTTTACATTGATATTTAATCTGATAGATTTAATCAGATATATTTATATTTATTTTCATATTTGTGTTTTTTATGTATTGTATGATTTTAGTTCTCATTGGTAGGCTGGTCTGCATGATCATTTTATAACTATTAAAAATGAAATGCTTCTTTACGTTGTTCAAAAATGTGTTGTATAAAAGCCCTAGTAGGAAATATTCAGAAGTATTAACACTATAACATAATATTACGATCTATCTCGTCTAGCGACAAAGCCGTACATTGTGACACAGTGGCCGACAGTGGCTGAGGTGTTGGTTGGAGAGGACGTCGTTTTAAAGTGCAACATTGCGGAGTTGTACTCCACATGTTCCACGGTAGCTTGGCTGAGAGTCATTCCTGAGAATACAACAATCAGCCTCACCGACAGACTTCAAATTGATTCTCATCAATCGTCCAACCAGTGGACCAGTATTTGTACTGCTGTTATCACCAATTCAACGGTGCATGACTCCAGTATGTACTATTGTGCAGCTGTGCAAAGCCGCTTTGCTCACATTGGCAATGGATCCAGGGTTATTGTGAAAGGTGAGATCAGTTCGGATTAAAAATAATAATAATCTCTTTATTTTGAATTAATTATGATTAATTCTTTTGTTTATAGTAATATAAGTACAGAAGACAAAAGATGTCATTTTTGGTAGCACCATCAGGTCAACTTAGGACTTTGCAAAATATTAACCAATGGGCTGTCCAAAGCTGAAGTACAAAACAACACACAACAGCTAAGATTTAATAATCGCATTTATATCCAAGATTAAATATTTCATTCTTGTTTCTACACGCTGAGTTATCCATGGCTCCCATTTATACTTAAAAATATAGGTTCCAAAAAGGGGGGTTTGTGGCAGTGCAATGGTAACAGCATATTGGCTTCTCCAAAGAACATTTCAGTGAACATTTCTTAAAAGAACCAATTTTTTCTTAGAGTGAAGAAACTTTAATAACCCAAAGTACTTTTTTCCACTATAAAGAACCTTTAGTGCAATATTAAAAGATATTAAAAGTTCTTAATGGAATCACCAATGCCAATAAAGAACATTTATTTTTACGAGTGTAGCCTCTGTGCCTCACACTTTAAATACCACAGATTTACAGAAAACCCATTGGACAGCAACATAATGACTACCTCAAACAGTTCCTTTGGATGCTAGTATTTCTTTCCATTATAACCAAATGTTTCTCCTAATCTCTTTCCAGAACACACTGTGTTTCCTGTTATTGATATTTTTACACCGCTGATCCCAAACGGTCCTTTAGTCCCTCTTTATTGTGTTGTAACTGGGGTCGAAGCTTCTCAGATTCATATGTCCTGGGCTGTAGAGGGGAGAAAAGAGAAAGGACAGAGAGTTTTGGTACATGGGAATGATGGTGCCATCCAGATCACCAGGAACCAAATCCTGATTACTGCTGAGGAATGGGACAGGAAGGTGGAGAGCATGTGTGTGGTGGAGTTTGGAGGACAGGTCTATACCAAGACCCTTCAGCGACATGGTACAGTATAACAATATCTCTAAAATATACACTGCCATTTAAGAGTTTTGGGATTAATAAAAAAAGAATTGCATTTGTTTTTTTCAAAACTTTCCACACAAATCCAAGAATTACACACAAAATGCAAAATGCCACACATCTCTGGCAAAATGAAGCACTGAATTCAAAATATCACAAATACTTCTCAAATGCAAGCATTTGTTTTACACTTCAAACACCTTTGCCATAATATTCTATTGTTGGACATATCACACAGTTATTCAAAACCTAAGCTGGTCTTTCATGAACTCCTATGTACATTTCTGTACAAGATAGAAAGTAATTGGCGATGTTTAGAGATGTTGAAAAATTCATGGTAAACGCGAAAGCAAAATTGAAACCAAACTATTTATTTTTTTACTGGAAGCATTTGTGGTTGTGAATTCAGTATTACACCGTACAAAAGAAAAGAAATACATCAATCATGTGTAGTTGGACAGAAACAATGGTTGTGTTGGAAAAAGGAAATCAATATATTTCTTGTGTTTTTTTGTGTTACATAGAGAATTGTGTGTTGTGTTTTGCATTCATTGTTGAAATTGGATTGAGTCGAAGGTAGAGAATTTGTGTATGGTTTTGCAGATTTGGTGTGTGGTTCTGGTGTTTGAGTGTCAGGTTTCAGAAATTGCGTGATAAGTAAGGATTTTGTGTGTAAGCAGCTGAAAAAAACTGTATTGAAGAAAAGTGACAGTAAAGGCACTTATAATGTTACAAAAAATTTCTATATAAAATAAATGTTGTTCTTTTGAACTTTCTATTAATCAAGGATTTGTGGAAAAGAAAATGGTTGGTTTCCACAAAAATTGAATGGGTGCAACTGTTTTCAACATTGATACCAGCAGCAAATTGTGCAGCAAATCAGCAAATTACAATGATTTCTGAAGGGATCATGTGACACTGAATACTGGAATAATGTTCAGCTTTGTCGTCACAGAAATACATTATTTTCAAATGTAATAGTTTTTTTAAATTGTTATAATTTTTCAATTTTACTGTTTTCACTGAATTTTTGATCAAATAAATGCAGCCTTCGAGAATTCTGTCAAAAACATTAAAAAATCGTACTGACCCCCGTTCATTTCTTTATTCATTGTTTTTTAATGTACATCTTTATATTGAATATATGATATGCTATGCTTTTATATTTACTTTTTCATATTTTCTCTCTCCACAGATGCATCAAATGTGTGCTATGCTTTACAATACATATATCTGTCTCTCTGTTTCATTTTTGGTGTCCTGCTACTGATAACAGTGATTGTTTATAAACTGGGACGAAAATAATATTTGTGATAATGTGTCTATGCAAAAACCTATAACTTTGAAGAGTTTCAGTTCATCTATATTTTGCTTTGACAATTTTTTTTACTCTTCAAACTTATTTTGGTGTTTGGCATTGCTGTACATCAGATGAAAGATGGCAATAGCTACTAATAAATATATTGGCATTGTCATATATTTGCAGGAAGCATGTTTTGTGATCTTTTTATTTTTGAAAACTTTTTTTTGAGAACTTTTTTGAATAGTGTGTATTTTTTTGTGAAATGTCAAAGTTAATTGAAAGGATAAATTCAGACTTTCTGTGCTGAAATTTGTTTATTCCAATGCATAATATTTTTTAAAAGAATTTTAAAATATATATAGGCCTATAGTATGCCTTTTAACCCTCAGTGTTCTCTAAATCCTTATGGAAAAGTCACCATTAGTCCACCTTTAATATACAAATGTATTGAGTGACCCACTTTTTGAAATCAAATGAATTTACATCAATAATCTCAAACCAGAAAAAAATAAAATAACTATATAAACAATTTTAATTTCATATATTGTGGTATTTGTTGTTATATATTGGGGAATTTTACAGCCTATAAAGTGTCAATCATGTGTTGCTGAATAGCAAGTGTGATTATAAGGAACAAAGAGCCAGCTATTAAGAGATATTGTGTCTTATGTGACTTCGGTTATGTGTGGCACTCAGGGTCACAGACAGGAAGTGATTTTTTCTTTTCTTCAGTGTTGTTGTTTCTCCGTGTCCTCTTTATCGTGTGGTTGCATGCACCACACGAGGAAAATTGTGATGTGGACCTCATCTCATATTGGTTAATGTCCACACTTTGCTTTGTCAGCGGAAAAACTTCAGTCTCAAAAGTATAACAGTGAAACCTCAAAGATGCATAATTCCAACCCTAAAGTCTTTGGTGGAAGAGCAGAATTGCTGAATTTGTTAAAATGAAATAGGACACAAGTGTGTGCCACACTGGTTTAGTCTTAGATTGTATTCATGTATTTTGTAATTATTATCTTATTATGTTAAACAGATGGCAGTTTTCATGTTATGCATCAAGAGTGCAACAGAGATTGTATGATTTACCCGCTTTACTTACCCACCCATGCAGAATTCTTGATTCTTTGAATCCATGTGAAATTCTTTCAGGTTTAAAGTATGACTTGAAAAACCATGATATCCAGTTTCTGGATAAAATATACAGTCATTACACTTATTACATGACTTATTTGAGCAATATCACACAAGCAAGAGTGCTGTCATTCCGTATGCCACGGGTTCATAGCTGTGCTGATATAAAGACAGCTGAAAACTCATCTCTTCCGTGAACACTTAATCCCCTCATTAAAAAAAAAAAAAAAAAAAACCCTTTCCTTCCCTTTCCCTTTCTACTCTAGCTTATGGTACTGAGCAATGTATGAAACTTGTATTGTGAGCACTTCCTGTGTTATTTGCCAATTCATGAAGAATCGCTTGTTTGTTTTCCTCACTTGTAAGTCGCTTTGGATAAAAGCGTCTGCTAAATGACTAAATGTAAATGTAAATGTAGACCAGCATGATTGTAAGTGTGATATTTCTTTGACTGTATACAATAGTTCAAAAGATAATATTGAGTAACGATCATTTTGTAGACAGTATTGTTACTTTGTCTAATTTTGATCCTCTAATGAAAACAGTAACAAAAAGGCCAATGGCTGTCCTATGGTAAAGTTTTGTCACATGTATGAATGGAAAACCTTACTAACAGCAGAAAAAAAAAATCACAAAACATGTTGCAGTTGGCAGATGAGGGACACTGTAAACTGTAATGCTCAAAACAATTAATTGATTTGAGTAGGACAAACTTAAATTAAACAAATTAGTTCAGTCAAATCAACTTTTATGAGTATTTAGCACTTCTTTTTCTTTCCTGTTCTCAGAACTGATCCATTTTAAGTAAACCAAACTGTTTCATTGTTTTGAGTTTTATGAACTTATTTCTTTTAATTTAGATGAATTTAAGTTTAACTGAAACTGGGCTGGGATTAATAATTGTAAGTGTTAGTATTACAGCTTTTTAACAATCGCTAGGACACATTTCTAAATACTTAGGTCACTTTTTCCAAACTCTTCACACAGTGAGCACAACAGAAATCTATGTGGGCTGAACTGTGGATCATTTTTCATTGCTTTGGCATAAAATGCATTCAATGACTACATATTTCAAATTACATGAATTCTTTTCTCACTTCGACACAACAACCACCAAAACTCTGTGTACCTACAGGCCAATTTGCACATGCTTTCAAACCCCTTTCAACATAACACAAAACTGAATAAGACAGAAATATGCTACATTTCTACAATAATATTGTAATGAAACATATTCTGAATCTAAAAAAATCAAATACTACCAAAGCAATTAGATGGAACTGAACACTACACAAGCATTAGTCTTTCATTTTCATCCATTCAAAGGGGAAAACTTTGGAATAATTTTGAACTATAATACAAACATGGTTCGTGCAACATAAACTGCAGTGCATTATAAACAATAGAGAGTGTTCTTCTAGTTTTGTTAAGAAATTTTACAAAAGAAAACATTGTATAATGCTACTTGATGTTAGTGTTTTTAGGGCTGTGTTTTATGATTGACAAAGTGTGCTTGCTGGGTGAAAACCTTTGCTAGTGCTAAGGAAGACATGTATGGAAGGAAGGAAGTTTATTTGAGACATGTTTGAATTGTTTTGGTAAATTTAGTGCATTTTGAATTTGAAATGAACTGCTATGCCAAGATGAAAGTTGGTTAGGAGAACTGTGTGAAGAGTTTTGAAAAAATGACCTTAAGTATTGAGAAATGTGTCTTAGCGATTGAAAAAATTGTAATGGGTCAGGTGTTGATGAAAAAGATGTCTCCCACAGTGAAAATGGCTAAAGACTCAGCAGCTTGGGTTGGGTTAGGCAGGTCATTCCACCAGCAGGGAACAGTTGAGGTAAAGGTCCGTGAATGTGATTTTGTGCCTCTTTGGGATGGCACCAGAAGGTGCCGTTCACTTGCAGAACGCAAGCTTCTGGAGGGCACGTAGGTCTGAAGTAGTGAGTTTAGGTATAGAGGTGCAGACCCAGTGGTTATTCTGGCAAACATCAGTGCCTTGAATTCAATGCAAGTGGCAATTGGCAACCAGTGCAATTTTATGAGGAGAGGTGTGACTTGCTCTCTTCGGCTGCAGCATTCTGCATCAGTTCCAGAGGTTTGACAGTTCATGCTGGAAGGCCTGCCAAGAGAGCCGAGAGAGGGTTGGTTAAGACCACAAGCAGATCTGTCTTCGCAAGGTTGAAGGTGGTGGTCCTTCATCCAGCAAGAAATGTCTGTGAGGCAGGCCGAGATGCAAGCAGTTACCGTTAGATCATCTGATTAGAATGAGAGGTTGTGTTGTGTGTCATTAGTATAGCAGTGACAGGAAAAACCATGAATCTGAATGACAGATGGAGAAGAGAAGTGGTCCGAGGACTGAGCCCTGAGGCACCCCAGTAGTTAGATGTTGCAACTTAGACACCTCACCCCCACGACACCCTGAAGGACCTATGTGAGAGGTAAGACTTGAACCATTGGAGTGTGGGTCCTGAGATGCCCTTCGTCATGAGGATCTGGTGGTTAACTGTGTCAAAACAGCAGACAGATCCAGCAAGATGAGTACTGAGGCCAGCCTCAGAGCTTCAATAACCAAAAGCTGGGCAGTCTCAGTTGAGGGGCTGCTATTGAAACCAGACTGGTGCAGTCCAGGAGGTTGTTCTGTGTAAAAAAGGGAAGACACTTGGTTGAACTCGACTCGTTCAAGTGTTTTAGCAATGGATGGAAGAAGGGACACCGGTCTATAATTTTCTAGAAATGCTGGATTTAGAAGGGGTTTCTTAAGCAGTGGGTTTAAGCCTGCTTAAATGCTGTGGGAAAGGTACCAGTGTGAAGAGAGCGGTTGATGATGTGAGCGAGTGCAGGTTTTTATTTTTTTTGGAATTGTTAATTTTTTGTGGTAGTAAGTCATTTTTGCTGTAGAGACATTGAGCTTTGAATTAGACTCTTACTTACATGAAGTACAACAGAGACAGAGAACAGAGAAAGACTGACCACTTGACCAAGAGCTCTGTGTGTCAATCATCAATTCCAGCCAGGATATCATCTCTGTGTTCATCAAAACAAGCTCAAGTTTAAGATTAAATGTGACTACTACTTTTAATATAACTTTAACAAGCCATTTGAAGCATTGCAATGCCTGTTTGTGCATTTCTGTTATATTTTAACGTGATAGTAGTATTTTTTTACTCATGAAAATTGTATCATGGCAGTAAAAAGTTGGGAAACACTGATGTAGCCTATACATACCTGTATATAACTGTATATTATATACAGTTGGTTACTGCTATAAAACAATAATAAATTGGGATAAGAGCTTTAATTTCTTTGGATTTTGGATGTTTTGGGGTTAGTGGTGGTTAATGCTAAGATGCCTGCTTAATAACAGTAAGTGTCAGCTGTGTTTCAGTCTATTTTGTAATAGATAGAGTTATATCATGAATAAAACTAAACACAAGAAATTAACAGTTTCTCAGGTCTACCTCATAATCTAACTGAGCTTCAATATGTGAACCAGTTTTTATTAACAAGCCGAAAAAACGACCGTGGAAAAGGTGACAGGAAAAGGTGTGTGATTTGTCAGACTCGGCACATTTCTCTCAGTTGCTTTGGCCTGTAAAGTCTTCAGACAGCATGCACGACCTCCTTTTTCTTGTCTTGTTCGGTTTAATTTCGCCACACGGTAAGCTACAGCAGTACTTTTCTCTTCATTTATGCATATTAGTATATTTGTACCTAAAACTAGTGTTAATGATAAGACTATCAAAGTAGCCTATATGATATTGTTTCATTTTTCACATTTTGAGGTCTGAATCCTTTTTCAGCAATGGCAGGTACAATTCATCAGTTTCCCCCATCAGTGAAGGTGAAATCGGGTGATACAGTGACTATGTACTGCCAACTCAATGAGGTGAAGTCGTTCTGTCACACAGTGGCCTGGGTGAGAGTACATCCAGTGAGTGGAATAATAGACATTCTGCAGGACTCAAACATCCCTCATCAGACTAAAGATCAGGTTGATAACATAGTGTGTAAGGCTTCCATCTACAACACAGCAGTGCTGGATTCTGGGACATATTACTGCATCGCTACAGACCGTGAGCATATGTACCTGGGGAATGGCACAGCTGTCACTGTACAAGGTACTGTATTAGAATATGGTGTATACTTTGTTGATAAGAAAGCCCAGGTTTTTATTACATAATTATGTATCAGTCCATTATTTTATCTCATTAAGTGCACTAAAATGGATTAAAATTGCATTGAAATGGTATCTAACTTTCTTCTTGCAGCTGACGGCACTGTTATGCCGTCTATTGATATCATGGCATTTGCCAACAGCAACAACCACAACCTTACTCTTCAGTGTACAGTCAGGGGATTTGCTCCATCACAGGTCTTTGTGTACTGGCTCATAGGGAGTAGAAAAGAAAAAGGACAAACTTTGTTTGTTTGGGAAGAAGGCAAAGAGAAATCTGTGAAAACTCAGAATTATGTAGCAGTATCAGCTGAGGAATGGAAGGCAGACGGACAGTACACCTGTGTTGTGAAGTTTGGTGAATGGATGATCAACAAAACTCTTCATCATTATGGTAAATAACTTTTCATAATCTCCTCACTAAGATAGCAAAGGAAATGTTTTATTATTTGTCTAAAATTTTGACCATATGATTTCTTGACTGATCTTAAATCTGGATGTTGTGATTATGCAGAACATTTTTTATTCCTTTCTCACAATACTTTCCCATTTTTTTTCCTTTTCCTCAGATATTCAGGACAATTGTTATCCTCTCGTCAGTGTTACTAGAATTTTTGCACTTGTCACCGCTCTACTCTTTTTCACGACCTCATTAATATTAGCAGTACGCATCTAAACTACTGAAATTTTGTATTTGATTCTATGACCTGAAAAATGAAACAAAATTGTTACAAATAAATATAAAGCTTGCATCAACTGTGCATAGGTTTTATCTTTTACATTGGCAGGGATACATACTATACAAGACACAGCCTCCTGTATACTGATTATACTGGTATACTGTAATGATTGTGCAAGAAAATGCAACAAGGCAGAAAGTAAAGAAATGTCAAATACAAATATATTCATATACATCACATATGGTAAGAACAAATATGATTTCTTGATGCTAATACAGAATTCTCCCTGTACTGTCCATGCCCAAATGCTATACAAACTATTTATCAATCATCTGTTGAAAATCATCAAAAATAAATCTAAATGAACAGATTTTATTGTACCAAATTCACCAATGCTATTCTGACCTGGTGCTTTTGTGATTAAGAAGTACACCTATGTTTCATTATCCTTTATACCCGATGGGGTGGTTTCCCAGACAGAGATTAGTCCTAGATTTAAATGGCCTTTTAAACCAGATTAACAAAAATCTGTTTTTTTCTGTCATGGTTTTAAATAGTCCTAAACTTAGTCTAGTCTAGAGTTAATAAGCTGGTTTCCTGAAGGAAGACAAGAGCTACTCCAGAACTAAATTGAGGCTTAAATTAAACCTACCAGGAGGCAGGTTTAACTTCAGTTTAATGTTGTGATCAAAGAAGACATATGGGTTGCGTTCCACTCCAGTTTTAGACATGCACTCACGAACTTCCCTAAGCACTTCCCCTCGGGGGAATCCCTGCCGCCATTTTGAAATGAGTTCCACTGCATGAAGTAGACGAGGGAAATTTATATGGACAGACCCTCGCTCCCTCGAGTTTGAGTCTACTTCATATGGACACTTCAGGCAGCTCCATGTCCCACAATGCAACACGATTCTGACGTCACCATATATCGCATTTAATTTACCCCACTACAAACAACTGATATGTTAATTTTTTTTTTAATATTTAAACAATTCATTGAACAATTTTGTAAGGGAAAAAATTAAATAATAAATGAACTCCATTGCGGATTCCAAGTGATTAAGGGCTCAGGACGTTCCAGTTCAGCCATGACAAAGGTTCCGCCAGTATATATATATATATATATATATATATATATATATATATATATATATATTATTTATTTTATTTTATTTTTTTAAATATAAGGGATAAGTAACATACATTTACATAGAGAAACAATACTAACAAGAGACAGATAATCAGAAAAAAACAATTATACAAAAAAATAAAGAAAAAGTCAATTTATGAGAAAGCTGGTTAAACTTGAACATCAGAACCATTACAAAGGAATCGTTCGTATTGTTTTAGGAATTGAACAGTGAGTCTATCTCAATCAAAAAATGTGAGAGAGTAGGAAGTGAGCTCATAAATTTCTGTTTATAAAAAATGTGGAGGTTCTGCCAGTAGTGGGCACTCATGCAACGTAAGCAATGACGTACATCCGAGTCAACGAGACTGAGTGAAGTTAACGAGGGAAGGGCATAAAAAAAGACTGGAACGTAGCCCAGACTTACTTGGACTATGTCAGTGAAAATCAATATATATCTATACACACATCAACCCACAGATTCACAAAACAGTAAGATAATAAAGCTGATGATTCATTCTTACCTGAATTTGTTGTTTTCTTCTTGTAGATGTCTGTGCGTTTGCATTGAAATAATAACAAATACATTTCCTGGCATTTTTTTTCTTTTCTGTTTGATCCCACAGCTGATGTGTGCAGCTTTTCTTTGCTATTTGCTTTAAAATAGTTTTCTTTTGTCTGCTTTTGATTGCAGTCTTTTTTTAATGCTGCCATTGTTTTCCTTGCAGTTGCTTATCAGTTCCATACAGTTTTAAGCTTTTCTAGGTTCATTCCATGTTTTATAGGCAACCTCGATGTTATTCATTCAGATTAACTCAGATGATTTTAAACAAATGTTGTTTATTCTAGTTCAGAACTCCATAGTTCAGCTGTTAGTAATCTGTACTTAATGTGTTTCAGAAAGCCATTTTTAAGACATGACTAACTTCTTGAATATATGTTTTATTATTCTATCCTAAAAGAAGAACACTGTAAAATCTATCAGAATATTGTAGTAGCTACAGCACTAGGACTGGGCTGTGGCTGAAATTTGGATATCAGTAAACAGAGCTTAGAACTCGTGAAGGGCCCTCGTGTGGTGAACTCAAGGAATTGACCAACACGAATGTGTTTGGGCACTCCCTCTTGTCCTACACACTACAGAATGTTTGCAAAGTGACATGGTGCGCTACATTCGGAAAAAAAAATATAATAAAAAAATAATAATACTAACAGTATTCCATGCATCAGAAAACCATGCACTTAACAGCACATGAAACATCTAAAACATTAATTTCAATAACAGAAATCCAATAAAAACAAAAATAAATCATTTTATGAGATTTTGTTAGAATTGTATATTTCTCATTTAATTTATTATTATTATTATTATTTAGCTAAAGGTTTGAAAGCTACAGTGCTGCTTCGGAACTCTTAATATAGCGCACGATTCATATGTTGCTGCTCTCTCACTGCTCTTATACCTCAGAACCAGTCGCAGTATTAAAATTAGCTAAGTGACATAGCATCTTACACAGAGAAGCCGATTGGCACATTCACATTTCACATCCGGTGACAAGTTTTCATTGGCATGTGCCAGAGGATTATGTGCCACTAAAATTGAGAGGCTACTCACTGTAGAGCAGTGTTTCCCAACCCAGCTCCTGGAGGCACACCAACACTACACATTTTGCAACTCTTCCTAATCAAACACACCTGAATCACTCATCAGCAGAAACTCCAAGATAGAAAATAAAGGGGTCAGATGAGGGAGACATTAAAAATGTGGACTGTTGGTGTGCCTCCAGGAACAGGGTTGGGAAACACTGCTGTAGAGCCATAACCTCCAGCTCCCCCCTCTCTTGACCTACTGTGGGCATGATGGGTGGAGCTGTATCCCCCAACCACACCCTAACCCTACCCATGACCCTATCTGTCCACCCATTAAACAGGTTAAGCTCCACCCTTGAGCTCCAGAGAGCTCTGCAGCGAGCACTACTTCCTAAAATTTGTGACATGGGCCTGTGGATTGCGTCATGTGCCACTGACAATGCTGCGGAACATGTTGTATGTTGTGGCACCTCCAGAAGTGACAGACAGATAAGTAAACTACTAAATAAACTACTCATAAGTACGGTGGCCGAGAGAGCTCAACACGCTGCAAATAAGAAAACGCATGCAAATAAAAAAAAAACGATGCAAATAAAAAAACACATGCAAATTAAAAAACACATGCAAATTAAAAAACCGCATGCAAATAAAAAAACACACAAAAAAGTTTGACAACACAAAAACGCACTGCAAATAGCACAAACCACAACGGAAATGTTTCAAGGGGGACCCCAAAAAGTGACGAACAAGTGTACATTATTTCATGTATTTATTATTTTTAATAAAGTGTTTTTTAGTTTGCTAGAAGCTCACGCTCACAGGTGACGTGGTCGTCGAGCGTCCTCAGGCGGCCGTTATGATGACGTTACATTAGTATGCTACAGATGATTAATAAATATTTTTAAATCATCCACTAAATTATCATCTCTTAAAGTTTAATGAGTTAACAACAATGCCACATATTAAAACACTTTGCTGTTAGTGAAACACATTACACTGAGTTAATGCCTACATAATATATTTAATATTTTTTTAGTTTGTGCTGTTGTCAAGTAGGGTTCGTCACTTTTTGGAGTCCCCCTTGAAACATTTCCGCTGTGGTTTATGTATTTGCAGCGCGTTTTTGTGTTTGCTTGTGTTGTGAGGATGTGTTGTCAAACTGATGATCACGTTTTGTTTTTATTTGCATGTGTTTTTTTTAATTTGCATGCGTTTTTTTTATTTGCATGCATTTTCTTATTTGCAGCGCATTGAGCTCTCTCGGCCACCGTACATAAGTGCTGAAATGCTACTCATACAGGTCAGTTTATTTGACAAATTAAAATTGTGAACTGAATATGAAATTAACGCAGCGCTGTTTCACTTGGTCTAACGTTACACTATCATACCAAACTGTATTTGAGTGTGTTGAAAGTTGTAATGTTTGTTGTCTGTATGAGACTTAACAGTAAACTAGATCAACATTAGAATATACTGATGATATTTCTTCATGTTGAGCTATATAATATTGATTAGTCTTATGTAGTCTACATTAGCTTACCTTGTCTAATAACGTGCAAGAGCGTCGTCTCTGTCAAGTCAAAGTTTGTTGCAAAGCTCTCGTCGATATTGATCCTCATTTTATCTTTCCTTTTGTCCCAAAGTTTGCTTGCTATGGTCCATAATGTTTGAACGAAACAACAATTGTTATAAGTAAGTACACAGCTGAACGAAATATATAACACTGTGCAAGTGTTTTTTGGATATTTTAATATAAAAAAATATTCATATTGTGCCTTCAACAGTCGCATCCATTACCTATTTTTGTTTGATGCTGCACGCCGGTAGGTGTCAGTGTTGGTGAGTTAGACGGTAGCAAAAACAAAACTAAGTAATCAGAGTCTGATTTTGATATAAATAAATATAGGCCTATATTTAATATGTAGTTAGTTAGTCTAACCTTTGACTTTAATATTTCACAAATAATTTTATGGAATTATGTAATAAGACATAAAAACATTTTAACAGAGTGTAGGCTACATGAATTCTTTCTGAAGAAGCCTGAATGTTTTGTGAGAGTATTTGACTTGTTATAGCCACATTGTAATAGATGTCCAGTTTAATGTACAGACCTACTTTACCTGTGAAGCCAGGGTCAAGGTCCAGCACTTCTGAACGGTTGGTGTCAGTTTTTTATTATGCATTCATAATGGTATTGGTGTCACTTTATAATGGTTTATAGCATTTTTTGTAATGCTAGTTCACAATTATATCTGAAATACCTGATTGCTTGGTATGAGTGTCAATTTGTGATGGCACATATCTGCTGGTTGGTACCACTTTAATTAGAACGTTTCACTTTTTTAGTTGTGGCCACTAATCTAAATATCTTTTACAATTCCAAATGACACATCTGAACTGTCAATCCTATGCAAATTAAATAAAAATGTGTTGAGTTATTAAAACAACTGTGTATTTACAATATGTATTTAAATACATTGTGCAAAATATAAAAAATGATAATAACTTATGATAACTTATGATAATAAATATAAATACTTACAACCTGCAATGAAACAGATTTTAAATGTTTAATTAAATGTCGTTTTGCCTTTAAATGCGTATGTTACAGAATTTAGGCCTGCATAATGCTCTGGCAGACAGTATCATGTGTCACTAGGTTATTGGAGCTGCCACAACAAACATGCTCCACAACAATGTCAGAGGAGTTCATTCACAGTGTTTATGGAGAGGGAATGAATTTGTAGGCTATACAATTTTAGCCACTTGTTAGCGACACCTTAAGCTTTTGTTCACTACAGACCTTCTTTCAACTATTAAACCAAAAACCCACTGAAAAAAACTGACTTCAGGATGATGGAACTGAAAGTGCTAAAATGCTAACTCAGTTTTGGCCTACAAATATACATCATCCCTGCAGCCCTCTTTACTAAATCAATGAAAGACTAATTTCAAATAACAGTAAAACTGACCAATAATATTGTCCCTCTAAATGGGTGGGATTTGTTAACTTTATAACAAGTTCTGTTGTGAGGGACAATACTGTAAAAAAAAAAAAAAAAAAAATGAATAGATGGTGTTCACTATGGAAACCGCAAGTAACATTATTAAGGAGAAACGGAGAAAATCGATGCCAATTTATTAATCACACCATTTTCTAGATTGACTTTTATTGAAAAGTTGGAGTTTAATGGTAAAGGAAGACTTACATCTCTGGCATAGAAAACCATGTGTTACTCTTTCAAAATTTGTGAATGAAAGGAAAGACTTAATTTTTACCAGGATTCGCAACTGGTAAAAGCTTGACGTAACAACTTGGTTAACCTGTCTATCAAGCTTTAGGACACTATAAACACCACGCCCAGATTTTTCACATGGGACTTAACATAAGGTGCCAGAACACCAAGATTTACATTTGCTGTACAATGTACATCAGAAGGTGTAAACACCATAAGCTCAGTTTTACCCTCATTCAAATTTCGAAAATTCAAAGAGATCCATGCTTTAACATCCAAAAGGCAAGCAGCCACCTGTTCTAGACCATTCTTATGTTTAAGGGGAAAATATATTTGTGTATCTTCTGCATAACAATGATAACTTAATACTTTTCAAGGATAGTACCAATATAGAAAAAACAACATAGGAGCTAGTGTGGAGCCTTGAGGAATCCCACAGGTCAATGGTACAAAAGAAGATAGAAATTTACCAATATTAACAGAAAACTCTTAAACACTTTTTTCAAATAACCATGCAGGGATTACATCCAAAGGTGATCCTGCTGGTTTGAGCTGCTTCACAATGTCATTTGGAAAAGACATCAAGATAGGTGTGAACTGACTGAGCACACCTGTATATTTTAACTGGCCTGCAGGATCACCAGAAGAAGTGGTGTTTCTATGCACCATGATAAAAGTTCAATTCCTATGGTTTCCTAACAAAGAGTTCAAAGGAAGAAAGCAATTGGTTCCTAATGCATAAAAGTGGAATTCCAGCTTTAAAAAGTAAAAATATCATTAATTGGGACCAAGAGGAGTCATAATCAAACAATAATGTAGAATAGATTATTCATATAATTGTGATTCAAGAACTCTATGTTTACAAGAAGCTTTTTTACCCACACAGCACAAAAGAAAGCAAATTCAGAGAATAAACTGCATGAACCAGTCATCATCGTAAACAACATTAGAAGGATGCAAATTTATATTATTTAACTTTAATTTCATTAATGGTTTGACAATGGCGTACAACATTCTTTTCCATATCTGATCTCCACTGATGCCCTGAAAAAGAGGAAAGATTATCTGAAGAAACTACTTTACGTACTTACGTCAGTTTCACATAATTCATAATTACAGTTAAAAAGAATACAGATATTTTCTTTTTACCTTTATTATTTTTTTGGCCTTAAATTCTGTCCTAAATTGATGGGGTCCACAGGGTAAAACTAGACAACAAAAAAATGAAGAAGTTTAATATTTACTAGCTTGACTCTACTTAAATCCTTTTTGACTTTTCTTGTATTGGTTAATCTATATAAGCACTTGTTTTTTTAAAGTTATATTTTCACAAATTCCAACAACCATTCAAAGGGAATTATTAACAAACAATAAATATTATTGGTAACACTTTACAGTAAGTTTTAATTAGTTAACTACTTTAGTTAACATGAAATATGAATGAACAATACGGCATTTATTCATCTTAGTTGATGTTAATTGCAACATTCAATATATTGTTCAAATCAAAATGCACTGTGAACTAACACAAACCAACAATGAACGGCTGTATTTTTATAAACTAAAATGACCAAAGATTAATAAATAGATTGGTAAATGTTTTGCTCATTGTTAGGTCATGTTAATTAATATATTATCTAATATTAACAAATGAAAGCTTATTGTAAAGTGCTACCATAATATCTGTATATTTATTTGTCTATAATTATTAGATTATACCGTACTTACCATTACAGATGACATTTCTGCAGTCACTCCTCTCTGTTTACCTGTTAAAGGGTAAATATAATATATTTAATATAAGGATACATTCAGTGCAATTATGTGTTATGATGAAGCTACTGGCAAATTTAATTCACTAAACGACTATATTTCTAATATACAAAATAGCATACAATATTACGGAGTTTACAGTAGAACAGTCATATTATCAAACTATAAATATAAAATATTTTACTTTATGTCTGAAAAAAGTTTAAACTTAACTTAATTTCTAATTTGATCTAATTTATTATGCCCATAAAAGTTTGAGGTAAATATTTTTGTGCATCTCTGAAAATTTAAATGTAGAAAATTAAATGACTGAATCTATCTAGACAATTTAATGGTGTTTTTACCATTTCAAATTTTAAATAATTTCTAAATTAGGTTTTTAACTTAAGATTTTATTTTTAAATTTAAGTAATTTAATGTTAGTTAATTATAATATTTGTAAATCATTCATTTGTTAAAAATAAATAAATACAATTAATTAGTGGTCACTCGTGAAACAGGTTTTCAAATTTTTTTACCTTGGCATATACAAATAGAGAAGGCCACAGCCATAGTCAGGAATGCAGCCACAAAGCCATAGTACAGAAGCCAGAAATGTCTTTGATTCAGTTCTGAAAGAATAATCATCACATTAATATTAATAATTAATATTTAGCATGTGCATTGTTCTATAGTGGAGACTGGGGTTCAGTGCTTTTGTGTTCTTTATATAGACCGATGTATCCTGCTTGAATGTACAACAATGTATTATTTTGTTCTCACAACAAAGATTAAATAATGATTAGAATAGAATTATTAAACTTATTCTTCTCATTAGACCTATTCTAATTCAATTTTAATCACTAAATCAGAAAAAAAACTTTTGTGTAAAAGGCCTTTTGATTACTATGACAACCTTTTTGTGTGATAACTAATCACTAATCACATAGCATTTGTCCTTATGTTTCTGGGACTATCATTTATGCGCACCATATCGCTTCAGAGGTTTGGACATGTTCTTCCCATTATATTCAGCAAAGCATTGGATTTCATAAGTTTCTGTCCACTCCTCTGCAGTAATATTGAGATGAGCACGTGTGAATTCTGTGGCTGAATCAGTGGCGTCTGTCCAGGCCGATTCTGTCCATCCAACACACACTTTCTCTCCAATCATCCAGAACACCCGCACTTGAGACGGGACGACTCCGGACACAAGACACTGCAGCAGTACTTGTGACGAGTCAGTTTCTTGTGATGAGTATAAGACGGATAGTTCTGGTTCAACAGAGGGATCTACAACAGAGATCATCAACTCAAAATCTTATCTGTTGCAGTGACCATAAGCCATTGAAGTGTTGATGAGATTTAACTCCAGATTTACCTGTTACGATCACTCTGCTTCCACTGCCGACAATGGTCATTGAGTTATAATAGGTAATGCAATAGTACAAACCCGAATCCTTCAGTGTTACTTTTGTAAAAGTAACTACACAAGTTTTATCACCATATTGAAGTGAATCAGATTCAGAGATAGACCTCACTGCTGTGAGTTTACCAGTCCGTAGGTTCAACTTTTGCCATGTTGCATCTTTATAGCAGAAAGACATCATATGCTCAAATGTACATTTTAATTGTACATTGCCACCAACTGAGACGTGTGTGAGGTCCGGTGACTGAGTCAGGAAGAATGAGTAAGTAGCTGCAAATGAGAGAATAATTTTTTTCTTAAAAAAAATTCTGATATTATGACTAGAATATCAAAAATAGCTACTCTTTAAAATTACTTGAGGTGAGACACATGAGATGGAATATTCTCAACTGAAAATGCAGGCAAAATTGTCAAATAACTTACTGTGTGAAGCAAACAAGTAAAAACATAACAGCATCCAACAAGGCGTCGAGGAGCTCATGTCTGCAGTTCCAAGGGTCTAAAAGACTGTTAGATGTACCAGTTTTAACACTCTTAAAATCAAATGCCACAGTGTGACTGAAAATTGCCTGCAAGAAGAAACAAAAAAAGGAAAGAAAGAATCCATTACAAGACCTCAGTGGGTGGACCTTTATAAATCACTTGTGCAAAAGCTACACCTACATTATTGATGGAAAGACCTATTTACAGTGCAGAGAGAATAAAAGTTTACAACAAATATTCAACATGACGAAACATTAATGATTTGAGATAAATGTAATGACATTCTTAACTTGCACAAAATACTTACTTTTTAAAGCTGAAATGCAAAAACATAAAATCCAACAGCACACCCAGGTACTCATGTTAGCAGTTTCAAGGCTCTGATGCACCTTTTAATGTCACCTTTGACAGTCACAATCCAAAAAGTTGACAGTACACAAGAGTTTCATTTACTTTTAAGTAAAAAAAAAAAAGAACACCTCACTAGTGGGTGGACCTTCCACTTAGAAATCACTGTTGCAAAGCATACACTGAAATAGTAGATCACTTTATGTTGCAAATTACACTTCTATAACTTATCAGAAGCTCTAAGAAGTTAAGGTAACTTTTGCTATGCAGGTAATAATGCTTTAAGCAAACAAGCTGCTAAGTAGCACTAAGACTACTTATATTTCAGCAGGTACATTTCAACATATCATCTACAATTAATTGGATTAGTTTTGTTTCTCTGTGTTGCAATCAATGCTGAGAAGTTGTTCTTGTCAACTCTACTCTCTCCGACAGTCTGCTGTTATTTTGGATGCCGTCACTTGTTTTAATCTAACTACATGGTGTGAGTTGAAAAGAGCAACATGGTGTAAGAACGGCCAATGCTCAACGCCCACACCTCCGCACGCAAACTGACAATACCGTTTCTCCACACTGCACTTCAGATAGCTCCAGGAATGTCAAGCTAGTAAATATGAATTATGCAAATGCATGTTAAAATAATTAACACAAATATGAAAATTAAAAACACTCTAATCTTGACTTTCTTCATGTTCTTCATATGAAATGTTTTGCTATGTGTTTTTTTGGCCATTGCAATGCTGTTTTTAATATGGACAAAACAGTTGAAATATTCAAAATATCTTCTTTTGTGTTCCACAGAAGAAAGTAAGCCATACAGGGTTGGAATGGCATGAGAGAAAGAGTAAACAGTGTTTGGGTGCCCTTATTAAAAAGAAGTTTATTCAAGTGTGCTATTAGTATACTTCTGTTAAACAAAAAAAATAAGAAAATATACTTTCAATCCACTTTTTATGTACTTCTCAGAAATAGACTTTTCTGTCAGTATAACTCAAATATACAACTGTGTAATTGTATGTATAAGTATATTTGACCAATTCTTGTACTCAGTCTTTTGATCGAGATATACTTAAATGTATAATGAAGTATTCTAAGAATACTTGGCTTGTAGTTGTGTTTACTCTTTTGATTGAGTTACCTGTTTAATTCTTTTTCACATACCCTACTGTCATACAAACTTACATTGTTTGAAAATACTGATTTATCACACATCGTGAAGACCATAGAGCGGCTGTTGCTACACCAGACCACAGGTCCGCTACGCACTCGACCCTTTGCAGTTTACGTACCCGGAGAGGATGAGGGAGGATGACGCCATCCTGTACCTGCTCCACCGGTCACTCTCGTGCCTGGATAGGGGCAGTAGCGCTGTGAGAATTATGTTCTTTGATTTCTCCAGTGCATGTAATATCATTCAGTGGTCTTATACCTCATAAAGTGGGTTACGGATTATCTTAACGAGAGATCTCAGTATCTGAGGAACCGTATCTCTGAGACTGTAGTCAGCAGCACGGGGGCACCATGGGAGTGCTCTCCCTGGTCCTGTTTACCCTGTACACCTCAGATTTTAAGTGCAACTTGGACTTGTGTCATATGCAGAGGTTTACTGATGATACTGCTATTGTGAGGTGCGTTAAGAATGGAGATGAGGTGGAGTGTCTGAGCCTAAGTGAGGACTTTGTGAAGTGGTTAACCACCTACAGCTCAACACTACAAATACTAACGAGTTGGTGGTCGACTTCCGGAGGCCCAGGTCCCATCCGCAGCCTGTGTTCGTTGAAGGCATCTTTGTGGAGGTGGTCCAGACCAACAAATACCCAGGTCTGCAGCTGGACGACAGACTGGACTGGTCCGAGAACTCGGACACCCTCTACAGGAAGGGACTGTAAGGCTGGAGTCGGATCGTCTGGACTGAAGGACAACTTTCCCCTACCAGAACAAAGGACTTTCCTGACAATCAACATTTGAATGCTCTCCTGCATAAGTAACAGCACCGTCCGAGACGCCCCATGCCGAGCAGTTCACACCTCACCATTACACTCTCCCCATTATCCTCTGTTTCCCATCCTTCTCCCTCACCTAAAACTCAATCCAAATCCATGCAATGTTGAATGTGTACAACAAATGTATATACATATTTGGTATCATTTGTCAAATGTCATCATTTGAAATGCGCCCGGTAAAATTGTCTCATTCTCCCAGACATAGTACGAACTTCCAAGAAGTTCTAGAAAGCAAGCAATTTTGTGTGCCACTAAAGGTGTGCACGCCCCCAGATCCTTCATTCAAACTACCTCCTGTATGCAAATAAGTGACCCCCTGAACAGGAGACCAAACCTAATTACAATTGCAGACACCACCATTTAGTCTTATTGAATTATCTGGGTATTTAGGGACGAGCTGGAAAAGGGTTCGGGGAATCTGTAGACAGATCTCCCGCACAACTGCTGTGTGTAGTCTATTTCACTGCCAGGTAAATGCTTCTATGTTCTTTAATTATTGATTTGATGTATGTTTTATTCTTTGAATTGGATTTGAATTATTGTTCTATTACCTGGTTAATAAATTGTTATATTTGAATTTATTCTGATTGACTCTGAAATTATTAACTCTAGTAGGTGTCGTTAAGTCCATAACTCCACAAATCTACGCTCAGGTTAGTAACGGACCAAAACTCCGTTTTGGAGCTCCAACTAACACATTGGCATTAGTCACGTGTACTTAGACTGTAGAGGCTAATAATGGGTTTTTCCGTTCAGAACAACAAAAGGGTTGTCAGACCAATCTGAATTCGGGTCAACCTCAACCTCTGATTATTGTAATATTATTCTAACTAAGTGTACGTGGGAAACCACGGCATGATTAAAGTAAAGTTATCATTAGAGGAAGTTAGATTGGTCAACTTGGTTCTATGATAATGGTCATGACCTCTGGATAGATATAGTGTTATTCTAATTAAGTGTTTACAGATCTATGGGGACTGAATAACATTTGAAATAAGCAAGCATGGTGCGGCGTCTAAAAGTATCAGTCAATTGACTCTGTCTAGATGACTAAGATTGACGAGTTTGTGATTAAGAGATCGTATTGCCGATCGGTGCGAGACTCAAAAGGTTATAGGAATCCGAACGAACGAGTATAATTCAAACTAAGGGTTAAAAGGAATAATCAAACATTTATTCAAATGTATAACAAATCAAATATGATTTAAACCTTTTTCCATAATTGGAGTCAGATGAAAATACAGAGGTAATGCATATAAAGAAATGTATTCAATTCAGTTGATGTCGCGTTGTATAAAGGAAGACAGCAACACGCAGATCCCTTCACCCGCTCTATTGGAAACCGTCATTGGACCAGTGGGCGGGCCTTACAGGACAACGTCGCTTTATTCCTGAGAAGTCCTTTAATATCTGTCATAAATACTGCAGATGTTTTACCAGACAGTCATCGTTAGCGCCATCTTCTATGCTGTGGTTTGCTGGGCGAGCAGCATTAAGAAAAGGGGAACTTGACTCTTTAATATCTGTGACAGAGAGGAGGACCCTCAGCAAGCTTTTGCCCATCTTGGACAACATCCATCACCCACTGCCTAATACCATCTCCAGGCAGGAAGTGAGGAAGTGGTTTATCCCTCAGGCAATACGGCTTTTTAATTCATCCATGTGAGCAGGGTTTTAATTTCTGTATATTGGGCTGCTTGTCTGTTTTAATTGTTGTTGCTAGTGGAAACTTGAATTTCCCTTGCAGATGAATAAAATGCCTGCCAGCCTAATTGGCTTTGATAGCTAACTAGCTTTGGCGGTGTTGATGGAAGCAATCTGATCCAGACTTTGAGATTTTCTCAGCTTTTTTTTTTTTTTTTACTTACCCACATTCAAGAGTGTTGATAAAAGAAAGAAAGCATAAAACGCATGCGTCCTACAGCGTCGGCCAATACTGAGTTAGTGTTCTGATGGAGAACCTGGAAGTGCTGCACTGTGTTTACTATGTCAACAGCATATGAGACTGACAGGGAACAGAAATAATTATTTTTATTATTATTAATATTATATATTATTATTATAATTATAATTATTTTTATGTTATTTTTGTTTTGTTTTAGCACACAAAAAGTATTCTCTTCGCTTCATAACGTTAAGGTTGAACCACTGAAGTCACATGGACTATTTTAATGATGTCTTTACTACGTTTCTGGGCCTTGAAAGGTGCAATGACTTTGCTGCCTATGTATGGTTCAGAAACTTCTTGGATTTCATCAAAAATACCTTAATTTGTGTTCTGAAGATGAATGAAGGCCTTAGGGGTTTCGAATGATATGAGGGTGTATAATGATAGAAATTAAATTTTTGGGTAAACCTTTAATAAAACGAATTAGCCTTCAAGTAGTAACTTATTTTTGTTATGGTGGTATATCCCCTTAGGCTTAACATTTTACCAAATAAGATGGACATAATAGAAATATGCTCCCTTAATGCATACTGTACAATTATAAATACAAAAAATGTATATTTTTGTCTTATATCAGAGCTCAGATTATAAAATCTGCAAATCCGCATAATATAAGACAGTAAAACAAAGGTAGCTGATAATATATTTGAATCCTTTAATAGATTTGCAGTCTAATATTATTGATCCTCGGACCAAGTATTTCATATCACCCTTAATGTAGTTATTTAGGTCATGTAGGGATGACAATTGATAATATTATACATCAATTCAAAGGTGTAAGGTCCAACATAAAATCTAGGCTAGGTTTCAAATCAAGGCTTAAGTGATGCTAGTGCAGCTGGTGCAAAAATGGACGGGAAATGCATATGTGCCGTTCTGTTTCATGAGACCCTTGTCTAATCTAACATCCTGTTATGCAGCGTATGTCTAACCACAAGCATTCAGCTGAGAGTATGAAAGCTACAGCAAGAGGCCATACATTGTCTTGTTTTTCAACCTATCACAAAAAATGTGCATACATTATGAACACAATCTCAAACATAGGTTTATGTAACTAGTTTTATTAATAATAATAAAGTAATAAAACGTACAGTCAGAGAGATTATAATATAATAATATCAGATAATTTAATATGACCTATTGTCAACCTTATGAGCATTACCAAAGTAGTTTCTGTCAAAAAAAAAAGAGGTCAGGAAATTGTTTTGCTCTTGTGTTGTACATATCTATCAGGAATCTCATGGGGCAGGCAAGAGGACCATGACCAAGGCAGGTCAGAAGAAGGTATCATCCATTGAAGTGACATGGGTAGAAATAGCCAGGTGGTCGTGACCCAGAGCTCAACCATGCCGAATGCCCAAGTTGGAGTTGATGGCGGTAGGAGCCATGATGGTGATGGATTCAGGGGGAGGACCGACGGTGACAACGCCCTGGGAGGTGGAGCTCACCACGCAGACAGAAGTCTAAGGTGGTAATGGTATGCCGATGAGCTGGGTGGCTGTGATGGAGCTGCAGTGTGATTCTCCAAGGCGGAGGAGGAGATATGGAGAGCAGAGGATGAGCTGGTGAGGCCGAGGGTGGAGGTGGAGCCTGAGGGAGGGCTTAACTTACTGAAGCCAAAGGGGTGGGTGGCCGGCGAGCAGCGGATAGCCTGCAAGTCTGCAGCGGAAGCTTGGCAATGTCTGACCCATGCGGAGCCATTGGTCCGAGGGAGCCCGGAGAGGGCGAATGCTTGATGGTCCACGCTGGAGTCGAAGGGAGAAGCAGCATAGGCGCAGGAGCTGGGACGAGGGCTCAAGGCGGAATAGCGAGCGACGAGACTGGAGGCAAGGACCAAGAGGAGTAGGCTCCCAGCAGGTACACGGTCACTGAGAGGAGGATGTGGTGACACAGCGGGACTGATGGGAGACGACGGGGCTCACTTCCATCCCCTCGAACTCCATGAGGACTCCCACGGCGATGGACGGTGACGTCAGCTCACATCCCTGGTCGGATTCTCCGAGTTGCTTCAGCTCCGGGGCCGATGTTGAGTTCCGCCTTCCCATCCTCAGGCATGGCACACTCGCCGTGGCAGGCGGAAGCATCCAGTCTGTTGGGGGCTCTGGGTTTAGCCAGGTTCTGGATTGGGACCACACACACTCCAGACACTTCCCTCCAAATGAGTCAGGTAGTGTCTGTAATGTGGATATTGTTGTGGACGTTTGTCCCAATCCAGAACAGAGTTTTAAGGGATTCATCCTCCAGAATGCTGTTACTTGCCAAACAACAAAAGTTCTTTACAAATTAAAAGAATTTGTGGCTTTCCTGGGCCACGGTGATGAACTGTTCATCAAAATTAGGTGGTCCGTTCATCTTTCACGGTGGTCGCGGGAATGCAGACACAGACAAAGATAATTGAATTATTCTATCTAAAATGACAGGTTTAATGATATTTTTAGCAGACAGACGATCAGGCAGCAACACACACTAACAATGATAAAGATAGCACAAGATAACGAGCAACACGTCTGATTCAAATGAACTATTGATGACGGGAACTCAGAGACAGATGAGTGGCAGGAATTCAAACAAAGGCAGGCATGATACATGAGAAAATAATCTGAAAGTCCATACAAACAGAAACTGAACTGAACAGACTGTGACACATCACCTACACTGATTTTGTTCTTAGATGTTCATGTTAATAAGGCTCATGTTTTACTGTGTAATTTGTATGTTTGTATCTATAGGTGAAAATGTGCTCAGGCCTGACCATTGGCACAGAGTCAGTCAGGAGTGTTTAATATTCTTCTTTCTTCATATTTTTTGTATGATTCATATCAGACAAACATGCAAGTGTGGTGGTGACAAGAAAAATTAATAAACTGGAGTGCATTTTACAATTTATTATTATTTTAGGAGGCAATATAATTGGTTCCACTCGCATCATTTTCATGTCCTCATTTTTAATAGAACTAAAGGTTATATTTTTAATGAGCCTGTCTTCATTTTGGACAAATATAACTCATCAAGCATTTCACACAATCATATGAACTACTCTGAAAAGCTGTCTAGAAAGTGTGTGATATCCTCCACAGGGGCATTATTAAATCCAATTTCAAGAGGACAGAATACAGAGAAACTATACATGGATACCTACAATTTCTAATAAATATTTATGATCATGGACATAAAAACAAGAACAGGTAATCTATGTTTTAATTTTTAACTTTTACATTTAAATTAGCATATTCCAACATCCACTAGCACCCTTAAAAAAGAAAAACTCAAATCCATGTGAGAATATACCTTACAAGGGTTATTTTTTGCTGTTTCACATAATCCATATAAATTCAAATTTTTTGCTTTACCTTTATTCTTTTGATGAACATACATACTGTCCATGATTGATGGAATACGAGAAACACTGGACAAAATTGTAAAATGATAAAATGCAGGCTGAATTTTATAAAGTTAGTACAGGCTTTGTTTGGTTAAAAGTTTTCAAAAGCGTTGTTTTTTTTAAAATAAAAATATTATAACAAATATATAACATGTAAAAGTCCAAGAACCTTTTTACATTTATGTCTAATCTGCTATGCAGTGTTACATGGGTTATTAATACATTATAGCATTGCATTCATATTCAAATTTAAACATAAGTCCTCCAACCATTTTTACTACAGCTAGCCACTTGTTTTGAGATGCAAGATGAGTTAATCCAACTTGTTTTAGTAAAAATAGACAGAAAGTGACTAATACAAGAAACTTGCAAGCAGTACAGCTATGTTGCCGATGTCAAACATCAAATATACAATTTACTGGTCATTTTTTTACCAATCAATGTCACAATTGACCAGTCGGAATCAAACAATCTAGAGAATAATGTAATACAAAGGAACATTTTTAAAAAATCTGCACACAGCTCTTTTCCATTCCATGACATTCGTAGTGAACACTGCCAAGCTCCAAAAATCTTTCACAAATATAACAAATAAGAGCACACACACACTCACCACAGTACAAAATGAATTTTATAATACACTTACAGGCAAAAACTATTTTCATCAGACTTCAATAATCTCCACAATAATCTTTTTTTTCCCATTAATATCCATTAATATCATCACAAGCTTTGTTCATATAATACATATGTAGAGCTTGCTTATATTTAATCATTAGTCTCACTAGAATTGTGTCTGCTGATAAAACAAATAAGTCCAATTTACATCTTTTTGGCAACAAACAAAACCAAAAACATAAATCTCTCTGTAAATGTTCACATTAAATAGTTGTTTTGAAACACCAAAAACAGTCTTTTTCTGAAGACACAGATGCAGGAAAAATTTTAGTTCAGTTTTCACAATATTCTGTGCCACTTTTAATAGATGAACTCTCTCCTCTCAGTGTGTTCTGTTTACCTGTTAAAGGGTAAATACACATTTTGTCATTTTGTTTTTGCAATTTTTTCCTGACTCTTATTAGTTTTAAGCTATTACTGCATTTATTATATGCATAGAATGCAGCTTACATACATACAGAGTTTTAGGTTGGAAAGGTAATATTACCATATGAAATTCTGCGGTGAGCATCTTTTCTTGTGAGCCTAAAATGCAAAATATTTTACAGTTAGGTTCGATTGCATTTGTATAGTACTCTTTAGAAGTTTAAGTTATACATTGAAATACTGACCCTCTGGATTTTTTGTTCACTGACATATCTGAGAATAGTAATGGAGAAAAGTAAATGTATGATTGAAATTATTATAAAAATATGCCACAATGTCTCATATCATCAGCTGGACAGTTTCACCAAAGCATGCGCCTTTGTCTTTTAATTCATGCGAAATTGTTGAATGATGGTAGTTTTAAAATTACATTTATACATATTTCCTCCAGAATAAACCATGATCTCATTTAAGTTTAAGGTTACTGATGTGGAATTTCAAGACTTATGACATGCTTTTTTCAATAAGATTTTCATACATGTACGTATTAACATTTTTTACTGTCATATTTATCAACATTGTGAATGTACAAGATTAGGCAATATATGTTAGATTGTTTGTCAGTTAACCTCACTCATTATTAATGTCCAATCAAACAAACCTGACTAAAGCACACCCAGCAAATCATTACCCGTATTAAAGGTAGTTGTGAACTTTGGAAATTCAACCCTTAATCACTATTTAGGAAATATATTGTACTTCCTAGTATTTACATCAATAGACCTACAAAATCAGAAGTGTTAAATTCTTACCACGGTATAATCCCACAGACATAATGATGGTTATTAGTATAGTAAGGAGCGCTGCCACGCAGCCGGCGTACAGAAGCCAGGAGTAGATTGGTTTGGTTTCTGAAATATAGCAATGGGCAATAGTATTATAACTATATATGTATAGATTAATTCATAAATAAAAGTGTAATGCTTTAACATTGGGTAATGTTCAAAATGTTTCTACTTTATTTTTTTTCATCATATGTTATGTTATAACATTTTTGTTTCCATTCTCTTAACTTATCGAAATGGCTTTTCATTTCAACTTGATGTCTTGAGTTTTCAGAGATCCAGTGTGAAGTTCTTAATTAAATTTTAAAAATGAACTACTATTGTTCATGGGTTGATATTTTTACACTAAGAAACTGAGTGGAGAATAACTGGTGTAGACCTGCTATTTTTCCTGATATGTTTCTCTGAGACTTTTAGCATTTGGGTTATACGCACCATATCGCTTCAGTGGTTTGGACACGTTCTTCCCATTATATTCAGCAAAGCATTGGATTTCATAAGTTTCTGTCCACTCCTCTGCAGTAATATTGAGATGAGCACGTGTGAATTCTGTGGCTGAATCAGTGGCGTCTGTCCAGGCCGATTCTGTCCATCCAACACGCACTTTCTCTCCAATCATCCAGAACACCCGCACTTGAGACGGGACGACTCCGGACACAAGACACTGCAGTAGTACTGGTGACGAGTCAGTTTCTTGTGATGAGTATAAGACGGATAGTTCTGGTTCAACAGAGGGATCTACAACAGAGATCATCAACTCAAAATCTTATCTGTTGCAGTGACCATAAGCCATTGAAGTGTTGATGAGATTTAACTCCAGATTTACCTGTTACGATCACTCTGCTTCCACTGCCGACAATAGCCATTGAGTTATAATGGGTAATGCAATAGTACAAACCTGAATCCTTCAGTGTTACATTTGTAAAAGTAACTACACAAGTTTTATCACCATATTGAAGTGAATCAGATTCAGAGATAGACCTCACTGCTGTGAGTTTACCAGTCCGTAGGTTCAACTTTTGCCATGTTGCATCTTTATAGCAGAAAGACATCATATGCTCAAATGTACATTTTAATTGTACATTGCCACCAACTGAGACGTGTGTGAGGTCCGGTGACTGAGTCAGGAAGAATGAGTAAGTAGCTGCAAATGAGAGAATAATTTTTTTCTTAAAAAAAATTCTGATATTATGACTAGAATATCAAAAATAGCTACTCTTTAAAATTACTTGAGGTGAGACACATGAGATGGAATATTCTCAACTGAAAATGCAGGCAAAATTGTCAAATAACTTACTGTGTGAAGCAAACAAGTAAAAACATAACAGCATCCAACAATGCGTCGAGGAGCTCATGTCTGCAGTTCCAAGGGTCTAAAAGACTGTTAGATGTACCAGTTTTAACACTCCTAAAATCAAATGCCACAGTGTGACTGAAAATTGCCTGCAAGGAGAAACAAAAAAAGGAAAGAAAGAATCCATTACAAGACCTCAGTGGGTGGACCTTTATAAATCACTTGTGCAAAAGCTACACCTACATTGTTGATGGAAAGACCTATTTACAGTGCAGTTTTCCCAGGTTTGCAACCCTCAAAGGTACTAACTACAAGTTAGTTAGAGAAACATGTGGCCAAGACAAAATAACATTTTACTACTTACATTTACTTTGGTGTTTCAGGAAATGGGTCAATGGAACCACATCACCTTCCACACAGGCCTTCTAGAGTAGTGCTTCTCAAACCTATTCTGGCGACCCCCCATTGCACATTTTGGATGTCTCTCTCATCAGACACACCCAATTAAAGTCTTGCGGTTTGTACTAATGAGCTGATGAGTTGAATCAGGTATGTTACATGAGGGAGACATACAAAATGGTGTCCTCAGAACAGGTTAGAGAAGAACTGTCTTAAAATGACTGCTTAAAGTACTTCTCTGTAACTTCATGAACTTCCAGAACTAAACTTCCAGTCAATGTGTCAGTCTACAGAGGCCACTTTTCTTTACTGATGTTTTGGATTCCAAGATGTGAGTTTTATGAACTCGGAGGCCAAAAAGGAAATTGTGCTGATGTGGTATTGCTAACAGGTGATAGAGGTTGGATGTCTCAGGTTCATATATTTCAGATATCATTCAATAAGTGGCTATTGCATAATAATGTGGCTTTCTCTGTGTTGCACAAATCTATAGATTTTTATCCCTTAAAGGTCAATGCAGACTGAGCAGGTGTTCTTTTTGTCGGTTGACTCTACTGTGCCTAACATTCTGCTGCAATTCTGGATGCAGTTACTTGTTTTGATCTAACCACACGGGTTTGAGATGAAAAGAGTAGCATGGTGAAAGAAGAACGACCAATGTTGAACGCCCACGCTTTCGCTTGCAAACTGTCAGAAACATTTACCCACCCTGCACTTCAAATACCTATCTCATATGTGCAATGTCATGTTAAAATTCCATTCTATAAATAATATATATATATATAATAGAAAAAACAATCATTAAATTATATTAAAACAAATAATTTTATTATGCATGTGTACTGAGTATTAAGAGTTTCATGATTTTTTTTTTTTTTTTTGGTCGGGGAGTAACTTTCTGAATCTTCTTACAAGGATAAGGATATTCACCAAAATAAACCGATGCTGTGTAAAGTTATTTAAGAGTGTAAGTAAATAATCAAATAAAAAATGTATCCTTATACATCACATAATATCATTAATTCTTTATCTATATGTATGGTTAAAAATGCATGTTCAAATCATAACACCAGTAATTTGGTTATTTAGGATCTAGGGATGGGAATACATGTATTAAAAGGATTATGTTTGCTGCATTTTATTTGTGTAAATATGTTTTATCTGAGAAATATTTGATATCAATGTTGCTGTAATGCCATTGGGTCACTGTAAATTGATGCGAAAGTAAGCAGTCTTTTTCATGAGACCCTCGTCTCTAACATCCTGCTGTGTATTGCACCTCTTTACTTTGTTCTAACCACACGAGCTCAGATAACAGCAGAAAGGCTACAGCAAGAGGCCTACGCATTGTCTTGTTGGCATGCATTGTGGGTTTTTTTTTAACTCGTCGCAAAAGTAGACTACATATTCACAAAATCTCAACTATAGAATCTCAAATATCTTATGATTAATAAAAGTGTTTACCAGCTTTTTCTACAAGAGAAAGTGGAATTATTAGGAATAGATTGTAGATTTTGTTACATACTCGTTGAATGCTTCACACACATTAGATAGTGCAGGCATAATTTTGATTCAGGTCAAAATTAGGATTCAAAATAGTCCATTTCACTTAATTTACTCTCTATTTCTTTAACCCTTTGATGCACACGCTATGCAAACCTCTTCTAATGCACAGCATTGGTCTAAAATGACCAGCATTCATTCCCTATGTTTTTTCAGTCATGGCTGAGTGATTCTTTGCCGAATCTTTGAAAGAAATGTATTTTATCATTTATTTATTCCAGACATTCATTAAATATCTTGTTTTTGATTTCCACAAATCATTATTTTTATTTTTGCTTTCTTACTTTGTATTTCTACATCAGTTTTACACACATGGGTGAAAAATTACCCATAGAAATCTTTGATATTTGCACATTTTTGCAAGTGAGAACATATTTTCTGCAGAAACCCACACATTTCACTACTCAACACGGCTTCTTTTGTATATTTGATGCATGTAAGTCTTATTATATTTCATTCAATTGGCTATATATTATATTTCATCATTTATATTTTTTGTCATGAATCACCCTTTACATCGGTCAGTGTTCCTGAAAAGTAACAGTTTTGTAAATGCAAGGTTTATGTCCGACAGTGACGATATATAATAAGTATATACTTGATCAACGGTTTTATGTGCATTTGAAAATATTCTTGTGCTTTTGATTTTTTTTTTTATCCAGAGTGTTAGTATGGCTGGTCCATACTAAAAAGGCTGAAATGGTTGTAGAGATGCTGCATACAGAACAGGATGAGGAAGATGAGGCAATTCTTAGTCTTGATCTGATGCTGATGACTATAGATGAATCAGTTTTCATTAAAGTATATTCACTTGTATTTCATGAACAAACGTCTTACGGGAGTGGAACGACATGAGGGTGAGTAAATGACCATTTTTATTTTGGGTGAATTATCCCATTAAAGCAAAATTCTCATCAGACATTACTAGTATCGGGTTTTATGCATTCATCTTTGCAAATAGTTACTTTTTTTCCCGTGTCTTTTCTTAAATGTAATTTTTGTTTTTCCTGTTTACAGTGCTGCACCAGTACCAGTATTGAAGGCCATCTCAGTCGGAGGGAGGACCACCAGCCATTCCTACTGGTAATGAGAAGGATCAAGGGCAGGAACGACAAATTATATGTGGTTGAAGAAGCACGTCATCTCTTCTGAAGATACCAGTTCCTTGAGTGCTATTGAACTTTAAGTATGTTTCTACCTGCTATGTAGGTGTTTTTATCTTCCTGTTACACTCTACAACATTGGTGTTGTTCTTACCGGTGAGTGTTCCAAAGTAAAGGAGTTGCATGGACTATTGACTAACTTTTGACAACATTTTTATGCGCATGTATTTAAAGTACAGAGATATTGGAAGTAGAGAGAGTACATTTAGCCACGAACATTTTGAAAATCACATGGGTGAATTTGATGATGAATTTTATATTTGTTTTAACTGTTATGTCTAAGATGTGTCATTGTTCAAAATAAATAAACTGATATATTAGCTGTTATTGAATGCACATATTATGTATTTTTAGTTGGACTGAATGCAGATTACATTTAATGACAAACCAGGGTTTGTATGAACATGATACTAAATAACGCTCTTGTTTAAACTGCTAGTTTCAACACTAGCAGTGTAAATGAGGGAAAAAGACACTAATAATTGTGTTTATGAATACTTACAGTGTTGTTTTTAACTCCATGCAAGTTGGAGTTAGCATGCTCTATTTAAAGTGTAAGTTTTACTCTTTTTAGTGTGGACCTGTATAAAGCCTATATCAAAAGTGTTAATTTTGACACTGTGAGTGAACATGCTGAGTAAGAAATGAAAAATTAAAGTAAGGCTCAAAAACGATTTCATTGAGGAATACCTGGAATACTGAATGATGAAATTATCTTTTTTGAAAAGATACAGGCTAGAAAATGACAACTCAGTCGGGTCACTTTTCACCCATGTTTTGCAAAAGGTTAAGAGAGGCCATGAAGTCTGTGGCCATGAAGTCATTTGAAAGACTGGTTCTGGCTTATCTGAAGGACATCACTGGACCCTTACTGGACCCCCTGCAGTTTGCTTACCGAGCAAACAGGTCTGTGGATGATGCAGTCAACATGGGACTGCATTATGTTCTCCAGCATCTGGACAGACCAGGGACTTATGTGAGGATCCTGTTTGTGGACTTCAGCTCTGCTTTTAACACCATCATCCCATCACTTCTCCACCCCAAATTAACTCAGCTCTCCGTGCCCACCTCTGTCTGTCAGTGGATCACCAGCTTCCTGACAGACAGACATCAGCTAGTGAGACTGGGAAAATTCTCATCCTGTACCCGCTCCATCAGCACCGGCGCCCCTCAGGGCTGTGTTCTCTCCCCACTGCTCTTCTCCCTCTACACCAACGACTGCACCTCTAAAGACCCCTCTGTCAAGCTCCTGAAGTTTGCAGACGACACCACACTGATCGGACTCATCCAGGATGGTGACGAGTCTGCTTACAGACTGGAGGTTGAACAGCTGACTGTCTGGTGCAGTCTTAACAACCTGGAGCTCAACACGCTCAAGACGGTAGAGATGATCGTGGACTTCAGGAGAAACCCCCCTGCTCTCCCCCCACTCACCATCATGAACAGCACTGTGGCTGCAGTGGAGTCATTCAGGTTTCTGGGCACCACAATCTCCCAGGACCTGAAGTGGGACAACCACATTGAGTCCATTGTGAAAAAGGCCCAGCAGAGGTTGTACTTCCTTCGCCAACTGAGGAAGTTCAACCTACCACAGGAGCTGCTGAAACAATTTTACTCCGCCATCATTGAATCCATCCTCTACACTTCCATTACCGTCTGGTTTAGCTCAGCTACCAAATATGACCTCAGAAGACTACAGAGGGTAGTCCGGTCTGCTGAGCGAATCATTGGTACAACCCTCCCCACTCTCCAAGAACTGTACTTATCCAGAGTGAGAAAAAGGGCAAAGAAGATCACTCTGGACCCCTCACACCCAGCACACTCCATCTTTGAACTGTTGCCATCTGGTCGACGCTACAGAGCCCTGAGCACCAGAACAACCAGACACAAGAACAGTTTCTTCCCTCAAGCAATTCACCTCATGAACAGTTGATAAACACTGGACACACAAAACTACTACACACCTTTTTCTTAAACACTTATTTACATCTCATATTTGCACTCATCAAAACTGTACATAAAATTGTCTTTATTGTATATTTGTATTTTTATTCCTTTATTCTTTTTAGTATCTGTGTCTTGTCTTGTCGCTGTCACTTGTTGCACTGTGGAGCTTCTGTCACTAAAAAAATTCCTAGTATGTGTAAACATACCTGGCAATAAAGCTCTTTCTGATTCTGAGAGCGAAATGAATACTACTTAACTTCAAGTGTTCTTGTCTTTTATCTAATTCTTGGTTGCCGTTCTGCCGCGTTTTGACAGTCATCTTAAATAAGTGAAACGTAATTTAACAAAACTAGCACAAACTGTAAGTCTTCCACTGATAGATAAAATATTTTATGAACTTATTCACCGATAGTTAGGCTACATTCTGTAAGAAATTAAAATAGCCTATATTTAAATGTATTAAATAAATAAATAGGCAAAATAAACTTCAACCGAGAAAACTGAGTAGGCTAATTGACGAACGTCACACAGAACTTTTCCAAAATTTCTGTTCACCAACCCGACGGAAGTCTTTCAAACTCATTTAGCATTTCTCACCAATTCTGGAATATTCTATTGTCCAAGCACAACATTCCTTAAACATAACAGCTGTAATGCCAATCACAAAGAAAAATCCCATTCCTGTAGAGAAAATATCTCATCGTTTCAGCATCAAGAACGTTTGCTCTGACTAGTGAAATGCGTCGACACCACGACACGACGCCATGAATTTGAGCCTGAACTAAAAAGTGTGTAAAGACACAAATAAAAAAACGTTATAATTATCCTACCTCTGATAATCAGTGTCACAATTACAACTCCAAAGAATTTTGTAAAAATGTCTTCTATTAGACCTGCCACCCGCGCGCGCTCTGTTCGATTATCCAACAACCTGGCAATGAACATCACCAGACACTGAGGAGCAACTAAGTTTAAATTATGTATGCAAGCCTAAATAAATATCTTTATTCACACACTTTGGCAACCCCTTGCACTACTACACATAAAAACACATTTTCACACACTCGCGTTATCGTTCAGAGAAGCGCGCAAAAGCCAGTTTTGAGGTCGGCTCTAAGCCTCAAATCTTCTTTGCCCATCCTAATCTTACTTCCAGCTCCCCTGCCGTGCTCGTTCCTGACCTACCTATTAAATCAGTGAAAGCCTGAGACGACAGTCTTGGTGATTATTGAACATATTGCTTGAATAAATTGCTCAGCAAATGTTGTTTGAATAGCATAGACTGCCTACCATCCGGGACAGAGTTTCACAGAGCTGTAAAAGTAATCACCTGCTTCTCAAGTGAATAATGAGATCTACATTTAGGCTGCTTAAATCCACACGGAATGCACAGACGGGGCAGGTGCGATGACAGGACAACTCTAGCCTTTGAGGGACGAATAGCCTATAGCATTGTAGTGGGCAAATTTGATAACAAGCATTTCTGAGCTTTAGTGTTGCTCCGAGATAACGCACGGCACGTGGGCCTATGTTAAAGTTTAGACCGCGAGCGCTGACTGAGGTTTCAAACCAGTGGAAGTCCGTTTGATGAGCAAATGAGAAACTGAGGTCAAGGAATTTGGAACAGCGAATTTGTTGTCTTGAAAAAGTCAGGCAAGTACATTTATATTTATAGGTTAAAAGTATGTATTCGTGGGCTACATGTTGATTTTACATGAATCACATTGCATTTTTTTATACAATCAATAATATTTTTGTACTCAATTTTTACTCATTAACTGAGTTGCAGTTAGTTTATATTAGATGAATGTTTTGTATTTTAGTTTGACATCACATTGCACAATGCCCTAGGCAATTATCCACAGTATTTATAACAAAGCTTGTCACGTCCTACTGGTTTGGCTAATACGTGACACATTCCTGTTCAGAATGTTCTGATATGGTGAAGCTGTGACAGGATGTCAAGAAGAAAAACAGCTGACTCCCCTCAACTGACCGAAAACCCCTTCCTCGTGTTTGCACCTCTTTGATAAAATATAATTTGGTTTTTACCAATGAACTGAATGGTTTATAGTTGGTGTGTGGAGTACAAAATAAATATTAAACTTAATTTGACAGCAAATTGAAATGTTAGGTTGTAAAATAAAGGGATAGTTCACCCAAAAAAATGTACTCACCCAATGATGGCAGAATTTGCATTTTGGGTACTATCCCTTTAAATGCTTTGTAAAGTGGCGCTTTATATAAGTCTTCTTTCTTTGTTTCTCTCTTTCTGACAATGAACACTCCTTCAGGTTAAGCCTTCACTCTTAAAAATAGAAGTTTTTTTTAGTATGTTTATTATGTTTTATGTTGTTCCGTGTCTTACGGCCAGATGGCGCTGTTGTATAGATGTAGTGCTGCTGACCTGATCTTCCCTTTGGGCAAAACGGCGTTTACTTATCAACAGCGTGGACACAATAGATAGAGAGAGACGAGCGTTTACATGAAAACGAGCTACTTTAAAAAAGGGGGGAGAATTTTGTCACTAAACACACACCCTATGTTTCAGATTTTTGGTTACTTCGAGTAGTAACGTCAGTTTGGGGTTGTTCGTAATTTAGAAACAGTAATATACTCGAACTGGGGACTATCACATCAACACTGGAGCGGAGCATAACAGATCACGGAGAAGCACATTTTCATGTGAGTACAACCGTTGAATCGTTGCAGAGGCTTATGAAGTGCAATAAATGCGTAGTGTATTTGAAGATAGAATAAGGACAAGGACAAGGGCAAATCCCTAAACTGCTGTAGGAGGGCGATAATTGAAAGTATGTTTGTGCTCAGTGTGAACGGTTATTCAAATCGGTTCAAATGCAGATTTGCGTTGTAACTTAAACGGTCAACTTTTGAGTGAAGTAAACATTGACTCTTATGCTGCGAACTGTTGTTTAGCAACCGTGTAGAAACTTTGCTAAATAAATAAATAAATAAAATTAAGAGAGGGAGAGAGACCGAGAAAGACACGTGCTTTCCATCCTGCAACGTTATGTGTTAAGCAGGATGTGTTTTTACTTGGTTAATTTGGTTGTTCTGTTGAACATTTCTGTGATTGCAATGTCTAGTTTGTAGTTTTTGTGCTTTCTTATACTAAGAAAGGTCAGGTCTTGAGTAGGTACATCATATACACATCAAGAGCACATGTTTGTTTTGAAAGGCATCATTTTTCTTTCGCTGTTTTTTCTTTTTAAAACCCTGTATCAGCTGCTTTTGATCCAGTCTACCTCTGAATATCAGGCTGGTGCACATTGTTATCTGGACCTGCAGTGAATGCAGAAATGCACACTTGTATACTAATTCAGATCAGTATGCATTATCTAACCTGTCAGTGTTGAATTACCAGTCACTGAAAGACAGTTCTGATCATTTTTACAAAAAATATTACTATACATTATATTATTATAAATTATTAATGTTGTTATTGTTGTAATTATTGTTGATTAACTACACCTGTGGTTATGTTGAGTCACCTTTGAGGAGAACTGACTTGATGCATTCACTATCTTGGGATCAGTTGGATTAAAAGACATTGCAAAAATGGTTCAGAAAAGTTATTTTGAAGGAAGCTCCAGCTGTGCGTTTTGCCATCTAGTGCAATTAAATCATTTTGAGAGTGGTCAAATCTGTCTGTCCTCAGAACATTATTGAGAGTCTGCAGATTGTGATGGGATTAGGGTTGTTTCCATTCCTCTCTCAGAACACAATAACAAACCTTACATCAGAATCTCCATGGTGTAGTATCACTGGCTGTTTTTTATTTGCTGGATTCTATTCATTAAACAGAGACGCTTAAAATGTTATGTGGCATTCTCAAACTGTTCCTTCACGTGACAACTATCATTATACTATAGAGCATCAGCACACCGGCATATCATAAGTCCACTGCTGCCTGGTAATCACATCAGCTGTAGTCATGGCAACTGCACATGGGAATGAAAGCTTTCACTGGGAGAGCAATTTTCTTCTCCTTCACTGACTCATCGCTTTTCCTCCATGGACCAAAATGTGTTACCTGCTTGCACGCAAATGCCACCACCGTGTTTCTCTAGGGAATCGCTGAATGCTCTTCTGGAGGCAGATATTTATGCTGCTTCTTCACGTAAGACTTATGCTGTGCCAATGGCTGTTTTTCCTTTCATACTGTTTTGTTTAGTGTGTGTGTGTGATTAATAGTTTTTGCAGTAATAATAATTAAGCACATTTAACCTTAAATTATCATTATTGTAATGCTAAACGCTGTTTACGTTCAGCACTTCCAGGTTCTACGCCAGAACGCCGACGCTGTTTACATGAGCAGCACGACGCATGCGTGTGATGCTGACGCAGGAGCCGGCCAATAATGAGTCGGCATTCTGACGTAGAACCTGGAAGAGCTGAACGTAAACAGCGTAGGAAACGATGCTACAGAAGAGAAGATATTGTTGAATAAAGTCATTATTTTTGTTTTGTTTTTGCGCACAAATAGTATGCTCGTCGCTTCATAAAATTAAGGTTGAAGCACTGCGGTCAAGGCGACTGTTTTAACGATGTCTTTAGTTCCTCTCTGGACCTTGACAGTGGTTAAATTGCTGTCTATGGATACCTCTCGGATTTCATGAAAAATATCTTAATTTGTTTTCCGAAGGTGAACGAAAGCCTTATGGGTTTGGAACGACATGAGGGTGAGTAGTTTTCATTTTTTGGGTGAAGCCTTTAAGCTTCATACAGTTGTGTGAAATGGAAGGATACAGTTATTGCGAGAGAGGGATAATTTTGTCTCCATTCCATTAGTTATGACCCACCCTCTATTCAGTTCTCATTTTCGCTCTCTCTTTTCATCTGCCTACGTGCGACTCAAAAAAGGCAAAAGGGAATCTTTTTTTTGCCCCGGGACTTCAGTCAGCTTCAGAAGTCTGTACTTCATCATGTTTTTGACACTAGACTTTGGTCTCCACTCTTTGCTCTTCTTCAAGAGGTCAGATTCACCCGAAACAGTCAGACCTGCTTTGATTTATCAGTGGTTTTTGTCCTCAGGTATTTCCTTAGGGAAATGTCTCTGTTTGGATAGTCTATATGAATGTTTTTAGCATTGTCGGCTAGACATTTTGATAACTCTACAATTATCATTAAATATCATTAGTTAACTACTTTAGTTAGCATGAAATAAGAATAAGATTCTGTATTTAACTAACATTAACAAAGAATAATAAATGTATATATAATGTAATAACAAATGTATTCTCTCTTTTATATATTTATGTATATATATATATATGTGTGTGTGTGTACATATATATATATATATATATAATCACACACACCGCGGGTAAAATAAGTATTGAACACGTCACCATTTTTCTCAGTAAATATATTTCTAAAGGTGCTATTGACATGAAATTTTCACCAGGTGTTGGTAGAAACCCATCCAATCCACACATGCAAAGAAATCAAAGCATAGATGTCCATAAATTATGTGTAATAATGTTAAATGACACAGGGAAAAAGTATTTAACACATGAAGAAAGGGAGGTCCAAAAAGGCATGGAAAGCCAGGACAATCAGTAATTAGAAAGCAATCATGTCTCTTGTCAGTGCAAATTAATATCTGCTGGTTCAGTCCCAACTGATGCCCTATGAAAAGGTCATTAGCAAGGTGTCACACAATAAACATCTCATGATGGGTAAAAACAAAGAGCTCTCAAGACCTTCGCAAGATGAAAAAAATACTGATGGCATTGGTTACAGAAGGATTTCACTTCTGAATGTTCCACTGAGCACTGTTGGGGCCATAATCCGGAAGTGGAAAGAACATCATTTCACCATAAACCAGCCATGACCAGGTGTTGCTTGCAAGATTTCTGAGGAGTGAAAAGAATTATTATCAGAAGAGTTGTCCAAGAGCCAAGGACCACTTGTGGACAGCTTCAGAAAGACCTGGAATTAGCAGGTACAATTGTTTCAAAGAAAACGATAAGTAACGCACTCAACCGCCATGGCCTGTATGCACACTCACCACGCAAGACTCCATTGCTGAAGAAAAAGCATGTTGAAGCTCGTTTAAAGTTTGCTGCACAACATTTGGACAAGCCTGTGAAATACGGGGAGAATATAGTCTAGTCGTATGAGACCAAAATTGAACTCTTTGGATGCCATAATACACCATGTTTGGAGGAGAAATGGCACCACACATCACCCCAAAAACACCATACCAACAGTGAAGTTTGGTGTTGGGAAAATCATGGTGTGGGGCTGTTTTTCAGCATACGGCACTGGCAAACTTCATATAATTGAAGGAAGGATGAATGGAAAAATGTACAGAGACATTCTTTATAAAAATCTGCTGCCATCTACCAGGATGATGAAGATGAAACGATGCTCGACATTTCAGCAAGACAATGATCCCAAACACACAGCCAATCACCTGACTTGAATCCAATTGAAAATCTATGGAAAGAACTAAAGATCAGAGTTCATAGAAGAGGCCCATGGAAACCTTCAAGATTTGAAGACTGTGTGGAAGAATGGGCCAAAATCACAACTGAGCAATGCATGCAACTAGTTTCATCTTGGCATCTTGAAGCTGTTCTTAACAACATTACCAACTGTGTCATTTAACATTATTACACCTGACTAAATGTGAAACAAAATCTTAAAATAATGGTTGAGAGGCTGTAGTCTACATCTCCTTTTTTTGAAGCAACACAAACGGATATGAAAAGTCTCAAATGATCTTACAGTAAGCAAGAACAGGAACTCTCTCAGTTGAGCTCTTTTTTTTTTTTTAATCTTAAAACGCTTTTTTGACCCTATGTAGATTTCAATCTGATAAAGTAGTGCACAGGGCCACTGCAGTTTCACTGGTGCACATGTGTGCATTTCTGCACCTGAAGCTTGTAATTTAGAATCTGTATAGTATGACAGACATGTCTCTGAATGTTTATGGTTAGGTATGGAAAAGCCTGGCAGGTTCTGATGTAAGGTTTGTTGTGTTTAAGGTTGCGTGACTTCCTACACTATAGGTGTCATCTTTCAGACAGGCTCCTGACACGAACATTTTGACGCAGAGGTTGTGTTAAGTAGCTGAATGCATTTTCTGCATGTGTCATTGACAGCTGTTGAGCTGACTTCAGTTCTCTAATGGATATGCATTTTATATTAAGATGACTGTACTTTATGATAGCATCCTATGTCACAGTGCAAGTTTCTTATAAATAGTGCCTAGAAAATATGAGGCCCAGTGCGCAGCAACAGAATAGAGTGTCAGATTTATATATACCATGAGTATAAATTAGTGGTAAATTTCAGGGTTAAAGATAGGGATTAAAGTAAATTTGTGGGATTATAATAGCTGAAATTGAAAAATTTAAAAATGTACTGCTTGTAAGGGCATTGCTACAATTTTGTTACCAGAAAAAAACATGTCACAACTGTCCCTAATTTGACTGTGGTGTAGATATTTTTTGCATTTTTATCCCACCCTTGGTTCAACCAACAAACTGTTTTAAAATGTCATGAAACCCCCTGTTTTGGCACTGTTTGTTCACACCTCGAATTTGTTTAAAAAAAAAAAAAAAGAAATGGGAGTGTAAAGCAATGAAAAAGTAGGAGTAAAACTGCATGGGCGATATGGCCAAAGAAATTACCATGATATAATTTTTTATATCAGTGGATAATTATCTCGATAAATGCCAAATTGTAAAGGCAGTTTTTACTCCTGTGAAAGTTGTAGAAACAAATGAGTCTCTGAACAAATATCAATCACCAGTTTAACTTTTTTCTTTTTTAGCCGTTCCTCTTTGAATTTTCGGTTCACATCATTGTCTTCTGAATATTCAGTCACGTCATTGTGTTCATGATCAGATGTATTGCCGTAACAGTGGCGTTAATTGCATCTAAATATGTGCATGTAGAAAAAAAAAAGAAATCAGAATATATCCATCATATTACTCTTCATATTTATGCATCAGTTAGTCATTTAACTCATTATCATTTTTATCTTTTTTTCATTTATTTTATTTATAATCATTTATCCTATTTTTCAACATGGATATCTTGAGTTTGCATGCTTATTCCATCTTTAACCTTATTGTCTGTTGTCTATGTCAAAGGCTGTTCCGGTTTAAGTGTGACTGTGACTTATGCCTAACGTTTCCTCTTTCTGTGTTTTGCGGATATATTTCTGCTAAGAAAATATATATATATATATATATATATATATATATATATATATATATATATATATATATATGTGTGTGTATATATATATATATGTGTGTGTGTATATATATATGTGTGTGTGTATATATATATATATATATATTCAGTGGGGAGAACAAGTATTTGATACACTGCCGATTTTGCAGGTTTGCCCACTTACAAAGCATGTAGAAGTCTGTAATTTTATCATAGGTACTCTTCAACTGTGAGTGACGGAATCTAAAACAAAAATCCAGAAAATCACATTGTATGATTAATTAATTTGCATTTTATTGCATGACATAAGTATTTGATGCATCTGAAAAGCAGAACTTAATATTTGGTACAGAAACCTTTGTTTGCTATTACAGAGATCATACGTTTCCTGTAGTTCTTGCCCAGGTTTGCACAGACTGCTGCAGGGATTTTGGCCCACTCCTCCATACAGACCTTCTCCAGATCCTTCAGGTTTCGGGGCTGTCGCTGGGCAATACAGACTTTCAGCTCCCTCCAAAGATTTTCTATTGGGTTCAGGTCTGGAGACTGGCTAGACCACTCCAGGACCTTGAGATGCTTCTTACGGAGCCACTCCTTAGTTGCCCTGGCTGTGTGTTTCGGGTCGTTGTCATGCTGGAAGACCCAGCCACGACCCATCTTCAATGCTCTTACTGAGGGAAGGAGGTTGTTGGCCAAGATCTCGTGATACATGGCCCCATCCAACCTCCCCTCAATACGGTGCAGTCGTCCTGTCCTCTTTGCAGAAAAGCATCACTAAAGAATGATGTTTCCACCTCCATGCTTCACGGTTGGGATGGTGTTCTTGGGGTTGTACTGATCCTTCTTCTGCCTCCAAACACGGCGAGTGGAGTTTAGACCAAAAAGCTCTATTTTTGTCTCATCAGACCACATGACCTCCCATTCCTCCTCTGGATTATCCAGATGGTCATTGGCAAACTTCAGATGGGCCTGGACATGCGCTGGCTTGAGCAGGGGGACCTTGTGTGTGCTGCAGGATTTTAATCTATGACGGCGTAGTGTTACTAATGGTTTTCTTTGAGACTGTGGTCCCAGCTCTCTTCAGGTCATTGACCAGGTCCTGCCGTGTAGTTCTGGGCTGATTCCTCACCTTCCTCATGTTCATTGATGCCCCACGAGGTGAGATCTTGCTTGGTGCTCCAGACCGAGGGAGATTGACCGTCATCTTGAACTTCTTCCATTTTCTAATAATTGCGCCAACAGTTGTTGCCTTCTCACCAAGCTGCTTGCCTGTTGTCCTCTAGCCCGTCTCAGCCTTGTGCAGGTCTACAATTTTATCCCTGATGTCCTTACACAGCTCTCTGGTCTTGGCCATTATGGAGAGGTTGGAGTCTGTTTGATTGAGTGTGTGGATAGGTGTCTTTTATACAGATAACGCTTCTTAAAGAAAAACTAATTCTTACTGGTTGGTAAGTGATCAAATACTTATGTCAGGGCAAACCTGCAAAATCGGCAGTGTATCAAATCAAATACATGTTCTCCCCACTGTATATATACACAGAGTATAAATTAGTGGTAAATTTCAGGGTTAAAGATAGGAATTAAAGTAAATTTGTGTGATTTATAATAGCTAAAATTTAAAAATGTACCGCTTGTAATGACATTGCTGCAATTTTGTTACCAGAAAAAAACGTCACAACTTTCCCTAATTTGACTGTGGTGTAGATATTTTAAGCAGTTTGATGCCGCCCTTGGTTCAACCAACAAACTGTGTTAAAATGTCATGAAACCTCCTGTTTTGGCACTGTTTTTTCACACCTCGAATTTGTTTAAAAAAAAAAAAAAATGAAGAAAGGTGTAAAGCTATGAAAAAGTGGGAGTAAAACTGCATGGGTGATATGGCCAAAAAAATGATCATGATACAATTTTTCATATCAGTTGATAATTATCACGATAAATGCCAAATTGTAAAGGCAGTTTTTACTCCTGTGAAAGTTTTAGAAAAAAATGAGTCTCTGAACAAATATCAATCACCAGTTTAACTTTTTTTAGCTGTTCCTCTTTGAATTTTCGGTTCACATCATTGTCTTCTGAATATTCAGTCATGTCATTGTGTTCATGTGTTCAATAACAGTGGCGTTATTTGGAATTGCATCTAAATATGTGCATAGAAAAAAAAAAGAAATCAGAATATATCCATAATATTACTCTTCATATTTAAGTATCAGTTAATCACTTAACTTATAATCATTTTTATCTTTTTTTTCATTTATTTTATTTATAATCATTTATCCTATTTTTCAACATGGATATCTTGAGTTTGCATGCTTATTCCATCTTTAACCTTATTGTCTGTTGTCTATGTCAAAGGCTGTTCCGGTTTAAGTGTGACTGTGACTTATGCTTAACGTTTCCTCTTTCTGTGTTTTGCGGATATATTTCTGCTAAGAGGAATCCATGCACAGATGCTTAAAGGAATAATTCACGTCAGAATTAAAATTTTATGATAATGTACTCATCCCCCATGTCATACAAGGTGTGTGTCTTTCTTTCTTCAGTCAAAGAAATTAAAGTTTTTTTTTTTTTTGTTTTTTTTTGAGGAAAACATTCTAGGATTTTTTTCCATAGAGTGGACTTCAGCGGGTTGAAGGTCCAAATGGCAATTTCAGTGCAGCTTCAAAGGGCTCTACATGATCCCAGATGAGGAATAAGGGTCTATCTAGTGAAAAAATAAAAATTATATACTTTTTAATCACAAATGCTCGTCTTACACTGCTCTGCACCACGTATTACGTAATCACATTGGAAAGCTCATGCGTGACTTTTCCAACATGATTGTTAATGCGTGGGGCAGTGCAAGATGAGCATTTGTGGTTAAAAAGTATATATAATATATAATTTTTTATTTATTTATTTATTTTTTAGAAAATTTCACTAGATTAGACCCTTATTCCTCGTCTGTGGATCTTGGAGAGTGCTTTGAAACTGCAAATTGGACCTTCAACCTGTTGAACCCTGTTGAAGTCCACTATATGGAGAAAAATCCTGGAATGTTTTCCTCAAAAACCGTAATTTCTGTTCGACTGATAAGAGAAAGACATAAACATTTTGGATGACATGGGGGTGAGTAAATTATCTGGAAATTTTAATTTTGAGGTGAATTAATCCCTTAATAGTTGCCTCAGTAGTGATCACTTGTTAAAAGATATCAAACCACAACAGTTCATCAGTAAGTTAAGTAACATCACCGTCACCTGACATTCACATCAACTTTAAAAAGTTCCAATAATGGATAAATTAATGATACTTTTCACCAGGTTCTTGTCCGTCACGGACAAGAATAGCCTTTAAAGTGTAACATTTCAGACTTCTTCCATTCTCTACAGATTTCCCATCCTAAGGCACACCTTGTCGTGCTTTACCTTCAACTTATTCGTTTGTACTTGTTCTTTGAACTTCATCTTTAGAGAAAGAAATACTTGATACTAGTTAGTCGCACATCAGAGTTTAGTACCTTGGAGAAATATAGATGTTCTCATTTTATTTCAACTTTTATTTATTTATTTTATTTGCAACTTTATTTTATTATTCTTTATTTTGTAATAATTTATAGATTGTTAGATATTGCTATAATTTTCATCTTTTTTTGTCTGCCTGAATCACACTACATCAGAATATGTGCACACATATGATGCTGGTTCATATTTAGATCGCTATAAAGCAGGTATTCTCAACTCTGGCCCTTGAGGTCTACTTTCCTGCAGACTTTTGCTCCAACCCTGATAAAACATACCTGAACAAGCTAATGTCTTAAGGAAAGTTATAGGCTAAACTCTGCATGAAAATGGAGCTCGTGGGCCAGAGTTGAGAATCCCTGCAACAGAGTACATGAGTACAAATATGAAAACAAAACGCCTTTCTTTGGTCTGTATATGAACTGTCATCAGCATTGTGAGTGTTGCTACACTCATCGCGGCATTCTGCGTCGAAACTACTCTCATGCGCGCTCTCATGTTACGTATTAAATACGGTTACATTTTTGGACAGTACCAGCAATTGTGATGTCAAGGGGTCCGAATAAACAAAAGAAGGAGCTGAAAGAGTCATGTTTTAGTAAAGCATTACTCTTTCAGCTCCATCTTTTGTTTACTCTGACCCCTTGACGTCACGTGTTGCTGGCATTGTCCAAAAATAGCTTTGTTTTTATTCCATGCACCTTGTTGATCATGTGAAGTTGCACCAGAATAACAATACAATACTATCAAATATAGTTACAGTCATATTTTCCATATGATGGTAGTCAAACTCCAGTTCTGGCTGCATTGTAAGGAAAATACAAACAACACTTTTGTGTTATTGTAACTGTACTGAGGAAACATAAACTAATGATGCATGTGCAAAGGTGAAGAATGAACCACTCTAGGGTAAGACTAAGAAGATGTACTGCTTCTTTAAAAACACATTTAAATAGAATATCATGAAATAGTTTCAAGTTATGTCCATCTAGAAATAACCTACATATCCCAGCATAAATGCTCCTGGTAAATTATCTGTTATTTAAGTGGCTACATTCACAAACCTCTATTTATTTGAACAGAAAAGCAAGCATACTGTATGCATGATTTGGCATGACAGCCAATTTGAATAATCAAAAATCATTGCCTTACATGATGCAGCAAAACAAACGTTTGATTCAAAATTTGAATCGATTATATCACCTATAAAAGCTCCCTTTATAATCAAAAGCTGGCACTTATGTGTCACTTGTTTGTTAACTTATAACAAGAGGACAGAAACCCCCATTTTGAGAGGTGAGTGGATTCTTTCTAACTTAAACATGTCAGATTGGCCATTGGATTCAAGAAATCAACACAGATGTTTGTGATGGGCTGCATTGCTCAACGCTACAAAAACATCTTGTAAACAGAAACCTTTGATGATCTCAAGAGTGCAAACACCAAATCTGGTTTTTCCATTTTGCTATTATTACAGAGAAAACTGATCCTAGACCAGCAGGTATGAGGAATCCAAAGCAGCAACCATCATTGGTTTGAGTGAGAATAAAGGTAGTCTCAATTGAGGGAGGCCAAGCATTGGCCACCCAGCCTTACACATAGTCTGCCTATGCGCATGTCTCTGAAGGACAAAAACGCAGAGCTGCGTTCATTCTCATGAATAATTGACCCTTCGCCGACAGTTTGATTGACAGTCAATCTAACCAGGCATAACCCCGAATCCACAATTTTATCCGACAAAGCAGTCAGTTAATGTTGGTGAACTTGAAAAATTGTGTGTACTCACATTTGTCCGTGCTTGAAACAACATTTCTTCTGTCCATTCATGTTTATTTGATGCTATAAATGAACTAGTATGAAGAGATGGTTTGTTCACGAGCCTCTTGAAGGAGCTACAGCTATCTGTCACGACACATTAAAGAGCCACTATACACTTTATTGTTTAAACTTCTTTAATAAATTACAATATTTTAAATAGGAAACTGTTTCATACATTGTCAGTGTCCTCTGAAATGTATTTTTCACTGTGTGAATGCCAACATGATGTGTGGCATGAGAGCGCATGGCTTGTCGAGTATAACAACAGTAACTTAAGGGGCGGGTCTTTGCGAAGGGAAAGTTAAGAGAAGTTTAAACCTACATGTCCAGGAGTGGACAATGACAGTGATTAACTTTTAGCTTTTGCTAAAGCATACATTGACAGCATTCTTCAATACTCAATTCATTCAAAGTTAGATGGATAAGTACTTCATGATGACAGTTTCATTTTTGGGTGAAGTAACCCTTTGTCATCCCAAACCCGTAAGACCTTCATTCATCTTCGGAACACAAATTGAGATATTTTTGATGAAATCCGAGGGTTTTTGAACCACCTACAGACAGTAACGTCATTTTACCTTTTGAGATCCAGAAAGGTATTAAAGACATTGTTAAAATAGTCTGTGACTACAGTGACTCAATCTTAATGTTATGAAGCGACGTTTTATTTTGTGACAGTTTCAACAATTTGAACTGTTGTCATGCGCAGTTGATGGAGTGAACGCAGTGCAGGCTACAGTGTTTACGGCCGAACGTCGGCTCAGTATTGGCCGACGCTGTACACGTGAGCAGCACGATGTGTGATACTGATGCAGGACTTATTTATATATCTTATGTATATATGGAGAGAGAGAGCTCAGTGAGCATAAAGCAAGTCCATAGCAAATGGTGTAAAGTTAATCACTCAGTTTTAACAGTTTTCCTCATATAACTAAAACTTTAGTTACCATGTATAAATGTGCCACATTTTTAATTCAGATAAGGTTTTATTGTTTTATAGTGACTTGTTCTTTGCAAAAAATGGAAGGAAAATTTAACTCTTCAACATTTATATTTTCCTTTCTGCTGCCAATCACATCAAAACTCAGGATACTTTCTAACGTAGTGATGGATTTTGTGTTCTTATGATGCCATTTCCTCTAAAATACAGCTCAGGTTATTGGCCTCAAAAACCTTTGAGCACCATTGAGTAAAGATGGTAGAATTTCAAATTCCAAACAACCTCCATTGAGATGTATGGGAATGCTAGCAGATAGCACAAAACAGGAACCCCTGTAGAGCTTCTTTGTAATGCTGTTAATCTAGAGCCGTTACTGTAATTTCACACTCCTCAGTAGATTGTGAAGCACTCATCTGACCTGTTCTCACACACTGGATTACTATCTGTCACGATACCATTTTGCTTAATCTGATATGAATGCCTCTGTTGTAATATTCATCGTTTGCTGTCACATGATAGAAGTCAAGATATGACTCACTTGTGACTGATGTGACCCATTGCTCATTTAGACAGCCAAGTGTCATATGTGGTGGATCAACACAGGAGTATCCAACACTGCTTTTAGTTTCAAATCTCCATCCAAATGGAAAAATATTCCGTTGAAAATCTAATCTGGTTTTCAATTATTATTAACTTAAAGACGATAAGGTTTGGGGGTCCTTTGCAACCAAAATGTTTTAAAAGTCCTGTCTTACAGTGCTGTCACACTGTTTTCTTATGATCTGATGCTGTTACTGACATGACACATCAGGTCGGAAGTGACTAACTGAAACCAATGTTATTGGCACTGCATCGTTGACTTTAAGGAACTAATGCTTGGGTAATTCTTAAATTATTATTCCGATAAATGCCACTGGCCGGATATAGAAGGACAAATCTCTTCTTACAAATCAATTCTAATCACACAGGTGCAAACTTGTGAGTTTATGAATGAGTAATTTGGGTTTATATATTGAGTATTGTGCAGGAACTGAGGTTGACCTGTGTATTGTGTTCAGGAGAAACAAGTATCCCTCAAGTCTTGGTGCTTGGGTTAGGGCTGTATATATTGTAAACTAATTTACTGTTTAGTTACTCCCTCAGACTTAACTAGTGAAGGCCACCTGCTAAGACAAGCATCACTACTACTATGGCTCATACTCTATTAAAATTGCTTGTTAACTCACCGTTTGCGCTGCGTAGTGTGTACATGAATAATAGCTCAGATCGTGCAGCTGGTTTTGGGGAGGTCTGTTATTTATGTAAGTGACTTATGTGTTACATGTACAGACAGGTAATCTTCAACAGGCAGATGATGATTAATGGGAGGAAAAAAATAGGATGTTCCCAAGCTTGATCTAGAAATCAGAATATTATAGAGACCATAACACCCCAACAACAAGATAACATAACATGTTAAAAAACATTAAAATTACCTTAGCAACTTCATAGCAACATCCCTGCGTCATTTTGGTGTGTTTTGCTTGGGTAAAACACCACTTGTTTTCTTCAGAATTTAAAAATTAAAGTTTACTTTGTATATTGTTTTATGTAAATTGAACTGAAAACGGCTTTTGTTGGTTTTTTTCTTTCTGGTTTTGACATCAACAAGTGTTTTGTAAATCGTGGTTGCCCAAGCACAAGACACTAGTCACCATGTTTCTGTTTTTGGGTCACAGGGATTTCCATCATATAGTCATTAGACATGATTCAACGTGATTTATCCTAAAAAAAACTTCATCTCATTAAGTTTTCCATTTCCTTCTCTACACTCACTGAAGAGAGAAACCCCACTCCATGTTTCCATGTTTGCAGTTAAACCACTGTAACGTTCTAGGCCATAAGGTAAATGGCTATATTAAATTGAAAAAATTAACAGTACTTAGGGAAAAGCATATTGCCAAGTTTCCTCTCCACACATTTTGTCTTTACACACAGACTTTCTCTGCATGGTGATTTAGTCTCTTTCTCCAAAATATGAATTGAAAAAATGTACCTTAAATACCCCTCCCCAATCACAAATGAAGATGCCATGTGCTGATGCATGCCGTCCCTTGATTGTGTTTCTTAAACGTTTGCAAAATTCTGAAAGAGGAAGAGGCGACTTCAGAGGAAGTGATGACTTGAAGAACTCGCCTACCTATTTCTAACAAGTTCTTAATTTTTCTGAGCAGATGAGATGACGGCAGACTCTTTTGGCTGTTTGAAGTGGTGTCCTTGTGGGCTACTCAGTGCTGAAAGGACAAGCGCAGAACCCAACAGCGACAGATAGACCAGTCTTGGATTTAGCTCATCTGTTGTGCTCAGTGGCCTCCTGGTTTTCCAACAGGATGGTGCATTCATCGTCACTTTGTGCCTGTCTGTCTCTTCTGACTGTCATCAGCTGTCATTCTCATGTCCTCCCCCGCCTGTCTTTTCCCATGGGTAAGTCTTATTTTTAAACTTTTGAAGATTTATGAGCTGAATTTAGAGCAAGGATTTGTTTTTCAAATGCCAGTAGTTATTTTAATACCATATGAAACTTTTTGAGCTGTCGTGGTTTTTAGGGTAAATAAAAAACAGAAGGTGAATTAAGTTGAATTACATAATCAAGGATAGCGAGATTAACCTCTGTGCCACTTGAGTTAAACATACATAAACATATACTTTGAAGACTGTACTCCACTGCTGATATCATATCAATATATAATGTAATACCATTAGCTTTAATTTTAGTTTAAGCTTAAGTATGGGCTTTCGTAATTTATTTCATTTTTTAATACTACTATGTAGCTTTATTTTACAGTGATTACACGTTGCATGTAGTTACTATAGTAATAACTAAAACAAAATGCGTAATTGCATGCAACTAACCCTAAACCAAACTTAATCCTATCTTTAACCATATAGTAAATGCATGTAGTTAATTAAAATTACTCAGTACTTAAATGTGTAATTACACTGTAACAAGCATACCTTTAAAAAAAAAAGGTAGTTTTTTTAAAACCAATTTTACAAGTCGTAGTTCATTTAAGCTATTTAGTCGTGTATCAGGGTTCAAAATTAACGCTTGTCTGGTACAAGGGGATTTTTTGAAGGGGAAAGAAATTGGAGACATCGAAACAAATGAGCGCAACACAGACAAAGTTAACATCAGTTAACATACTGCAGTAAAAAGTCAAAATTTGGAGTCTTTGTTTATAATATTATGATTAATGACAATTAAGCAAGACCAAGGGCACATGACCAAGTGTGCTGTTTTCCTGAATACCATCACAATTGAAAATGACACCGATTTCATACAACAGATCAATAAGCAAGTGGACGATATTGACAATAGCAATATTGACTGTTTTTGATCTGTTTCAGCAGCGAAAATAGTTCCAAACAAAGATCATAGTAGAACTATAGTGCATCTCAGCAACACTCAGATGTTTTCCATTACTGAATGATTCAGTGTTTTGAACGAATCCGTTGAGTTAATGATTCTGTAATTACCTCAAGGACCCGCCATTAACGATCTATCACTCACGGGCTTCGCCATGAGGATTTTTTTTTCTGCGACTAACCGACTAATAAAATTTTTGGTCAGCTTAAGCCTCTTCTAGCGATTAGTCGAATAGCCCTATTTTTATTTCAGTTTTTGTCATTTTAGTACTTCAACTTAAATGAAAATTAGAAATGTTGCCCTGGCAACTAACTGAAAAAAATGCATTTTATGAAAATTGAACACAAAATGTTATGCTTTTTATGTAATATTAGTGTTACAGCTTTATTTCAAATACATTTCAATTAGATATACTTTTAGTCAACAATAACAACCCTGCTTCAAATTGGGTTGATGCTTTTTTAGTAGGCTTAATAAAAATAAGATTTTTTTGTCAATGCTTTAAACACTAATTTAATATGAATGTTTTAAAAACATGAATCACTACATTATGGGTTAACATGCTGCAATTTCATTAAATATCACTTAAAGTCTGTTTTGAAATGTAATAATCAAATTATAATAGCTTTTAGTCAATATCATAAATACTTGGGAGCTATCTGAATGCTAGCATTTTTTAATACTCTCCAGTTGAATCATGAAATTTGTGACGATCAGTGTTGCTGATTATAATAATGTGTGACAAGGTACTTGGAATTTTGTTTGTTTTTTTAAAATAAAAACCAAGACAAAAGAAATGGCATACACAGTTGTCGAATGACCCGAGTGGACTTGGTTTAGCTGTACAGTGCAGTGACTGGAACGGGTACTTATTGAAAGACTTTGATTAGATGAGATGCTTAGCTGTGATTATGCCAAAGTCCGAGTATGCCAAAGACCTACCAGCTAGTATTTTTACTTTTCATGTATTAGCAATATGCAAGTTATTTTTTTAAGAAATGCTATTATGAAAAAATAATGTTTTTAATGTACTGCTGTAAGCATTATGTGGCTGTCTTCACGTCATAATAATCATCAGTCTAATTAGTTCCATTAGCGCGACTGGTTAATTATTATTTGAGTAGAAGAATGAATCAAAAATGCATTATTTCATAGATTTATTTATTCACTTTAATTAAGAGGTCATTGTACACAACAACAAAGTCCACAACTTTTGGAGTCTGCACAGATTCTGTCTGCTTTAATCATCTGTTTATATTGTTTTTACTAACAAGAAAAGATAAAAAGCAGAAAGATCATTATAACAAATGTCTGTCCATGTATATCATGTTTATTGCCCTGATTTAGAAAATGTAAGAGGAATGAAAGATCCTGCCTGGATTCTCTTATGAGGAAGCATCTGTCCTCCACCTCAGTGGGAGCTTTGATGCAAACTCTTCCTATAATGGCTTCTTGAAATGTTTCTGAAACTTCTAGATTAGGTTTCATTTCTCCTGTGACCTCTCACTTACATAAACAAGCTTCTTCTCTCAGGTTTTTAAATCTAGGAACTTGTAACAAACTTTGCCATATAAAGTTGTCATTGGTATGACTCTTTTGAATAATACTATTCTTATTTGTTTGCATTGCTGCTATTTATATTATTTAAAACAATAATATTGTGAAATATTATTACAATTTAAAATAACTGTTTTCTAAACATTTCCTATTCTTATCATCGTTAAACTGTTGCTGCTTCATATTTTTGTCGAAACCATTATTTGATAAATATAGTTCATAGCATTTGAAATAGAAATCTGTTGGAACATGTATATCTTAACAGTCACTTTTGAAATGTTTAATGTGTCCTTGCTGAATTATTAATTTCTTTAAAAATGTATATATTTCAGTGTAAACTAAAATGTAAAAAATGCAATAAAATAATATACTATATTGATTTAGTTTTTTTTTTTTTTACTTGTTACAAATATTTTGGTCAAAAAATAAGACTTGTGATTTTAGGGTAATTGGGTCACAGACTAGGAAGTTAAATTTGTCTACTTTTGAGAAACAAGAAAGTAAGCAGATGAATCTGCTGATGTAGTTGAAGTGGTTCTTTTGTTTCTTTTTTAATGAATGGAAGCCCTTGTTCTCTGAACCACAGTTATTTGATAACAGGAGGCCAGTCCATGAGTTGGCAAAGCAGGACCGAATCAGGATGACCTGGCAAATGGCTTTTCTGTGTGAGTCGCATAAATCATTTTCAAAGAGCTTGTCCTTGTTTACCTGAACAATTGAGAGACAGCGGAACGGAAACTTAGACATGCAGCTACATCACTACAACACTTGCTGATTCAGGATCAGTCATTTGACCTGCGAATGTTTGCTCACTCCCCTTGTAAATGACTCAATGTACGTTTGAAGATTATAGGGCTTAATTCAGACTCTGAGTCCCTTTTTCCCAGCAGTACCAATTACAGCGAATGCCAGAATGAGTCAGGTCACACTTATGCAGGTGTTTGAGCCTGATTTGGTGATGACATATGCAAACTTAATTGCTGCTGTCATTGTTGTAGTTTGATGAATTAGTGATATGGTGTGTCTATATATGCTTTCTGTATTCTTAAAAGCAAAGTTAAAGGTACACTGTAACACTTTTTTTTTTTGTTCAAAATTAGCTAAATTTAAATTTAAGAGTCAATACATCAATCCTTCTTCCAAAACTTGTTTTTGTCTTACCATGATTCACCATGTTAAGCCTCTTATAAGTGTTCCTGTTTTACACCTGTCAGGATGGTTTTCGCTGGAAATTATGTACATGCATCACCCGCCTGCATGTGTCTCGTCATATCTGTAAATAGAGAAAAGTTTCTCTGGCTACTTTGGCATATTTGTGGTCATAATTTAAGTCATTTCACTCGGCGGCCATCTTTGAAACTCTCTGGCTTGCAGCTCCTATCTCTTTGAATGGGGAGACATCAAATGATCCAAAGCTGTTTACCAAGCTTATGATTAAATGTCAAGTATGATTGATACACATGTGCATTCATAAGCATTCGTCTCCGAGTACTGACTGTTTCTATAGCAACTGGAACTTCTAACGGCAGCTGCAGTGACTTTACCAATCGGCGATTGGCTCTTTTATTTATGTAGAACTTAATCCGCCATATTGTGCATTGCACTTTCGTCCATTCATAAGTTCATAAGTAATATGATTGCACTGTCTTTGTATATCTAAAGTCTTTGGTATGGTGTGGGAGTGGCATAGGTTAGTTGTCACAATGAGCTAGAATGGTTGACACAGAGCACGCTATCTCCGGGGAATCACTCATTTTCAAAAAAAAAACGCCAAACGCAAACGCAAAAAGAACATGCGACAGAGCTTGTAATAAAACAAGACTCAACTTTGGCTTGGCTTTTCCAAGAACAGAGGAGCTTAAAATGTTGTAAAAGCGACGCAGAGATGTTTTTATTATCTGGTGAATAAGGTATTTTATTGAACGGATAAATTGCCATATGTATCTCTCTAACAGTTCCTTGTAAAACATCTATTGTGGAGGGTAATTTAATTATGGTTGTTGTAGTGCTGGTATGTATTTTCAAGGAAGTACTGTCAGTTGCATAGCTACAATAATGTTTTCAGCTAGTCCGCTTGAGATCCTTTCCACCTAACTGGTTATATCTCTTAAGCCTATAGTGAATGTTTTATGGGCAGTAACCATATCCGCACAGTCACGCAGATCCGAAGCACAGCCAAAACAATGTTCTTCTGCGAAATGCATGCAGTTTTGTGTTGTGACCGTTACATGTGTACCTTTATTTAAAAGTGATTTAATAATTAAAGTAAATTGACATCAGTAATTTAGAAAGTTGCGGATATTTTAGAGGTACCCATCGTTATAATTTAGTTTTTTGACCATTTTTCATGCTCTGTCTGTTACTCTGTTAGTAGATGCTCAGAACCAGATGTTTTGGCTGCTTAGTTTCAATAAATGGTCTTTTTACTCTGGAGAGGTGATCAATGTTTTAAGTTCTGAAAGTTGAGAAGCATATGTTTAAAAATATATTTAAAATAAAGATTAACACTTTACAGTAAGGTCCCATTAGTTAACTTTAGTTAATGAACAATACATGTGTTAGAGTATGTATCAATTGTTCAGTCAGTGACAACAAGCACATGCCAACAGCAACACACACCGACAGGAGTTACACACTGATTTGCCAACCCGAAAGTATCTTTTGCCATTGTTTGGCATCTGTCAGCAGTGTGAATTGCCCTTAAAAGAAATCTTACTTTACATAATCATGAATAAGGAAGCATGAGTATTTAGTCAAGCAAACTTCCTCTGCAGTCTTCAGTGTACCTCTGTTATTTTTTTTTTTTGTTTTTTTTTTTTGTCTGGGGATAATTTACTGTTACAAGACATTGATTTCCACATACTTGTATTTTAAACTGAGTCAAGGAGGTTTTTAAGCTTTTGGGTCTTTAATGAACTGAAGCACTGCTTTAGTTTCTCTGCTCTGCACTGAGAGTATGTACCCTGGGGTTGCATAATTTCACAGCCGCGTGCTGACTGTCAGATCCACATTCTTTACAGGCTTCACAGACAAGAGATCAGCTCATATGAGGAATTATAGGACTTTAGTGGAATAGTTATGAGGCCAAAACTGCCATTAAGTGCTGCTAATTAGCCAAGATTTTCTTGGAAAATCCTTTTCCTTCCCCCTTTTTTGCTAGAACAACACTTTTAAATGACCTTATTTTTTTATCGGCTTATTTGTTCTAATTTTTTTTTTTAGTTTTGCAGACATTTTCTGCATTTCCTGGACTAATTTTGGTGAAACTGTCTGAAATCTGTGGACATTTAAATATGTTACAAAAACAGCTAATTATATAATGTTGTTATCAAATGAAGAAAAATATTTGACGCCCAGGGGCATGAGGTGTGTTCTGTGGAAGTCTGCAGATTTCTGCGAAGATCTACGGGTGCACGTTGAACTGTTTATTCCTAAGAACAGCTATGATTACACAGAAATTGTCATGTATCATGTGAATGATATATAGTGGAAAAGGGTGGAGAAGGAGGAGGAAAAAGTAGTGCTGACGTTCTTCTCGCTCAAGAGGGCTGCTGGGAGAAGACAGCTGGTATGCTGCGGCTCAGCTTTAGGATTAGCCTCCCCACAGAGCAGACTGTTTTCTTCCCAGGGTCATGACAGCTAACGGAGAAGTTGTTCACGTGTTCTCAGCAGAATAAGAACTGCGGTTAGGGCAAAAAATGTGTTGATTTTAATGTGTTAATGTGACATAGAAGTTGATAGGCTTTCTTTGTCTTAGAGCTTCCTTTATGACCTCACTATCCTTGCTTGTCGGCATTTTTCCAAACACTCAGTGAAGGCCCAGATAGTGGTGTGTTTCTGCAAGCGTTGGCAGGAGTTTTTTAGATCTGAAATAGTTGCGTAACACCACCTCACCCCTCTTTCCCTTCAATCTGTAAGGAAGAACGTGAATGAGAGGAGTTTGTTGGATCCACACAGTTCTTTTTCCTATTATAATAATTTTTGCTCCTAAGAGAACCGGCCTTTGTTCAACTAAGAATTTAGTATAAGAATGATTGAAATAGCCAGTTTCTTTAATAAAAGTACAGTATCAGGCACATACTTTATCACCTGAAAGTTATTAAAGTTTTAAGTTAATACATTTAAGATTTGTCATACTTTGTTTAACTCTAAAATATAAGTTCTGAAGTTACCTTTCAAATAATATTAAAAATAATTACTGAAAGTGTGGAAATATTTCAAGATTAGTGTAATTTATATTATTATCATCCTATTTTCTTATGTTTATTACATAGATATTAATGGATTGGAATAAGAACACTTCTGAAGAACTCTTTTCTGTTCTGTGGTTTGACGTTCTCAGTTCAGGTGTTGCCATGTTCAAATTTGGTCCAAGCTAGTTTCCTGTAAGAGCGGACATAGTGCCGGATGCAAACAGATAAACTGTCACTACCATTTCATGTCTGTTTGTAGATGTAGACTAGACTTTACCCTTAGATGTGCTCTCAAAATAAGAGCGACCTTTGAGAAATCATTTATAGATATGGTATTCATTGTTTACAAAACCACTTACAGTTTCAATTCTTGAGAATAACATGACACATAACTGTTTGTTCTGAGGCCTGTATATTCTTCACAACCCATTGTGTGTTTATTTTGGCTCTTCATCAACATAACTGTTTCTGTTTTTCCATTTAAATATTAACAAAGTTTCATGCAATCAGTTAAAATAAACCTAAATTGAGAGCCAGCGTTGCTGTTTTGCATAAAAACTTGTTACACAAGACATATTTTAATAACTAAGCTGTACAAATTAAATTTAAATTTTTCATGACACTTCATATGGATACAGTTCGTCTTTTTTTGTTGTTGTTGATTTTGTAAGAAATGAACTTTTCAGCAAGGATACCTTAAATACACCAATTTTAATACATAACTTGACATTTATGATGTTACACATTTCAAAAATGCTTTTCTTTACTATTTTCTATTTATCAAAGAATCCTGATCCTTAAAAATGATTAGGCAGCACATCTGTTTTCAACAATGATAATAAGAAATGTTTTGAAACCCCAAATAAGCATGTTAGAATGATTTCTGATGGATCATGTGACACTGAGGTCTGGAGTAATGACAGTAATGCCATCACAGGAATACATTACATTTCACTATATTACCGTTTGTACTTTATTCTTAATTAAATAAATGCAGCCTTGGTGAGAATAAAGGCCCCGAAGCCCTTGACGTCATTTCGAACAAAATCAGGCCAAAATGTAGTTCATTTGGAGTTTGTTTTGGAAGTTTGAAACAGTTTGCTGAAGTGCTCCTTCATACTACCATTGATCCGGGGCCATTACGTAAAGTAGGTGTGTGCTGTGGCTTTCACTCAGAAAATCTTTTCCAGTTCATTTCTCCTCTCAAGTCGTAGAAGTCAGACGTCCGCGAGTGAAAACAAGGAACACTGGAGAGCTGCTTGTACTTCTGATAAAATGAGAGACTGACACTGTTTTTTGTGTTTAATACGATAAAGCTGCTTGAATTTAAGCCATCTATAATATAAAGCGTTATAATATAAACCTGACTTTACTGGAGTGCTGAATTACAGAGCTCGTGCAAACAAACATGATGCTTTTCTTATACTTTATTAAAAAGTCCTTGCTAGTTTCTCAATTTTGTTGTTTATCTTGTTACTGAGGGGAAAGTGAGCAACATTTTTATATATTCATCTAAACGTCGCTCTCAGCAGTGTGAATGGCGTCGGATGTTCGATTACAATATATCGCTGCTCACGTATTTTCACTTCGTTTTACCCCTAAACGAAGGAAAAAAGAACTTTGCTTGAAGTTTATCAGGGCCTTAAGAAACATGAAAAATTCTTACCAACTCCAAACTTTTGAAAGGCAGTGTACATACTGTATTCCCATACAAACCGTACATGCACAACCTACAGAACTGTACAACATACAGAAGTTAACATGCTTAACCCATGCACAAAATTACTACTTGCATGCATGCTTGCTTTCGCATGTAGAGCACACTGACACACATTGTTGTGTTTGTTTGTCCTGGCATCCAAACTAAAACACTATCAATAATTCACACAGCCTTCATTTTTGGTCTTCACTCTCATTGTTCTGTTTACAAAAGTGTGCATTGTGGTTTACCTATTATCTTTATAATACAGTGTTTGAGTGTTTAAGAGATCATAGTCACATAAGGCTGAATAGTAGGTGGATGTCTGCAGACATATTTCTCTTTCTACAATGAACCTGATTGAACAGAGATGTATATAATGTGGTTTTTGAGGATAGATCACAGTAGAGAAACCAGTTATCAGCAGCTTTTTGCTCTGGGAAAATGATGCTAACCACATTTAAATTTACTCACAGAAATTCACACATATTAAACCTGAGGTGAACCATGCATCTGGTAAAAAAACCCCGCTGCAAGAGTGTACGTCTAATAAAAGTCAAGCAAAAGTGTGGCAGGCAGTCTATATTGCAGAAAAAAGCACAGGAAGTTGCTGTTGTCTTCGCACGCTTCTTGGAAATCATGGTGTCTTTCCTCTGGGTAGATAAGAGATTTAAAGTAAGATACATTGTTTTAGTGTCTGACATGACTATTCATTGCTCAGGTGTTTCCGAAACGGTAGCTGTGCTGAAAACCATAATCAAGATTACTTTGATTTTGTCTCTCACAAGTAGGCAATCACTCTTACTGTAGCTGCTCGTAGAACAAACCTCAGATTCTAAAATTTAAACTTTGGCATGTATCTCATCCCCACTTAATACATCAAGCCATATCAAGTGTGCTTAATGAACTAATAATCTCTCCATCAAAAACACCTGCATAATCAAATTCTCACCCAAACACTATCATTTGTCGTGAGAACTGTTGTTGTTGCTTTTGTTTTGTTTGTGGGTTTTTTTTCTGCAACAACTAATAAGCATTTTTAGATTTTCTTAATATATTTAAGGAGGTTTGGCTGCCCCCTGGTGCCAGTGATTTTATTCCAGAACAGTTAGGAATACATTTTTACAAATATTTATTTTATTTATTTATTTATTTTTTGCATTGTCAGATTATTTTCATCACATGCACACCCCACGCCATCTGTCATTAATGGAATATGGAATTGATGTCACAATCTTTAAATGTCTAGTGTAATGATCCTAAAAACACTTTTTCTTTATCCTAATTGCTAAATATAATTTCTTAAATTTTTCTTTTGTGATTCTGGGGAATAAAGCCTTTTCATTCACTTATCAATTGATATAAAAATAGTGGTAATTATTGGGAACTCTACAGTAAGACTGTTTTTCTTTTCTGCTGTGTCACAGGTAGTCCAGGTCGTTCCCTCACCGTCTTCACAAACCCTGATGTTTATAACGCCACCACACTGTTGCTTAGCAATGATGAGGGCACTTTATTCGTCGGAGCACGTGATGCCATTCTCTCAATTGATGTCAGTCAAACTGACACTATGGCCATGAAGGAGAAGGTCAGTGTGATTTTGATTTAGTACATAACTAGCTGAAGGATATAACCTAGAAATTCACTATGCCAGCACAACAAATTAGAATAATGGAAAGATATTATAATAAAATGTATGTCCTTAATAGTTTTATTTTATGTAATATTTTATACATTTTATGAAAACAATAAGGCACTTTAGCTGTGACTATATTCAAAATTTAGCATGATCTCTTGTACCTTACAGCTTGAATATAATGAGCTGATCACAAAATAATTATCAATAAATAATAGATTTTTTTCCTCACAGAAATAAATGGTTTATTAAATAAATTCTCTAAAATTTTTGTAAGCATAAATGCATAATGTTTAGGTAATCATTGTGTATCATTATATTTCATTATATTTGTCATAATGTACATATAGGACTGTGTATACATTTATATTTATATATATATATATATATATATATATATATATATAGGTTGTTGATGTTTGCTTTCTTTAACAGTTTAATCAAATGTGAAACAAACTAATCAACTTCAACTTTCTTTTAGCTGTGGTATATGCATGTGATGAATCTGACCCTGTTTTTACTCTAAAATTTCAGCTGGACTGGTCTCCCCCAGAAAAAGACCTTGATGACTGTTCCATGAAAGGCAAAATGAAGGTACGGAGGAAAAAAAACACTTTAAGTGCTAAACAATCCAACCTTTTTGACCCTTATGTTAAACTTGACAGATATAAGTCTTCATAAGCTGGCCTTAAACCTAACTCCCTCATTCACCCTCAGATGGATTGTCATAACTTTGTGAGGGTTTTGCAAGAACTGAACTCCACCCATATGTACGCCTGTGGAACGTTTGCCTTCAGTCCCCGCTGCATCTACATCGTAAGTCAGACCGCATCCATCTTTTTAGTTATTTTTGTGCTCCGTTTACTTCTTGTACGCATAATGGCTGGTTACGAATAATTATGTATGAAACAATTATTTTATAATTATTACAAAATGATTTATGTTTATTAGCCCCAATTAACTTTTATTTTCTTTGAGACGTATCGGCAGTGATCTGTTTTGTGTGAATATAATCATACGTTCATTATTCATTTATTTTCCCATGGTAACTTCACAACCATTTTGAAAGGTCTGTGCAACTGCCACAAGGGCCAAATTGCAACAATCGTATGTACATGTGGAAAGGTGGCTTTACTGTCCGACGGCCAATGATTATGTAGTATCCTTTCATATGAGTCACATCAGAGTCTCTTCTGCACTGACCTCTATTGAGTTAAGCGTCAGTCTACAGCCTTAGCCTCAGCATCAGTCACATGACATAATAAGATATTGCATAACCCTGCAGTGTATGTTAAATTACTCCTTGCTTTATAGTTACAGATTTTATAAGTTTGCGACATGTTCGGTGAATTTATGGTATTCTACACCTTTAAGACGGAAACTTGCGTGACTGTCTTTCACACACCATTGAGCATTCTGCGATCCTGTCATGCGAACACAGCGGTCTCAGTGCTGCTTCCTCACTCTGTACTTTCACACATGAAGCATACAAGTGTCAGAAGAATATCTGTGTGTGTGTGTGTATTGGGGGAGATGTGCATGCCAAATAGCAAATCTCCTGAATGAATGCATCACAGCCTGTGAAAAATTTTATTACTGTTGTAAATGTCTTTTCATATCATATTTAAACAAAATCAGCAAGGCAAAGTGCGGTGTACAAATGATCCTAATTGAAATCTCTTCAAGTTTATCAGTGTATTAACACTCATGTGCTTTATATGCTCGAACAGAATTCAAAGTCATTCACCATGGCTACAGGCCCCAGCGGTAAACCTGAAGAAGGCAGAGGTCGCTGTCCTTATGACCCATACCTGAAGAACACTGCCATAACTGTGGGTAAGAATCCCTCTGCTGTCATGAACGTAATGAGCTGGCATAGGTTATCTGGCTCATTTCACACAGCATATCTTAGTTGTGTGTATTTATTTCAACGTCCATAACAGCATTCGCACTGTGCGCATAGCTGGAAGTTGAATTTTGTTGCTGAGCCTGTGTAGTTTTAGTATGTTAATAGATATGACTGTTTACAACGTCTCCACTTTCTGCAAAGATGTTGTAAATGTTTTCAGACACCTGTTTGAACTGCCAGACCGGTGAGTGTAGTGAAACAATTTTAGCTGTGCATAGAAAAATTGTCTCACCAGTTTTGCGTCATCTGATCGGCCTTTATAGAGACCACCGATCAAAGCTATTTTTGGCCGATAATGATCGGCGTCTGATCAATCGGAGTACCTTATAATTTAATAATTTATGGATGTTATTAAAGGAAATACTTAAAGTAGCAACCCAGAAATTGCTTTATTTTCCATATAGAGCATCAGCTCTGTTTTGTTGCTAAAACAGTCAGTGTGAATGAAATCCCTGGTGCTGTAGTTATTGCTGATGCTACTCCTGCACGCTACTTATGTGTGTGGTGCGAAATTAGCCTAGCTGTAATGAAAACTAGATTGAACGAGAGAGACAAGCTGATTTCTCTCAGTGAACAGACACTGTTAATCTTCTTGCTCTTAAATCCTATTCTTGATCTACTTATCTTTGGGTGGCCGACATGTGACTTCAGACATGAGGCCTGAGAATGTTCACTTTACATTTACCTCATCATCAATTGGACAAGCCTACAGCCTGTTTCAAGCCATGCATGAATCCCATTTAGTACACACACACTGTTGTTTGTTGTGTGCTTGTATACTGTTAAAAATAAAAGATCTTTATTGGCACCTATAGATCCATTTCATTACACAAAAAGGTCCTTCTGATTATCAAAATGTTCTTCATAATAATAGTAAAAAATGTTCTTTTAAGAATTAGTGAGAGGTTCTTTGTGGAAGCCAAAATGGTTCTTTATGGCATCACTGTGAAAACCCCCGTTTTGTGAAAGAACATCCATATCCAAAAAGCATCATAAAAGGAGTCCGTATGACTTTCTAAAACCACAAATGAGATCTTGTATTTTAAGCTAATGAATTTATCTTGATGGTAATGAGTGAAATTATGAATGCTTAGGAGAGATAAAGATGTTTGTGTGTTTCTGTATGTGCACTGTAAACCCCATAAGTTCAGAATATAATTTTTGTAAACACCGATTACCTCAAAATAACAATTAAGTCAAACTGAAATATTAATGTAATATTAAGTCCACTGTGCTTAAAACTATTGTTTACCAAATGTAATGTTTCTCATTTTTCAATTCAAGTGGTTATAAAACATTTAAGTAAACTACTCAAAGATTGTTTTAGTAGAATGTAAAAAAAAAAAAATTCAACAGTGCAGTATAGCCTTGAAGTTTTGCAGCCCATTTTCGACCTAACCACAAGCACTACTCTTCACCACGATGGTAACCCATCCAACCCACCCAACTTCAACATCACAGAAATACCTTTAAGTACCAAAATAACAGAACATTAAGCAATAACACATCTTCCCCATTATTAATCTTGTGCAAAAATACACAAAATAACACACAATTTCAACTTTTAATAGTGTGACGCAAAGCATGCTGGGAACTTAAAATCTCCTGTAACTCAGTTTAATGTTGAATGGATTCTTCTGATACCGTTGGTTATGTCTGTAATGTCGGCAACTTAAAAATAATAATTTAAGTATAAGGGTTTACTCAAATGTTGAGCTACACAATGGTTTTAAGTTGCGTCAATGATGAAACAGAATTTAACTGCAGTGTACTCAATCTTTAAGTTAGTAATGTTCAGGTTTACAGTGTGGTTAAGCACAATACAATGTTAATTTATAATGTTTCTTTGTTTCAGATGGAGAACTGTACACAGGAACAGTGGCAGACTACAGGGGAACTCGACACGTCATTTCACGCCACTTGAGCGAGGGCAGCCGTGTTGATCTGAAACTGGATGATACACCTGGCTGGTTAGAAGGTAAAAAAAACTTTGTTTTTAATGCTGCCACAAAGGTAAGGAGAAAGGCAGAGATTGTACCGATTCTGATTTTGCTGAAACAGAGAGTTTTGCTTTGATTTATAACTACACTGCTTTTTTTTTCATGACACAATTCCAGATCCTACTTTCATCAGCTCCATGTATGCTCCCAGTGAGGAGAAGGTTTATTTCTTCTTCAGTGAGATAGGAAAAGAGTACGATTTCGTTGACAAGTTTACAGTGTCTCGTGTGGCCCAAGTTTGTACAGTAAGTGTTGCTTATTGATGTTTCTTGTGTATGTTAGCATGTTTTTAACATAGTTTTAGTTAGCATGTTTACAGATTCATTAAACTCATGTGAAAGATTAGTTTAATTTGTGATGGTTTTATTAAAAATGTTATTCTCATTTGATGCTAATCTCTCTTTAGAGTGATGTGGGAGGGCAGCGTACTCTTCAGAAACGCTGGACCACCTTTGCCAAGGCTCAGCTACTATGTCAAGCTGACCAAGAGCTGCCATACAATGTCCTACAGGACATTGTCAGCCTTCCACCACTAGAGGGCACGTCTGAGGACGAAACTCTGTTCTATGGGATTTTCAGTTCTCAGTGGTGAGAAAACATGCTTTATTATATTAATTCATTATGCTTTATTATTTTTTTCCCCATATTAGAAAGTAGTGAGGATATATTTTATAATTTACTGCTTTGCTTAAAAAAAACTTACCTCAGTTTTTGTTTCGTTGCTTGTTAGGCAAGTAAACTTGGGTCGCTCAGCTGTGTGTGCTTTCAGCCTCAAAGATATTAAAAAGGTGTTTACAGGACATTACAAGGTTCTGAATCGGGACACTTTGAAATGGAGCACACGGGTACAGGAGCAGTTGGCAAACCCTGGAGAGGTTAGTGTCATTTATTTTATTATACACAGTTCAGTGAGGTTCAGTAAGAAATTAATGCACAGACGCATTAATTTGATCAGAAGTGACGGTAACAGCATTTATAATGTTACAAAAGATTTCTATTTCAAATAAATACTGTTCTTTTAAATGTTCTGTTCGTCAAAGAATCCTGCAAAAAAAATGTGTCAGAGATTCCACAAAAATATTAAGTTGCACAACTGTTTTCAGCATTGATAATAATAACAAAAAAATGTTTCTTGACAAGCAAATCAGCATATTAGAATGATTTCTGAAGGACCGTGTGACACTGAAGACTGGAGTAGTGGTGGCTAAAAATTCAGCTTTGTCATCATAAATTACATTTTAAAATATATTCAAATATAAAACAGCTCTTTTAAATTGTAATAATATTTCACAATATTACGGTTTTTACTCTATTTTTGATCAAATAAATGCAGCCTTGTTGAGCATAGGAGACTTCTTTCAGAACATTAAAAATTCTTACTGAACCCAAAATATCCTTATTTTATTTTACTAGCCAAATTGTCTTCTGTTTTTCTCACACCCTTAAATCAAACCATTCAAATTTCTGCTGTTTATCTCTGCAGTGTGGCCTCCATAATGCATCGGACAACACTCTGCGCTTTGTTAAGGACAACTTCCTGGCAGATAAAAGTGTTCCACCAGTCAATCAGGGCCTGACCATGGTGTCACCTGATAAGAGCTACAGCAACATCGCAGCTCAGAGAGTGCGCGGAGCACGCGGCAGAAATTACACTGTGCTTTACCTGCTCACTGGTAAATATTGGTCGATATCACAGTCACCATCAAAAATCACAATGAGACTTTCTTTGTCAGTAGTTTTATTGATTACTTGAATGGTTCTAAGTATCATGATGCATTGTATTTCAAACAGGATTAAGATAAATAGAAGCTGAAGCAACCTTTAATTTCTGTTCCACACCAAATTACCTGCACAAAATTTTGAAGTACTTTATTTTTAAATAAACTATTAAAAATTGGGGTAAAATGTTTTTGGTAATTGAAATAAAGCTAAAATATAAATATTAGATGCAAATCTTCAACATAAACTTGAAGTCTAGGCAGCTCACTGAAATAAGTTGAAATTCAAAAATGACTAAAACTGAAATAAAAATAAAATAAATATATATATATAAAAAAAACTTGATGAAGTACATAACAAAATTACTAAAACTTAAAGTAAAATTGACATGAAATCTGAAAATATAAACGTAAAAGCTAATTCAAAATATTAATAAATGCTATAACAATATATAAATAATGCAAAATGCTGCTGTTTTAGAGATATTATTCCATATAGGAAAATTAGAATTAAAATTATGTCTAAACACCATGACAATTATTGACGAGTAAAATGTGCTAGATTTAATGAGAGTAAAAATAACTAATGACAGTTGTAACCTCCTAAAATGCAGTGCATTGGCTGGATTGTCATATTAGATTTTTTGTGACTTTATTACGATTTCTTATAATTTCTTCTTTTGATGATCTTGATGTCAAATTTCAAAACTGTTCCCTTTAGAGTCAGGCTACCTGCACAAAGCTGTGATCTTAGAGAACGGAGCTCACATCATTGAGGAGATCCAAGTGTTTCATCAACCTCAGCTGGTCAAAAACATCCTGCTTTCAGTCTCTAAGGTACCCATTACTACAAGTGTCATTTACTAGCTTTACTCCAACACGTTTACTTTAGACATGTGACTTTTCTGAGAGCTGTATGCTATATACCTTTTCACTGACTTTAAAGGCACAATATGTACGCTTTTTATATTAAAATATCCAAAAACCACTTGTACAGTGTTATATATTTTGTTCAGCTGTGTACTTACATTATCCTAAATATTTCCAAGAATTTGTGAGTTCAGAGAAATTCACAATTTTAAATAGTGCCCCGTCCCTCTCTTGTCACTTGCGCATATCAGTGGCGTAATATCTGCGTTATTCCTGGTTTCTGCTTATACTGCATAGTAACCATGGCAACAGAAACGAACAGCTGCGTAACGTCTAGCGGCACACTGCTGTTGTTTCGTTGAAACATTATGGAGACAAAAGGATAATTAAAACAAGGATTAATATCGGCGTGACGTTTCCGAGATGGCGAGAGATTTGCGACAAACTTTGACTTGACAGAGACGCGCTCTTGCACGTTATTAGACAAGGTAAGCAAATGTAGACTATATTAGATCAATGTTATATAGCTCAACACGACAAAGTGTTAGAATATCATCAGTATTATATTCTAATGTTGATCTAGCTTACTGTTAAGTCTCATACAGACAACAAACTAATACAGAGAATAACATTACAAATTATAACACACTCAAATGCAGTTTAGTACGATAGTGTAACGTTAGACCAAGTGAAACAGCACTGCGTTAGAATTTTAATTCATCAAATAAACTGACCTGTATGAATAGTATTTTAGCACTTATGAGTAGTTAGATAGAATGAAATGTCCTCTGTCCTTTATCCCCGGGACTCGCGTGTGGCACTGATATCTCTCTCTCTCTCTCAATAGTAATCACGCCCGCAGTTCTCGGTCACGCCCAGCTTGACACACAGTCATGATAAAAAACATGCTTTCACTCATCCATAAATATTATTTCCCCAAAAACATTATTAGATCAATCTGCATGACGAGTTCCATGTTCCACTCATTCACTGCATCATCAAACTACACCTTTGTTATTGTTTTGAAGAGTTTAGTGACCCCTAGCGGTGAAAAAAATGCAAATGTGCCTTTAATTTAAAATTAACATATGTAGCATGCTATAATTTAATTATGTTTATTTAATATTTTATCTTATTAAAATGAATATACATGGATTCCCTAACATCAACTAGTCAAAATTGTTAAAATTGTGCATAGTTACAGCTTGTTCTTTTGTAGTAATTTAATTTAATCATGGCACTGCAAATGTCTTGAACAGAAATGTACTGTACTGTGCATGAAAGTGTCTGAAGGATTAATTGTAGTCGTTTCTCTCCCTCAGGGTGCAGTGCTGATAGGCTCTTCAGAAGGAGTGGTGTCAGTACCAGTGTCCAACTGTTCTTACTACTGGAGCTGTGCTGAGTGTATTCTAGCCAGAGACCCCTTCTGCGGCTGGGACCCTGTGATGAAAGTCTGCACAGACATAACTGGTCAGGACCAACTGTAAGTATCATCACAGCCAAGTGTATTCAAACCTAACAAATACTCCCTAATCAAATATGGGGTTGGTTTAATGAGCTTGTAATCCAGATTTTAGCATTCATTGTTACATCAGCATACCCCATGTCCTTTTTTTAAAATCTCTTCTTTCACTGCTTTTCACAGTGTCCAGGATGTAGATGAGGGTAATGTATCGGAGCAGTGTAAAAATGTAAACCCCAGGTCACGCTCTGGCCAGCCCAGAACACCTTCAAGTGAGTACAGTTAATGTGTACATCTTTATTATGTTTATAAATGGAGGTTTATATCCCAAGAGTCTCAATTTCAATACTTTTTAATTGTGTATCATTAATTTAATCTTAATTTAATGTATTGCAGTTGCAAATGTTATGCTTGGGTTGCTCAATAGAAGTCCCTGAAATATTCTTATTTGTCTCATTTTTTCAGTATAAATAGTTCAGTACTATTTACGGCATTTTCCACGAAATTCATTAAAAACAATTAACAACAATAAAATTATACATCAGTGTCCAAATGTTGGCACAATCTGATGATTCCATGCCTTTCATGTTGACCCAAATTGTATATATATATATATATATATATATATGAATATATGAATGATTTTTTTTTTTTATACCAGTTGCAAGTCACCGCCAGCATTTTTGATAATTTTCACAAAACGTTCATGGCCCCCGGAATATTTTGTTGTCAAATCAGAGCCTCTGTCTTAAAAAATTATATATATATTCTAGCTTCATGCATTCATTTTTTTTAACAACATTTTTTATTGTGAGTAGGTTTCATTTTTTTTTTTTTCAACATTTTCCAAAGATTACAACGTGCGTAAGCAATGCTTTTATTGCTTGTTTCTGCTCCTTTTTTTCCTGTGTTTTGATCCGGAGATTCTGTACTCTTTCATAAATTGCGTAATAGTGCTCCCAATCGTATAACAGTGAAAACATAGAAACCCGGAAAATTCCGTCAGTGGCGAAGAAGAGTTGCCTCGTAAATGATGGAAAATGGCAGTGAAAGAGTTCATTATACTTTTAAATTGACCTCTTGAGGTTAACATGAAACATTTTCTGAACGCCCTCTTTTTCAAGCCCTGTTTAGTACTTACTTATGGAAATTGCCGTACAGAGTACTGATTTAACTGCATGCCTGTATTGCCGTCTTGGTGTCGTGTATGCTGACCCTTGACCCCTGACCTCCTCAGCTGTGTGTCCTCCAGGTGAAGTGGTGTCTGTATCTCTAAACGAGGTAGTGTACCTGAAGTGCCCAGAAGCATCACACCTCGCCAAACGCCACTGGGAGCGTTTTAACAATCAGCTCTCGCCCAAAATCTACCTTCAGCCAGACGACGGCATCCTCAGCTTTGTGGCAACCCCGTCCACCCTGGGACACTACCTGTGTCAGGCTGTGGAGAACGGCTACACCCAAACACTGGTCGTCTACCACGTTAAACAGAAGAGCACCCCCACCATCCTACCAGCTTCCCCGAACCGCCCGCAGAGCACCCCGCCTGCCGAAACGGGAAATAAAACCCCCATTTCCACCCCCAGGTGGGTGATCCCCAAGCAGACAGATCCGAGGCCTAAACCAGAAGACGTGGATCCTACTGTCACACACAAAGATTTGCTGGCGGTCACGACGCGCAAAAGTAGAAACTTCACTCGCTTGTCTGGCACAAACAACGAAAACTCACAAATGATTGAGTCTGGTAAAAACCTCCAGCAAGTGAACAACCCCACCTACTTGCAGGAGCTAGTGGTGGTGTCTGTTCTGTTAGCTCTGTGCATCAGTGCCTTGCTAACCATCGCGGTTAACAGGTTCAGGCATCTTTGTCACAGCAAGACGGTCCCACAAACTCCTTCTTCTCGCAGGGACGCCGAAAAGGGAGGAAGTGCGACACCCCAGGAGAGAGAGTCTCTCAACGGGCATTCGCCACATTTGGAAAAGCGGAACGGACAAGCTACTAACGGACAGTCCCACCATGGTCAGGCACATAACGGCAAATCTCCCATCACACTGAGCAACAGTATGCTGAACAGCTCTAACGGTCACCTACCCAACACACCCATCTGAGGGCGGACACTGTGATGGTACCCTCTCACTGTAAACCTCTTTTCTGAGCCAAACCGGGCTTCTGCTGTATCAGGCCCTTTCGCTGAACCACTTGTGCGGGATCACTTTGCAGTCCAAGAAAAAAAAAGAAGAAAAAAAAAAAAATGGTAAAAATGGCACATTGGACCTTTTACAAAACTTTTTTGAAGCTGTAAGACTCAAATCTCTAACTCTAGGTACTATTGTACATTTTCAGTTTGTTAATATTTAAGCTGTAATTTATGTGACAGTTGTTTGTTTCAGTTTAAATTGTATCAGATTTTATGCCTCTCTTAAATTACTTTCATGCAAATATAAGAAATTTGAAATGTATAGATGGACATTTTAAGATTTTCATTGATATCTTCAACCTTTTTAATTGATATTAGAAACATTTAATTCAGCTCAATTTAAAATTATTACAACTTAAATATTACAATTTTTAATGGACCTTAATTTAAAATTGCAAAAAAAATAGAGGCAGCCTAACTAAATTGATCGTCTGCAACATTTGCAAATTTCATATTATCCCTTCAGATAAACCATTCAGTTTCCAGTACTCTGTCTACCTTGTTCAGAGTCGCTATATCGCACATATTTTTTAGTCTTTGCCTTTGTTCCTTATCCTTGTTTAATTCCAAATTTTAAACGTCAAGACGAGGTACGTTTTCTTTTTTCTTTTAAAGGGACCCAAAAATGAAAATTCTGTCATCATTTATTCTCCCTCATGTCGTTCCAAAACTGTATGACTTTCTTTCTTCTGTGGAACAAAAAGAAGATAATTTAAAGAATGTTGAGAACCAAACTATTTCCCTTCCCATTGACTTCCATTGTATGGTCAAAAAATATAATGGAGGTCAATGGGAACTGAAACTGTTTGGCTACCAACATTCTTCAAAATAGCTTTAATGCTCAACAGAACAAAAAGTTTTGAAACATGAGGGTGCATAAATGCTGACATAATTTTCATTTTTGGGTGGACACATACCTTTAACTTTGCACCGAAGTAAAAATGAAGCTTTCAAAGATGCTTTTCAAGTGGTTTATTTTTAAGTATTTTGTGTAATGCGTTAAATTTGTGCTGATCAGTCATGTGTAAGTACGGGTAGATGTATCTCTATCATTATATTTCAACTATATAAAAAGAATACTCAAAAGTGTTGTTTTTTTCCGTACGTTGGACCTGTTGTAGAACTGTGTAGCCTGGTTACCTCGTTCATTATTGACCACTTCTCTATACCCTAATGGCAAAGCACAGAAACTGCGTCAACGCTGGAACTATGGACGCTTTAAATTTTTAGCATCGGAGCATAGTTGAGCCAAACCAAATTGTTCGCAGTACGAATTGTAGTCAAAGAGACCTGATTTTCGTCTTGTCTTAATTATGATTTAAAAACATTTGGTAGTTGCTTTGTTTCACCTTTGCACATCTGTATTTTTGATCTGATTGCAGCTACTTCTAGGTGGTAGTGACCTAAAACAAACTTTTGTTTGTTTTCTTTCCCAGCCTGTGGTTTGTCACTGAATGGTACGGATTTGAAGTCTTCATTCTGGGGAAATCACTTGTAAACTGTGATATTGCCAAATCTGTATTTTATAATCAGAGAAAAGGACAATTTAATTTTCTGTTGGTTTTTAGCTGGATAACTGAGTCCAATCGAAGCCCAATATGTGAAGTCTGTCACAGGACTAGATGCATTTCCCTGCATGCCACTGTTTTTGAAAGATTCTGTTTATTTTTTTATAGCCTGTCAAGCTGGCTGTTTTGAAAATAAAAGATATTGATTTAAAGTGTCTACACCTCATTTCCTTAAAAAAATCACTTGCTTTTATTGCCACTAGGTGGCATCAAAATACAAAAAGTAAAAATTAAAAGACCATAAATGAACTTGCATCATACAAGGGCCATTTAAAGTGCTCTTCAACTGGTGATGTTTCAAGGAACATTTCCTATTTCCAATGTAAATTCACTGTTTTTTATTTAAAGAAATATGTTTTTGTGATAATCAACATTGTCATATGCTGTCGATAGATAATCACTGGTATTGAATCCATGATATGCGATTTTAGCAGTGAAGTTCCATTCTGAACGTTATCTTGACTATAACTGACTTGAGTGGAAACTGGACTGAAAAAGAAATAAACTAACTGCTCATTAGTTAATAGATATTGTTTATTGAAGTGTAGCCTGTTATAAAAAGCAATATCACCTTAGCCATATGGCTTTTGAAAATCAGCGACCTCGTGTTAGTATTTAAACGGTACTTAAACTTGCTCGAATTATTGTTTAGAACTTCCCTTAGAAGAAAAACTATAAAAATGTGAAAATATTTTTTTTTTAAAATAGGTTAAACTAACTAAATTGATAAAAAAAAATCTGCAGTACAGCACTGTAGGTCTATTTTAGCGAGTAGAAAAAATACGTAATAATGTAAACCCGTGAGTCGCGTCGCGTCGCGAGTGAGTTTTGTGGAAGTTGCCAAGCGCCGCATCACTCTCAGTCTGCCTCCATTCCAATGCAGAGCCTCAGCCTCCTCCTCACTGCGGTACTGTACGTAAGCCGCATGTCACACACCCGAATTAACTAGTTGTTTCCCTTCAACCTCGTCGCGGATGAAATAAGTGAATACTGCACTTTCGCCTTTAAAAAGAACCACAAAGCAGCGCGTTTTGCCTGAGCAGCGGAGGTAAGTGACATCACGCATGCATTTGAGTGAATCTCGATTTGGGACAAGACCTATAGGATACATGCGCGCGGCCCCACCTATGACAGCGCTGAAGGTTACACGCGTTTAGGATTTGGAAACCAGAATACAGATTTGGGGTGAGTCGAATTGAGTCTGTTTAGCGTAATTCATGGCGCAGGTGTGATGCTCGTGATAAAGTTGCATGTTCTGTCATAGTGCGGAGCACTGCGGATGTGAGGAGAGTGATGAATCTGCACGTCTATTTTTAGCTTCTCCTTTTTCCTCCGAGGCCAAGAAACCACTTAAAATATAATATCTCATCTATTGAAATGTAGTATGCTGTATATGATTACGTTCAAGCGCTCTAGAAGTGTGTAAAGATGTGCACTTGAGTATGTTTAAAATGTCCAGAAACATACAGATTGGAAGTGTTAGTGGTGATGCAGTGTGAAAAAGCCCTGCAGCACAATTCCCCAACTGTATTGGCCTTTTGGATGGGGGAATATACCCGCCTTAAAAGCTTTACTTATAATTTAAAACTTATTTAGATATTAGTTGAGAATGTGCAGACTATTTTTATTAACATGTAGCCTATATATATTTTACAGTAATGTAAAATATTAAAACTATTGTATTTAACATTTTATTTTGAGTTTACTTGATTATAATTAAATAACCGATGACAGACAAAGCAGAATATCAGTGAAAGAAATTCATCTGAAAGGTAAAATTATTCTGTAACTTCTGTATAAGCATGAATATTTACATATATAATTACCCATATTTTAATTGAAGACATGTCATAACAGCAACACTGTAAATGCTAACTGAAGGATTTCACTCCAGTGAAAGCAAAGATGTCTGAAATGTACATCAATTTTATGGAAATGCTGAATATTTCCATAAATTGGATAAGTTAACTAATTTTGAGGGGAGGGGGGGGTCATCTTTCCACAAGAGTCTAAGTTTCACAATAAAAACTAACTTACTCCACTTTTTGTAGGAACTTATGGGTTTTATCTTGTTCCTCAGAGGCGGTTCTTTTAGAAAGGGTGACTAGACGCTCTCCACACAGTACACAGTTGTGAGGGTTCAGAGGGTGTATTGTTTGACATGGCAGCAGTATTTTGTGCAAAACCCAGAATAGTTCCATTTCTGTTTGTAAAGAAACCAGATCTGACTCCACCATGTCACAAGTAATGGAGATGGTGGCAACTGGACATTTTTCACAAGTCACAGATACAAACAATGTACCCCGAATGTGAACAGGAAGGATGAATTGACTGTAGTGATTTTACCTTCGCCTATGCAAGGACGCTATGTAAAATAGAGATTGGTGATTTTTGAATCACACGTCACTTAAGGTGCGGTTATGAGTACATCAGGTGATCACTTCCCCCTACTCTAGTTCAGGGCACCAGCCAAGGTCTGTCACCTTGGCAATATGAAAAAACTCCCAACAGGAAGCTGTTCAGTAATTTGGAATTAATGTAAAGTGGTCAGCTGATTTATTTGAAAGATTGGTGAGATTGCTGATTTTAGAGCCTTTTCTGTATTATCAGCACAAGGAAGACACACGTGTAATTAAATCAATTTTATTAACAAAAGATAGACAAGAATAACTAACACAACTACTAAATGAATACCATGAATGATAAAGGAATAAGGTGCATATGATACAGAAAATACAAGTGATAAAGTTGGATGTGGCTATGGAAGAGTTACGTTATCTTATGGAAAGATAAACTGTTTCTCTGTGAATAATAAGGTGGCGAACCTTACTATGCACCACACAAATAAACGAAAGATTATTTGTAATTAACTAACATCAGCTATATTACATCTAATGTGAATTAGAAAATCATACACTGATAATATACAACAATGCCAAGGTCTCTGGAAAGAGGTTTGGTTAAGTGATATTTACGTTCCACGTGGTTGGGTCCGATGACGATGACGCCTTCCACTGGTTGTGCTGGGTGACAATGCAGTGGGGTGAGGAGCCGGAATCTGTTTCAACAGCCTTGAACACAAAGCTCTGTGGGATGCTGATCTCCTGGAGCACCGAAGGGTCCTAAAATCTGGAACACGCTGATGAGGCCCTGGTGTAGGTGCAGAAGGTCCTTAACAATCTGGAACACACAGACGAAGGTACCTTGGAGTAAAGGTTTGCTCTCCTGAGCTTAACCTTGTTGCAACTGTCTCTGTGTGTCTTCTGCCACTCTGGGCCAGACACTCAGAACTTGATCAATCCGGTTTTGTCTCTCTGGAGTCGTTACAGTCTTGCTGGATGAAAACTCGGAACGTGGTGTTTCTTTTATGTCTCACTGGACGAATCGGAGACTCAGAACGGGTGTATCTGTTAGTGTCTCAGCTTGGCAGGCCGGGACTCAGAACGTGGTCTATCTGTTATTGTCTCAGCTTCGCAGGCCGGGACTCAGAACAAGGTGTGTCTGTTGAAAGGGTACTTTTATCCCTTTCCGATGAGGAGGAGATTACAATTTGGCGCTTCTCCATTCCAGTGCTGTGATTGGTTACTGCCATCAGAGGGGACACACACACAGTGTGGCCCACCCTCCTTTCCCCTGTGGAACTCATTTACATAAAGCACAAAGATGGAAGTCTTTAAAGTGTCTTTAAGGTTTACCAATGTATTTCTCAGTTACCAAACCATCACCAGAATACCTTTGGCAATATTCTAAACAAATAGACCAAACATGATGGAACAAGACTGGACTGTCATGCATTCATTCATTTGTACATTAACAGCTAAATTAGTGTTGCACTACAAATAACTGTAACCGAGAACACTTATTTCTGTGCCTAAGTGTGAAAGTAATGTGTGTAGAATACATCAGTTTCAAGGTTTCCAAACATAGTTATGTATGGATTGGGATGAGTCTTTGTCATCTCTCTTTGTTTCACCCATTGCTGCTGAGGTCCTGAGGAATTTTTATGGCAGTGTTGTGGCAGAAAATTTTACTCATACTGCTTAAGAGACAAACTCAAAGAAAATTGTCTTTGTAAAGAATTTATTTCTTGCAAGAAAGGTCAAACAGTCATACAGCAACACAGGTTTCTGCAGAGTGTGACATAAAAGGACGGGTTCCCATTCAGTCAGTCACGTTCGACGTTACGTCGGACTGATGTCATGGGGTCTCACTTGGGAGCCCAATCACCTTCACATAGTAAAAAACAAGCCAATGAGAATTGGCCAGTGAGATTTACATGCCGGGCCCCTCCCCCGGCATCCGGGTATAAATAGAGCCGGCATACTCACTTCATTCATACTTTTGCCGATCGGGTGAACTGATCTACCATTCATCTTCTATAGAAAGAACTCAGAGCGAAAACAGCAATTTTCATTGCTACAGGGACGAGCTCCCGCAAACAGCAATTATCATTGCTAAAATTTCCTCTTGCTCTTTGTTCTCCCATTAGCGTGACAACACAGCAGCGGTGGTGTGCAGAGGCGCTGGTGTGGAACGAGATCGGCGTGGCATCTCCATCCCTCGGTGTTCCAGCGGCAGGGCAATTCTAAAAGAGCAGCACGGGAGAAAAACGTCTTTTTCAAGATGTCTTTTCGCCCGTGTGTTTCTGGATGTGGTCGTTTCCTGACTTCATCTGACGGCCACGAGCGCTGTGTCATGAACTTCCGCCCTCTGGGGTGGTTGCACAGGCTGAGTCCGATGCGGAGCTAACAGCTATGCTGGCTCGGGCCGCCGCGGGCATCGGGCTCGAGTGGAACCCTCCACCGTGTCCTGAGCGCTCGCGGCTTGATGATTGGTTTCTAGGCGCGGGGCGCGGTTCACAGCCGCGTCCCGCCCCAGTGCCATTTTTTCCTGAGCTGCATGAGGAGGTTCAGAAGACGTGGAAGGCACCCCACACTGCCAGAAGTCGATCTTTTACCTCCTCTACTCTCACTACCCTCAATGGTGGGGCCACCAAAGGGTACGTGGACATTCCACAGGTGGAACGGGCGATTGCGGTTCACTTGTGTCCGCAGTCGGCTGCCACCTGGCGGAATCGTCCGCGTTTCCCTTCCAAGGCGGGTAAGACAACAGCGGCTCTCGCCGCTAAGGCTTACTCCGCCGCTGGACAGGCGGCCTCCGCCCTGCATGCCATGGCCATCTTGCAGGTCCATCAGGCAAAAGCTCTGAAAGAGCTGCACGAGGGTAGTTCTGACCCAGGGGTTTTGCAAGAACTGCGTGCTGCGACCGACCTCGCCCTTCGGGCGACGAAAGTCACAGCACGTGCCCTGGGCCAGACGATGTCCACCCTGGTGGTCCAGAAACGCCATCTCTGGCTGGACCTCGCTGAAATGAAGGACGCCGACAAAGTCCGCTTTCTCGACGCCCCCATTTCCCAGGCCGGCTTCTTCGGCGACACTGTCGAGCACTTCGCTCAGCAGTTCTCGGCAGTGCAAAAGCAGACTGAGGCCATCAGCCACATCTTGCCTCGGCGAGATGCGGCTCCTGTCCCTCCTAGGACTGACCCTCAGCCTGCTCATCGTCGAGGGCGCCCCCCTGCGGCTGCACAGGCTTCGGGTGGATCGGAGAAATCCTGTCCCCCGCAAGCCTCCCGCAGGAAGGCGGCACAGCCTGCCCAGGCCGCTAAAACTGCAAAAAGGAAGCAGAAGAAGTGGTCCTGAGACCGGTGGCCCAGAGATAGTGGGAATTGACCCAGACGGTGAAGGCACCGCTCCTTCCCCCCGGAGTGGGCCGGGGGGTAAATCCTTCGTTCCGTTTTCTTTTTGTTTGACAAAATTGAACGGACAGAGGAGGCAGAAGAGGCGTTTGTGAATATGAAAATTCAATTGTCTCTTGCTCCAACACTGGGTCTGCCGGTTCCAACAAAACCTTTTGTACAGATGGTAGATGAGAAAAATGGGTTTATGACTTCTGTGTTGTTGCAAAATCATGGTGATAGGCTGCGACCTGTGGCTTATTTTTCAAGCAAATTAGATCCGGTGGCAGCATAGTTGCCACGTTGTCTAAGGGCGGTGGCATCTGCTGAGCAGGCTGTAATGGCCTCGAGAGAATTTGTGGGGTACTCTGATTTAACACTGATGGTTCCACATGCAGTGACCACGATTTTGCAAGAACAGAAAACATCGCATTTATTTAACGGCTCGATGGTTGCGATACCATACGATCTTGCTTGATATGCCAAACATTACAGTTAAGCGCTGTACAGTATTGAATCCTGCCACCCTCCTTCCAACGGAGGAGGATGGGGAGGAACATCATTGTTGTTTAACCGCACTCGACCAAGTCTGTACACCACGACCTGGCCTTCTAGATACGCCGCTCGAGAACTGTGAGAATGTCCTGTTTGTGGATGGCTCGGCTTGCAGAGATCCACAAACAGGCCGAAACAAGGTCGGGTATGCTGTGACAACTGAATTTGAAGTTGTGACTTCGGGCTCATTGCCGTCAAACTATTCTGCACAAGCAGCAGAGCTTGTGGCTTTGACAGAAGTATGAAAATTAATGAAGGGGAAATGTGTTACGATTTACACACTCGCGCTATGCATTTGGGGTTACACACGATTTTGGGGCATTGTGGAAACACAGGAAGTTTCTGAAGTCTGATGGGCACCCAATTCTCAATGCCACTTTGGTTGCAGGACTGTTAGAGGCTATTCTGCTGCCAGACAAAATAGCCGTCTGTAAATGCGCAGCGCATAATTTGGAAGGAATGTTCGGCTATATGAACACATTCCCAAAAATGACAACATCTGTTTTTTTTGTTACAGGCTTTGGTACATCTTTTATAGCCTGAACCCTTTTGCCAGACAGAGACTTACTTCCTGGGGATATAACATGTCCTAAAAATGTGACTTGTTGTTTCACAAACTGCAATTTTGACAAGCTGACCTTGTGACCCTCCCGAGCCAAATGGTTAAGGAGAGTCACAGTGTCTGCTACACACGTAGGCTCATCACGAGCACACACCAGCAAGTCGTCAACATACTGAAGCAATGCTGTTCCAGCTGTCAGGGTCAAAGGTTCCAAGCTCCTTCTCAATGCCTCATTGTATATTGTCGGAGATTCACAGTATCCCTGACAAAGTCTGGTTTGCACTACTGAATAAAATGTTGCATCTTGTGGAATTTGTGACAAGATTGTGTATGGATTTGGACAGCTTGGTCTGACAGCTGAATTCACTGCTTGCAACTCTGTTGACTGGCCCTGTTCTCTTATCTTTTTCACTGGGAAAATTGGGGTTCGAACAGCAGAATTATTGCATGGCCTTATGACACCTTCTTTTAAAAGTGACTCAAAGACTGGTGTAATTCCCAGCACTGCCTCTGGTTTGAGAGGATATTGCTGTTGACACGGTCTGTAATCTGATATTGGAGTGATTACGACCGGCTCACATCCTTTAATTAATCCTACATCGTACTTGTGCTTGGCCCACAATTCAGTGGACACCTCTGCCAAAGCAGTGTATATCCCAAGCACAAGTATCTGCCATGCAATGATTCTGCTTTGTACTCTTTTCAATGGGGTTCACCACTCTCTCTACCTCAATTTCATGTCTGCATTCTGACATAAACGCTCCCAATGTTTCACTGTACCTCTTGCCATTTCCCCTTTCTCTCCAATCTGTTGGTTCAACACATCTCCTCACAAACTGCCCTACTTCAGCCCATGACTGATTCTCCCCCTTTGAGACAGACACGTGAGGCACAGTTCCTCCCCCCAACAGATAAAGTAAGACGGACGCTAGACGGATTGAGACCGCACACACATTATCTGTCCAATACAGTTTGTCTAATCTCAATGTCTCTCCTGCATTTCTGACCGTAGAGTTTTCTCATTTGACAGAACACCAGTGTATCAAATTTCGCGAGTTTGCTCTGGGACTTCCCCATTTTGGTTTATCTTTCTCTGTGGCGTTTCCCCGACGCTTCAAATAATCTATTGGACGTCTCCAATAGATCCGATTTCTTCACCAAAATCGGAACAGGTATAATGTCTGCACAATTTAAATGCACTGTTCAAATGCACTTTGACCATACATTTCCTAAACATAACCTCAAGTTTACCCCTATCTCGATCCCTCCGTCCTGACAGTGTGTTCTCAAGTTTCTAAAACTGTCTTGACCACACTGCCTTGGCTCGGGCGATCTCGCGTGTATTTCTCTTGATTATGCTGCCACAGAGTCAGATTCGCCACTTTGGTTCATCCCCCTTTTTTTTTTACATATTCTCAATTTTCAATTCCAAAATCTCAAAAACAACCCCTTTTTCTATGAAAATTTTATTTGTCTCTCACCAGCAAAATCTCTGATGCCACCCGGATTCTTTTCTAACTCCAGTGGTGACCCCTCTGGACCCCGGCGGTCGGCCCCTCGTCCCTCAAACTTTGTTCGGGGTAGGGCTGTGACAGACCGTGATTTACGACAGAATTAGGGCCAATTAACCCCCCCAGGTCACCCTTAGGCTCCCGTCACCTTTGCAGCTGCTGTTCTCTATCCTAAGGATGTGTTAATAGCAGAGACAGAAAAACCACACGTTATTCAAAACAAAACCCCTCAATATTGAAATTTCCTTCACAGCAGTCACAGCCTAATCTTAGGAAGTAGGCTCTAGGTGGGTGCAGGGCAGAAACTGCATGTGGACCAATGAGAAGTACTGTCCTTCCTGGGGTTGGTCCCAGGGGTCTTCTTCTAACCCTCTAAGAGATGTCTGGCTATTGTCCTAGCATCTTTATCTGATGACGTTGGGCAGTTTGTTTATGTTGGTCCACTAAGATCCAATCAAAATGTAGCAAACCTTTGTCCACTGTTACGGACAGAGAGGGGCCCGGCCATAAACTGGGCACTGGAATGTGCTGTTCCCTACATGACTATGCAACGAGGTTGCCTTATGTGGGGTTGGAGAGTGGTTATCCCACCTAAGCTGAGATCCAGGGTACTGGCAGAGCTGCACATGGGACATCCAGGTGTCGTAAGGATGAAGGCAGTTGCTCGTAGTTATGTCTGGTGGCCTGGTATTGATGCTCAAATTGAACAATTGTCAAAAACCTGTCACTCATGTCAGCAGACGCAAAAAGCTCCTGGTCCCTCACCATTACACCCATGGAAATGGCCAGAGTCACCTTGGCAATGCATACATGTGGACTTTGCAGGTCCATTTGAAGGACACGTGTACTTAGTGGTGGATGCTCACTCCAAGTGGCCTGAGGTGTGTGTGATGGAATCAACTACATCTACCAAGACCAATCAGGCCCTGGGTGGACTGTTTAGTCGTTTTGGACTCCCAGAAGTGCTCGTTAGTGACAACGGGCCTCAGTTCACTTCAGATGAGTTCCAGACATTTCTCAAGGCTAATGGAGTGACACATACACGTTCAGCACCTTGGCTTGGCTGAGCGCTTGGTTCAGACATTTAAGCGTGCACTACGTTGTTCTAAGGGGTCAACTTCAATTCAACAAAGGCTGGACACCTTTCTACTGGCGTACCGAAACACCCCACAAGCCTCCACAAAGGAATCGCCTGCCATGTTGTTTCTGTACTGCAGATTGCGACCTCGATTAGATATGTTGAAACCCAGTGTTGCCTCTGTGGTTGAAACAGCACCAAGCAAACTGTGCCAGCAACGTCAAGTGCATGCTAAAGACAGAACATTTGCTGTGGGTGTCAAAGTACTAGTTTGTGATTATCGGAGGGGAAAGAAGTGGACACCTGGTGTTGTTTCAGCAAAGACGGGCCCTGTATCATACACTGTAGATGTGGGACTTTCAGTTCACTGGAAACGTCATGTTGATCAGATGTTGGTACGTCTAATTGACTGTGACAATGGAGATGAGATTGGACCAGAGGTCAGTGATGTTCGTGAGGGGAATCTGACAGATTCTTGTGAACATCCATTGTCAGTAGAAACATCACTTCTTAGTTTCGATCCAGTCCAGACTGGGATGGCACAGCCTGTGGATTCTTTCCCAAGTGAAACAGTGGAGGTGTTACGCGCTCCATGCAAAAGGACTAAGAGATATCCTAAACGTACCATTAAGCCCCCAATACGCTTTAGCCCATAATGTTCACCTAGGTGGTATAAGTCGATTCTGTTGTTTACATTTTGACAGTCATGGTACTAAGTTAGTTTAAATGAATAAGCACAACAGTTCATCTAATGATTATAGTGTTCAATCATAGTTGTTCTACACACTAAAAACTCCTGGGTCAAAAATAACCCATAATGGGTTATTTTTGACCCAAATCCTGGGTTAAAAAGGGACCAACTAATTTCTGAGTTATCTCAACCCAGAAAAATGGGTTATTCTTTTTGACCCAAAATCTGGGTTAAATACCTGACCCAAATGTTGGGTTAAAAATAACCCAACATTGTAGTTAATATAATCCTTCTGGGTCAAAGGAACAACCCCAAAATCTGGGTTCATGAAACACTGAAACAGTTGAAGCAAATGTGCCGTATTGTGTCGAGGCTTCGAAACTATACCGACACCCATCTCCACGGTGACACCTAGTGGTCAATTGCACATGTTATCTGAAACAACTTTGACAACAAGCCATTCAAAAAAATAACAATGTCGTGATTTTGTTAATGTGGTGAGTTTTTAACATCCTCACTATATAACTATAATATATAATAATAATAAGTAGGTTATTTTGGTCATGAAAAATGAAAATTAATAAAAAAACATCAATCCACAATAGTCTCATTTTTGTTTGTTTTTTACAGATTTTTTTTTATAAATGTCATTATATCGTAAACGCTATCTCAAAATCTTTCTCCTCTCACAAAAACCCATGAGGTGAAGGTGCATTAACTCCTCTTTTAAACTTTGTGGGAGTTGAGACAGATGTGTGATTGTGTGGTTTGTTCCCACCCCTGTCAATCAAACGCAGACTCGGCAAGCACGGCACCTGTCGAAACATTTGTGAAATGCGCAGAAGCTTCGTTTAGCCATAGTCACGTGACATGGGTGTTTTGAATCACAGTTCGGAGCACTGTTTCGAAACATCTACGCTTCGGGATCCCGACACTGTGTCGAAACGTTAGTTTCTCGTCAGCCATCCCTAGTTAACACACCAATCGTCTCAGCATATTATTCATGTTATATTAAAAGGGATAAATATAACAGAAAACATTATTACAAGCTTACTGTTGTAAATCGTGCTAAGGTAAGGTGATAGTTTTGAGCACTGACTGGTTATGTACATGATCAAATATTGATTTTGGATCATTTTTAACCAAAGAAAGTTATGTGCTGCAGCTCTAAAGAATAGTCCATTGAAAAGCCCATAGTAGTCTAATCTGATTATTGCATCCCCCTATGGTAGACCTTTGGGCCTGAGAAAAGAAGGAAAATATGCCTCCATCTGTCTTTGTGTCAGCTGTCTGTATTTCCCTGTTCACTTCAGGTTCCTTCTATATCAAAAGATCTCAAACTGACTGACATGGGCATTGAGAGTCAGGGCCCCACCCGCCCTGCAGGAAATCTGACGCCAAAGCAGGTGAAGACATTTCAGAATGTGGAGCCCAAGGCACTAGGGGTGAGTGTCACCTTCAACACTGCAACAAATTTGATACTGAATGCTGGAAATCTCTATATACCAGTTATTTCACATGAGCTATTTTTTTACAATATGAAATGATGACTTAAAAAAAAAATATATATATATATATATATATATATAATAGCCTAGTTTATCATGAAAAATTATCCAAGTTTATCTTGTTCTGTTGCAGTCCATTCAGATCATTATTGCTGTCTTGTGCTTGTGTCTGAGCGTCACCATTCTTCAGCTCTATGAGGAGGTCCACTTCTCTCCTGACGTCATCGTTGTGGTAGTGATTGTTGCTCAGGTAAGCTGAATGTTCATTGAGAAACGGGGTGCTTATTAATCAAGTTGTTCCTATAGATGTTGCAAACTTCAGTAACTTCATTTACCTGTTGTTATCAGTTACTTGTGTCTGGATCAATTTTAATCCATGCTGGAAGGTTCCCATCACTCTTTTGGGTGAGTACACGTTAAAAAAAAATGCAGAATCAATGAAACTACCTTTATTTTTACCTACCCACCCTGAACCTGCAAATGTTTTGACACACTTGACAATTTTTTTTGTCTTGATGATTTTAATGCTCATACATGAATGATTGCATTAGTTTTACAAAAAAAAATATGAATTGTTTCTGGTTTCATTAAAAGTTTTTTTTGCTTTTTTTTTGGAGCAGATAGTGAATGGTTATGTTTAAATGAATGCTAGTAGTTTGGTAGAAAATACACATTTTGCCTGTTTATTATTTCCTTAAGTTGTTTAGATGTTTTGCATTGTTTTTGTTTGTTTTGTTTAGTTTTTTTTGGAGCAGATAGTGTAGGCAGCCAACAATTACATATCCATTATATATATAAACTGCTTCAAAGCTGCCAAGCTAATCTACACAAAGAACAAGCTCGAATACAAGCAAGTGTTGATCTATTTATTTATTTTTGGTCCCTACATAATTCCCATACCTGTTTTTGTGTTATTTCATAGTGTGATGATTATTTAAATGTGGAAAATAACCATAATAAAGAAAGTAGGTGTGTCCAAACTTTTAACTGGTGCTATATTTCAGTCTTTTCTTATTACGGTTTAATTTTTTTTAATGTTTTGATGAATAACAGTGAGTTATAGCTGTATAGTAACTTCTGTCCCATTGTGTAAAGGTGAAAGCCACACTGGTTGCTCACCTGGTCAGTGCAGCGTTTTCCACTGCTGTTCTTGGGCTGCTGTCCCGTCACCTGCCTTACCGTCAGGACACTTACCACTGTGAGCACTGCAGAAGACTGGAGATCTATGCTGTGGTGAGCTCACAGATCTGCTACTCTGTTACTGCACTGTTGAGCAGCTTACATTATAGGAAGATTTTTGCATATTTTATTTATATTTATTTATATATATATACACACACACACACCTAGAGACAAAGATCTGTATACATACAGTGTATTGATGATGAATGCATGTGGGTGTGTTTTGGGTACAGGGGGAAGGATGAAACACTTCAAAGTGGGTATGATGTGATGAACTGGCCACATCAACTTTCTTGTTACAGTTTTTTCTTTAAGAAATTTCCTTGATGCCTTTTCAAAGGACTGTACCGAAGTGCAAAACATAGCATCTTCAAAACTTTCAATAAAAACTGCAATGATGTGTTTGTCTGTCAAAAGGCCAAGTGGTTCAGATGGTTGAAGAATTTTTAAGATTGTGCAGTGCAGTGGAGTTGAAGAACTGTTTGTCTTTTTCTTTATTTTAACAATGAAATAAGAAGTGCTCTTAAAATTGGAAGCTGAAGTTTTAGTACAATTTCAGGTTGCTTAAATTAAAATTATACATAATATGTGATTAGATCTTCTGTTCTTTTTTTTAAGCAATGTGATTTTTTTTTTAACCAGGCCCTGATGAAGTGGAGGATTATGTTGTTGGAATGAATATAAAGTTTTTGGATGAAATATAAAGTGCAAAAAAAAAAAAGATAGGTAATGTTGTTATTTGAGGTACTGACTTATAATGCGATGTGGATTTGAATATATAACACTTTATTAAATTGCTTTAAATTGGAAAACAATTTAAGCAGTTTGCTTGGATTTTTTTCTAGGTAGAATATCAATTGGTTTATCATAATTGCTGAGAAATAGATGGATATGAATTGTTGACATAATATATAACAAAATATGTTAATATCGCTCCTATTTTGTTTCTACTTTGTAATGTAATTTTTGGGTAAAACTTTACAATAAGGTTCATTAGTTAAACATCAGTTAATGTATTAACTAACATGAACTAACCATGAGCAATACATTTGTTACTAATCTTCGTCATCATTGGTTAATGAAAATACAGTTCATTGTTTGTTCATGTTAGTTCACAGTGCGTTAACTAATGTTAACAAGATTTTAATAATGTATTAGTGAATGTTGAAATTAACAAAGATTAATAAATGCTGTAGAAGTACAGTTCATTATTAGTTCATGTTAATGTAATTAACTAATGTTAATTAATGAACCTTATTGTAAAGTGTTACCAGTTTTTGTTTTATATATTTATAACAGAATAGAGTAATCCTTTGCACTTGGTACAGACTTTTTCTGATGCTGGAGGAATGAATAAAAACAGTGCCCTTTCAAGGTATTTGGACTATAACACTCAACTATTTTTTTTTTTTTTACACAAAAAATATTTTAGATCTGAAATGAAACATGCAAAAAGGGATCATGGCCATTTTATAACTACATAAAGAGGGAGGACAGAATATTAGGGTATGGAATATTGCCGTTTTCTTTTTATTGTTTTATTTATTTATTTTTTGGCTGGGGGGTTGGTGGTGATACTGTAAATTTTAGGCTTTGAGGCAGCTCATGTAGTTCACCCAAAAATGATCCCATAATTTACTTACCCTCAAGCCATCCTAGTTGTATAAGTTTCTTCTTTCATCTTAACACAATATGAGTTATATTAAGTAATACCCTTACTCTTCCCAGCTTTGTAAATTATGGGATCATTTTCAATTTTTGGTTAACTATTCCTTTAAGTCCAGCATTGTCCAGCCACCTTAACACTTTGTTTTGTCTGACACCAAACAAAAACTCAAAGGTACCTCTTAAGAAGAAAGATCTTATAAAAGCTGTCTAATTAAGTCTGTAATTTATGGGATTTGTCCCAATCTCAGAAGTCCAAAACCTTTCTGAGGGCACTGTAGTTTGTCAAGGAAGCCAAAAAACTGTAACAGTTATTCTAAATTGACTGATTGGGTATGCTTGCAGCTACATTTGTATATGAATAATAATAGCTTTATAGCTATTTGTCAAGTGAGCCCGATCTTTGGCAAAATTCAACATGATTTTGTCTTTTTTTGTCTGCTTTTCCAAAGCAACAATATTGTTACAGGAAGTGCACTTATACTGTCGAGAGAAATTGTAAAGTAAGTAATTCTTACCTTTTATGTTTTCCTTTGTGTAAATGAATGTGCTTAAATATTTGCTTATAATGCAAAAAAAAAAAAGACAGGTAAAAAAATATATATATTTTCCTAAAATAGGTATTATTGGTGTTTTTTAAGGTGAAAAATATTTTGCAGCAATTCATGCACAAAACATATGTTAATTCAGGCAAATTGGGCCGCCAATGTGATAGCTTCTCAAACAGTGGTCCAAATTGCCTGAATTTACCATATAATTTATGATCTGCTTATTTTTTATTGTCTAAAAAATTATCTGTAGCTTTGTGTATAATTGTGTTTCCACCTTGTAGGAGAGTGAATGCATGCGGAAGCAGCGTGTGGGTCATTTTGAAGATTGTGTTGTCAGTTTTGCACTTTGGGCCAGTTGTCTGAAAATGCTTCAGAATGAAAGACACCTTTAATTATTTGCAGATATGCTATGAAAACTGAGATGGTCAATGTTGCTAATCTTAAGTCCATTTTTTAATATCACAACAATATCATCCATACTGATGTGTTTATGTTTGTAAAAGAGTTGATCTCTTTGGCAACTTACAAACATGTGGACAAGCACATCGGTTTTGATAGCTGTAGTAACTTTTGCCTTTTTAGGTGTATGATCATTGTGTTGCTTTTCTGTCTCTTTTGGGTTCTGTCAGCTCTTGATTGATGGCTTCTTGGCCACCTTGGTTCTGTTTCTGGTGGTGGAATTGGCAATCTGCATTGTAACCATTTTGTTTGGACTCAGTGCTCTGGCTAAAGCTGGCGTGAAGGTCAGTTAATCATATTCACCATAGGAGGGTTAAACAGAGTATATGATGATTTTGGAGATTGTGTGGTGTTTAAATGGTTAGTTCACCCAAAAATGAAAATTCTGTCATCATTTACTCACTCTTGCATTGTTCCAAACCTCCTTTCTTTGGGACACAAATGAAGACATTTTAATGAAATCTGAGAGATTTCTGTTTTTCTTGTGAAAGTTTATTCACTCAAAACTCTGATGCTCTAGAATGTTCATTTAGGGATATTAAAATAATCCATATAAAACGAGCTGTTTAATTCAAGACTTCTGAAGAAACGGTACCATTTTATAAGATGAACAGATTTAATTTATTGGCTTTTATTTACATATAAACAGTGATCTGCTAATATATAGAGCACTCAAATTTGGCTTGATTGAGCTTCGGCAAGAACCAATTAGGTTTGTTCTTGCGCATCACACAAGTACGGTTGAGTTTCCATTACTATATTTGAGTGCTCTGCATTATTGCTGATCAATATTTATGTTAATAAAAACTATATGCCACTCAATTCATATGAATACACTTTCTGTGGGAAGGACAGAAATCTCTTAGATTTTATTAGCGGTAGCTTCATTTGTGTTTCGAAGATGAACAAAGTCTTATTGGTTTGGAACGACATGAGAGTGAGTAATTGACCGAATTTTCATTTTTGTGTGAACTAACCATTTAATGCAAATAGTATGGCAAATTTGGTAGACTAATGGTATAAATGTGATTTTTGTAAAATAATTCAGCATGTAGACTGGTGTTCAGAATTTTTTTTTTCCTGTGTTTTCCACAGCTTCCTGGTTTTAGACAGCGTGCTTCTCCAACTCCACCTGAGGTGGTCACCCCTAGCCAACCTCAGGTACACCAAGTTCATCTACATTGTTTATAAGATTTGATTTAGAATTCAACCTTCACTGGGTTTGAAACAGAACTAATGTGAAACTAGCTTTCCAAGCCATCGCTTTCTCATTTTTAAAGGCCTGTTCACACCAAGGACGATAACCATAATAACAACTATAAAGTTTTACTAATTGTTTGTATTTAATTCTTTGAGAATAGGAAAGTCCACACAACTATAATGATAATGACACAGAGGAACAATATCATTAGAAGCATTGACAGTCAATCAGAATCCACTCGACTTTATAGAGCTCAAGCATTTAAAGCAGCAGATGAAATAAGTGCAGTGCGTCCTTATAATAAACAGAATGTTATCGTCCATTGGTGTGGATGCTAGCTACGCTTCTGTTGTTGTTTATTAATGCTGATATTGCTGCAGAGCAAATACAGAGACTTGCTACTGGCAATAAATAGACACACTGCTGTGAGCATGTAAGACGTACATACCTGTAGCAGATATACAGGTGGAGCTGGGGAAGGAGGAGCCACAGCTGTGTAGTAACTCACACGACAAAGATGATGAATACCAAACAAGTCTTTTCTAGATAATCCACAAGGTAAACACAGATGAAGGCAGGAACACAACACAACACAACACAACGTGTATACAATACAAGCTCATTGACTTCAGATGACACAGGAACCAATCAGCTTGTGCCGTGTAGTTAACAATGTGATTGTCGGCAGGTTGTATTAAGTACCCATCAGCCCATCATAGTGTTTCATGACAGAACTTGGTATAATTATCTTTATAGTAAACATTCTTGGTGTGAAGGGACTTTAACTCTTTCTAGCTCTAGAACCTGTCAACCAATCAAACTTGTGTTTCTTCCCATTCCATTCAAACCCTATAGGTCGAGGTGGTGGTCTCAGAGGTGACGCCAATGCCAGAGCGCATGCCTGAACCTCAATCTGAGCCAATTGAAGAAATCCCTAGCCCTCCCACTGAACCTCAAGTGGCCCCAATTGACTCTTTAACAGACGTTTGACACTTCATGCTCATGTGATCTGTATGTATATTGTAAGTAGAGGGGCTTTGGTGATCAGTGAGGTTTTAGCAGCAAGGGTTTTTATATTTTAGTGGTATATGAAATCGACATGATAGGGCTTTACAATATGTTGTCATGCTTAAAGGGATGGTTCAGCCAAAAATGAAAATTCTTCATATTTTTTCTTCTTGTCATTCCAAACCTTTCACACTTTCTTCCAATGAAAGTGGATGGGCACCAGGGGTTGGCAAGCTCCACAAAGAACAAAAACACAATAAAAACAAACACAAAAGTGATTCATACAACTTGCACTCTATTCAAAGTTTTTTAAAGTCATATTTTTGAGTGAGCAACAGGCATTTATATCATTTTTCATATAAAAATCTTACTTGACCGCTGTGGCCACTGTTCGCATTCGTTGTTTGTAAAAGTGCAACATTCTAGTATTATTTTGTCCTTTTGCATTCTGCAGAAGAAAGAATCATTTTTTAAAGTTCTGGGTTTCAAAAGACATGAAAGTGAATGTTCGTTTTGGGATGAACTATCGCTTTAACGTTGCATTACCTGCTATAAAAAGCTGCATAGATCCTCTGTGTACTCTACTCTAAGCAGTGCTCTACTCATATTCCTCAAATATTCAGGGCCAGCTCCTAACTCTAAATATTTAAGGTGCCGTATGTAATTTTTTTTGACTGTACTAAAGCATAAAAACACCATAATATGTTTGCATAGATTTAGGATACATGCTAAGTTCACATACTTGTTTCTCTGAAAAACAAGTGCGTTCCGTGTCTGAATGTCTATTTTTGTTTTGGTCTGTGTGATCCTGCCCACTGCCAATTTACCCAATGGGATTTCAATACCCCAGGTTGCCAGTTGGCGGAAAACACAGCATATGGAAACCAACAATTGGACTGGGTCAAGGAATGCAGATTCTATCCAACCTAAAAAGCCTCAGCATCCTTTTAAAAAGCTATAGAGGCTTAGCAGGCTTTTAAATTAACTCACAGCGTAAAGCTTATCGTCTTCCATTGTCAGTTGCACTCTTTCCTTTGTGTGTGCTAAATCTAGATTGAGGAGGTAGTGGGGGAAACAACTCTCTCCAATATTTTGAATTTGGACTGCAGACTGTCAATATTACACACTGCGACTTTAAACATCCATAGTTCCCTATCAGTCAGTCACGTTCGACGTTACGTCGGACTGACGTCATGGGATCTCGCTTGGGAGCCCTATCACCTTCGCGTAGTAAAAAACAAGCCAATGAGAATTGGCCAGTGAGATTTACATGCCGGGCCCCTCCCCCGGCATCCGGGTATAAATAGAGCCGGCATTACTCACTTCATTCATACTTTTGCTTCGGAGCCGATCGGGACACTGATCTGCCTTTCATCTTCTGCAAAGAGAAACTAAGAGCGAAAACAGCAATTTTCATTGCTAAAGGGACCTGTTCCCGCAAACAGCAATTTTAATTGCTAGACAAATTTCCTCTTGCTCTGTTCTCTCTCGTTGGCGCGACAACACAGCAGCGGTGGGGTGCAGCGGACGCTGGTGTGAGAAACGGACCGGCGTGCATTCCATCCCTCGGTGTTCCAGCGGGAGAGCACTTCTAAAAGAGCAGCACGGGTGAAAAGACGTCTTTTTCAAGATGGCTTTTCGTCCGTGTGTTTCTGGATGTGGTCGTTTCCTGACCTCATCTGACGGCCACGAGCGCTGTGTTATGTGTCTGGGCAGACAGCACGCTGAGACAGCGCTCGTGGATGGTTCATGCTCTCACTGCGAGAGCATGACCATGTTGGCGTTGCGATCGCGGCTCTCCTTCTTCAATGCGGAAGGCGGAGCCCCCTCTGCTGCTACCCATTCCTCTGTAGCTTTCCAAGGGAGAGCTGCGGGGATGGTTAGCACTCTTGGAGATCTGAGGGTTACAGTGGGAGCCTCTTCGTCGGGTCAGCCCCCACGAACCTCCCACTCCTCCACAATGCCATGTGCCGTCGAGTTGCCGAGCGCTGGTGCGGGCCCTTCTCGTGAGGTTCCCCGCATCTCGTTCGGCGCTCCGGATGAGGATCGGATGTCGATCGCTGCATCGGAGAGTGCGCTGTTATCTTCTGACGAAGATGAAGCCGAACTCCCGCCCTCCGGGGTGGTGGCTCAGGCTGAGTCTGAAGCAGAGATGACAGCGATGCTGGCTCGGGCCGCCGCAGGCATCGGGCTCGAGTGGAACCCTCCACCGTGTCCCGAGCGCTCGCGGCTTGATGATTGGTTTCTGGGGACGGGGCGCGGTTCACAGCCGCGGCCCGCTCCAGTGCCATTTTTTCCCGAGCTGCACGAGGAGGTCCAGAAGACGTGGATGGCACCCCACACTGCCAGAAACCGATCCTCTTCCTCCTCCACTCTCACTACCCTCGATGGGGGGGCCGCCAGGGGGTACGTGGACATTCCACAGGTGGAGAGGGCGATTGCAGTGCACTTGTGCCCGCAGTCGGCCGCCACCTGGAGGAATCGTCCACGTCTCCCGTCCAAGGCGGGTAAGACGACAGCGGCTCTCGCCGCTAAGGCTTACTCCGCCGCTGGACAGGCGGCCTCTGCCTTGCACGCCATGGCCATTCTTCAGGTCCATCAGGCGAAAGCTCTTAAAGAGCTGCACGAGGGTAGTTCTGACCCAGGGGTGTTCCAAGAACTGCGGGCTGCGACCGACCTCGCCCTCCGGGCGACCAAAGTCACAGCACGTGCCCTGGGCCAGACGATGTCCACCCTGGTGGTCCAGGAACGCCATCTCTGGCTGGACCTGGCTGAAATGAAGGACGCCGACAAAGTTCGCTTTCTCGACGCCCCCATTTCCCAGGCCGGCCTATTCGGCGACACTGTCGAGGACTTTGCCCAGCAGTTCTCGGCAGTACAAAAGCAGACTGAGGCCATTAGTCACATCTTGCCCCGGCGAGATGTGGCTTCTGCCCCCCCTAGGGCTGGTCCTCAGCCTGCTCGTCGCCGAGGGCGCCCTCCTGCGGCTGCACAGGCTTCGGGTGGATCGGAGAAATCCCGTCCCCCGCAAGCCTCCCGCAGGAAGGCGGCGCAACCCTCCCAGGCCGCTAAATCTGCCAAAAGAAAGCAGAGGAAGCGGCCCTGAGAGGGGTGGCCCAGAGATGGTGGAGGTTGCTCTCCCTCAGGAGACGGTGAAGGCACCGCTCCTTCCCCCCGGAGTGGGCCGGGGGGTAAATCTTCCGTTTCCTTTTCCTTTTCTTGTACCCACATCCTCAATAAAAGAGCAATTTCCACTATCTCTGAGTCAAAAAGGGTCTGTGTTGACAGTGTGCGACGCACCGCCTCCTCACTCTCAACCACTCCCGCATTCGCCACGAGCAGGTCACGGACGTGTTTGGGACGCACAGCCTCCCCACTCAGGGAAGTGGGCGTTCGCATCCTCAACTACCTCGACGACTGGCTCATTCTGGCCCAGTCCCGAGAACAGTTGTGCGAACACAGGGACCTGGTGCTCACGCACCTCAGCCGGTTGGGGCTTCGGGTCAACTGGGAAAAGAGCAAACTCTGTCCAACACAGAGGATCTCTTTTCTCGGTGTGGAGCTGGACTCGGTCAACATGACGGCACGTCTCACCAACGAGCGTGCACAGTCGGTGCTGAGCTGCCTGAATTCGTTCTCGCAGAAAACAGTGGTCCCACTGAAACATTTTCAGAGGCTCCTGGGGCATATGGCATCCGCAGCCGCAGTCACGCCGCTCGGATTACTCCATATGAGACCACTTCAGCACTGGCTACACGGCCGAGTCCCGAGGTGGGCATGGCACCATGGCAAGCTCCGTGTGGTCATCACGCCGAGCTGTCGCCAAACATTCAGCCCGTGGTCGGACCTTGCTTTCCTACGGGCCGGGGTGCCCCTAGGACAAGTGTCCAGGCATGTTGTTGTCACAACAGATGCCTCCACCACCGGCTGAGGTGCTGTGTGCAATGGGCATGCTGCGTCGGGCTCCTGGACAGGACCCCACCAGCAGTGGCATATCAATTGCCTCGAGTTGCTAACAGTACTGCTGGCCCTGCGCCGGTTTCGGCCGTTGCTGCAGGGCAAGCATGTACTGGTCCGGACGGACAACACATCGGCAGTAGCGTACATCAACCATCAAGGTGGTCTACGCTCACGCCGCATGTCGCAACTCGCCCGCCACCTTCTCCTCTGGAGTCAGCGGCGACTCAGGTCGCTGCGTGCCATGTATATCCCGGGCGAGCTCAATCGTGCGGCCGACGCGCTCTCACGACAGCTCACGCACCCGGGGGAATGGAGACTCCACCCCCAGGCGGTCCAGCTGATCTGGAGCAGATTCGGGGACGCACAGGTAGACCTGTTTGCCTCTCAGGAATCTGCTCACTGCCAGTGGTTTTATTCCCTGACCGAGGGGACCCTCGGCACGGATGCACTGGCACACAGCTGGCCCCGGGGCCTACGCAAGTATGCGTTTCCCCCAGTGAGCCTTCTTGCACAGCTACTGTGCAAGGTCAGGGAGGACGAGGAGCAGGTCTTGCTAGTTGCGCCATACTGGCCCAACCGGACCTGGTTCCCAGAACTCATGCTCCTCGCGACAGTCCCTCCCTGGCGAATTCCCCTGAGGAAGGACCTGCTTTTTCAGGGACGGGGCACCATATGGCACCCACGTCCCGACCTCTGGAACCTCCACGTGTGGTTCCTGGACGGGACGCGGAAGACTTAAGTGGCCTACCGCCCGCGGTAGTTGACACTATCACTTCGGCTAGAGCTCCCTCTACGAGGCGCGCCTATGCTTTGAAGTGGAGTCTCTTCGCTGCTTGGTGTTCTTCCCGCCGGGAAGACCCCCGGAGATGCCCGATCAGTTCAGTGCTTTCCTTCCTTCAAAGTGGTTTGGAGCGGAGCCTGTCCCCCTCCACCTTGAAGGTCTATGTGGCCGCCATCGCAGCACATCACGATGTGGTCGATGGCAAGTCACTAGGGAAGCACGATCTGATCATCAGGTTCCTGAGAGGTGCTAGGCGGCTAAACCCGCCTAGACCTCCCGTAATTCCCTCTTGGGACCGTTCTGTCACCCTAGCTGGGCTACAGAAAGCTCCCTTCGAGCCCCTTGAGTCAGCTGAGCTGAAACACCTGTCTCTTAAGACAGTGCTCCTGACGGCGCTCGCTTCCTTTAAGAGGGTAGGGGACCTGCAAGCATTTTCGGTCAGCGAAACGTGCCTGGAATTTGGGCCGGCTTTGTCTCACGTGGTCTTGAGACCCCGGCCTGGATACGTGCCCAAGGTTCCCACCACTCCCTTTCGGGACCAGGTGGTGAACCTGCAAGCGCTGCCCCGGGAGGAGGCAGACCCAGCCCTTGCGTTGCTATGTCCTGTTCGCGCTCTCCGCGCTTACGTGGACCGCACGCAGAGCTTAAGAAGCTCCGAGCAGCTCTTTGTTTGCTTTGGAGGACAGCAGAGAGGGAAGGCTGTCTCCAAACAGAGGTTGGCCCACTGGATAGTGGATGCCATCGCCTTGGCGTACCATTCCCAAGGCGAGCTGTGCCCCCTAGGGGTGAGAGCACACTCCACTCGGGGTGTGGCCTCCTCCTGGGCGTTGGCGCGCGGCGCCTCTCTGGCAGACATTTGCAGAGCTGCGGGCTGGGCGACACCGAACACATTCGCCAGGTTTTATAACCTCCGAGTGGACCCGGTGTCCTCTCGTGTGCTGTCTTCGAGATAGCCACGAGAGACCGCTTGCTGCGCCATTCTCCTTTCACGAGGAGATGCGAGCGCTTGTTTACTCCTCAGTTCAGTTCCCCAGTTGGTGAACCCTGTGGAGCTCCTCCTGCATCATTGCGGCAGTCAGACGCGGCGGAGGCGTCAGACGCTAGGTCCAGTACTCGTGTACATGCCCCCAGCGGTCAGTCCTTGTACTGGGCTAGATGCCCATATGTTTGTGGTTCCCTGCGGGTAACCCCATATGTGTATGGTCCACGGTACGGTTTCCCCGAGGGTAAACCCGTGTCTTCCCTGGGCGACCAGCCCCTGCCCCCGAGGCGTAGTGTTCCTCCCCAGCTTGGGTAGGACCTTCCTCAGGGAGCTCTCCATATGCAGATACTGCCCCACGGGTCAGTGCATATGTGCTCCACACGCTACCTCCCTTCGGGCAGGGTGTGGTCTCCGTAGCTTCCCCAAGAGGGACGCTTTCCCAGCGTTTTTTGGGTCATGGCTGCAAAAATGTGGGAATTGAGTCACCGAAGCACTCTTCCCCTGAGGTACGGAACAACAGCTTCGACCACCTCCTGAGTAAGACCCTGTCCTCTCCATCCCTCTGGTATGGAAGACATTGTAGGGCTTGCTCTGGGCGCTGGAGGGTTACGACATTTGCGGTTGCACTTGCAGGTGGCACGCCTAGGCCTGCCAGCATCTGCTTCCCCGACGCTCGTAGCGTGGCTCGGTTGCTATGGCGTTTTCCACGGGATCCCATGACGTCAGTCCGACGTAACGTCGAACGTGACTGACTGATAGGGAACGTCTAGGTTACTAATGTAACCCCCGTTCCCTGAAGGAGGGAACGGAGACGTTACGTCCCTTGCCATAGCACAGAGTCACCGCTGAGCGGCCGAGATCAGTTTTTCGGCTCCTCAGCAAAGCATGAATGAAGTGAGTAATGCCGGCTCTATTTATACCCGGATGCCGGGGGAGGGGCCCGGCATGTAAATCTCACTGGCCAATTCTCATTGGCTTGTTTTTTACTACGCGAAGGTGATAGGGCTCCCAAGCGAGATCCCATGACGTCAGTCCGACGTAACGTCTCCGTTCCCTCCTTCAGGGAACGGGGGTTACATTAGTAACCTAGACGTTCACTTAGCCCCCAACCACTAATATCACCACTTGTGTTATCTATTAGACTACGTACTTGTGTTTGTGCTGCAGAAGCTACTGAGTCTATTACCTTTACTGAAGTAAAGCTTTATTACTAAGCTTTACTAAAGTTTGTACACAGCACGTGGACATGCTCCAAGTCTTGTTCTCCATTTTTAGTGTATCTATGTGGCAAAATTACAGCGCCACATACTGGTCTGGCATGTATACTACATCATTTTGAGTTGGTTTCAGTGGTTTTGTGAGTACACAGATATTTCTTGAGACGACGCCGTGTTTTCGGAATTTTTTTTAGAACGAGGGAAAGAAAGATCAGATAGGGAAAGCTCTAGCTTCGTGTGGATGTGGCCTAAGTTAAAATGTAACTCTATTCAAGGTTTCCGCAGACATGGAAATATCAGAGAATTTGAACATTGTGATTTCCAATCATGTTCATATTAATGGAGAAATATCACAGAATGATTGATGTAAACAGCAGCTCAAAGAATAAAAAAAATATGGCAGGGAAAGAAGTATCTAAACAATGCAAGCATGCACATTTGGATCTGCTTAATGCAAGACATTATTACCAGGTAGTTTGTAAATAGGATGCTATTTTTTTTTTTTTTTTGATGTAGACTGTATATCAGCCATAAATCATTTTCAGCTGTCAAAAACTATATTGCAAGTAATGCTGTGGTAATTGAGAAATGGTATCTTACCACTGATTTACAACAATAAATACATGGAGCTAACTTACCAACAAACAAAAATGCTCTGTATGATATGTTAATGTATGTTATATATTGCAAAACACTCCCACAATTCATTTGGCCTCTTCGGTGTTAGTACTCTAGTAAATCTAATGGCATTTACTATCTATCTTGAACTCCTATGCTCACAAGAGAATGAAAAATAGTAACAATATCTTAACAGAAAAATATACACCCAAGTTGGGTTTGATCTTTTACACTCTGTTAAAAGAAAAGAAATGAATTTGTGTGCTCTCCACAGGTAATATCAAATAGTGGGATGAGTTTTGTGTACATATATATACTTCCTAATGTAAAATCATTGGTGCTAGTACACTAGTAAATCTTGAAAATCCATTTCAGTGCAGGTTGAGGTTGTGTCTCAACCATGTTTTCATCTTGATCAAATGGAGAGAGTTAGAATAGAGGTTTTATGTGTCATCTTTGGCCCTTTCCCAGCTAACAAAATATGTTCTAGGAACATTTTGCTAACTTTCCCATTAAGTTACGAAACATTATTTATGAATGTTCTCATTTAAAATGTCTTTTTTTATGTTTTTGTTTTGTTTTTGTTTTTAAAAAAATCTTAGTTTCGTGAGCATTAGAGAAAAATTAAGGGAATGTTAACTCTATTTGATCATTTTGCAAGTATTACGGGAACATTACTTTTGAATGTTCTCTGAATCATCTGAAAAGTACTAAGTAGTAAATGATGTATAAATAGCATTTTTTTGTGCTAATGTTTTGATAATGTTATTAAAGATCTGATAACTTTGAACCTCATAACTTTGAGAGAACGTTAGCCAAAGTTCTACGAGCAGGCCCTGTTAGCTGGGTTATTTGATTGCCGTTATTGTTTTACAAGGCTTAATAGTTAATGTTGTATGTTACTCACTCACTAGACTCACAGAATGTCATTTTTAGTGTCTCACTAATATCTGAATTCATCATATAAGATTAAATGTTATAATACAGTCATAATCCAAGGAACTATTCTTTATTACAGATCAAACAAACCAAAGTATTTTGTTTATCCACTGTATTACTACTTTCATACCTCTTTTACACAACATCTGTATATTTTCTGCTCTGTTCACTCTGTCACATATTGTTTAATAGTGATCTTAGGCATGCTGCTATTACTTCAGTTTCCACTAGATGGGGATCAAAGAAATTGGTGTAACATTGTAATAACACATTGTCATTGTGTTTGAAGTGCATTGAAGTGTATTTTAGGTGCTAAATGGTCTTATTAAACCACTTTTATGCACCAACAATGTGACATTATTGTTTCTTATTTCACATTTTAAACTTACAGTGTATAAAAAGAACCTCATAGAGGTAAATTGATGTTTGTCATGGTGGTTTTGATAAAGGGTGAACTTCAAACACACATATTGTGTAAATATTATATTATGTTATGTTATGTTATGTTATGTTATGTTACTTTTTTTCTCCTACAGAATACCTTAAGTTGATTCAAGGAATGCCTGTTTACATGACAACGTATGTAACCATAATAAAAAGTAGTTTTATTAGAATATAGAATAATTAAGTATAAAGTAAAATGTTGGTTAATTTAAATTTGTAGTCCTTGTTATACAGTTATAATCCATTGCACTTTATCTGACAGTTTTAATAATTTGAAATCATTTACACACAGTAAAGATGTATATGAAGAGATAAACGTTTAACAGGTTTAGGTTATGCATAGAAATGTGGAACAGCCAAATACCCTTAAGCTAAAATAAAGGTTGCTCGTTTGTGTTGATTAAATAGCAACATCAATTGCTCATGCTTATGTGATTGTATCTATGGTCTTGACTTACAGACAGATCCTTGTGTTAAAAACATACGTGAGTAATCTGAAGCACCTATCAAAAGCATAGCTGATTCATATGCCCTTGTGAAAAAAGAAATACTTTACTTTTACTTATTGCAAATATACTTTAAAAGAAATTAATTAAGTGTAAACTTAATGTAATGTTTTCAGATATAATTAGTTGAACTTTTTGTGTGTTTTTGACCCACATCAGTACATCATTATATGTAATTTTCATAATTTCCAGTCATATTCTCTATAAATGGTCTTTTAATTCATTAATAATAAATTATCTACAAGTACAATTTTTTAAAAATATACTTTAAAAATTTGAAGGACACTACAAGTGCACACTCGATAAACATTCATGAAGAATGCATAAAAACTACCTGCTCACACAAAAGTATCTTTATAAATAGACTATAAATAGAGCTGTTTAAAGGTTTTTGATTAATAATCCACAAATAATGACTTAACACTTTTTGATTACCTTGTGACGCAAAACTGTTACTAAAAATAGAATTAGGTGCAGCACCTCTGACTTTCAGTCTGGGAATAAAACACAAAACCCTTTTTTTGTTTGTTTAATTCTTTATTTGGTCCCCAAAAGTATGCTGAAAATATCTCAATATCTTTGTGCTAGAAACAAACTCTCAGCGTTGGATCAGGGTTGAATATAAACTCTGACAAACTTTATTTTATATAGTGCTTTTAAAAGGTGTATCTTAAAGTGCTTTAGAAGACAATAAATGAGAAATACATTCATATGAGAAATGCATTCATGAAAGAGAAAGGTATTATGATCCACAATACAAAATAAAAAAACATACTATCAAAACTATTCAAGAAGAAAACTGTAGTGTAAAGACTGTTTCAAAGTAATCAAATAAAAGCTACCCTAGAAAGTCTATTTTGAGGGTAAGAAAGTTCAAGGCTTGAGGAAGGAGGAGGCTGGAACATTCAATATAATATTTATTCATAAAATAAACAAAGTAAAGCAAAACAAAGGAAAGCAGCAACCCCTCATGGATGACTGCCATGTAAAAACATAATATAACACAACATAAAATCCAGACCACATCCTCTCCACTGTTGTCGCTCCTCCTTTTATCCTCCCACAGCTTCTCCGTGAGAAACTCATGGCCGATGTGGCGTGCATTAGCATTCACGCTACCAGCCTCGCTCCTTTCCCACGGCTCTCAGCCCCGCCCTGCTTGCAACAGGAAGATTTAAGAACACTCAAGAGATTCTGTATGGCTAATCTCAGAAGGCAGAGATTTCCACACTTTTGGAGCAAAATTAAGGGAAATGATTTGGCGGTGTAGGAGATTGAGAGCTCTTACATATATTGAAGAGCCAAACCATGCAAAGCCTTTTAGGTAAGCATGAGAATTTTAAAATTAACACGAAACCTGAGAGGGAGCCAGTGCAAGGACTCCAAATGATCTGACCCATGTTTTATCCTAACCAGGATTCTAGTGGCTGATTACATTCTGTAATCTGTTTAGCTTTTGAAACGCCAGCTAGTAGAGCAATAGTCAATGTGGGAAAATACACAAATATTATGTATGTAAATCTGGGTGTCATCCGCATAAAAATGAAAGTTAAGACCAAGTGATCTTAAGAACTGACCAAATGCGAAAATTGCTAAAAAGTAAAGGACCCCAAATTGATTCTAGAAGCCTAAAAACACTACAGAAAATTAATCTGTTGCAGTTTTACATTAAAATTATATTGTTACCATAACAATTTGAGTTAAAAGATGAGTTGCTTGGGTATGTTCCTTTTCTGCTTTATTGACGGCAGCATTTGAGCTGCATTATATCAACAAGTTTGTGTGAAACCATATGATCATGTTCTCCAACATAAATTAGTTCACTTTGAAACAAAACTCAGCCCAAACTTTACTCTCCCTCAAGCCATCCAATAGGTGTATATGACTTTCTTCTTTCTGATGAATACAGTGTGAGAAATATTAATAAATAACCTGATGCAATAAAGAACCCAAGCATTATAATGGCTGCTTCATACTCCACACGGCCCTCTGAAGCAAAGCAAAAAAAAAAAAAAACATATTTCACAGGTTATGAAGTAAATTATACGCCTTACGTATTCAAGTTATGAAGAAAGTGTAAAACTCTCACAATTCAATAAGCTTATGCTATGTCCTACGCTTTCCCTATTCAACTGACGTGATGCCAGTTTACATTATCTTCGTTGAATACGGAAGGTGGTGTGGCAGAAGCAGATGTTTTACTTCATAACTTAAATATGGATTTTTTTTTTTACACAAACACATATCACTTTGCTTCAGAGGGCCTTTATTAACCCCCTGGAGCTGTGAGGAGTATGTTTATAATGGATGGATGTGGAGTCACAAGTTCATACTAGTGACCCCTGTACACTGCCATTATAAAGCTTGTATGCATCAGGATTTTTATTAATATTTCTCTGTTTGTTCATCAGAAAGAAGAAGGTCTTATACACTTAGGATGGCTTGAGGGTGAGTAAAGCTTGGCGTAATTTTCATTTGAAAGAGAACTAATTCCCTAATTCGCAAAGCTTTAATATTTCTAGGTTAATATTAGAAATTGAATCTTATGTTTTCCATGTGTTTTCAGACTATTGAACCCAATAACTCCAATAACTTTCAATATCCAATAAGTGTTGCATAATCAACCAGAAGATTGTCTTTAATGTCTAATTTAAGTACATTTAGACAGCTGTGTAATCATTACAAAACAAGAAGAGAAACTTAAGAAAAACATAACAAATCATGTAATGTATGCAGTTTATTATAAATAGCATTAAATTTTACAACAGTTCTTCCCACAGAAAGTGTAAATGTATATGTCCATACAAATAACATGAATACAGATTTCAAATGAAAAGATGTTTATGAATTGATAACATTGTAATCTGGAGGTGAATTAAAGCAAGCCACTACTCTTCTTCTGTAACCTAAGATATCAAAGAGACTGGGGCAAGTTGTCACACGGGGAAGCTGCATGTGTTTTACATGTGATTTGTTTGATACAACTTCATAATTGCAATTCCTGTTGGCCAAAACAATGGTTTTATCTTGATTAACCATTTACAACATTGTTGTTTTATATATTATTTTGTTTTATAATTCCTTTACTGTTTGCGAAAAATTCTTTGGATTGCCAATGAATATCCTATAGCAGAGGGTTTCAATCATTTAGATTTCAAGGACCCCCAAGGGTCCCTAGCACAAGGGATCATCCTTGTGCTAAGCACCCCCTAAAATTAAAAAAATAATAATATCATAAATGGGTCTAACATTTTTTGGAGGGAAATATTTAAATTAATTATTATTAATTATTTCTTACTCATTACTGTACTGTTATAGTACTGTATTTATTTAACCATATTTTAATATAATTTTTCAAATTATTTTAATTTTATTATTTATTTATTTTTTTACATTTTTTACATTTAGTTTGAAAACCCCTGTCCTATAGCACATTTTAAATACATGTGTTACAGAATTTGTCTCAAATAAATTTAATAATAATAAACTAATTGTGTGACAACATGCACCAGTTGAAATGTTTAAAGGCTTTCTCAAGAATAAACCTACCCTGAGAAATATTTAGTGAAGTAAAATGTGTGACAACGAACCCTGGTATGTTATACTGAATAAGAGACCCAAATCCCCATATCTGTGTGACATAAATAGTCCAGAATAAATAAAGTTTCATCAAGCTAAGCATAATACTTATATTACATATGGTAATGATGACAAGTCCACATTTTTAGAATCTTTTTGAAGAAACCAGATCATCTTCTATGAGAGAAACCGTCCTGAACCTTCTTAGCATCAGCCATGGCTCTGAAACAAAGACCACATTATTTGCATTATTACTTATTAGACTTGCAACAGAAATCGACAAGTGATGTCATTTATCATGAAATATTTTTCAGAAGGTTGTCAGTGTTTCACTAAATACAAATGCTACATCAGTTTTGAACCAATTTCAACATATTGTTTACTTTTTATTATTTTCAGCGTATAAATTATGTAAGAAAAGCACTTACGGATGTAGTCGTAGGTTTAGTATTGTAAACTATGAGAAATACAGCAATGTAAATGGCGTGTGAAGGGTGAGTTTTAATAGCTTAAGCCACTCCCTGGACTTTTTTTTTACTGTATCATATAATGTAAATGCACCAAGTATGACTCATCAGTTTAATTAATTTTTTCATTTATTGTTCACTGCGACCCATACGGAGAACAAGCACTTTGGAGAACGGATGAATGGATAGATTTATTGTTCAAATATACACATACTGTTAATAATCAGTTTCACTATTTTTAATTATAGCTAAATCATCTCATTCAATTTAAATAATCTCAAGATATGAATCATTGCCATTCATTATTTGACACTGTAGGAGCATATTAATCACATGTAAAAGAACTGCATACATTGAGTTTAATCCTAATTCAATGCTAGCTTTATGAAATATATTTACTAGCATTAAAGCCCATATTTGTTTTGCCATATTGTGCAAGCGTTGTGGTCACATTAGTAAACAGTTCATTGAATGGAGGGCTTCACCTCATGTTAACTAACCCAGTTTACGTATTCAATCTGTATTGTGTTGCTAGTGTCTCTTTGTTCATATTGAAAAGATCTGCTCTCCCAACAACTACGAATAATTGGCAAACCTGTTAGTCACTCCAAACCTCTCCCTTGGTTTCTGAGACCGGCTTGAGAAAATGTGAACTTTAATTTTAATTTTAAATAATAATAATAATAATGCTGTTGTTTGTAAATAATTGTTTCTCATTTTGTTGATAATTGATTTATACAGGTGCTGATCATATAATTAGAATATCATCAAAAAGTTTATTTCACTAATTCCATTCAAAATTGAAACTTGTATATTATATTCATTCATTACACACAGACTGATATATTTCAAATGTTTATTTCTTTTCATTTTGATGATTGTAACTGACAACTAAGGAAAACCCCAAATATCTCAGAAAATTAGAATATTACTTAAGACCAATACAAAGAAAGGATTTTTAGAAATCTTGGCCACTGAAAAGTATGAGCATGTACAGCACTCAATACTTAGTTGGGGCTCCTTTTGCCTGAATTACTGCAGCAATGCGGCATGGCATGGAGTCGATCAGTCTGTGGCACTGCTCAGGTGTTATGAGAGCCCAGGTTGCTCTGATAGTGGCCTTCAGCTCTTCTGCATTGTTGGGTCTGGCATATCGCATCTTCCTCTTCACAATACCCCATAGATTTTATATGGGGTTAAGGTCAGGCGAGTTTGCTGGCCAATTAAGAACAGTGATACCATGGTCCTTAAACCAGGTACTAGTGGCTTTGGCACTGTGTGCAGGTGCCAAGTCCTGTTGGAAAATGAAATCTGCATCTCCATAAAGTTGGTCAGCAGCAGGAAGCATGAAGTGCTCTAAAACTTCCTGGTATATGGCTGCGTTGACCTTGGACCTCAGAAAACCCAGTGGGCCAACATCAGCGGATGACATGGCACTCCAAACTATCACTGACTGTGGAAACTTTTCACTGGACCTCAAGCAACGTGGATTGTGTGCCTCTCCTCTCTTCCTCCTACTCTAGGACCCTGATTTCTAAAGGAAATGCAAAATTGACTTTCATCAGAGAACATAACTTTGGCCCGCTCAGCAGCAGTCTAGTCCTTTTTGTCTTTAGCCCAGGCGAGACGCTTCTGACGCTGTCTGTTGTTCAAGAGTGGCAAGGAATGCGACAGCTGAAACCCATGTCTTGCATACGTAGTGGTTCTTGAAGCACTGACTCCAGCTGCAGTCCACTCTTTGTGAATCTCCCCCACATTTTTGAATGGGTTTTGTTTCACAATCCTCTCCATGGTGCGGTTATCCCTATTGCTTGTACACTTTTTTTCTACCACATCTTTTCCTTCCCTTCGCCAGCTCTGTGAACAGCCAGCCTCTTTTGCAACGACCTTTTGTGTCTTGCCCTCCTTATGCAAGGCGCCAATGATTGTCTTGTGGACAACTGTCAAGTCAGCAGTCTTCCCCATAATTGTGTAGCCTACAGAACTAGACTGAGAGACCATTTATAGGCCTTTGCAGGTGTTTTGAATTAATTAGCGGATTAGAGTGTGGCACCAGATGTCTTCAATATTGAACCTTTTCACAATATTCTAATTTTCTGAGATACAGAATTTGGGATTTTCCTTAGTTGTCCGTTATAATCATCAAAATTAAAAGAAATACAAATTTGAAATATTTCAGTCTGTGTGTAATGAATGAATATAATATACAAGTTTCACTTTTTGAATGGAATTAGTGAAATAAATCAACTTTTTGATGATATTCTAATTATATGACCAGCACCTGTATGCGTGTAATATAGCTTAATATATAACTTAGATCAACTTGTATATTTATAACTTAATGTCAAAAATGATAAATATTGATTTTTACCTCTCTTACAGTGGTGTTGTGCTTATCATCTCTGAGGGTTCATCGCGTACATCCCGGCATGGCTGCCATGCTGTACTTCCGGTCCTCCCTGTTGAAGAAACGATATAGCATTAATAAGCTATAATAATAGAAACACAAGCATATGTGACCCTGGACCACAAAACCAGTCATAATGGTAATTTTTTGAAATTGATGTTTATACATCATCTGAAAGCTGAATAAATTAAGCTTTCCGTTGATGCATGGTTTGTTCTTATGGGACTATATTTGGCTGAGATGCAACTATTTGAAAATCTGGAATCTGAGGGTGCAAAAAAAAATCAAAATATTGAGAAAATCACCTTTAAAGTTGACCAAATGAAGTCCTTAGCAATGCACATTACTTAGAAAAATACATTTTTATATATATTTACTGTAGGAAAATTACAAAATAACTTCATGGAACATGATCTTTACTTAATATCCTAATGATTTTTGGCATAAAAGAAAAATCGATAATTTTGACCCATTTTGACTGTTGCAACAAATATACGTTCTGATAATCTGATCACTCCATCCAGTTCCAAAATTTCAAATTGCACAATTCGTAGATTAAATGTAGTTCCAAACACAGGTTCGGAGCAACAGTCACTACGTCAGACAATTCTTCTAGCATCCTTCTCCTCTATTTCTCTTATTCTCCCTATGTTATAGAGTGGTTCAGTTCAGAGCGCAAGCCGAGCCTTGGGTTCGAGCCTCCTTCGAGAACAGCAAGCCTAGTTTGTTTACCATTAACCATTAAGACTGAATTGGCAGGCGAACTCGTGAAAAGATTATTTATGTTTGAAACTCTGAATCATCTAAATCACAATGTGTTATGCTGATGTAATCTAAATGTTTTTAGGATAGTGGTGTGAGCAAATTTCTCATTAGATTTTTCAACATGTTTCAGCCATAAAAAATTAGATGTAGAGATGTTCTTACCAAGACTGGGTAGTTTGGGCTACTCTCAGGTGTGTGCGACATGTATGTGGGATTGGCAAGATGTTCTTTGAAAGATGTCCTCTGATAAGGTGCATGTTCTATTATGGTGGTCGTTTCTTCCTTTTTGTCTTTTCTCCTACAGCACCAACAGCACATCTGGAGAGATGGAAATGAGATATCATACTATAGCATTGTACATGAGGAACTTTTTTCCTGTTTTACTCTTAATTGTGAAAATGAAGTTGAAGTACTGAAACAAGTCTAAAGCGAAGGTAATGTTTCTGGAAACGTTGTGGAAAGAGTGCTTTTTTACCCACTTAAATGTAATTTCATTTATAAATGTAATTTCCATCTTTAAATGTAATTTCATAATTGCTTCTATCTTGGAAATATTGTTAAAGTGTACTGCCGACTGTACTGACAAGCATTTAAAATACACTTTAATATCATTTCTATAGAAACTTTTAGATATGTAAATTATATAATATTAATAAATACATTACATTTAATTACACATTAATGATGAACTTGCAATTTAGTACATTTAAAATATATTAACTTTAAATGGAACATTGAATAACAGTTAAAATTATGTGCTTTAGTATGCTAGTCAATACATCAAAATAAGAGTACTTTAAAAAACAATTAAGATGTGCTTTACAGTAAAACTTTTAATTTGACATTAAATACATAACGTTACAAAGTATACTTAAGTCTATTATAAAAGTGTGTTCTCTTTTTCAGCACAAGTGCACTCTTTTTTAACAACCTTTTATTTCATTAATATTATATTATCTGCAAGTACACTTTCTTAACAATATACTATTCAATTTTGAAATACACTACATGTGTACATTGAATAAAATTAAGCACACTTCATTTTCACAAAGGGTACTTTTTTTTCTTTTTAAATTTGCGAGTTTCTAAAGCGAAGTGTAACCAGTTTACCAGTAGTAAGAGAATGAAGAGAAGCAGTATGATGATGCATGCCATCACTAGCAATGCAATGGCCCAAGCAGGAAGCCAATAACCAACACCACCTCCTGCAAGGGGAATTGCTGTAGCCTCAGGAGTTGTGGCTTTTGAAAAAAGCCAGGAAGGTGTGACTGTTTCTGCATTAAAAAAAATAATGATAATAATATTATATATATATATATAATATGCATTTTAGAATTAACTTAGTTTCACAGCCTTTCAGCCTCTAGTTTCACACAGCTAAAAAATAAATAAATAGATAAATAAATGAGAACACCTTTAAAATTGCATACAGCATCTGTGCTATCTAAAGAAACATTATCAACACTTGAAATGTGACCTATGGAAATTTATTTAATTAAATATCATTTATGGACCATTGTTAAAGGGCACATTTCCTGAATGCACTAATTTAAGTCTTCAAAATGTAGTTACCACCATGAAACTGTGGCTGCATTTGAAATCGCATACTTCCCTACTATATAGTGAAAAGCAGTATATAACAAACGAAGTATGTCTGAATTCACAGTCCTTGTAAAAGAGGAGGCAAAAAATACTCGGATGACCTTCCACTTCCGAAAAAAGATTCTGAAGTGTGTATGCAATGGACACTTTACTATCCCATGAGGCCAGTGGATTTGTGAATGACAGTGAAGCAATGCGACTGACGTTGGTAAGTCACATGATAATGACAACATGGTGAATGCAGTACATCCAGATGTCATTCATACACGTTCATAATATATAGAACGTACGTTTTTAGCGGTCATACCTTAATTACTCAAAGTAAGTACCTACTCAAGAGAGTATGTGATTTCTGATGCAGAGGTCAGTTTAATTCAAATTCACACTGACTGTGACAAATCAAAAGACAGCTAATTTATAAATTCTGAACTTTGCTTGACCCTGATGAATACTTACCAGCGGTGAACTGTCTGTTGAGTGCAAGGCCATTTATTTGGGTACTGTTATCGATGGCTCTCAGGAACAAATATTTGATCACAACATGGTTGATAAAAATGGTCTGAAACTGAATGGTACAATTCGCGATCATAGGCGTGCTCCTGTAATCAAACAAGAAACAACATTTTGCAAATTGATTGTAATATATAATGCAGTAACATCACCATTGTGAAAAAAGACGTACGCTTAAGAATATTTTTAAAAAAAGCATTTATTACGGAAATAATAATCTCTTTAAAAGATTACACTTAAGTGTGAACTGAATGTAACTTTTCCGACACGGTATGTTAATTTAAATTAAATAAATATATCACTTATAATATAACTAACTTAATATTACTTAATATAATCACTTCTATTGTCTTTGAAATGTGGTACATTTAGTACATTTAAAATATATTAACTTTAAATGTAATATCAAATAACAGTTAAAATTATAATCAAGTGTTTTTAGTTTGTTAGTAAACACATTAAAAAGTGTGAAAGTGATAAAAAAAGATTACTTAATTATTTAAAATGTAGTCTACTTTAAAATAAAACTTTTAATTTAAAATTATTACAAAATGCACTTTTAATAGTATATTAATTGTGTTAAGAAACAGTCATGAAGGTGTACTCTCTTTAAGTACACGTATGCCCTTTAATTTCATTAATATATTATCCACAAGTACAGTTTAAGCACACTTCTTTTTCACAAGAGTATGCACAACAAGGTTTACCTGAACTGTATATTTGATAGCCCTCTGTAAGTTTCTCTCGTGTCACAGTTAGAGCAATTAAAGGCCACATCCAACTATGAAGGTAAAACAAGATCATGTTTACAGATCACTCTAGGGTCAACAGCAATTTACATGTAGCTATTAAAATGTTTCTTTATGGTATTATGTCTAAAATGGGTACTGACATCTATTCATTGATAAATCGCAGAAAACACTTACAGCTCCAGAAACCTCGGCATACATCCGCTTGTACTGCGGCGAGGTTGTGTTGAGGAGGGAGTCGTTGAAAATGCGGTTGGTGATCTCCATGCAGAGGGAAAATGTGTAAAGGGGTGCAGGGTAGGTCTTTGGGGCTGACTGAAGTTCCTCGACAATTTTTAAAATGCTCAAGGGCTGAGCACCTACAAAAGCAATAAGCTTATTCATTGCCATGTTGGTAACCATCTAATATGTCACCATATATATATATATATATATATATATATATATATATACATATACATATAATGTAATATATTTATAATGTATATACACACTCACAAAACTATACATAGAATTTATTTAATTTTCTACTGAAGAGGTCTGCTTATGCCACTCTCAGAAAAATGGTTCAAAAGCTGTTGATGGGACGCTTTAAAAAGGTTCTATTATGCAGGTACTAATATATACCCTTTAGGAACCAATATGTACCTTTGAGGAACTAATATCTACTCTTTAGGTACAAACTTGTACCTTTTGATAGGGTAGCGCTCCAGTGACAGCTTTTGTACCTGAATCATATTTTGTGGCTGTGTATTTTCCCCCGAAATAATCATTAGTCAGCTTATGTCAATGTCAGGACATTTAAATTCAAAAATGATTAGCTAACGTTAACTCCCGTTACATTTTGTTAATATTTTATTTACAAATAAAAACACTGTTGGTGATCTCCATGTAGAGGTAAAAGGTGTTATATTAATTATTCAAGACTACACTAGTTGCAAATTAGGCATGTTATATATTATTTTAAGTGTATCAAAATCAGACATTTTCTAAAAAAGCATAATATATATATATATATATATATATATATATATATATATATATATTTATATATATATATTACAGAAAATCCTGTGATTGTATCGTTTGACTAACCCAGTACTTTACACACATACTTTACACACATTGATATTTTCCAAATGTGCTGACATTTTTAAATTATTTTAACACTTTTTTTCTAACTGACATGTTTTTTTTTGTTTGTTTTTTTCTTGATGTGTGTTGTTGATTCATTGACTTGACATTGCACAACCTGCGTTTGTTGAGTTTTTTCCTCATAATATAAGCAATAAAGCGTATTATTTCAAAAAGAACGGATGTAAATATCTATTAAACTAATATGACTTCCACAAGCTGATTGTGGGAGTCAATTAATTAAATAAAAAAAGGACGTGAGTCACCCTATAACAGTTGTTCACATGAACTCTTCAAGTTATTTTATTAAGTGTAAAAGTTTTAGCGTACCTGTTGTGGAAAACAGCAGGAAGCACAGTACTGCTCCAGTGTAATGAAACTCAATGTGCCTCATCCTGAAGAAACTGGAACTGGATTAGAATTCACTGAATGCTGAAGTATTCCTCTAATAGAGTGTCTTGTGTAGAGTGGTACTGATGGTAAATGAAGTGTAATCTTTTATTTGCAAAGCTTTTATCCAGAGAAAGAGTGCCAGCTATCAGTCAATCGTGGATGGAGGCGTGGCTTTATTGGACCTAAAGTTAGTAACAGGTGTTGAATCATCTCAATGCTTTTGTGTTGCTTATATCCTCTTTTTCATTGTTCTTCACTGAGATTCATGGGCCTCCGTCAAAACCATTTTGTTTGACGTGCACGCACTACACTACTGTCAAATAATATTTGCGTCAAAACTGTATAACTTGACTGTGTTTAACCAGGGGTTAATGCGTCTGACAATGGTCTGCTGCACCCTAAGGAGAGGGATACACATGCTACCTCACTGCACAGGATGTGTTGTCATGGAAACACATTGTAAACAAGAGAAAACTGGCTTTTTATGACCTTATGAGAGAAATCATATTTCTGGTATGAAAAATCTTATGGACAGGCATGATTAAGAATTAGATTTGTACTGAATGTGAGAATAATAAAGGAATACAAAAAAAATATATATTATGTAATTAATATAATTAAATAATTCTATTGTTTAATATCAATTATTTATTTTTCCCCAGTTATTATCAGATTTCTTTTCTCATTTTATCCATTTGGCATAAAAAAGGGCTAAATTCACATATATCACAAACCTTTCAGTAGAATTTAAACCGGAGTACAGTTGCAAAATTGTAGAAGTAAACATGCAAATCATCAAATTAAAAGAACATCATGAATCTTGCCCCGACTTGACATTTATTAAAAATGCTCTCATCTTTAGAGCACAGTTCAACCTTTCAGTTGTATTCTGCCTTCCTTATTTAGTAACTTCTTGTCAGTGTTTTTGAATTTACTAAATTCTTTGCATCCAGACATACTGTACTTAGTTTGAGTTTTGATGCTTATTTAATTTTCTGCCTTTTTGAGTGGTTCATTGGGGGGGGGAAATGTATTTCAAGACATGTGCTTACATTCCATAACTCAAGTTTCCACCTAAATATGTGACTTAAAAAAAATTCTTACATACACCTATAACAAAGTGGCATTTCTTGTTGCTAGTAATGCTCTACAAGTTTCAAATCAAGTAGATGTAACCATTCTGACACCTGCTGGAATAAACAAAACATTGAACTGTTTCCTAAGTGACACGTAAGCCTGGTTCTCCTCCTCCAGGGGGCGCTCGACATTCTCAGAAAGACACCCAAATCTTATGACGTTTTTGTCAGTTTTTCACATTCACAATCGCCCTGACACATTTCTTGAAACTTTCACACATTTTCTCACAGCATTAAGCACAAAACCAAATCTTTAAACTACATTTACAAAACCCCTGACTCTTCTGGCTTCAAAACAATGTGCCAATTTGCCAATGAACTTGTTTAAGGTTTTGCCGAATGAGTGATTTATTCGACAAATTGGTTCAGGCCATTAAGAATTCAGTTCAGAGAATGTGGTTTGGAGTTTTAGCAATTGTGAAAAACTCTAATGCACATTTATTCACAAAACAAATAGGAATACTTATGATAAACCTGCGACCATGAATTTCTAAGAAAATAGTAAATATCGTATCTTGTAATCTCAATCCACGTCTAATGTTTGATGTGTATGAAAGCTTTTAAACGCCACTGATTTTTTTTTTTTTTTTTTTTTTTTAAGTAACGAAAACGGCAACAAGCGAAAATTAAATACAGGTGTGATTTCTCACAACTATTTCAGTGATAACTGTCAGGAATGAATATTTTACGAGTATTCAAAAGCAATTTACAACATCATTAAGATATGTTGTAATATCCTCTTAATAACAGATGTAATAGCAATGTAATCAACTGTAATGCAAGCTGTCAGCGCTAGGAACTCTTCACCCGAGGAGTCTTTCTGGTTGGACTGTAAACTGAGACGGACCTCATGTCTACATGTGCCGGATGTAAACACAACTACCCACGTGTTCAAGTAGGCCCCTAATGATTGTGCCTTACACATGGCTTCTCATTCAGCAGTCAGCTGTTGATCTGTGCACATATTTACTGGGGATTGAACTGATACTTTGAGGTAAGCTGTTCAGTGACTTTCTGCTTAAAATAAAGTCAACCTTGTGGTTGTGTCTTGCTGGTTTCATCATGGCTATGAATGTTTTTATTGCTATTGACTTTACAGGTACAGTCATGGCAGGTAGGAGCAAAGGTCGTGGAAGAAGCCAGTTTTCCTTCAGTGTGGACGCTCTGGGTTTTGGGAGGGGAGATTCTTTACCCACATCTACACATACACCTTCTCCTCTTTTTCCCGTAAGTGTTTAATGGTAATTCAAGTGTCTTTACATTGTAATATACTCCACAAAAACGTTTTTACAAGGAAAAAAAATCAGCTCAGCTGTGGTTTAAATAATTTTACAGAACAACATGTAAAGTTTGTAAACCTGTATGATTTCCAAAAAAAAAAAAAAAAAATTGGTAGGGCCAAGATGCTTCTAAAATCTGTTTTGTACCTTTAAGAGAAAACACAAGATGAATCAAAGTTCATCACAAGTTGCTTTTCCACAAGTTAAAGAAGGTGGACACAGTGTCATGCATACAAATACAAAACACCATCACAGAGTTACTAAATTAATGCAATAAACATTCATTTAACAGCATAAATTGTGATATAAAACTGATAACAAACTAAGAAGACACATAGTTACTAAAATAAAAAAAACATCAATTGTGAAGTATCAGGGAATTCTGGGAATGTGAAATCTTTGTAAGATGACTGTCTTTTTTTACTTCCAAAAAATTGTATTTTACTGTAAAATGACATGAAATGCAAGGTTAGATCCATTACAGTTTTTCATATAGAGTAAGGGAACTTTTAACCAATTAACAGGTTATTACTGTCACGTGTTTACAGTTAAAGTTACAATATTTTTTTACAGTCTAACTACACATATAACTTACACATATAAATGCTATAAATGTCTTATTACTGATTTGTGAGAATTGATTTTTCTGAGAAAAGCTTTTGATTGGTTTAACTTTTTTTTTTTCACGCAATGGCATTAGTCTGTATGTACGTATACAGCTGTATGTAATATTATTTGTTTTAATATAATTTAATTTGTAATTATTATTTTTTCAGCCTATGCAATTTAGGCCAGTGCCCCTGCCTACAGGAGAAGAGGTGGACTATATGCTCGCTCTTAAGCAGGAACTGAGAGCCTCCAGCAAGAATCTGCCATTCCACATAAGAGCAGCCATAACAAAGACAGGTAAGATGGGCTGAGGCAACATGTGGGCAATACTGAGTACACTGAGAGTGGACAATTCTGAGCACAAAGGATGAAGATCCAAAATGAGAATGAGGTCATGCAATCTCTGGATTTGCTTTTGAACTGTGGGCAGTCACTGAATTATTTAAAGCCAATGACACATCAGGCATGGATGGTTGAAGATCAGGATTAAACAGCTCTCTTTATTGTTTTCTTTAGATGTGGCGCGTTACTCTGATAAATACCAAAATGGTGAGCCGAAGAATAACACAATTGAATGGAGTCCAGGTGAGTCACAACAGATGATAAGGCAGAGGAAATTCAAACATAGAAACCTTAAATCTGGTAGTTGAATCCTCCACTGCATTCAAGTCTCAGGACATTTTTTGTCTCTTTGTAATTTAAATAAGTATTTAAAGGGATATTTCACCCAAAAATGAAAATCATTTATTTACCCTCAAGTTGTTCCAAATCTGTATACATATCTTTGTTCTGCTGTACACAAAGGAAGATATTCAGAAGAATGTTTGAAACCAAGCAGATCTCGCACCCATTGACTACCATAGTAGGGGGAAAATACTATGATAGTCAATGGAGGGTGAAATCTGAAAAACAAAGAAATTTATTCAGGTTTGGAACAACTTGAGGGTGAGTAAATGATGACAGATTTTTTTTTTTTTGTGAATTCCAAGGACAGGTATCTGACATACACTACCACCCAACTTCACTCAGTGAGGATGCATAAAGTCAAATTGCACAGATGACATCATTCCTTTTTGTTGGATAGGTGATGTCACCATAGACCAATGATCAAAAGTGACTGTAAAGACATTTATAATGTTACAAAAGATTTCTATTTCAAAGCAATGTTGTTATTTTAAACTCTCTATACATAAAAGATTCATGTATAACTGTTTCCACAAAAATATTAAGCAGGAACATTTTTTCATCATTGATAAAAAATAAATGTTTCGTGAGCAGCAAAACAGTTTTTTTCGAATTTTTTCGGAAGGATTATGTGAGTAATAATGCTGAAAATTCAGCTTTAACATCACAGGAATAAATTATATTTTTTAAAATGTAATCAAACAGAAACAGCTATTTTAAATTGTAATATTTCATAATATTTTTGATCAAATATATTTAGTCTTGGTGAGTATTGATTTATTTCAAAAACTTAAAAACCTTACTGACCACAGACTTTTGAATGGTAGTGTACAAGTTATTAAATTCAACTATTAATCTTTTTAGAATTATATTTTTAATATAATTATTTTCAAGAATACTTATTCAGTAATCATGAATGGAAATTAATTTGTCAAAAGATATGAGAACTCTGTGTACCATTGTAGAGGAATTATGAAGAGAAATCTTCTTTTTTTATTGTGCTACAACTGGCATATTACATTTTTTAGTCAAGAAAATGTAAAAGTCATGTCTCTCTAAAAACATTTGATTCATTTCAGACTGGAGCCGACTGCCAAAAGAGCTTTGTATTAAAGTACGGAAACCCAGAAAAACAGGTAAGAAACTCTATTATTATTACTACCATGTGTGTAGGTTCACAATCTAATGTACTAAATGTTACCTAATACATGATAAAATAGGAGTAAACTATGTTTTAACATCTTTGTTTCATACTCATAGGTGCTAAGCCACAACTCCAACGAAAACCAAAAGTAGCTGCTGGCAAAGAAGAGGTTCTCCAAAAACTAGAGGTATGAGTGCTCTGAAACCATAAATATACCGAAACTCATACTGAGAATTTTTTAATGCTGCTTTTTAAATTTTAAGATTTTTAATGCTGCTGTTTAATCTGTGCGTGCAGCACATTAGTAATGTTCATTTTATGGAATGACATTTAGACACTTGAGAAAAAAGAACAAGAGCATCATTCTGAGGAAGAGGAGGAAGAGGAGAAGAAGAAAAAGAAAGAGGAGGAGGAGGAGCCAGAGGCAGATGAAGATTATGATGAAGAGGATCTTGAAGATGTAAGAAAAGTTTCTTCATATTTTGGCATAAAACATCATAAAATCTTTGTGGCACTGTCATTTACCCATATGACCTCTTTCTTTCTTTCTTTCTTTTGTTCTTTGATGGAGATAGTTTGCAGAATCAGTTTATTATGATTGCATGGAAAAAGGTTGCTTAAAGGGAAAGTTCACCAAAAAATAAAAAATTATCCCATGATTTACTCATCCTCAAGGCATCCTAGATGTGTATGACTATCCTCTTGTAGACAAACACAATCTGAGATATACACTACCGGTCAAAAGTTTTAGAACACCCCAATTTTTCCAGTTTTTATTGAAATTTAAGCAGTTCAAGTCCAGTGAATAACCTGAAATGGTACAAAGGTAAGCGGTAAACTGCCAGAGGTTAAAAAAAACGTTTAGGTTACCAAAAACTGAAAAATAATGTACATTTCAGAGTTATACAAAAAGGCCTTTTTCAGGGAACAAGTAATGGGTTAACAACTTACAGCTGTTCTGCAGCAATGGAAGTAAATTAAGCCTTGAAAGTTGATGCTAACAATTCCTACAGGTGTCCCAACTTTTGTTGATTACTTACAAACCCTCTGTCTGTATAAAAGCAGTGTTGGAACAGACTGTGTTACTACACCCTCTTAAGCAGTATTTGGACAGTATTGTACCGCAGGAAGTAGTATATTGCTCTCATAATGGCGAGAAAAAGGCAATTAACAAAGAAAGACAGACAGACCATTATAACCCTTAAAAGTGTTGGTCTTTCCTTTAGAGAAATTGCAAAGAAAGCCAAGGTGTCAGTGAGTACAGTTTCCTATACCATCAAAAGGCATTTGGAAACACCAGTCACGAATTAGAAGTCTAAAATGAGACACTTTAAATAGAAATGCCAGTTTATGCGCAAAACTTAAAATAATTTTTAAATATGGATATTTTTCTTGCAAAAAACAGTTGCTACAATTCAGAAGGCCTTTATTAACCCCTGGAGCCATAAGGATTATTTTTATGATGGATGGATGCATTTTTTTGGGGCTTCAAAATCTTGCCCCCCATTCACTATCATTATAAAGCTTGGTAGAGCAAGGCTATTTTTAAATATTTCTCCAATTGTGTTCGTCTGAAAGAATATAGACCTACACACCAACGATGGCTTGAGGGTGAGTAAATCATGAGATAATTTTCATTTTGGCTGAACTATCCCTTTAAGCATTATGTAGAGTATCTTCATTTGTGGTTCACATAGCAAAGAAAGTCATATGGTGAAGGTGAAGGGTGGATAAATTGTTATCTCTCTGAATGACCTAGAAAGGGTCCCAGTAAAGCAATTTTAATAGCAGAATATGTGTACTGTGTTTCAGGAGACAGACTACATCATGTCTTACTTTGACAACGGAGAGGATTTTGGAGCAGATAGTGATGACAATATGGATGAAGCTGTCTACTAATGTATTTTAAGAGGCATTTTATTTGAAGTTCTTATCACTGGGGGACGCATATTTCTGAGTGAGACTGAAAGTATGTTTTTAAAGAAGTGTATTAGTCCAAGCACGTTCTATGTTTGAACTTGAAACATACTGAGTTGGGTCATGACAAGTGACTGAATTTATTTTAATGACTAATGTTATTAAGATCAGAGAGTCAGTGCTGCTATTGAGAAGCTGTTCTGTGGTTTCTAAGCTGCTTCACGCAAAATGCGTGATCGACACAGATACTGCTGCTATTCTAACAGTGTGCTGGAATGTTGCAAAAAGACTGTTTAATTGTGCTTTTAATTTCAGTTTAAGTATTGTAATCGGAAAGCTCTGCTTAAAAAGGGAACACGCAGAAGCCGTCATTCCCTTTGTCATATAGGAGAGGACACTACAGATCATTTAGACCAGTCTGCATATTTAATACATCTCATGTTTACACCTGATTATGCCTTGAATTGCAAATTACAACTGTATTTGAGAAACTTTATCTGTGTTAAGTTTCTTTTTTGTCCCAGTTGTTTTGAGTGTGTGACAAATTAAGTATTACTTAACTTGGGAGTTTGACAGACCCAGTCTTTATTCACTTCCATTATAAGAGAATGAGTGGCTAAGGGTGGACATTCTTACAAAATGTCTCATTTTTTGTGTTCCACAGAAGAAAGTAAGTCATGTGGGTTTCTAATGACTTGAATGTGAGTAAATTATGACATTTTCATCTGAGCTATTTCTATAAGAGTGGAGAAATGTCGTTCAAACATATTTCTTATACATCATTATCTGGCAGCCGGCAGATGGCGATATTCCCCTTCAGTTTAGAAACAATATGAGCTCTTACAATGAAGTCACCTGATTGTGGAGCAATAACATCCCCATGTTTTGCAGCGCAAGCAATGTTTCACAAAGCAATATCAGCTCTTAAAATATTCAAGAGACAGTCTAAACATCAGTTTATTGCATTTTTGTATGCTGTTTCATTTTTATAAAATATTTATTTATCTGTAAGTCCTGTCTTTGCTTTCTGCAAAAAGCATGCTTTGGCGTGTGTTGAGCACAAGTCTAGATATTCATCTTTTACTGGATGTAAATTTTACTGGAAAAAAATTGCTTGTGCAGCAACATTTTTGCAGTGCTAGCAGTTAAGCTAACAAAACGTAATGACAAATATATGCTCCCCTCTAACATTAAAGGGTTAGTTCACCCAAAAATGAAAATTATGTCATTTATTACTCAACACTCATGTCGTTCTACACCCGTAAGACCTTCGTTCATCTTCGGAACACAAATTAAGATATTTTTGATGAAATCCGATGGCTCAGTGAGGCCTCTATTGCCAGCAAGACAATTAACCCTTTCAGATGCCCAGAAAGCTACAAAAACATATTTAAAACAGTTCATGTGTGTACATTGGTTCAACCTTAATATTATGAAGCGACGAGAAGACTTTTTGTGTGCCAAATTAACTACTTGTCAACAATATCTAGTGATGGCCGATTTAAAAACACTACTTTTTACGAATTCTTTTATTTCGGGTCTCACAATTGCAAAACACTTGATGTAAGGAAGCCTCATGAAATCTGAAATCAGGTGACTTAATCTTAATTTGTGTTCTGAAGATGAACAAAGGTCTTACGGGTGTAGAATGACACGAGGTTGAGTAATAAATTAACATCATTTTCATATTTGGGTGAACTAACCCTTTAAACATAATTCACAATATGTCAAATCAGATGTGCTTCTTTTTACATATATATTTAAATCCATGACATAAACATTTCACTAGAAATTACATTAAAGTATATTTTAGTTTACTATAAATGCTTGTCAGTACATAAACCATATTTCAAAGACAAGACAAAATCATGAAATTACATACAAAGATGTAGCCTACTTAAGTCCTACATAAGTGGGTTAAATTATAGTACTAATGGTCAGGGTCACTGCAGACTATTTTAACGACATCATTACTACATTTCTAGGTCTTAAAAGTGGTAATTGTGTTGTTTTCTATGGGGGATTGGTAAGCGCTCAGATTTCATCAAAAATATTTTAATTGATGCTCTGAAGATGAACAAAGGTCTTACGGGCTTGGAATGACATGAAGGTGAGTAATTAATGACAGCATTTTTTGGTTAACTAACCCTTTAAAGTATGCTGAAGTATACTAGTTTCATAAGGAGCTGAATGTGTACACCTACATAACTTACATGCAGCATTTTCCATCAGGGCCTGAGAAAAGCAGGTTTTTCAACATATGTCACACACTGTGAAGGACAAGGGTGTGAAATGTAAGTCAACAAACAGAAGCAAACTCACCAGAATATACAGCCCCCCCCCCCCAATTTGTGTGGTGACCTATAGCACAACGAGACATAAACAAATGCCACAGTCTACCCTAGAAACATGAAAAACCTGGTTTACTTATTGAATGTATTTGGACCAGCATGTGACTTTGTTGAATAAGCATGGAGCATTACTTACAGCAATGTTAAAAAAAGAAAAAAAACCTGACATTTGAAATAAATAGTAAGATATATATAATGGAAAAATGTATTAAACCTTTAGACAAAAAAAGTTTGCATATGTGTATATATATGTGGCTTTCGTCTCATATAGTAAGTTTAGTTTATAAAAGTCAGTAAACATTAAAAGACACGTGCTGAAAGGGGGTGTTTTTAGAATTATACTAAATGGCCTTTCACCTACTAAATAAATACAAACTATCAATCAGATGACAGGCATGTTTTTCAGATCATGTTAATAATTTAGAGACCTTCACATAGCCTATCAAATATGATACTCAAGCCTATAGGTTAAAGCTTTGCATCTGACTGCTTTTTCTCTGTTTCAGAACTTCTACATAATGGCTGTCATGAAATATTGAATCATAAGGTTGTGCATAACCCATTTTATACTTTTTATGCCCGGGTTTTAATATGCAACTTAACTTTTTAGTCCCAGATCTAGTCTGCAAATGACGTGGGTCATTTGTCGTGTGTCAGTGTAAGGCCGGGGTGTGTGAACTTACAGCTTCGAGCAACACCATATATTCACAACCATTCACCCTGTCAGCAAGGGTAATGTGAAGGATCCCTAAAATATGTCTCGGTATGCCATGCATGGCACAAACATATTTCATAAGCACACGTACAGTAGGAGGCTTTTGACAAGTTAGAATTGTAGAGTTTCTCTATAAGTATGTCTCATAATAGTACTTCATAAGTATTTGTGGGCCAATTGGTTACATAAATGCAGCATGTTGACAACACATATGAACGTGTACGAGCACAACTTCCTTCTCCACTTGCTGTACTCAGTGTACCTTTGTGGTGAGTACACAGTGTACATCTACAAACCTTATGCATGTATTGCATTTGAAATGTCTTTTTTTGCTTTACAGCTTACTTACAAATTGTACAACTAACCAGATTTTAACTTGCATATTCTTTTAGTACCGAATTTTTTTTTTTTTTTTTTTGCATGTCAGAAATAACAAGTGGGATGCAGAAGTAAAGTAAACCATCATAGCATATTCTCTATATCAAGCTGGATGCTAATGCTAAAGATAAAACCCTTATGATTTTGTTTATTTGGTCTGCTTAGCCTCTATTAGTGTTGGTGGGACACAGTCTGCTGTCCCATTGGTAGTCGGCACATCACATTGCTGCTCAGATCCTAATTTATAAAAAACAAAATTAGAGGAAACACAAGAGGTTGAAGTCTTTGTTAAGACCAAAAGGAAAAATGTATTTCAACAGATGTATCCATTAAGCTTCTCGTTGTAAAAGTTTTCTTTTTCTTTTTCCCCCCTACATTTCCACCTCTTCTGGAGTTTGTTACTTTTTCAATACCTTTACAAGTTAACTGATTTATATCATGATCACAGTCTGGCAACTATGAATGGACATCCCATCTCCTAATAGCAGATTTATGTTCACTTATACGGGACGGGTTTTTAAAGGACATGTCGTTTTTCCAGTTTAAATTGGAAACTGGAAACTTAAAATGTTCTCTTTAATGGACAAGGGCATTTTAACATGTAGAACACCTGGGGCATTTGATTAATGACTTGATATGTGCATCAATAAACTGATTGGTTCTAATTATCGAAGAGCAGAAATGTAAAACTTTTAATTTGACATTATTACAAAGTGTAAATTTATAAGTGTCCTAAGAAACATTGTCATGAAGGTGTACTGTCTTAAGTGGTCTTTTATTTAATTCATATTACATTATCTGCAAGTACAGTTTTTTAAATATACTTTTAAGATTTGAAGTACACTGTAGAAGTATGCATTCAAAATTATTTTTAATTTAAGGACAATACTGTGTGTCACTGATTTTGCAAGTATGAAATCCTCCCTTCTGCTACCTCCGACTCTGATCACATGTTAGTCATGTGCTGCATCATTTCATTACCCCAGTAACTGCTTGAATTTACGTTCCCTTTGCCAGAAACAAGTAAAACTATCCCGAGGATTCCTCCAAACCACCAAAGATTTATGTTTATAAGCAGCTATAGCTTATCTACATTTATTTGCTGATTCTCAGAAATCATCTCTAACTCCTGACTCCCATGGGAGAGCTGACTCAGCGCCACCCTTTTCCTGCTTCCGCATATTCAAGGCCATTATCCAGCTCCAGAATCAACCTCTCTATTGTGCTCTCAGGGAATGTGAAGTACTGCAGTGTGCTTCCTCTGTTTGATTAGTTAACAGGTCTTACTTCCTCTTCGCCTTGTGATCTGTTAGTGATTCTATTCAATGACACAATGTTCTTGTTACAGCAATAAATAGTCCAGTTAATAAAATTGAAGTAAGGCAATAAACAGTCACAGAGTGAGCAAAGTTGTGACATAAACTGAAGTTGTGACATGGTAACAGAAACTTTAGTTCACCAAAAATGAAATTTCTGTCATCAATTTATTCCAAACCCTTATAAATTTCTTTGCTGAACACAAAGGAAGTTATTTGGAAGAATGTTTGTAACCAAGCAAACATAGTTACTTACTACCTTAGTTACATGGTAACATGGTTACAAACATTCACTTGCTAGGGAATAATGCAGTTTAGTATAATGTTAAACGTTGCAGAATGTTGCAATTGACCTGTTTAGATGCTTTGACAAATATCATAATGGACCCTATAATCTGCAGTGGATGAAGGTACTTCCATCCTCACACTAGCAGAAATTCCCAATGTTCGGCAAGCACAACAATAATATTAGTTACGGGAAACCACGTGAAAGCAGGGGAATGTGGTTACTGTTTGCGTAGAGCTCTCCGATTAGAGCACCAAAATCAGCAGATTTTAGACTAAACACATGGCAGGAGATCGACGTAATCAAGGGCATTATCTCTGACTTTTGCACTGGTGTCTTTGTCCTTCCAGAAACTTAATTAAAGCTGCACTGCTGTGATGTTGACATAATGCAGAGGCTGACTTCACAGGAAAATTATGCCCTGCCCATAATATCAGTGCTAAACATAGTCATTGCTTTTGGTTAAAAAAGCATGTTCAGTGCCTTGACTTCCTCATTGTGTCACTGCCAGCTTAGTTGTTACTGACACTAGGGCTACGATATATCATGATGCTGGCTTCATGCAAAAGCTTGTCAGCGGCTCATCGGTCTGTGGCGTCATGCCTAAATGAAGCCATGTGTTGGCATGTAGTGCCATTCCTTCTAATATTGGCTTGAAGGGATTGAGTCACGGCTCATTCAGCGGCTTAGGTGACTGTGACCTTTGATCTAAATTTAAGGTTCACTGATTTGTGCAGGAGATTTCATATTCTTTAAATTATTTAAATGAATGGATGCAGTTGAACAATTATGTTTATACTATATGACAGTGTTGCTGAACTGCATGGTGCATTGTGGCGCAGGTTTGTTTAAAAGAAAAAGTTTAATGCAAATAATAAACTTCAGCTACCCATATCCAATTTGCAAAAAGTTCTTAGTAGCCTGAACAAGTCAGTTTATTATCTTATTAGATACTATTTAGAGTCAATCGTTTTATTTGTGATAATGCAATGAAACATGACAAATTGTGCAGATATGCTTTTTCATTTGAGCTTTTTTAATTACAAATTTTTCTTGTTCGAGAAACTGTTCCACTCAGATATGTATGGAAGCTCATAATTCTCACTTTGTAACTGAGTTTATATCTCACAATTCTGTGAAAAAAGTCAGAATTGTGAGATAAAAAGTCTTTTCTTTTTTTTTTCAGTGGTGGAAACGGGCTTCTGTAGATATGCGTCACAATAGGAAAGAAAAACTATTGCAGCTTTCATTTCGTGCTGACTTTATGAGTGAGATCATAATGAATTAATGCACATGGGCAAACAGGTGCATGATGTGTTTCTACACTACAGAACACAACAAGAGCCAAACCTCAAGTGCTACAAATAGAAAGGGATGTGCTCGTAGATAGAGTGACCCAAACTGCAGAGCTCTTTGATATCACACTCTTGCTGTCTCAACCATGCTCACTTGAGCCACTTAACCTTCGCCAAGGATTCCCCGCACCATCTGCTGAACCCCTGTGACAAACAATTGACGAAGTCCCTGGGATTTTAAGCACTGTAATGTTTTGACCTTTAATGGGAAACATTGAAAAATACATTTGATAATATTTTGTATTCCATACCATTAGGATGGTACAAAGTGCCAATCAAAAATTCGGACACGCCTTACTAATTTATGTTTCTCATAACATTTTGATCGAGAGGTGATTTGCTACTCAATAAACATTTCTTAATACTATCAAAGTTGAAAACGGTTATGCTGCTTAATATACCATGATACATTTTTTCAGGATTCTTTAATGAATAGAAAGTTCAAAATAACAGTATTCATTTGAAATAGATATCTTTAACTTAATAAATGTCTGCTGTTACTTTCAATCAATTTAATATAATCTTGCTGGCATTTGTACAAAAATATAAATTTACATAAAAATCTTACCCACAGCTTTTGAACAGTAGTTTTTAATGCTTACCATTGTTAATTTAATTTAGTTTAATTTAACGAAGCATTCTTTCAATTCCACAAACTCCCTGCAGTTCCGTCATAAACCTCTAGGGGTTCACAAACCCTCTTTGGGAATCCCTGATCTATCTTTTCCAGAGTGCACTGCAGTTGTGTATTTTTCAAAGAAGATATCTTAATTTAAAAGCCCAACTGTTAGTGTTCCATTTTAATAGGAATTTTAGTATCAACTCAGTATGAACAAATAAGCGGTAATGCATTTTCTGTTTCTCATGATATCTAAGCAATACAGCACAAGTCAAGGTTAGCTGAAAAGATATTTCCTCTTTCTCAAAGTGTTGTTGCTCTGCTCACTGTAAACAGAACATTCCGATCTCATCCAGAGGTAGGGAGGAGTGTGTCTGCTGCTTTTGCTGTACAGGCCAATAGAAGCGCTCTGCAGCACAACACACAGGCATTCGGAAAACATGTCTGTGTACATTTCTGCAGCTCCAGCTGAGCCCTGCATGCAGTTGTTTTGATCATGTCACACATGAAATCTGAAACGTGTCAATAGATGATAAACAACATTGGCCCAGTGATGCAATAATGTGAGCCTGTGCAGGAGTCAAATTTTTCTATTTGTTTACAAAAGTTTGCCTCTGAGGATTATATAAAGACATTTTAATCATTTTTTTAATCTTCTAATTGTATGTAACAAGTATGCTAAGATGTGTCCATGTCTTATTTTGAAAAATGAACACGAAATATGCTGATATGGACAAATAGCATTTCCCTATCTTTAATCAGTTTCTCTGCCTTGTTTCGGTTCTCTGTGCCTGAATTTGTTGAGACAGCTATTTAAATTTGACAACATGTAATGTGACCTTATGTCCGCCTTTTAAAACATTCAATGACTTCTTAGGGTTGTTGTGCAGAACAGATTTTGACATACTGTTGGTTTTTACACAGAACTTTTTTTACACTCATTTTTAGCTTAAATACTCCATTACTCCAGTCTTGAGTGTCACGCGATCCTTCAGAAATCATTTTAATATGCTGATTAGCAGCTTAATGAAGATTTCGTATTATTAATGATGAAAACCATGCAAACCAGTTGTGTTGGTTCATTTTTTTTTTTTTTTTGTGGAGAACTTGATACTTTATAAAGTCTTTATACTGTTACTTTTAATCAATTTAATGCATTAATTTTGAACAGAAGTATTCATTTATTGCGTTCAAAATCTACCAACCTCCATATTACAAGGTCACTATGATTTTGCCAAGTAAGACATGTTCCTGGAACAACACATTCCAACAAACAAAATTTAGTCCTAACCCCTAAATCTTATAATTTATCCATAAAATCAGAGGGAAATGATAGATAAATAACACCAAAGTTGAAGCACCTAATCATGGTTGCAAGTCTAAACTTGACAAACTGTAAACCTGTCCCTCTAATCTGATTGGTTGATTGGAATGTTATTCCATGATCAACAAAGATGTCTGGAACATATTGTACTTGATGACGTCAGGTTCATCCATAGGACATGTTCTAACGTATGTAGTGCAAAACTCAGTACTATATACAGGTGCTGGTCATATAATTAGAATATCATCAAAAAGTTGATTTATTTCACTAATTCCATTCAAAAAGTGAAACTTGTATATTATATTCATTCATTACACACAGACTGATATATTTAAAATGTTTATTTCTTTTAATTTTGATGATTATAACTGACAACTAAGGAAAATCCCAAATTCAGTATCTCAGAAAATTAGAATATTACTTAAGACCAATACAAAGAAAGGATTTTTAGAAATCTTGGCCAACTGAAAAGCATGAACATGAAAAGTATGAGCATGTACAGCACTCAATACTTAGTTGGGGCTCCTTTTGCCTGAATTACTGCAGCAATGCGGCGTGGCATGGAGTCGATCAGTCTGTGGCACTGCTCAGGTGTTATGAGAGCCCAGGTTGCTCCACTATCACCTGTTGATAGTGGCCTTCAGCTCTTCTGCATTGTTGGGTCTGGCATATCGCATCTTCCTCTTCTCAATACCCCATAGATTTTCTATGGGGTTAAGGTCAGGTGAGTTTGCTGGCCAATTAAGAACAGGGATACCATGGTCCTTAAACCAGGTACTGGTTGCTTTGGCACTGTGTGCAGGTGCTGTTGCTGTTGCTGTGTGTCCAAGTCCTGTTGGAAAATGAAATCTGCATCTCCATAAAGTTGGTCAGCAGCAGGAAGCATGAAGTGCTCTAAAACTTCCTGGTATATGGCTGCTTTGACCTTGGACATCAGAAAACCCAGTGGGCCAACATCAGCGGATGACATGACACTCCAAACCATCACTGACTGTGGAAACTTTTCACTGGACCTCAAGCAACGTGGATTGTCTGCCTCTCCTCTCTTCCTCCTACTCTAGGACCCTGATTTCCAAAGGAAATGCAAAATTTACTTTCATAAGAGAACATAACTTTGGACCACTCAGCAGCAGTCCAGTCCTTTTTGTCTTTAGCCCAGGCGAGACGCTTCTGACGCTGTCTGTTGTTCAAGAGTGGCTTGACACAAGGAATGCGACAGCTGAAACCCATGTCTTGCATATGTCTGTGCGTAGTGGTTCTTGAAGCACTGACTCTAGCTGCAGTCCACTCTTTGTGAATCTCCCCCACACTTTTACACTTTTTTTCTACCACATCTTTTCCTTCCCTTCGCCTCTCTATTAATGTGCTTGGACATAGAGCTCTGCGAACAGCCAGCCTCTTTTGCAATGACCTTTTGTGTCGTACCCGCCTTGTGCAAGGTGTCAATGGTCGTCTTTTGGACAACTGTCAAATCAGCAGTTCCCCATGATTGTGTAGCCTACAGAACTAAGCTCAGAGACCATTTAAAGGCCTTTGCAGGTTTTTTGAGTTAATTAGCTGATTAGAGTGTGGAACCAGGTGTCTTCAATATTGAACCTTTTCACAATATTCTAATTTTCTGAGATACTGAATTTGGGATTTTCCTTAGTTGTTAGTTATAATCATCAAAATTAAAAGAAATAAACATTTTAAATATATCAGTCTGTGTGTAATGAATGAATATAATATACAAGTTTCACATTTTGAATGGAATTAGTGAAATAAATCAACTTTTTGATGATATTCTAATTATATGACCAGCACCTGTACAAATAAATTGTTGGTGTGTCCAGGTTTATATTTGCTCCCTCCATTTTTATGTCTGACCCAATCCTCATAAGCCAGGACAGTGCCTCTACACTCCTTAAAAGGCAGACACCCGTATTTTACACAGAACAGGGAAGAGTCAGACACATCAGCCAACAGAGGATGCTGGCATGCATTCACAGCGTGATCACAGCATGCTCAGACCATCCAGCCTATGAGGTGGAGCGTGATCAGAGTAAACCACCAATCAGAAATCAGAGACATTTCAGCTACAGTTGAGACTGAGTGTACACAAATGTAGGGGAAGTACTGTTCTCAGCCTCAAGCCAGGGAAGAATGACGTGGGCGGGGGAAAAAAACTGCCACTTGGCAGAACACAGGAAGTATGATAGTGAGGAAATGGAACCTTTAGTGGAATCTGTGGGTTTATCCAAATGTGTCACCTCGTTAACAGAGTTCAAATTCTCCCTATATTTTATTATATCATTTTTTATATTATAGTGTATGATGTAGTTCTCCTCAATTTCATATAGATGTAGTTCATCACAAATTAATATGATCCACTATATGACAATCACAATTTTGTTTTCATTTAAAAACAATATATCTATTTTTCTAAACTAAAAGTCTGCTAACTTGGATTAATGATACTTGATCTAATGCAGCAACATATATTTGAACATATTTATTGCAGGAATTTCTTTAAATTAGATACCAGGACAATTGTAAGCCAGAGGAAAAGTCAGTTTCAGGTGACACTTATAAGCATGTACAACAGACTTTATTATAATTTTCTCACACAAAATGATGTTGGCAAAGAACAAACATTTGGAATTTCATCTTCATATTCATATAAGAATTTGACCTTCTAACCTGTACTGACTGTTCTAATTGTACCATGAACAGACAGTTAGGTTGCCAAACAGAAAAAAGGGTGTGTGAGAGAAACCAAAAGAGAAAGAAGGAAGAGAAATGAGGGGAAATCACAAGCATGCATCAGGTGAATGAAAGCTCAAAGAACACTGTGCTCAACCAATGACAACATGCATGATCATGTATGTTTAGCCAATCAAAGGAAGGCATGCTAGGCAGCCAGCCAAGAAAGTTGCCGTCATGGGCTCACTATGATGTTCACTCTGGGAAACTCATATAGAGTGGGACTTTTTGAACACAGCAAGCATAAGTGAAAATGAGTCGTCTCTGAAGAGTACTCAGAATTCCCATTTAAGTTTAGTCATCAATTGAGACAGGCTGGAGCACAGCAGATCAGACAAATGCAACTGGTTGAAACAGTTTATTCTGTCTATCAACTCACACATTAACCTCAGATTCTGCTTCTGAGCTTTGAGAGTTGGCACTAGTACAAATTATTTGCCCTTTTCCTCGAAATCATTTCACACATGTAAACAGTGGAGCATTTTTTTTTTGGTTACTGTAATACTGCCAAGTAAGCCCAGAGTTCAGGCATACCAGAGCTGTTTTTAGTTGGGAGACCGGGAAGGCCATATTTGGCCTCTGTATGCTGCCAAAATGAACACAGCTTGTTTAAAAAGGATTTTTCAGTTTACCATTTGGACTACACAATGCACCAAATACTTATATAACAACATGCTACTCAAATTTTCCTTAATCCCTATTTGGTCTGGATTGAACTTGTTACAATTATCTGTTCTAGATTTAACCACATAATGTTTTCAAAAACATTTTAGTGTATAATAGGTATGTCCTGAGCAAAAGCTATTAGATAAAAGTTACAAGAGATAAGATAGCAGAATCTAAACACTGTGGTCCAAATATTACAGTGTACATAGAATATGATGGTAACACATACCAACACATTACACATTAACATGGTAAGCACAACATTAATAACTTTTTTCTTTGAATATTCAATCTATCAGCTTAGTAAATGGTGTACTAACTGGAGTGTAGTATTCTCTGAAATTTAATGCAATTTAAGAATGACTAGTGTAATTAAGTTTTTATTGTTCCGGAGGAATTCATGACTAAAACAACTACTCATTTTCATCTTCATAAACAAAGTAGTTTTTATATTGCGGCTGACTAATTTCTCCCTGATTGGCTGGAGGGCACATATCCTCATCAGTTAGTTTGCACATGGCTGGTCATTCTCATATTTAGTTCCAGCCCACAGTTCACACATACTGGTGATGTAGTTAATTATTAACGCAGTGGTTAGGTTTAGTCAGAATCTCAGGTAAGAGAACCCTCTCAGTGATGTTAGATGTTGACGCACTAGCACATGGTGAAACTACATCGGCTATGGGAAGGTATAAACTTAGCTTCAAATTTACTGATTTTAAATTTACTGATTGAAAATTAAATATTTTTGACATCTATATAATTATTTGATTAATACATCTGAGAGGCTGAATTATTACTAAATGAAAAACATACATACAATAATTTTCTATACTATAATACAAATACCAACTTGTATTAGCAATAGATTGACACTTTAACTTATGCACTCTCAGAAAATTTTTTTACAAAAGCTGTCGCTGGGACAATATCCTTTAAAAAGGTTCTAAGATGTACCATTTTGGTACTAATATATACACTTTTGGTACCAGTATGATATACCAATTTGGTATTTGGTACCTTCCTAAGCTAACTGTCACAGAGTCACCACCACCAGCTCCGCCCACTCGTTCATCTTCCCCGGAGTACTAATTACATTCACCTGTTTCCAATCACCCATGAACACTATATATACTCACCTCACCGTCAGTTCAGTGTCTGGTCCCGTCTTAACATGACACTACAGACTCACCCGCTGCTACTTACCCGTCTTCCGTTGGATTCTCCTGTGGATCTCCCTCATCTTCATTCTCCTAAGCCAAACTCTGTTGAACTGCTGGACGCTCCCATTGATACCTGCGACAAATGGAGAAATCCGTTAAAAAGCAAGCTAAGTCTTCAGTTTGAGTTTCTGACTTCAATAACTTACCATACCAGCCCTGTATTTCCGATTGTCTGCAAATAAAAGCATCTTACTTATACTCAATCCCTTGTCTGTGTCTGACACTAACATGTTAGATGCACATTTACATGATTTTGTAAATGTGCATCTGATGTTATACTTTTGCAAAATTCTTTTATCCAAAACATTTTACATTGCATTTTAAGCTTGTGCATTTGATCAGTATATGTCTATTTCTGTGTTTCCTGGAGACTGAATCCATGAATGTCATTATACTGGTGTCATGCTCTACCAGTTGAGCTGCAGAAACAGGTTACTAAACTTGATATGTTTCACCTTCAGTGTTTCAAAAAGAACAAACAGCAGTAATACTAATCATACAAGTTGCTTCCACTCAAGTGTAGTCAATCAGTATTTTACATGACAGAATAAAGAGAATACAATAACACAGGCCAAGTGATAAATTATTTTCGCTGGCATCGCTGAGCCATCAGATTTCATCAAAAATATCTTCATTTGTGTTCTGAAGATGAACGAAGCTCTTACGGGTGTAGAACGACATGAAGTTGAGTAATAGATGACATTATTTTCATTTTTGGGTGAACTAATCCTTTAAGGAAAAATAAAACCAATAAGGTGAAGACCTTTATTACACATCAAACATATGAAAGAAAGATTATTTGTTATTAACTAGCATCAGTTTTATTATCTCTAATGTAAATTAGAAAATCATTTACTGATGCCAAGGTCTCTGGAGAGAGGTTTGGTAAAGAGATATTTAAGTTGGTAGAGTGAGCAGTCCAATGGTGGTGATGTCTTCTACTGGTTGTGCTGGGTGACAAAGCGGTGGAGAAAGGAGCCGAAATCCATTTCACCAGCCTTGAACACGAAGCTCTGTGGGATGCTGATCTCCTGAAGCACCAAAAAGGGTCCTAAAATCTGGAACATGCAGATGATGTCCTGAAGTAGGTTCAGAAGGTCCTTAATCTGGAACACGCAGACAAAGGTACATTGAAGTGAAGGTTTGTTCTCTTGAGCTTGACCTTGTTGGATATGTGTTTATATGTCTTCAGCCTCTGGGCCAGAGGTTGTGAATGCTGTCATGCATTCATTCATTATACATAAACAGCTGAATTTAAAATTTTGAATTTGAAGATGTTGAACTACAAAAAGCAAATCACTGAGAATGCGTATTTCTCTGAATAAGATTGAAATGGATGTGTTTTCAGTGGTTCTAAGGTTTCCAAACATAGTTCTGGATGGATTGGATGGATTATGGTGACTTCTTTGTTTCAGCCACTGCTCTTGTTCCTAAAGAATTTTATGGAGGTTGGCCTAACCCTTAAGGATAAGTCTCATGTTGGGTGCAGGGCAGAAACTGCCAGAAGACCAATTAGAATTCCTGTCCTTCCCACGTTTTAGGTGTCTGTCTGTTGTCCTAGCATCCTTATCTAAAGGCGTAGGACATTTGTTTGTGCTATCCACAAAGATCCAATCGAAATGTAGCAAACCTATTGCAGTAAGAGAGGGGCCCTGCCATAAAACTGGGCCCTGGGATGTGTTGTTCACTACATGTGGTAGAATGTATTCACAACAAGGTCAGCATTCTTTGCTCCTCAAATGATGTGCATCACATGCTTACAGAAGCTCCAATACAAAATATATGTTATGATGAGGAGCTACAAACAAGCAGAGGAAAAAAGAACAGCTGACTTGCCGTTACTGAACAGGGGTATGACATGAGTTTCCATTACAGCACAAGACAATGGAAAATCACCTTTGTTCCACTTGGCTTGATGCCATGCTTGCAAAATGTGACATCAAACAGAGATGCCAACCTTGCATTGTCCCTATTACTCAGCACCTGCCTCTACATCTAAAACTTTGCTATTTTAATTATTTGTATCCCACGTTTGTTTTTTGCTTTTAAGCAAAAATAGACCCTTCACTAGCCTTTCAAGGCTGTATGGGATCACATCCGCTCACCTCAGAACTGTTTGACTAGATACAAAAACAGAAAAATATCGACAGTGAAAGAATGGTATATAAATTAGAAAAAGCAAATTTAGAAGTAGCGACAAATTGCCTGATATTCAGGCTTACATTTCTGACACATGCAAGTTGTTGACCACTTGACCAACTGACAACAGACTTGGCCAGCAGACCAATCAAACCAGGCTGGGCGTTTTGGAAAGGTATAGGCTTTAAAGAGCAGGCAGAAGGTGAAAAAAGTGCTGCAGCAGTGTATAGTACAAGAAAAATAATGTTTTTTGTTTGTTTGTTTGTTTTACTTTAAAGGATTAGTTCATTTTAAAATGAAAATTACCCATTCTTACCTCCTCCCCAAGCCATCCTAGGTGTATACGTCTTTCTTCTTTCTGATGAACACAATCAGAGTTATATTAATAAATATCCTGACGCATCCAAGGTTTATAATGGCAGTGAATGGAACCAACGAGTATGAAGCTCAAGAAAGTGCATTCATCCATGATAAACGCACTCTACACGGCTCCGGGGGGTAAATAAAGGCCTTCTGAACCGAAGTGTGTATGTATGGTTGAAAAATATATTTAACAAGTTACGAAGTAAAATATCTAGTTTCCGCCAGACCGCCTTCTGAAAGTCATATACACCAAGGATGGATTGAGGGTGAGTAAAGCTTGGGGTAATTTTCATTTTAAAGTGAACTAATCCTTTAACTCACATAAATGTATTCAGACCCCAAAAATAAAATTATGAACTTGTAAATAAGCACAATATTATTGGCACTTTAATACTTACATCATTGTTTTTTGTACAAAGACAATAATCATCAAGCTCAATATACAGTCTGTAAATATCACTTGTACCATTCCCAGGCTGACTGGCATGGCTCAGAGGCTAATGATGGAAACAAACCAAACAAACACTGTACCCATTGTGTATCAGCAATACGTCTGAGCTGTCCTGAGTGACCGCTGACAGAACTCATCATTACTAGCCCAGTTTATTTTTATGCTCTCTAATGGAACATGTACTCAAACAGATGCACAGGTATGATGTTCAGCACTAAAAAAAGTCTGAGCATCTGATGATAAACAGTACATGCATCATTAGTTATATATTTCTAAATTAAAGGGTGTCAACTGAATGAAACTACTGAAGAGGTTGTGTATTTATGAGGCAGAAAGGAATGAAACAGTCAAGTGCAGTGGTGTGAAGGAAATTACTTGGCCCCATCTTGATTTTTCCACTCATCTATATATGGCAGATTAAGGATTGGCTAGGAAACAGTAAGAATGAGGTGAAAGGTGAACGGAAGAGAACAGTTTTTGAGGCTTTCACATGTGACTTCCTGTTTTTAGAAGCAGCTGTCAACTATGTACACAGTAAGCTCAGGTTTCTAATGATGGATAGAATGGAGTAATACTGGACAATTTGATAATGTAATCACGTATTGATGATTTTATGATGATTTTTAGTGGTGAGGTGCTTGCCCATGCAAAACTCAATGCAATAGCATAGTCTTAAGGGTTCTTTCCAAGCGGTTTATATGCCGCTAAGATGTTTGCAATGTTTTAGGTTGCTTAGGTGATAGTTACTAATCAATCATTAGAGCCCATTCATTTGTCCCTCATGAATTTATGTGCTCACTCTGAAGCTTCGAAGAAAGGCAGAACTAATATTCCATGCTCGTTTGGCCTAATGACTCCATGAATAGCATTTCCATTATGGGAAATGGATGGAGCAACAGTACTAGTAATGACAAAAGAGAAAGAACAAAGAGAAACTGTGGATGTACAAAACATTCAAGCTGATTAGGGAACATAACAAAGATATTCCCCTAAATCCCCAGCGCATTTGACAGTCATAAAGTTAGATGAAAATATCCTGTCCAGTTTGGCCATAACAAACCATCACACACTGCCTGCCACTCAGTGCTACATTTCCAGGAATTGACAATGACACAAGAGAAGGTCCTTCCATGTAGATCCCCCATTTACCCCTACCCCTGACTATACAGAACATGTAACCATGCATGTGCTAACCAAGTTAGTTATACAACTAGTTATTAGTTTGTTAGTTATAATACTAGTTTAACTATTAGTTATACTACTAGTATAAAGAATAGAAAGAAAGCAGTGTGGTCCAATATTCTGAAAAATATTTGATACTTATGCATACTAAAATCTGATTCATTAATTTAATTCTTATTTAATGTATTTCCATTTATTTAATTTTATTTACAAACTACATAAATACAATAATTTCTAAAATTAAATTAAATAAGATCATTCCATTTAATCTATATTCATGGGATACATTTAAATAAATAATATACATTAAGAATAAGAATAATATCTTTTCATTTATTCTCATTAAATTTATTGATTAATGGAGTTTCTTAATGTAAGCATATTAGCTTCTATTGGTCTTACTCAGAGTTAGGAATTTGAACAAACATAACTCATCAACTGTTTGTGCTAAAGACATGAATGACCCTCAAATTATGTGGTTTACTGAGAAAAGGGGTGCTATTACTTTTCTATGCCAACAGATTTAATATTCTTGCATGATAAATGTCACACTGGAACTACCTACAACAAGATTTGCTCTGGCAGGACTACTCACATTTTCTTTAAAAATGTAAAAATCTACTTTATAATACTATAAGTTGAGCCCAAGTGAGTTACAAGTGGCGTTTCTCGGGTAGTAAATATCAATGTTGCCCACTGGCATTATCTGTAGCTGCAGCTTAAATACCAGGTGGCTGAGTGTTATGGTTTTGGCACGTCTGGTCAAACTGCTTCAGGGAGTGTTCAACTAGTAATCTAGTATTCCATTGTAAGCACACCTGTAATCCTGTAATGAAACTGTTTCATGGCTCTACAATTTGATTCCAGGCACTCAGTTAAAAAGGTCAATGTGCTGATCCCGATTGTTGAAGATAATCTATAAAAACATTCTATTTCCATGTGCAAAACTAAAGAACAAGCAACTTTACTGACATTTTTAGAAGTGAAAATGCTGGTTTATTGAGAAAAAGCAGAGAAAGAGATTTGTTATCAGTATTCAACACATGAACTGTCACATTCTTTAAAAGATTCTGAAAAACTTTTCCAAATGCTTTTTACGGTCATTGACGTCTTATTTGTAAAGCTTTAAATGGCAAGAGAGGGCTTGTTTCCTCCCAGAGGGCAAGAAAATATTTGTTTGAAGTCAAAGGTCAAGAGTGACTGACCTGTCTGTCTAAATATTCCCACTGAACTAATTTTTCAGTCATGAAACAATTAAAATGTTTGCTTTTTTGACAATACAATAGGTACACTGAATCTACATCAAAAGTGAAAGCCCCCTTGTGAAAAAGAGCTGTGCTTAATTTTATTAAATGCAAACTTGTAGTATACTTCAAAGTATATTTTTAACTGTACTTGCAGATTATATTATCTAAAAGAATATTAAAGAGTGTACACTTTCAAGACTTTTTCTTAACACACTTAAGTACACTTATAGTACACGTAGAAGTATATGCAGAAACAATGAATCTTCAATGTCAGAAAGTGTGTTCAAGGTAGGTTGCAGGCCTCTGAACACGTAGCACATGTACCCCTGTGCTCCTGAGGCTGTTTCAGAGTTGTAGTTTTAGGAAATAATGCTAAGCAGTTCCCAGAAGGCATGTGAAAGGCATCCAGCATATCACAGCACACAAGACATGCTTTGTTTTCATCTTCCACGGTCACCTGGTCACTCTGCAAGGGCAATTATCAATGAAACCTACCCACATTTGTAGGTACATATCAAGACCGTATTCTCAGATACACTTGAAGTACACTTTAACATACCATAATAAACTTTAAATAGTTAAGTGTGAACTGATTGTAGTGTTCCTTAATGTAGTGTAGTGTTCCTCTTTTCATAAATATATTAAGATCCTTAATGGCATGTTAATCACAACTAAAATGTAAAATGTATTATAGTTGAAATTTATATTAAATCCAATTACCTGAACTTTAGAAAGCTTTTTGACCAACTTAAGACTTTTTAAAAGTGTACTTTGGTGTGTTAAGAAATATAGACCTGGTTTCACAGACAGGGCTTAGATTAGGCTTTAGTTCAAATATGGCATTTAAGTTGCTTTAAAAAAAAAAAAATCTCTTAGAAAAAAACATTACTGATGTGCATCTTGAGACAAAACAATGGCACTGACATATTTTAAGAAATGTCACTGCAAGTTGTTTTCAGTTAAAACAGCTCAAACATGCATTTTAGTCTTGGACTAGGCTTGAGCTTTCTCTGTGAAACTGTCATGAAAGTGTATACTCTCTTTAAATAAGTAGCTTTTTATTTAATTAATATTAGATTATCTGCATGTACAGTTCTTTTTTTAAAAAATAAGATCTGAAGTACACTACAAGCCCTCTATCACGGACTGCATTTCCCATCATCCTCCCCAGCACCTAACCATGCACACCTGAAACTCATCTAAGCCTCATCACCAGCACTATACAGAACACACACACTCCCTCTTCTTATGCTACAGAATACTTAACTTCCTACTTATCTCCTTTGTGTTCCTGACTACCTTGCTACACTCTTAAAAATTACCTGTAAAGTTGTTACCTCATCCAAGTCATCTTCCAGTCATCACATCATCCACATTTTAGTCATCCCTCGACTTAATGTTGTTCCCTCGATTTTTGCTCCAACAATTCTGTAAGACAGGGGTCTCCAAACTCGGTCCTGAGTTTATCTCCAACTTGTCTCAACACACCTGCCTAAAAGTTTCTAGTATGCCTAATTGGACTAATTAGCTGGTTCAGGTCTTTTTAATTGAGCCTTCGCAAACAGTTTGATTGACAGGCGATCTGACCAATCATGACCCCAAATCCGCCATTTTGTCCGTCAAAGCAGTTTTTTTTCTTTTTTTTTCTTTTTACAAGGGTAGTTTGACCCGATACTAGTATTTCTACCAATATAACCACTGTCCAGAGAATTGGTCTTCCTGAGCAGCAGTAAAAATCTACACCAGAACTTTTTGTGACATCATATTTTATAGTTGTGTACCACAGGGCTTTCTACTGACCCATGAAAGACATTTGCGTCAAGTTTGCTGACGTTTTTAAAGTTCAAGCACTCATCAGCAAATAAAGAAATGACTGGTTGAATTCAAGGCCTGATTATTTCAATTGCTCTCTTAATATCTGGAAAAACAAGGGAGCTGATTGTTGACCTTAGGCAGCACATAGTAACTCGTTCTCCTCTGCACAGCAGTGGAACTTGTGGAAGTAACACTGTCTTCCTCACAGAAACTCCATCACTGAGAATCGGAGCTAACAGGAACGTCCACACTTGATAACTGACATCTGCAACACTTGCATAACTAAGTTCTGTAACCTTTTTCAAACATACAGCAGAAACTAGGAAAATTATTAACTTAATTGTCATTAAATTACTAAAAGGGTCATCTTAGTGGCTTCAACATTTGTAAAAATTCAGTTTTAAAAAGTAAAATGAATGTTTAAGGACTGAAAACTTTAAATTGGGATATTTAAATTGGGGAATGCTCTGAAAGAAAGACATTTTATACATTTTGAAGCAAATAATTTTGCCAAACCTCGCAAGAGTGATAAAATTATATGATTTTGAATGTCCTAAAACAAATGTTATGCTTTTTAGTAAAGATAGAACATTTCTGTTTACATATTGTCTGTGGTATTACTGACTTTCATGGTAACAGACAAATTAGCACAAATCATCTTAGGATGGAGGCAGATATCATGATAGTTTCAATGTCTGACGACATTTTATAAAAGTTAATAAGACTGTATTTATCTAAATTTATCAAAATTATGAGGTATGGTGGGAACATGTAGATTTTGATAAATGAAATCTCTCAAACTTGATTAAATATTTTAAATGTGTTATTATAATTTTTTTTTAAATGTAACTTTTAACAGTGCACAAATTGTTTTCACCCAACAGAATATAAATATGCAAACATTATATGATTTATTGGAAACTAGCTTCACCAGCTAAGCTTTGCTTCTTCATTAAGAGCACCAGCTTAAAAATAATTCTAACTTCTGTGATATCTAAAGGACTTTAAAGTCAAATCTCAAACACTGGGTAATTCACTTGACCTTGATGAGGCTGTGCAGAGTACAACAGTAAGTTATGCAATTTAGAAAATCTCTGAAAGAACATCTCTGAATCAACCCCACCCAATTAGATATGTCAGTTACACAATCTGGAGAAAACACACCATTGTTTGCATCCTGGAGTGTACCAAAATACAATAAACATTGGATTTGTCAGTTTAACCATGTCTAGACAAGAGATTTCTCCTGTCAAACCACCATAAACCCTGTATGTGTAACACGGGATGAATTCATCTGCTGGGAACCACATAATTCATACGGATATATTAGAGAGGAGGATTTAGATTTAGAATTAAAGCAGCCATGTTGCCAGAGTGATTTTGGATTGGGCCAGTGCTTTAAATATGGCATGGTTTTCTTGAGGAAGAAAACCAGAAAGAACATGAAGGAGTGGACAGAGAGGGGCTCATTGAACAAGTGTCTTGCACAAGATAAACAGTTTTGCCCTTATCGCTTATTGCTCTGCCACAGCAGGGCACGTCTCAACAGATGCTTCATGCGCACAAGAAAGTGAGCAGCACAAAAATGACGTAAATGACTTGACCCCTCTCAACTGTAGGAAAACTGCTTAAGCAAAGAAAAACAAGCTTTGAAGGCTGGATCTGATGCATGTAATATAACTTGAGCAGGATGTCTATTTGGAATCAAATTCGGACCAAATTTTCTCAAATTATGACCAGCAGTGTTGACTGTTTTGCCATTTTTACATACAAATCAATAAGTACAAATAAAACACCAACATTATGGGTAATTTGGATGTTTTTTTACCTGTACCAGAGCCCTAGAAACCAGCAACCGCCTTGGTTTTGTTGACAGAGCCTTGTTTTCTGTCACTGATCAAATCATTGTGTTTGCCTTGAGCAATATGAGCATCCATATCCATTTACCTTGCATTGATTTTATAATTCACTTTTGGCCTCCAGTTTGCACATTTAAATCTTGTCTTTAGCCAACCACTGAAACAATGAGTTGGCAGCTGAAATAATGGATTTTCTATCAGCAAAACTGTACAGCATTGGAGAAAGAGAGCTTTAAAGGGTTTTTGTAATGTGTTGCTTGTCTTCTTTATTTGACGCAGTCTGTTCTAACAGTATAAAATACATTTTTGAATTTTCTAAAGTATTATATAAACATTCTTTCATGTGAAAACCTCCACAACGCTAATGCCATAGATATTTCAAGTCAGATATTGGCCCAAGTCAAGAGCTCACCTACATGTTCTGATGTGCAGGTCCCTAGATATACCTTCAATGTAAGTATCTAGGATCGTTTTGCTCATTTGATGAGCTCTGAGGAAATCTTAATTCTGGTTATTTAGAAGTGTTTAATGTCCTTAGTACAAACTGGATGAGTTATAGTTTAATACTTAGGATTAGTCAAAATCCCTATAGTGATGCTTTCTTAAGAAAAACACCACTGATTAATTAATCATTGATAAAATGTCTCTTACAGTCCGTTTATAATTTATGAATACTTTAAATGAACAAATGGATGCACAAATTAAGTCTTAAAACTTTTATTGAAAACAAGTTCTCATACAAAAAACACTTTAATTTAGATACAAAAAGGATACTTTGCACAGTTTATAATAACAGTAACAGTCATCTTACACACTTTAAGAAACAAAACAACACAGACACACACAAGGCGTTAAAGAAGATATCCACAAGTGAAATATTGATCAAAATGTCTTCAGGATATGTCTACACACAGTGCAGCTTCTGGTCTCGAAAATGACCGTGGTCAGGGCTCGAAGTCCAAACAGACCCCAATTTTGGCACTTGAAGTTTCGACTTCTTTTTTGGCCTAATGCTCAAGTCCACAGTGGAAGAGACAACATTAGTGGAGCCCCTTTCTTAGGACGAGGTTTTGAACGCATTACAGTACAGAGTTTTGAATTGAGCACGCAATGCCTGATCCCTCAGCGAACAATTTTGGAAGACAAGAGAAAAACAAAACGAAAATCTCCCTGCGCGTAGTTATACAGCAACTTGCATCCATAAAAAGTGCATTCAAATGAAAAACAAAACACTGGTACATTATAGACTGACACTGCATGATTTTCCCTTTGATGAAAATATTGATATATCTCCGGCTAGCACATTGACTTAACCTCAAAACCAACATGAAAACAAATGCATTGAAGAATGTTTCTACAAATGAAATTTTTCATTCCATAAAAAACAAACAAATAAAACAAACATTGGATTGTTATGGAATGATAACGAAAAAGAGCTGAATGCTAATGAATGTTATGTTAGGACTATGGGAAAGTACATGACCACCAATCGGGAAAGTCTATATGTGTTTAAATGGCTATAATGCGGCACAATCAGTTTGCACCTCAGCAGTAATCTCATTTCAAGAAAGAGCAGCACAAACATAATGAAATTCAAATCGCCTAACAGTCCGTGCGCCCTCTTTCAGGCCCTGAAACAGCATCAAAAATTTGACAGAAACATGTTTAACTTGAGTGATGCATTATATAAGATGGCTGTCAGCAATGCAGGCACAAGAGAGCTTGGACTTCACGCCTTCTTCCTCTGAACTTCGAATAGCTCATCCTGCAGAGGAGCCGCTCGGGCCCCAAAATACTCTGCTTCATCTTCACTTTCATACATCCATACGACACTTCTCAAACCACCTCTGATCCGCATGGTGAAAGCCCGAAGTGCTTAGAGTGGAGAAAAATAAAACCCTTTATGATGGGCATCAGTTCAGTTCTAGAGCTGCTGGGTCGTTCAGCAGACAGGAAGCATGCGAGCATTACCGTTGAATTCCTCCTCCACCTAAAAGACAGAAAAACAAAAAATTAGATATTCAATAGCGACTGGTTAATATTGTATACACTAATGGTGCGACCACAAGGCCAAAAAAAGTCCACTGTCAATAACATGGGAATGTATGAAGCACCGCTCACACAGAAGTCATTTTCAAACTAAGCAGCTTTTAGTTGGAAATAACATTACCAACTTGAACATGAGAAAAATCTATGTGGTGAACTTAACCGCCCTCAAATGAAACTCCCAAAGTTGCAAATTCTTAATGAAATTTCGCTGAGTACAGTTGACCACACCTCAAGTGAGTATACTTTACACTCACCTCAGAATAAGCAGGGAGTGGGGGAAACTGGAATTGGGGTGCGTTCATGAAGATAGGACTGTCTCCACCATCATAGTCATCCAATAGAGGCGTAAGAGGTTGATCCAGGCTGCAGTCACGTGTAACGTCACAATAGCTTGGTGGGGCGGATGACGGCATTCGCAGGGACACCCAGCTCGCTGATGCTGTGCTGACAGAACCATCCTGGCTGCTCATGCTGTTGGTGCGGCTTCCAAAACCATTGTATGGAACAGTCCCAATGACCAGAGGCAACTCCAGAACCAACTTATCACTGCCAGGGATGTGCATGTAAATCTGTAGATAACAGAGAACAAAACAGCTCTAAATTAGTGCCTGCTGTAGATGAAAAGCACAACATCATGCAACTATAGTATCTGCAATATGCAAAAACTCACCATGAGGGCATATTCCACTCGAATGATGTTGCAGCCTAAGATGGAGGGCTTGATCTTAGGCACACGAATGCTCTTCCCCTGCCAGGCGTCGCACATGCCAGAGATGATATGGTTGCCACGCACCGAGGAGAGTTTTTGCCTTAAGACTTTAGTGCGGCCATTGGCCTGGTAGGTGTGCTTGGCGACAATGGCCGCTTTGGGTACCACGATGCGAGAGCAGGTGTTCTCAAATTTGGCATCAATGCAGATCTCTTCGCCCTCGCAGAAGCCACGTCTATCAATCTTGGCATTCAGTGAAACCTGGCCATCTGGGATGAACATGCAGGTGACCTTCTTCTCCTTCATGCCTCCAGTAGGGGACTGGTGATTGATGAAAAACAGAAATGATCAACTTGCACAACAGCTTCATGAGGACAATTGCTATATTTTTGAAGGATGTTTTCCAGGAACTACTGATGGAAGTGAATGATCAGAACATCAGCCTCTTGAATTTGGATAAGCCCAACCGAAAATGAAGAGATGATCTATGGCTTATAAAGCTCATCTGTTTTTATATCAGCCTAATAGGAGTTATTGATATGAGGAACTCACCAGCAAGTCTGGAGTGTTGACATCCAAGGGCTCTTCAACTTCAAAGTGTTTCTTACACTCCAAGGCGGGCTGAGAGGGTCTATCCATCAGAGCCTTCACAAAGTATTGAACAAACCCAAATTTCCCCTTGTAGGAAGACACCAGCTGCCTGTTGGGAAGATGACACTAGTATTAATTTAAAGAAAAATATGACTTAAACGGAAATAAATGCCTATGACTTGTCAATAGGAATGCTTACCCTTGTTGAGGAAGCTCAAAGCCAAATGTGTATTCATATTTGTTGCCAGGACGGAGAATGACTGAACCATCTGTGTCTGTGAGAAACAAATATAATCATATTAGTTTTGGACAGATCCACGAGACATTCAAAACATGAGAAAAAAACAATCCCACTTAAAAGCAAGAGAATTCCCCCACAATGAATGTGACTTTACTTTCAGTTTAGTGATATTGATTCGATGTTTTGCATCTGGCATGACATTCAGTATCACTTTCATGTGGCTAACACATTACTGGTTGTGCTATAGTTAGGTTTAAGTGTAAGCATACCTTTATACCTAAAACATATGCGTACAGTGCGTGCATTAGGACACTGAGGTGCATTGAGGACAACTTCTGTGTAGTATTTCACAATGAACTGCCACATTCCAACATCAGCATCATCTCAGCAATTGCTGAGAGAAAAGTCAACATTAAAGCAAGATAAACCGTTTTAACTCACCTTCGGGATGGTCATCCAGGTGGACAACCTCTTCATACTTCAAATAGTCAATTTCTTCACGGCATCTCTGTTTGCCTTTCGCGTACTCCACTTTAGCGCATCCGACTCCCACGACCCTCATGGCCATCACCCTAGTCACTTCCGAAACCTCCACCAAGATCTTCCCAGCCACTTTATCTCCACTGCAGTAAAATGTCTTGGATGGATCGTTGAAAACGATCTCGAAGGCCTTGACTCTTTTTGTCATCGCCACCATTGTAATATCTTGTAAATTTACAAGCTTAAAAGAAATGAAGATACGCGTCTCTAAGCAACTAAAAGTTGTTAAATCAGCCTGGTATTTAGTAGTCCTTCAAACGTGCATCCAATCTTCAGCCAAAATGAATTAAAGTTAATGAATTGCAGCAAATTAGTGCTTTATGCAGATTCACAATTCACGCACTCCTTGCTCGCATGGCTAGTATATGAGCTTTGTGCAGACTGGGCTAGGCTAGGGTTTTATACTCAGACACTTCTTCCAGTGACTCACTAGGCTTGTTTACCACTTCAGCTGTTCATGTGGAAGTGGTATGCACCGCATGGCTCAGCGCATGCACACTGCTCCCATTGGTCGAAATGCGGTGTTTGTGTCGTCACTGGCCAATCAGCGCCCAGAAGCGGCGCGTGGACACCTCGTGGCTGAGAGTGCAGAACGAGTGCACAGCAGCTGCTGGAAGGGAGGAGGCGCTGGAGGAGGAGTGAACTTCACGGTGAGACCTATCTGAACAAAGGAGCGGGATGTTTGCAAGGGCATGGTCAACGACTTGGAGAACCAATGAGAAATTCAAGCAAAAACTTACATGCGTGCTACGTGCAATGTTTTGGATGTTGATGAGAACTAGAGAACAGGGAGGAGAGTGAAAGAGGCGGTTTTCCCCTCTTGATAAATTTGGGTGTAGGCTATTGAAGGAAACTGATGCCTCTGTTGGTACAGACATGCAATGACTAAGAAGCACTTGACTATGTTTACAAGATTAGGCCTGAATATATGTGTGGTTAAGAATACAGCACAGATTTGTATGATATATGATGTGTTTGTCCCGCAAGAGCAATTTCATGCTTATCAACATGTTTGTCTGTAAGAGGTCCTAGTTCACCCCTACCCTTGGGAAAAAGATTTTGGGCTTTGATGTTGTAGCTGCTGTATATGAAATGACACATGGCCTTGACATTACAGAGGGGATTAGCAAACTCTTGTGAATGTAAGAATAACTTTGTTTAAAATGACATAAATTACATTTCTTTACTGAGTTTTTTTAATTGTAAAACAAACAAACAAAAAAAGCATAAAAACGTGCCATGTGTTATCGTGTGGTTCACAAAAGGCAAATGCATAGCCTCTCTCTGGAGCTTGGACGTCACATGTAGGCATTGCTCTGACTCCATCTAGTGTTCAATGAAAAATACTACAATTAGAATGTTTTTCTAAACTTTGAGTAGCAAATCTTAATTTATTTATTTTTCACATAAAGTATACTCTTGTCCTGTAAGTAACTAGAGAGCAGCAGTCTTAGTTTTGACCCAAGAGACGATTTAACATGCAATTGTCCCTTCGCAAACAGTTTGATTGACAGGCGATCTAACCAATGATAACGCCGAATCCGCCATCTTATCCGACAAAGCCGTCAGGGAGTAGCCTATAGTAGATCAACGTTGTTTAACTTGAAATATTGTGTGTCTTGCCGTAGATGAAACAACATTCCTTCTGATGTCCATTCATGTTTATTTTATGCTATAAATGAACTCGTATGAAGAGAAGATCGGTTCACGGGGCGCTTGAAGGATCTGTCACGACACATTATGAAGCCACACGATATTTAGTATTGAAACTGCTTTAAAAAATTACAATATTTTAGGTGTTTCATACGTTGTCAGTGTCCTCTTTGCTTCGCGATGTATTTTTCACTGCGTGAAAGAGCATGGTTGTCCGGGCATTGCAACAGGGGGCAGGTTTTGCGAGGGGTCAATTAAAATGTGAATGTGATGGGCAAGTGATCCGCTGCTGCCACAGAGAACAACAGCGCCTCCTATTGGAACAAGAGAGCAAGAGATTTTTGAGTTGACCAAAACATTGGCTACTGCCATGCCCCCCCCGTATGTAGCACAATCATAAATATGTGAGCCAGTCCCCCCAATAAACTTTGTGCTTTCAAATTAATTAAATTCAAAATAATATCAATAATTGTCATTTCTGCACTATATTACGCTATATTACAATTTAATTTGTACTTAAATCCTTGTAATGAGATTTGGGCCATGGCTTGATGACGCACTGCGCATGGCTCCTCCCCCAACACTACAACTCGAACCCATTCTGCTAGATAGCCTACAATTTGCAAGCTATGTCTTCGTCACGTAAGTGTGTATTACCTGGTTGCGATAATTTACAAAACAGCTCGGTCTCCTTATTTAAATTTCCTAAAAACGATGATATCAAGAAGAGGTGGATTAATTTTGTGAAGCTCCACATTGATGGAGAGCTGAGGATCACCACCAACACCCGCAGTGAACATTTTACACCGGATAGTTTTACAAACTTTCATCGGAGACAACTGGGATTCACTGATAATCCGCTGTTACTGGTGAATGGGGCCGAACCGACAATCTCCCGTCCAGGTCTGCATCCTCCTGTCCCGCCGACATCTCGTGCCATCGTCTGCAGTGCGTGCCCACCAATGAGAGTAAGATGTCTTGTGTGCTTATGTTATAATTACAGTAGGTAGTACACATTTACTCTACTAATTTTTGCAACCCTCTAACGTGAGTCTTTTGTTTATATGTTCCACTCATTAGACATCAATAATTTCAATTGTTATCTGTTCACAAAGCAGTCTCTTCCAACCAGAAGAGGGACAAAGTGCCAGTGTGACATGCAGAAAGTCACCAGAGACGTTGGATGTCAGACAGACTACTTTGTGGACGAAAGGACTGTGGACACACAGCTGTCTAAAAGGACACTAAGCAATGGAAAGAATACAGGTATGTTGAGAGGTCAAGTTCTTGAGTGTCTGTGATGTTGAGACATAATTTATACATTAGAGTTGAAAGAAAACACTCCTGTCACACTCATGTAATGTGCCTCACACTGATGTTCCTGCTGTGGTAAGAACCTACAACATATTCATTAGTCATTGAAAACAGACAGAAATATTATTGTTACATTTTAGACTTCAAGTATGCTAACATTCTGACAGAATCTTGTAAATAAGTTTTTGTTTTTAAGTGTGGTGTATTTACTTAGCTCCACCTCTCTTATAAATATAAACGCTATACTCAAACTCTTATTACTATCCTTATTTGCATATATGTTTTCCAGGTTCTCAAGCTATGGTAGCCTGGAGGAGTGCTTCCTCCAAGATTCCTCCGCTCTGTTCTTCAGCTCCACTGAAACGGAAAGCAATATCACCTGATAGACCACTGAAGCGTCCTCTCTTGGAGTTTCCCTCTTTTCAGGAAATAGTAATAGTTTTAACATGACAGATTGTGATGATTCCACCTACCTCCCCAGCATGTCTGAATTGGTTGACACCACCAGTAAAAAGTAAGTTAACGTTGTGTGTAGGTCTTTGTTAATTAGACACAATAGACCCTTTTCACATTTTTTGGTTTCTCAGAAGTGGAAGTCCACATAATTGGCAACTTTTATTGCGGTGAATGAGAAACTTCATTAAATATATATTTTTTGTTTCCATTTGCGCAAATAGCAAAAGAAAAACCTTACAATAGTGTTTTTGCAACTTTCGAAAAGAGGGGAAAAGGGAGAGAGATTGATAACGGCAGTCAGAAGAGAGAAAGATGTCATTTTTACCATCACTCCCATAGCTGCTGTGTTAGAAACGCCTTCACAGCAGCATTAACTAGTTTGTTGTAATTTGATGCAAAGGTAATATATTATACTAAATATAGTGTTATTACTGCATACACTTTTAAAAAAAAAAGATTATAAAAAACTTTGCAGGATTTACAATATTGATGACCGTTAAAACCTGTCATTACAGACTGTGAAAAGGGTATATATTACATATACACACTTTTTTAAATAATACACTTTGTAACAAGTATTTTTATTTTTGTGTGTGTGATTTTCTTTGTCAGCACAGCGCTAACCAAGACACCGCAGGACATGCTGAAATACTTAGTATATGAGGAGTGCCTCCTTGAGCTTTTTAAAATCTGCCCCATCTGCACCTATCAGCAGCTGTATACTACACGGGCTCTTCTTTCAACCAGACTAACAAGGTTTATAAAATTAATGACATAATCTAAAAAAGTTTCTAGGGCCAGTGCATCCCACAGTGCTACAGTGGGATGTAGTGCAGGCCTACAGAGATACTTTCTGATTTTACATCACAGGTGCTCAATGCAATGCATGTGAGAACCTTCACCAGAACGACACATCGAAATCATGTGCATAACTACATTCTGCCTTCCATTCTGCATAAATGGCGATCGCACCAGACCGACCTGCTCGAGGGACTAAAACGGAGCGAAACTGTATCTCTTGGTGGTGATATGAGAGCCGACAGTCCAGGCCATTGCGCAAAGTATGGCTCATACTCCATAATGGATCTCAGCACAAAGAAAATGATCCAGCTCGTACAGGTAAATGGATTATAAAAACTAGAAAATGCGGTTCTGCGCACCTCCACCAAGCAGGCTAACCCGGTTTCACAGACAGCTTTTAGGTTAAGCCAGGATTAGGCCTTAGTTCAATTAGGGCATATAAGTAGTTTTTATAAACGTGCCTTAGAAAAAAAACACCTTGCTGATGTGCAGCTTGAGACAAAACAATAACACTGACATATTTTAAAATATTTTAAAGTATCTCAATGCAAGTTGCTTTCAGTTAAAACAGCTCAGAGATGCATTTTAGTCTGGGACTAGGCTTAAACCTGATCTCTGAAACCGGCCACTGGAGTAATTAAATTTCAGAGTTTTGAAGTCTGTACTTAAAGAAATGTTATGTCTGTTTATGACCCACAGAGTAATGAAGTGGGAAGCAGTGTCTGCATAGAAAAGGAAGGGCTTATCCGGAGTCTGGAATTTCTTGAAAGATCTGGTGTCAAAGTAGCTTCCCTGGTGACAGACCGACACACCCAGGTTCAAAAGTTTGTCCGGGAACAGAAACCAGACATTGACCACTTTTATGATGTACGGTGTTTTTGTAAAGGTAACAATGTAGTTTATTGATTCATTTGTATCTGTGCAACATTAACACCCACTGTACAACAAATGTATTACATCTTTATAAACTGTTCTCAGCACTCACCAAGAAGGTGGATGCCATCTCCAAGAAGAAGGACTGCAACAAGATTAAAATTTGGCAAAAGAGCATCAAAAATCACCTCTACTGGTCAGCATCCAGTTCATCCAGTGGAGAGGAAACAGTGGCAAAATGGACATCTCTTCTCAACCACATCCAGAATGTGCATGTTCATGAAAATCCACTCTTCCCCAAGTGCCTCCACCCTCCTTCCTCTGACAAACAAAGTGGCTGAAACCCGGTACATCACTATTCAATATCAATTACGTAATTTAATTAGAATCCTGTAATATACCCTCAGCTACTATGTACTCATCATCTTTTATGTATTGGTTATTCTCTATCCCCCTCTAGCAACAAAGGCCTGCTATGGTGCTAATGAACATGTGTGTTCTTGGTGATGTGAAAAAGCTGAGCCCTCTCTACCAAACATCTGCCATGGAGGGGTTCCACAGTGTGATTCTGCAGTTCGCACCAAAAAACACGGTAAAGATGCTCTGCAGGTAAATTGTATAGTAATCATGTTGTCAATATTGTGTAGTAACAGCCCTTTACCAATGGCTGAGCCACACTGTCTACATGAGCAGCACATGTACGGTCGCGGAAGCTTTTCATTGTGCCACACAGATCGAGAGAGAGAGAGAGAGAGAGAGAGAGAGAGAGTGGCAGTGTGGCCATGGTGTCACTATGTTGAAGCAATCCCATACAAGTCCTTCTCATTTCAGACTTTACCTGGCTGCATTGCATTTCAATGAAAATTCTGGCCTTACCCAAGTAAGGACTGCAGCAGGAGAATGGCAGTTCCAAATGAAATTTCCCAAGGCCAAGAGAGGGAAACATGTTGAGTCCATGGTGAAGACCAGATATACTACTGGTTAGTTAATGCTCAATTTTCTGTCGGTATCTCCATACTAATATATGTATGTATCTGCATTTATGCATTTGCTCCGCTGGCGGGATTATGGCACCACCTGAGTGACAAAATGTAGCATTTCCCAGCATGACAAAATCTAAATAAGCAGGAGACACAATTTCTATTGCCATTACTTTGTTAACAGTTTGTCAACATTTGACAGCATATGAATGACTCAAACTATATGCTCTGTCCTGTGTTTTAGAATATGTGACCGAGCTTACGGACCTCCTCTTTAACGAGGTCATCCATGACCCTGCACCGTTTGTGGCTGAAATGAAAGCGGTGGCTGTTCCTGGATTCCTGTGTTCACCGTATGAGCAACCTGAGAAATCTGATGCAATTGCTAGCCTTGCGTCCAGGTTGGGTGGGAACAGCTCCAACACATTCTAATCAATCACCTGTTTTCCTCCAACATGTAAGTCACCATTTCCACCATACTATTCTGGCTCTTACTCAAAATTTTGCTATTTGGGTAATATATACATTACATTAAGTCTGTCGCGATAATACCATTATTGACTCATTGTACAATATATATAGACACGATAGTCCTTTTGACACCAGTGTTTTCCCCATGTGCAGTTGTCAGTGTCTTCCTCCAGCATATATGCCTGTCTCTGTGTTCCTGTGACTTACCTCCGGACTCAGAATATCCTTGCACTAGAGCTCCACCAGCCTCCAGTTCAAAAGAGTAAGTTGTGGCACATACAAACATGTCATTGCTCAAAAACTGATTGACATCTGTCCAAGACTTCAATGAAATTTTATTGAAATAATTGTGTACATAACACATTACCAAACAATTACAATATAAAAAGACATGAGGTTTAAAGCCTGTGTACTTCCCATCTTCATCCGGGTGCTCCGTACTCATCAGGGAGTACCAACACAAGAAGGAATGACATCTCTGTTTTGCAAGTATCCCCAGCACCAGGAAATAAAACAGGGCAGAGAGCGTGACTGTAATGAAAAAATATCAAAATGTCATGTCATGTAATAATTTTATATTTATCTAGGTTTGTTTGGGGTAGGTAGTCTTTTGTCTGATTACTGCAATAAAAACTGACAATGTGGAGTTATCAATATCTGTTGTCTTTGAAAAAGAAAACCTGTGCTGACAATCCTCACCAGCTGGTGGTGCTATAAATGTAATATTAATGTGAAACGGTCAGGTGCCTGAAAAATATGCTTGTTATTTTTTTCCAGGTTTACTTCGTCGAGTTAGAAGGATATGTCTCAATAAAGAAGAGAATACACCTATCGCTTCTTGAGGAGTTTATCTGTCTGCTTAGCTTTGGTCAGGTCGAGCAGTGAGGGCAGAACAACCCCTCTGAAAAGTTGAATTGATGTGTGAACAAAAACTGCCTTAGACTTATTTTTCTTCTCCATTTTTGTCACGTCTTAAAGAATGGGAACCCAGAAGTTTGATTCATTAACCTGCAAGTCTGCCTCATGTTATTTTGGCTGAATGGACCAGAACATAGACAGCGTTTTTTATTTATTTATTTCCTGTGAATTTCCATAGAGCTAAATTTTCAGAATGACTGATCATCCAGTGATTTCTAATGCCATTAATTAAAAAAAGTGTGTTGGTTGATTGTATCTTGAGAAAGCCATTGATAAGACAGCTGCAGAATGAGCTGCTCTTCATTGTTTGCAACTAGTTCTACATGACAGTGCACCCAGATGCCTCAGTTATTGGTCTGCATTCATAGGTTATTGTATGTGTTGAATAATATTTGTTGAACTTTTACACTGCCTTATGTATGTGCTGCTTAGCACTTTAGTGAAAGTGGTGTTAATTGATTATGATTGTTGAAGCCTATAAGCACCAAGATGCCTGCTCTTAACCAGAGGTGTAAAAAAGCGCTGATTGATGGGTAAAGACTAGAAGGGATACAGCTACGGACACTGGGCATGCGCACATCAATTTTGCATCATTTAATATATATTAATTTAATTTAATAACTGTATTTGCAGTATTGTAAAGGGTTTAGGGTTGGGGTAGGTGTAGATGTTAATTAAACACAATTTGATAAGTAGCACATTTAATTTACTGTTATTTATCGTGAGATTTTGCCTCATTTCCGGCCGTAGCTGTATATATTGTGTCTAGAAGGGATATATCCCTTCTAGACACAACCCTGATGATGCCTTAGTTTTTAAACACACTTGTTTCTACCTCATCCTCTTGCTGTTATTAAAATAAATGCATTTTTATATTCCGCTGGTCACCTTTGAATATAAAAGCCCCATTCTTGCAATTTAATCCAACAAAAATGTAATTTCTACACATTCAAAATTAATACAAATTATTTTAATCGTCCAATTTACACAGCTCTGTATTTATAGTCTTTGATACTGCTTATTTTTCCAATAATTTGATAACGTATTTTATTTGGTATTTTTTTAATTCACATTTTTCTGTGGTGTGACAAACTCTGAACATATTTAATATAGCTTTACACCTACTTTAACATGTAAGTAATGTCAATCTTAAGCCACCGTTAAAATGTTTATATTTCAACAATTGGAGGAATATTTAATTAATTAAAACGTTGATATAAAACTGCGATGTACAGTCTATTTGATGGTGTAATTTTGAGGCACTTGAGGCACCACATAACAACTGACAGTTGCCGGTAGTAACCATGGAGCGCAGTACTTCCAGGTGAAAAGTCACTTAAAAGTCTCAAATATGGCTGCTCCCTCTGAGTTGTTCTGTTGGAAAGGCGACTATGGATTACCTTCAGTAGATGTCGACTGTTTAACTGTGCTGGTAAGAAAAATACATTGACTGAATACCACATTAGTTACCTCTGTTTTATGTTTTGTGGCATTTGCCGTAAATGTGTCGTATTTGTGTGTCGGTTCTCAGGAGAGATAGGAGGTGACTTATGCCGCTTTCACATGCTATCAGAAATTTGATAATTCCCACTTCTGAAGTCGTGATCACGAGCTCATCGCATTCAAGCTTCGAAATGGGAGGGAGTTCATGTGCATTTTTTTTTTTACCTAGGAAACTCGTATTTTCGGTAATTCCGAGAGCGGAATTGGTGCCAAAATTACACATGTTTATGAATTCATTCTTAAAACTCATATACTAAACCGTTGTATTTCTGATAATATACTGAGCGATCCGACTGTTGATTCTGTGTATTACAATTGTTGTAATTTAAATGGTTAGTTTACCCAACAAGGACAATTCTGTCGTCATTCATTCACTCACCGTCAGGTTGTTGTAAGCCTGCATGAATTTCTTTATTAATCTGAACACAAAAGTATATATTCTAAAGAATCCAGGCAACCAAGAACAATTGATGGTCCCCATTGATTTACATGGTAATTTTTTTCCTATACCGATTAATAACCCATATTCTTTAAAATATCTTATTTTATATTTAGCACAAGAAAGAAATTTATAAAGGTTTGGATCAACTTGAAGGTGAGTAAATGATGACAGAATTTTCATTTTTGGGTGAACTATCCCTTTAAGCATCATCCCACACACACACACACACACACACCCCTCCCTTAAAAGTGTGAGATGCTGAGTTTTCACATCTACTATAAAACTCCCATTGTTTTACAAGAAAGAAAGGAGATGGCAATAATAGTGTGCAGTGGCCATGTGTGTCTATTATCACGTATCTTTGTTTGTTTATTCTACTCGGTGTGGATGACAGTAGAGAAAAACAGGATTATCTGCCTGTCCGGCACAGCTGTCTAAACAGCCAACAGTTTGTGTATGCTAGGCAGTGAAGTGCAGATATCCAAACTCCCCAAACACAAAACAAACAGTAACCGAGAGGTTCTCATGTTTCTCTACAATGACGGGATGAAAAAAAAAATGCTGTTTTGGTCATTCTATAATGCCCAAGCAAGGTCTTTCATTAAAGTGATCAGTATAATTCCCTCCCAGAAGCGTCTCACACGATTGCCAGCTTTTCTTGCAGTGCACACGAACACTCTGAGGCGCAAGTAATTTATTATATATGAAAATTATTATATACTGTCGCATCTACTGCAGCATCTTCCATTTTTCTTAGTGATATATGTCAATCTATCATATGTTGTTTCCTCATTTTAAAGCTGCAATATACATTTGAAAGAAATTTATGTGAATCTTAATTTTATAGTATCTATTAATGTATACATATAATGTTTTTCAGTAGAGATTTGACACTGTTTTTAGCACAGAAGTCTTAAATGTTTTCTTGACTAAGCACGAAGGTCCACCCCTCAACCTAACCCTCAGTGGGACGTAAGCATATTGTATGGAAACATACGGAAGAGATTATATGAATTTACCACCGATTCACCAAAACGTAAAATAGTTATAAAGTCCTATGAGAGTGTGTTGGTCACAATGGTTGACTATATATGCCACTCTGAATATTCTTCGAGACCCCTGCACTCGGTTTCATTCCATTGCACTCCATCCAGGTTTTTTTGTATACAAAAATGTATATTTCCCTGGCTATACCATATTTTGAGGTTAGTCCTAGGTCTATAATAACTGTTTAATATAGCATAAATCCCTCTAAACACATAAAATATAAGTGGATAAAATAAACATTAACTTAGATACAATAAAAAAAAAACTTAAGGTAGTTGCCAAGGAATCATTTCTCTTTTTTTTTTGAGTTTGACTTGATGTACCAAAATAACTTAATGTCAAGTGACTTTTATTTATATAGCGCTTTATACAATTGAGATTGTTTCAAAGCAGCTTTACAGTGATGCATGGTACATTTCAGCTAAAGTCAGTTGAGTGTTGATTCAGTTTTGTTGTAAAGATCATCAATTATTAAGTTCATTCAGTCTATAAGCAGTTCTGCAGTAAACAGTGATGTCATTGTCCAGCTCAGTTCAGTTTTCATACAACAGCATCAGTACAGTTAGATCAATAATATTATTGAATATTAAGTGGCCCCAACTAAGCAACCAGAGGCGACAGTGGCAAGAAACCTAAACTCCATCAGATAACAGAATGGAGGGAAAAAAAATAAAAAATGGCTCAGTTGGGGGATCAATTCTCTACTGGCCAGTGAACGAATATGGTGTAATTTATGATTCAGGCTGCATCACAAGTCAGAATTCAGATTAAAAGTGAAACACAAATAAAATATTAATAAAATGTAGGCATGAGACAAAAAAGTTAAAGGAAACACATACTTGGAGTGCGAGATTTCAAATGCAGACATTCAGAGAACCATCGACTCAGAGTCAGACCACAGATCTACGTCTATAAATGTGCAGGCGATGTTAGAAAAACATGAATGAGGGTTTTATGACCAGTAGCTCATGGATATGTGGGGCAGCGGGCTTGTGTGTGAGATTTAAAGACATGATCATTACTTTAACTGCATCCAGACGCTTTCTCGGGGCACCTCTCGGGTTACCAGCGGTGTTTGCAGCCATGCAACTCGTACTCCTAAAGATGTTATGTTTATGTTAGCTTGTCTATTATTACTAGTTTCAATTTTTACTGTTCCATCTCATCTTGTATTTTGGATACTGTTCATTTGTTACAAATATGCTATTACACTTGTACTGTCTTAGTTTTCCATAAACCAAGAAAAGATGACACCATGAATTCTTTTCCTGCTAAATACCTTCTCAGCACGGCAGTCAAGAGCCGCAAACCACACTGGAATTTACCGAGCAGCAGCGCTGCTGTTTGATGTTCTTTAATGGTAGTTTTATGACCGGTTGGAAATGAGGGAGATTGTATCAGTTCTCTCTCTCTTTATATTTTCTCCTTACCTTGGTCTTTGCTCAGGGATGTGACTTTCATAAATTCCACTGAGTGTGAAAATGTTCAATTTAATGCAGCTGACTACAAAATTTTGTTTACTAACAGGATTTGGAGCGAATCCAGAATTTGATCTCCCCCACTGGAAAACATAAGACCCTCCCAGACACTAACTCAAGTCAGCACATTTTTGGACCGCATAATTAGTGACTTACCCGTTGAGCCTCACAGAAATGTCTCAATAGCAATGAAGCAATGCTCAGATGATCCAGCCCTACTATTACTCTGTATGAAATTTGAACTCTTTGAGGAAGCAATGACAGACTTGCTGTTAATTTATTATAAATTAATGTAACTTTCTTTTTTTTTTTCAATGATGGTTTGTTCTTCTTTTCTTTTTTTCATAAAATGCATAGCTCTAGTCTTAGATGCTGATTGGTCAATACAGCATTCCACCTGTGCCATAATACATATTATATTATGGTCAATATATTTAATGCAATTCACACCAGGGTTATTGTAGTAAACCAAAATCAAAATTAAAACCATAAAAAGTGTTACTTGAAGTTAAATAAACATTAACTGAGATAAAATGTAATTAAATGAAATTAAACTTATTTTGTCCCTTCTCATTTTCTCTGTGTAACACTAAAAATAAAACTGAAATTGAATTGAATAAAAACTATATAGGCAATTTTAAAAAGTACAAATTACAAAAACACAACAATAATAAAACTTTTAGCTAAAATGGAAAATAAAACAATAAAAAAAAACTAAGAATTGAGGCAAAAATTAAAGAAAAATAAACTACTTTGATAAAAATAAAAAGCTTTTAATAAACCATGTTCATATATAGCCTATAATGTTATAATTATAGTTATAACATCTTGTATGTTTATGTGAACAACTTTTTTATTGTTTTAACAATATGTTTGACTTTTTTTTTTTATATACAAATTACAGCATAATGATTGCTACTCCAGGGTCCAGATCGTTCAAAAATGGTTATCATACTTTTTAAGAACTACTCCTTTTTATATGAAAAACTATTTCTCTGTTGATAAATGATTGGGATTTTACTTCCAGAACTCAACCATTCCGCTCTGTTGCTTAAGACCTTTTCATTTGTATCCTGGCATAAATGAATAACTGAGTTAATTCCTCTTTTTTTGTTTTTTCTTTTTTTCCTCTAAGGCCTATGCCAAGTTTGCTGGTGCTCCTCTCAAAGTTCATAAAATCACCAACCCTTGGAGAAGCCCTACAGGTGAGTTTTCCTGCAGTGCAGAAACCTAAATTCTGCCAAAATTATGTTAGACTTCAATGGTCATCCGATACATCAAGCTGTTAAACTGAGCAACTGCCAAGGACTGAAGACGGAATGACAGCTTATTTATATGCTGTACGAGGGAACCTTAGAGTGCTCATTACACCCTCTTTCAGAGTTCAACAGGTCATAGGTCAATGTGTCAAGCCTCCACTGACTTCTGGAACCCTGTGTGCTGAGACTTGGGTTTAAATACTCTTGCACTTAAGGCAGTGTATTACATTTTTCTAAATTTTTCTCCTGTAGGGGTTAATGTGAGTTATTTCCTCCTCCCAACAGGTACTCTGCCTGCTTTGAAGACTAGTGAAGCAGGAAGCATCTCCCAACCTAGTAAGATCATCATTCATCTTCGGAAACAGGTGAACGACCCCCCTCTCAACCCTCAAAGGGCTAATGACCTGAACTCTTTCTCTCTTTCTCTCTCTCTCAGACACACACACACACACTCACACACACTTATTTAACAGGTGAGGATTAGACCCTAAAGCTCCTCAGCATCTAAATCAAGATCTGCATCCTTAGAAAACAGGTGAAGGATTTTCCTTGAACCAGTTTATAGGCAGATGCTATATAGATTGTGAATGGGTGTTGAGTGATGTAAAGACAGCTGTTCTGAAGCTCTTAAAAGGAAGTTGTTAATGACATCTGGAGTAAAAGTAAAGGCATTTTAAAAATGTATTAAAAGAAAAACATATTAAAGATTTATAAAGATTTCTATTTCAAATAAATACAGGTGCTGGTCATATAATTAGAATATCATCAAAAAGTTGATTTATTTCACTAATTCCATTCAAAAAGTGAAACTTGTATATTATATTAATTAATTACACACAGACTGATATATTTAAAATGTTTATTTCTTTTAATTTTGATGATTATAACTGACAACTAAGGAAAATCCCAAATTCAATATCTCAGAAAATTACCAATACAATTACTCAGACCAATACAAAGAAAGGATTTTTAGAAATCTTGGCCAACTGAAAATTATGAACATAAAGTATGAGCATGTACAGCACTCAATACTTAGTTGGGGCTCCTTTTGCCTGAATTACTGCAGCATTGCGTCGTGGCATGGAGTCGATCAGTCTGTGGCACTGCTCAGGTGTTATGAGAGCCCAGGTTGCTCTGATAGTGGCCTTCAGCTCTTCTGCATTGTTGGGTCTGGCATATTGCATCTTCCTCTTCACAATACCCCATAGATTTTATATGGGGTTAAGGTCAGGCGAGTTTGCTGGCCAATAAAGAACAGGGATTCCATGGTCTTTAAACCAGGTACTGGTTGCTTTGGCACTGTGTGCAGGTGCCAAGTCCTGTTGGAAAACGAAATCTGCATCTCCATAAAGTTAGTCAGCAGCAGGAAGCATGAAGTGCTCCAAAACTTCCTGGTATATGGCTGCATTGACCTTGGACCTCAGAAAACCCAGTGGGCCAACATCAGCGGATGACATGGCACCCCAAACCATCACTGACTCTGGAAACTTTTCACTGGACCTCAAGCAACGTGGATTGTGTGCCTCTCCTCACCTCTTTGGACTCTCAGCAGCAGTCCAGTCCTTTTTGTCTTTAGCCCAGGCGAGATGCTTCTGACGCTGTCTGTTGTTCAAGAGTGGCTTGACACAAGGAATGCGACAGCTGAAACCCATGTCTTGCATACGTCTGTGCGTAGTGGTTCTTGAAGCACTGACTCCAGCTGCAGTCCACTCTTTGTGAATCTCTTTGTGAATCTCACTCTTTGTGAGAATTTTTGAATGGGTTTTGTTTCGCAATCCTGTCCAAGGTGCGGTTATCCCTATTGCTTGTACACTTTTTTTTCTACCACATCTTTTCCTTCCCTTCGCCTCTCTATTAGGGGCCGTTCACATATCGCGTCTTTTGCACGCGCATATTCATTCCTATGTAGGTGCGCGGCAAGCGCGCACAAAATGGAAGCGGCGTGGTCATTTTTTCCAGGCGCGCCTGTGCCGCGGCGAGATGAAAACATCGCAACTTATCAGAATGCCGCAAGTGCACAGCAGGTCATGTGACAAGAACCATCCATTCAACCCTTTCTCTTATCCTAATGGTAGCCTAATTACCTCAGACAAACACAGAGTCGTTGTGCAGGAGAGATAGTTTCAGGGCAGAAGCTCTGTTTGGTGATGCTTGGGTCAATTTTTTTTAAAATATTATCAAGCTGGTCCTTGTCAACTCTGAAATAGACTTTGAATCTCTTATCGTCCAGACGGAGCTCTTGGATGAGTTTGTGAAATTCTCCGTGGTGCACCCAAATACTGCGGGAGTTTGTTTTTTCTTCTCCATAAATAAATCTTGTACTAGAGCTTCTGCAAGAGCTTTTTGGTGATGGAAATCCATTGAAATTACCGCGTAGTCATGGAGAAAGCTGTTCATGGTTGCATAGCAATGACAGAGGCTACAGAAATGCAAGCTCCTGAACGCTTGCAAAAGGAGGAGGAAGCGACGCGGCCGCGCTTTCCACGCTTTTTTTAGGCGCGATACATGAACGGCCCCTTAATGTGCTTGGACACAGAGCTCTGTGAACAGCCAGCCTCGTTTACAATGACCTTTTGTGTCTTGCCCTCTTTGTGCAAGGTGTCAATGGTCGTCTTTTGGACAACTGTCAAGTTGGCAGTCTTCCCCATGATTGTGTAGCCTACAGAACTAGACTGAGAGACCATTTATAGGCCTTTGCAGGAGTTTTGAGTAAATTAGCTGATTAGAGTGTGGCACCAGGTGTCTTCAATATTGAACATTTTCACAATATTTTAATTTTCTGAGGTACTGAATTTGGGATTTTCCTTAGTTGTCAGTTATAATCATCAAAATTAAAAATAAATAAACATTTGAAACATCAGTCTGTGTGGAATGAATGAATGAATGAATGAATGAATGAATGAATATAATATACAAGTTTCACTTTTTGAATGGAATTAGTAAAATAAATCAACTTTTTGATGATATTCTAAATATATGACCAGTACCTGTACTGTTGTATTGAACTTTCTATTAATCAAAGAAAAAAATAATACATCAGTTTCCACAAAAATATTAAGCAACTGTTTTTAATATTGACGATAAGAAATGTTTCTTAAGCAGCAAATCAACATAATAGAATGATTTCTGAAGGATCATGTGACACTGAACAATGGAATGGCTCCTGAAAATTCAGCTTTATACTAAAAATATACTGCATTTTACAATATATTCAAATTGTAATGGTTATTTTAAATTGTAATATTTTACAATAGTGTTGTTTTTACTGTATTTATGTATCCTTAGTTAGCATAAGAAAAAACATCCTCCTAACCCAAAATGGTATTGCATAATTCATTGTTGCTAGTTTATGTAGAGAAAAAAACTAGCTTAATGACATAAGTCGGTCCACTGACAGTCTTATTTGATAATAACCCATTTTTTTCAAACTACTGAATACATCTGTATGCTAATAAAAAAATATAATTCAAAAGATTGTTCCCTGATATATAACTTGAAATTCACCAAGAAATCTAAGTAAAATGAATATTGAAAAATCCTAATGGAAAAATTCAGCCACATTTAAAAAAAAAAAAATGAAGATATGAAATTTAAATAGAAGCTCAAGTTATTCTCTGTAAACTAAATCTGACACACATTTGCAGGACATTTTAAAAGAGTACCTTACAGGCTGTCACTTTATAATTGTTTTATAAAGAAAATAATTGAGCTTATTTTTGACTTTGTTGGTCATATCAGTTGTTGTAGTTATCATGAGACTGAGAGCGGCTTCCAAATAACAGCTTCTGGTTTGTGTTTTAAAGGCGGTGGGTATGGCATGAGTCTTTATAGCTTGTTAGTGGTGAACTAAGAGCATGCATAGCATGTCTGAGTTACTCCCATGAAAGAACTCTGGAAATTGGCTAATTTTATTGCTTAACCTTTCCTCATTTTATCCTTTTAATCCTTAAGAGAGTTTTTGGCAACGTGGTAGATATTCAGAGATGTCTTAACACATCACGGTCAGTTACATTCACTGTCAACAGTCACATTAACAACCGCTGTCGTAATGCAGCTGCTGCAGACGAAGAACACAGATTCAATGTGAATGTGATGAGTACTTTTGAATGCTGCAGTTAAATAATTGTCAGTCTTTTATGTTTCAGAAGTACAATGCTGACTATGACCTATCAGCGAAGGAGGGTGCAGATACACTTGCCTTTGTCTCTCTACTGGAGGAGAAACTGCTTCCTGCACTGGTGAGGAGTGAGCAGCAAGAGACAATTAGAGCCCTTTCACAACTGGCTCGTTTAGAGTATTTTTTTCGGAACCTGGCAGGTTTTCTTGCTTGGTTCAGTTTGTTTAGGCATAAATGGGCATAAAAAGCTGTCTGAGATCGCTTTAATGAGTTGGGCTGCATTTCTCAAAAGTGTCATGAGCTAATTTGATCGTCGAGACCATTGGTGGCAATGGTTCTATGAACAACAGGCTTATGATGCTTTTGAGAAACGCAGCCGTGGTCTCAGCCCACTTAAAAACAAAAACCGGAGTGGTTTGCTTGTGATAAGAAAACAGTCTGACCCAGCGGACCAATGAACCAGGCTGTATGAAAATGTATGAGTAATTACGTTAGTTGCATAAAATGTAGCAGTGTTTGTTTTGGGAAAACGAAGTGAAAAGCCTAATTTAAATTTGTTTGAATGAACAACTGCCCAAAACACAGAAGTTTAGAAGTGTTTAGCAACTTAGTCTTAAAGAGTTGTACCTTAATCGCTTTGTGGAACAGTGTAAAAAACTTTGTCAACATCAATACATAAAAGTTTGAGATTCACTTCCCAAGACTGGGATTTCAGGAGATGAAAAAGCTAAGTTTGTCAGGTGTACTCCGACCAATGAGAGGACAGTTTACTCGCACATGACTTGCTTAAACAAATTTTGGTCTGTTTAGAAATGTTGCTTTTTGAAATCGAACCAAAGCATGAAGAAATTGCAACATTGTAACTGTTTGAATCCTGTTTCGGAAGCAAGCAAACGATCTACAGTTCTGCAAACAGATACCTCTAACTGGAAAATACATATTCAAAGTTATTGTATTTTATAAAATACACACATGCATTTAAAAATGTATCTGTTCATTACCTAACTCTTTGTCTTTGGACAGACATTTATACTCTCTGCATGATGACACGGTTCAAATGTTAATGTTTGATCTTTCACTGTCCCCCTGCGGACATCCGTCATGTTTACTGATGTGCTGCACATCCTGTTTTCCTCTTTAACTGTAAAACAGAGACATTAACAGTCTTAGTGTAACTTAAGTGGAGTTCTGAGAAACTTCATATGTTTCTGAACCATTCTGTTTGGGTAGGTCTACACACTGTGGATAGATTCGAAAAACTATGTGGATGTTACACGGTGCTGGTATGCAGAAAACATCCCCTTCCCTCTCAACTTCCTGCTACCCAACCGCATACACGGCCAGCAGCTGGAGAAGTTGAGACTCGTGAGGGGAGACCCAGTCCTGGAGCCCGGTGAACAGCTGGAGAAAGAGGTGAGAAGAAGAAACACTGACGATTTAAGTTCTGTTGAAATGTGTTCTCCTTCCATGATTTAAAATTTAAAATCTTCACGATGTCACACACATGTAAGGAAGTAAATGTTTAAAAGAAAAGTATAACATGAAAAACATGTAATCTACATTTTTGTTCTAAAGTTTGGGATCAGTAAGATTTAAAAAAAAAAAAAAAAGAAAGAAATTAATGGGTTAGTTCACCCAAAAATGAAAATTCTGTCATTAATTACTCACCCTCATGTCGTTCATCTTCGGAACACAAATGAAGATCTTTTTAATCAAATCTGAGAATTTTCTGTCCCTCCATTCACAGCCTACACAACTACTACTTTCAAGCCCCAGAAATGTAGTAAAAACTATTTTGTAAATAAAGTGGTAAATTGTCTTTGGGGTTTTTTTTTTTTTTTCGCAAACAAAGCACTCGTGTCGTTTCATAAGATTGAGGTTAAAATACTGGAGTCACATGGATTACTTTTAATGATGTCTTTACCACGTTCAAGCCTCAGAAAGATAGTAGTTGCGTAGGCTGTCAATGGAGGGACTGAAAGCTCTAATATTTAGTTAAAAAGATCTTCATTTGTGTTCTGAAGATGAACGAACGTCTTACAGGTTTGGACTGGCAGAATTTTCTTTTGTTTGGGTGAACTAACGTTTTAATACTTCTGTTCAGCATAAAATTGATCAAAAGTGACAGTAAAACATTTATAATGTCATAAATGATTACTGTTCTTTTGAACTTTCTGTTCTTCAAAGAATTATGGAAAAACATGCATCACATTTTCCACAAAAATATGAAGGAGTACAACTGTTATTGATAAGGATAAGAAATGTTACTCGAGCAGCAAATCAACATATTAGAATGAAGGATCACTGAAGTCTGGAGCAATGATGCTGAAAATACAGTTTTTAAATCACAGGAATAAATTACATTTTGAAATGTATTCAAATAAAAATGCCTATTTTAAATTGTAATATTTTGATATTGCTGTTTTTAAACGTATTTCTGATCAAATAAATGTAGCTTTGGTGAGCATAAGAGGCTTCTTTCAAAACCGTTAAATAATCATACCAACCCCTAACTTTTGAACGGAAGTGTGTGAGATAAACTACCATCCCTGGTCATGTTGCACATTGGTGCACAATATTCCAAAGCTATTTTAACTAATGCTACTGAAGCTGCTTAAACATTTGGTTCGTGTTACCAGTTTCTAGTTACTGATTTAAGCAGTTGCAGTTCACTGTTACAGGTAATAAAACCTTTCTAAAATGCTTTCACTATTTAACAGTGTAGTTTAACATTAGTCAATGCAGTTAAGGGATAATGGATGCTAAAGTAAAAGCTTATTCAAATTGATATCATTAAAAGATACTTTTAGCTTATCTCAATATAAGCCGAACAACACAAGAACAACTTCTATATGCAGACTTTTTGAATGCCTCTTGGTGGTCTACATTTGTTTCAGAGACACTCCTGGACCATTCTGCAGGATCTCTGTCATGTTTACACAACATAGAAAGAATTGGGTCAGATGACTCATTGCCATAGCAACATATCTTCACGTTATCACTGCTTTGGTGGGTTTAGAGGAAGGCTATGGAAAAAACTGTAATTAATTTTGAGATATGAGCAAAAACAGATATGTACTTTTAAAAAAAAAAAAATGGCAGCAGTTTTGATAGATCGAAACTTAATATTTGTGTTTGTGTTTCTGCTTTTTAGCTTTTTCGTGATGCGTATGAATGTATGACCCTTCTATCGCAGAGACTGGGGTCACAAAAATTCTTCTTTGGAGACTCGTAAGCAACACCAATTGTGTGTAATTGCATAATTTGTGCATGCATGTGTTTGTTTGAGAGAATGTGTATTTGTGACCATGATGTGTCATGTGCTTCCAGTCCCTCATCGTTGGATGCGTATGTGTTTGCACACCTGGCTCCTCTTTTGAAGATCAAACTGCCTAATGGAAAGCTCCAGCAGCACCTCAGCTCTCTCAACAACCTGCAGCAGTACTGCTCCAACATCCTAGTACTCTACTTCCCCTCTGATACACGAGGTGGATATTATTTTATTATAGTTAATTTTTTGATCACATTATTATTAATAATTATTATTATTATTATTATTATTATTATTTATTGCAACACTTTACAATGAGGTTCATTAGTTAAACATTAGTTAATGTATTAACTAGCATTAACTAACCATGAGGAAATACATTTGTTACGGTGTTTACTAATCTTTGTTAATGTTAGTAAATGAAAATAGTTGTTCATTGTTAGTTTACAGTGCATTAACGAATGCTAACAAGAATTTAATAATGTATTTGTAAATGTTGAAATTAACATTTAGTAAATGTTGTAGAAGTGCAGTTCATTATTAGTTATGTTAACTAATGGTGGTAGTATATTATGAATGGAATACAAATAATAACTATGATTTAATTTAATATGATTAAATTCAATTATTAATAATTTATTATTATTATTATTATTATTATTATTAGTAGTAGTAGTAGTATTATGATTTAATGTAAAGGGTTACTTTAAATTATTTTTATTATTCATAATATTCATGTTTATTTATTCATTATTAATAATTTTAATTGAAATTAAATTAATTACTTTTGTTGTAATAAGTATTATAATTAAATGGATTTTTATAAACAACAAAAGTAATATAATAACAATAATACATTAATCATTAAAATCAATATATTATTAATAATATTGATAATTAAATTATTGTATAATATTATGAATAATAGTATAATAATTTTAATTAATAATAATTATTTGTGTGTGTGTGTGTAATTTTGTATTTAAATAATACAAAAATAAATTTAATGTAATGCTTTATTATTGATAATCATAATAAAATTTTAATTTTCATAAGGCTATAAAAAGCATCGCTGTGCATGGAAATAGATCTGAGTCTCCTTTTATGACCTCTGATAGATAAATGCAAAGAGAACTGGGTTTTTCTCTTTTGGTATTTCTGTTCAATTTTTGGTCCATTTAAAGCGCTCTGAGTTTGGTTCAGTTAAAGGGGACTCAAGTAACCCTTAACCTTTTTGCTGAAAATAATTAATCTTTACCTTCCCTTTTTTCAGAGGCACCAGGTCGAAAGATTCATGTTCAGACTGATAGCAGTGACATCGACAATGAGCCCCACAAGCGCCGTAACCAGATTCTTTCTGTTTTGTTTGCTGTGGGAGCCATGCTGGGTTATGCCATCCTCACTGGGATTGTTTCGATCAAGCGTGAGCGGCCACAGCTGAAGAACTCTAGCCATGATGATGAGGATGAAGAAGATGAGGACTAAATACAGGACTAAATTCAAAAGGAAAAGGGGGATGGGTGCCAGTTGGGACTATTTCACCTGCCATTAAGAGCAGAGCTGCACATATTATTACCTCAGTTGTTTTTAATCTTCCATCATGCAAAAAGTGCGCTCTGCCAGAATCGCTCACTTGATGTAGCCTCAAGCGAGCCCCGTAGTGGTGCTTTTCCTTTTTATTTTAATTATTATTAATATAATTGTTACTATAATAGTTATTCTCCCGTGATCTGTAATTTTGTCAGGTCTTGCATAGGCAGGAATTTTGATTTAATTTTCAGGACATTAAAAGATATCTCACAGTTTTATCTCCTGGTCTGCATTCAAGTAAACGTACCACTTCAAAAAACTCTTAACCTGGATAACAGTAAGCATGTGTGTATGTGCGTTCTTAACCTGATTGTTTAATAAGCCGACAATGCATGTGGTCAATTAAACACTTTTACCCGTTTTCCTTATCAGAGTAAGGTTATAAACTGCTAGCGCATAAACTGATCGATTTTTGGCCCTTACCCTGATTTTGCCCAGCATGTAAACACATTAACTTGCGTTGTCAGCCTATTGAAGTGTGCATATATGATATGTAACTGGAAATCGTCCTTACTGTGGATTTAAGCACATCTAGTCAGAGTGAGTGTTTAACGGTAGGGGAGGAGGAAATGTATTGCAAAGTCCAACTCTTTCTTGTCCCAAGAAATAATATAAATGTGATCTCGTCTCATACAGCTGAGACATCACATCTCACAAAACAAATGGAATACTCAGAATAAGATAAAAAAAATGATTAGGTTTAGGGAATATCCAGACTTTTGAATATAAATTCTTGTAAACGTGGTTTACGTAAATTGGAGGTGAAACCCCCAAACCTTACTCCCATCTGGGTCACGGCACCAACGAAACCCCTCTGGTTCTACTCTTCCCCTCTCCGAGAAGGATTCGAACTGGCGTTTCTGGCATGGAAGGAAGGCATGTTAACAAAGACGCTAAAGGCTGGAGCTTCTAGCATCTGACGTTAATGCACCTCGAGATCAGAGGAGTGAGGTTTACCTGCACAGCTCTTACTAACTTACTATTACCCAGCGTTACCCAGCTTGTAAAGCGGGACAACAGTATAATTCTATGAACTGATTATTGGGAGTTATCAGCGTATTGGTGTGCATGTAAATGCACTGAGCAAGTCGGTCTATAACTATACAACGTAGCAATCCATATGAATCATGCTTGTTTACTGTACATCATATATACACACCATCATGGAAACTGACTGTAACCAGCTCCAAAATGAGAAATACAGAACAAAAACTGTTAACATTAACAGCTGCACTGTTGCTTCATCACTTTTAGACAAACTTTAAATATTATAATAATTTGGATATGTTGTCCTGCAGACTAAACATACTGTCAAGCTCTTAACGTTTCCAACACACTGCAGAGTAAACTTGTCAGAGACTTCTTATCTTAAACCAACCATCTTGGAGCTCTTTGACTACTAAAGATACAAAGCTTTATAAATCAGCCAGATTTTAGAGCTCTCCAGAGAACTGCTGACGAGAACTTTATTATTTCATGCCAAAAAATGCAGTTATGTTGGAGTTTGTGGCCATTATACAGCTGGTCTTCTCCATCCAAATCTCTCACCGGAAACCCAAAGCACAGTGAAGTCATCCGTTTTGTTGCTCTGAGGCCAGACCTACGCTGCACCTCACAGGTTTAAACCTTCTCAAAGTTCCCACAAAACTACTTCAATGTCAGTCATGACAGGATTCCACATTTAGGCTAATGACACAATGTTTTGTTTATGACATAGGCTGCTGTGCATTTTCTGTATTTTTCTGGTCCATAAATAATAATAATAAAAAAAAATCAGTGTAAATGTACTTTGAAACAGCGTTTAATGGGTATAACAAACAAAGAACCCAGTTTTAATGCCCTTTTCCCCCCTGAATTCTTTCAGCATTAACGAGTATCAGGTGTGTAGATTAACATAAAATGTAGATGGTTGTTTACACAGCTTGCATGTGTTTAACTTATCATTTGTTTTATGATCTTCAGACATGATCTTGATCAAAATTCTTTCAGTAGTCTTGTTCCAATTATGCTGCTGTTTAACGTCAAGTTTAAGATTCAGTTGAAAATGTCTGCCTTCTACTTCCCATGGGTTTTTGAGGTGTTTGTGTTTTATATGTAATGTGAGAGTGTTTCAAATGTCGTTAGAAAGACTCACCATTGCTACCACTATGGTGGGGCAACCAAGGTCACGCTCAGTTTTGTTGAGCCACTTGGAACCAATCAATGGCATAGAGTGCCATGGGTTTGCGGTTGAAACTATTTCTGACATGATTGTAAAGTTGTATTCCATGAATGACAGAATCTCGTTTACACGACACCGTTTTCAACTAAAAATGGGAAACTTTTATGCGGTTTTAGTTTCAAAGTGCATTTTTTTTTAAATGATTACGTCATCTCCGTGTCAACTACAAAAACGTGAAATTGTGAAATGTAACGTCATGCGTAGTTTCTTTCCTTTTTTCATTTTGACGAAAAAACGCATGTTTTTTATGAATATGAATTTCAAGTAGTAGTCACATGTTCATAATCATAATTAATGTGATGAACAGAAGTGTAGTGACTCTAGGACACTGTGTTCATATCCATTAGGAAAAAAGTTAGTTTAGAAAAAGGCCTTACCGATGTCACTTCGTTTTGTTAGTTGTTATACAATGAAATGACGCTGTCATTTTCCTCCTCCAGCTCGTACCCGAAGATAAAAGGTTTGTGTAAAATGCAGCCAAGTAGTGCGCGTTGCATTTTTGTATGGGCCCCTCGCCTCGCTACATATTTTTATGAATTTATTTATTTACTTTTGGTTGGTTGGTAGTCGTTTTATCGTTTAATAATAAATTAACATGAATGCTAACCACAAAGTTGTTTACAAGTTTGTAAAAGCGTGCATTTTGGCGCCAAACAAACGCTCGCTAGTAGCCTGAGGTAACCACAGCAACAGTGAGCTTAGCTAGTAGCGCTTTCTGTTAGTTTCCGGCTGCTATTATGACAAAACATTAAAATAAGCGTTGTCATTTATAACAAGCTTTTTTTTTTTTAAATAAAAATTAGACAAGCGAAGTGAGCTTCGATGGACCCCTTAAACTATCCAAATATTTTCGTAGCTTTAATTTGCACTCTGTCGTCTATATGCTTAATGTATTGAATCCAAACTCAAAAAATCTATTTTTAGTTCTCCAAAAACAAAACCGTTTATAGATATTTTCATTTGCACAGTGAAATTCAATAGTCTGAGAGGGGCTCAGAGCTTTAAGCTGAAGTCGCAGCGGGACAGACCCGCAATAAATACTTGTAAGTTGATTGACAAGGCTCGTTATCTCTCCCCCTGCCGTCGCCTGCAGCTCAACTTCTGTTTCTCATTTGGGACAGAAAGTGTTGAGCGCTGCAGAGTGTCGGAGGACAGTCAGGCTCACCCTCTCAGACACTTTGAACCCCGGGCCGTTCAGGTCACAACGATTTACTGGTCAGCGGGTTTATGTGATGTTATGAAGGGCGCTTTGAGCTGTTCGTGTCTTTGGAAAACAACTTTAACTGGAATATATTCTACTCGTTTTATTAAACAATAATTGCTGGACTTTAAGAGGATGGAGTTGAGGAAAATTGTGCCAAATCTGCTTGTCCTCTATGTTGCGTTTGGTCGCTTCTCCGAATCATCGGAAATTAAAGGTGGGCTTTTATTTAGATCATACAGTACATCTTAAAATGTAATACAAACACTTTGTTTGTTTGTTTCTTCTTCATTGGACTGTAATGCTACTGGGTTGTTGTTTTTTTACCTTAAGTTCAACTTTTTAAGTTAAAATTGCAATTGATGCAGCTGGATGCACTGTTAAAGCGTTCATTCTTAATTCAGGACTGTTCTTTATTGTCTCACATAATGCTTCCCCCTAGTGACCCAGTCCTGGTGCTCAGACAATGCCCCCTAACAATGACATAATATCATGCAAAGAAGTGGAAACTGTTGCCCAGTACCAACCGATTGTAGTAGTGAACTTTTTATTGAGGGGCAACATTTCCCCCCTATAATTGATTTTCATGGGTCTTCTTTGTCTCTGTGGCTTGTTTTGTTCAAAAACTCTAGTTTATTTCTGCAATGTTTTGCATTTATTGCACATTCTGCATTGGTTAAAAGAGTCTACTAAATGTAATTAAATGCAATTATTAACCAAATCAACTCAGTTGAACAACCAATAGAGAAAATATTAAAGAAACAATGAAGAAAAAAAAGAAGAAAGTGCCTCTTTTACTTATTCTACCAGCAGATTCGAGACGAGAAATAAAGTACCATAGGTCTCTGAGAGACAGAGCCAACTTAAGTTCAGTTTTTGGCAAAAGGTTGGGTCAGAATTATATGGCATGTGGATTAGGATCAAACATTAACTCAAAGATTCAAATTTATCATCTTAAAAAGCGCTTTGTGCTTACATATGTGATAGAATGTTCTTATAGAAGAAACAGCACAGATATTGAGATATTAGTGTGCATGAGAGTTGGGCTGTAGATGTGTAAGAGAAATGTGTAAGACTAGATTTTAGCAGAATTACATATTTTCCAATTTCGTCAGTGTTATGTACAGCCTATGTAGTTGCATCACTGTTTGGATGGATCACTAATTTGTCGCATGTCAGTCTATTATTTTGGTCTCATCAATTTCAAGTGTATCATGTACAAAGCATTTGGTCAGTCATTTTATGTGTTGGTCAGACTCCACTTACTTCTTGGCCAATTATACTCAATCATATACAAGTGGTTACTTATGAGCACTAAAATGTTTTTTTTTTCCATTCAATATTTACACTTGTAAATTAATTACCTTTGTTCTATGTTGATGTAAAGCGTTTTCTAATCTAAATAGTTTTTTTTTTACATAAAGTTTATTTAATAATCAATTAATAAATCAGATTTATTTAATAATCAACACTCAAATAAAAACCATAAGTATTTAAATTGAACATATGGCAATGGTTTTTTGATGGTTTTTATATCAACTGATATAATTTTTATATAATATAATTTACTTTAATGTTGTTATGTCTTTTTAAATTAATTGTTGATATATACACATTTATTTTACACATTGGTGTCTGTTTCATGACCGATTTAAAGAGGACCTATTATGTTTTTTTTTTTACATTTTCAACTTTCTTTAGCATGTAATGTTGCTGTCTGAGCATGAAAAAGGTCTGCAAATTTACAAAGAGAGTTGTTCTCTGTATCAGTAAACGCTGTTTCTGAACTTTTACATTTACATTTATTCATTTGTCAGACGCTTTTATCCAAAGCGACTTACAAGGGGAACAATTAGGGGTTTCGGCCTTGCTCAAGGGCACCTTAGTCATGGTATCGAAGGTGGAGAGAGTGCTGTTTATTCACAATCTCCACTTTCAATTCCTGTCAATCGAACCCTTGATTGTAGTCTTTCCTCCGGGAACGCACACGTCATAATATTCCTCATTTAAATAATTCCTGCCCAAGGCATACGAAAAAAAGTGTGTTATATTGTGTTGAAGCTGTCAGTTATGCTAAGAGATGTGATTTTTCGAAACACGCTCGCTCAAAGCGGTTGACCAATCACAACACACTGATCCAGCCAACCAATCAGAGTACATTGCGCTTTTCGGAAGGAGGGGCTTCATAGAGGCAGAAACTTTACTGACAGATTGGGAAGGGAGGTGCTGCAACAATGTAAAATATGTGAAAAATAACATTCAAACATGAAAACCTATTCTAGTCGACCCCAATAACAAAATCAAGACTTTTTTATTTAAAAAGGCCATATTATGCCCTTTTACAAAGATAACAGGTTAAGTAAAAATATAATGAATATGTTATATATTTAACAAAATGCTTTTGAAATCTGTCCTGTCCCTCTCAGTGATTAATGTTTTGGAGCTCCATGATGTACGTCAGACAGCTGCAGCTATAGAGAATCTGTCTGGAGCTCTGCAGGCAGTGGGAGATCTGTACATCACCTCCACCTTCATGCTGCCACCCAAACTCGGCGGCGTTTTGTTTGGTCTCTATGATAAGGAGGACAACAAGAAGTACCTGGAAATTGCTGCTATAGGCAAGATCAACAAATGTAAGTGTTTTTTCCATATTATACCTTTGCAAACATTCCCACAAATGTCATTTGTGTTTCAATGGGTTCTCAAAAGTCTAAGTAAGACTTAGAAAGAAAGATTAATTCCCCTTTCTCTCCTCAGTACTGGTGCGATACCTGCGCTCTGATGGAAAAGCTCACACTGTCAATTTACAAAATCCTGTCCTTGCTGAGGGACGCACCCAATCACTTATTCTCAGAATGGGTGGACTGAGACGGAGTCACATAAACCTAGAGCTTTATGTAAACTGCCGTTTGGTCGACTCTGCTCAGGGCCTTCCATCCTTTGTCGGGCTTCCATCAGAAGCAGAATCTGTGGATGTTCGCACCGGACAGAAGTCTTATGCCAGGATACAGGTGATTCATTAAGGTCAACAATTAGTGAACATTTTTGTCATGTTTTACAGTTAAAGCAACTGTACAGAAAATTTGACGGTAAAACTTGACAATTTTGTCATGTACTCACCTGCATATTGTTCCAAACCCATACGATTTTTTCCATCTTTGAAACAAGAATAAAGATATTTTTAATAAAACCCGAGAGATTTCTGTCCCTCCAAGTCCATGCAAACAAAATTCAGATGCTTCAAATTGTTTAATGACATTGTAAAGATAATCCATATGAATTGTCTCCTTAAGAGACACAATCGCTTTATATGATGAACAGATTTAATTTAGGCTTTTATTCATACATACATATCCAGAATACTTTGGTTAAACCACTCAATTCCTATATGAATTATATGTGTAGTGTCTTTTTTTCGTTTTTTAATGCACGAAAATGGAGTAAAGGGATGAAAGGATAATGAGGGATGAAAATGAGTTTGGAATGACATGTCATGAGGGTGAGTAATTGATGACAGAATTTAAATTTGTTTTGGTGAATTTAACCTTTAAAGTAGCTGTTCATCTCATAAATGATCTTTTAGATTGTGTGGTTTGTACTTTTTAAGCGACTTAAAAATAGGTCTGACAGATATTTTATGAATTTTACTGTGTCCACAGGAGTGTAGGTCAGTGTGTTAAACAGTGAAGTCTGAAAGAAGAGAGATAAGGATATGTATAAATATTTATTAATGAGTATGTTTCATATATATGCACTATATATTTTTATTTTAGGGCTCAGTAGAGTCTGTCAAACTGGCTCTTGGAGGCTCTCTGGCTACAGCTGGTCTCCTCATTGACTGTCCATTTCAAGGAGATTCAGCTATAAACAATGCAGGTAAGGACTTCTTACAGCATCAGAGGAACATTAACTATGTGGTAAGTATGTGGTTGAGGTGTTTACTAGTACAAGACATCTTAAAAAAATATGCAGTTCACAGCAGACAACACTGGGCACTTTGCCCAACAATGCCCAACAATTCATCCTTTTATTTGTGTGACAAATAAACTATAAATAATATAACCACCTTTCCTTATTTAATTGGAGTAAATGTGAACACATTTTAAACAAACTTGAATTTAAAGTGCACTACTGGTTAAAAAAATAATTATTAAACATCCATGTAATGGGATCATGTGACAGCACTATAGCATGCTACTGTTTATCAGACATTTATCAATACATACGGTAAAGTTTTTCACAGACTATTTTTTAAAAATAGTAGACAGTATACAGTACATACTGCACAGTATACAGTCAGCAGTAGGCTGGTATTCCATGATCATGTCATCATACTGCCCTCTTGTGGCAATGTAGAAATTATGCCCATATATTCATGAACTTTTGAAAAAAATGTAGAGAATGTGATATACACTACCGTACAGTTCAAAAGTGTGGGGTCAGTAAGATTTTTTTCATTGTTTTTTTTTTTTAAAGAAATTAATACTTTTATTCAGCAAGTATGTATTAACTTAATCAAAAGTGTCTGTACAGGCATTTATAATGTTGGAATTTTGATGAATTTAATGAATTTAAATTTAAATAAATGTTGTTCTTTTAATCTTTCTATTCATCAAACAATTAAAAAGTGCACAAAAAAGTTTCCACAAAAAATATTAAGCAGCACAACCATTGATGATAAGAAGATGAAAATACAGCTTTAACATCATATAAATTACATTTTAAAATATTCAAATAGAAAATTTTAAATTTCACCATATACTGCTATTCTTTTTAATGTAATTTTGTGAGCATAAGATAAATACATTAAAATGTTTTAAAAAATCATTTAATAATAGTATTACATATAACACATTTTTAAAGTTTTTGAAATATAAAATAACATAAAAAATCTTACAGACTCCAAAATATTTGTATGTATATTATTTTATTTTAGAACAAGAACATTTTTGAACAAGAAAATGTTGCTGTTGTTTCTTTACAGTAGCCAGTGACATTAACGCCATCCTTGGTAAATATCAAATATTGTACTATCACCATTGAATTATCTCCATGCCTGCAATGTTTTTCTGGGATAATAAAAAGACCCTCTCATATGGTCAGGTGATCACACCAAAGCTCTGATTGGACAGCTGATAATCTTTAACCAGATCATGGGAGAGCTGAGAGAGGATATCAGAGAACAGGTATAATAATACACACTTTTGTTTTTAATTGGGGTTTTGTAAAATTAAATCCTCTCTGCGTTTCTGTGTTTTCAGACTAAAGAGATGTCTCTCATCAGAAACACCATCCTTGAATGTCAAGTGTGTGGTAAGTGATGGAGAAAGAACGTGAACAGGATAATGGCAGGTCAGGTTTTGATAGACATGTCTTATCAAGCAGCATAACGAACTGTTTGGTACAGCTAGTAATAACTGGAAGCGGATGACATCAGAAGCTTGAGACATTAAATTTGCAAATGGTCACGTCTGCTCTATCGTGAATAATAATGTGGATAGTGTTAATCTGTGTGTTGCTTTCTCTTTATCAGGATTCCATGAGCCTCAGTCACGGTGTCATCCTAACCCCTGCTATAACGGTGTAAGCTGCATGGAGAGTATGACGTACCCAGGATATCGGTGTGGCCCCTGCCCTGAGGGCCTGACAGGCAACGGAACACACTGCCAAGACATTGACGAGGTTCCAGCAAAGATTGCATAGTTTATTATTATTAATATCATTATTATTATTATTATTATTAAGTCATACCCTTGTGAAAAAGAAGTACACTTTAAAACAATGCACGAGTACTTTTTACAGAAAAAATATACTTTAAAAAATATACAGAACATAAAGAATATATGAAGACTTCAGATACAAAACCTACGGACCTAAGTTCATCTGACATTTTTCTCTTCAAAAAACTTCTTTTTTTTATCAGGCTCCTATGTTTAGGTTCAGTAATTTCACTTTAATGGCAATGAAAAGGTTATTAATCAGCTATTGAAATGCCTTATTTTCAAAAATGCCCTTATTTTCAAGTGTCACTTTAGTTAATTCATTGTCATTTAACAAATTTGATTGTCTTTTGTAGCAAAACAAGCTATTTGCAAAAAAAGTCTCTTTGGACAATCATAATAAACTGTTGAAAAATCACTAAAGATAAAGTTATGTCCATTTATGTCAGATTTACAGCAGCACACGAAACACTGTGTTTACATGCTAGTCTCCAGCAGTGGCACTGGAGACTTGGAGCTTGGTGGAGCCAGTGGAGACTTGAAGTTGGGCTGGACCAGTGGGGCCAGGAGGCTTTGGGGAATAACATTTTCTTATTCCTTACAAATAATTACAGAGGCCAGGCACAGCAATCCATGCCCTTGTACTCTACGAGGACACCCACAGGGACGGACAGTGTTGTCGGCTCAAACACCTGGTCAGACTTTCTGTTGGGCTCGGTCTGCTGAACAAAGTTGGGCTCAGGAGTCGGCTCTGGCTCATATGTGAGAGCAGACAGTCAGTTGCGATTTGTTATTAGTCAGCACCCACTCCACAAATTTGGCAAATGTCTCTCAAGGACCATCTCCAGGCAGCCATGCCTTAGTTTGCTCAGGTACACTAGATTTAAAATGTCACTCATGTGGTCCTCGAGGGTATGATGTTCCTGCTCCAAACAGAGCAGGTAGACATCTGCTAAGTGTAGGTCTTCTTTTTTGGTTCAGTGTTCTATCAGGCATTGTTGCAATAACTGCATGATGATTAGGAATATAAACAAAAACAGTCTTTATTAAATCCAAAAATCCAACAGGAGTAAGCAGGAGATAACAGGAGTAAGAATGTAGCACAACCACATAAAACAACGACAACACAGAACAAAGAACTGGGAGCACCGAAGGCTTAAATACACAACGGACGGATAATAAACAGAAGAGGGAACAGGAGTGTAACTTAATTAACAACCATGGGAACTAAACCAGACTGGGAATAGGGAAAACTAAACCGAAACACATATTATAAATATAGTATATGAACTTTAAGTATATTAAATAACAGACTACATTCAATACATTTAAACAGACTACTAGTTCTTTTTCACAAGGGTATCTAGAGACCAGAATACTATAGAGACTTGGGGGTTGGATCTTTCGACTTGGGTCAGTAAAGCAGATTGCAGTTAGCAACCACATAACCATACTCATCACATCTTAGCAAATACATAGCATATTGAGATAGACTTTGCGCTGCAGCAGAAAATGGAAGTTACAGTCATAACATAAGTTCAATTTTCTCTGTACTTTTCTTTTTTCTCTCCATATCTCTCTTTGTTATAGTGTACTGCTCAGCCTTGTTTCTCTGCATTGTTGTGTGTGAACACAGCTACAGGCTTCACCTGTGACTCCTGTCCCATAGGATTTACCGGTACAACACTCAAGGGGGTTGGTTTTGAGTTTGCCAAGAGCCACAAGCAGGTAAAAACATCAAAAGTGAGGATGACAATCACAATGTAAAGAAATTGGCATATTCTGGCCTCAGAATTTTTAATCTCATTGACCAGTAATTAGTGATTAGCTTTACCATTTAACTTTGTTCTTCGTGTGAACAACATTGTTTATTTTTTTCAGGAATGTGTCGATATTGATGAGTGTGCTGAGCCCTCCACTGCCTGTGTTCCCAACTCAGTCTGTATAAATACTGTGGTGAGTAAACTGTCAAAGTTTGCACTTTAAATAAATTAACACCAGAATTGGCAAGTCAAACAGAGCAGCCATAAGTGATGAAGCAAGAACGTACCACTATCAAACTGACTGCTCTCTTTTCATAGGGATCGTTCAAGTGTGGTCAGTGTAAAGCAGGATTTGTGGGTAATCAGACTGCAGGTTGTTTTGCAAGGAGGACGTGTGAAACTCTGGGCTATAACCCCTGTGATGTAAATGCACACTGTGTGATGGGCCGCAATAGTGACATTTCCTGCTTGGTGAGAATCTTGAATCCAAAATCTTCATTTGTAATTGAAGCACATGCTGCTCTTAAGTGAGACGACAAATTCTTTAATGTTTTGGATTACTTCTTTGGTTCTTTCAACTAAAAATTCAGAATTGTCCAAATGGCTGATCCCTCTCTCCATTTTGTGTCCCGCAGTGTAACGTTGGCTGGGCAGGTAATGGGAACATTTGTGGTCCAGACTCAGACATTGATGGTTACCCTGATGAGCCTCTTCCATGCATTGACAATGACAAACACTGTAGAGCGGTACATACTCATTCACTACGAATAAATTGCACCCACTTTAATTGCACATCTGCCTTGTTTTATCACGCAAATGCATCAGCAGACAACATTTGTGCTGAACAACATTTTAATGGCATATCGCACAGCCCGGTTCAGCATGACCCAATCCAGGCACCTGAATCAGCTCATTAAACTACTGAAAAATAGTGGTTAGAACACTCTTCTTCATTGGTTGATGAATTACTACCATCTTGATTAATACAAAGTGCACAAACATATTGTTAATGCAAAATTATGTATGGCCATGTAAGTATTACTTAATACATTCTGCATCTCAACACCAATAGTGCCTGGTTAAATTAGATTGTGCGTATTTAGTGAATGAGAAGCAGGTTTTAGCTCTAAAAAAAAGCCACAACTGTATTGAATTTGACACATTTTGTCCATTGTTTGCATCTCATTGAATAGTTTTTTGCTCTACTGATGATAGTTTTTCTTTAGCAAAACATATATTTTCATCTCTGTTGTGATTTCTTAATCATGCTTTTTGTATAATATGTATATTAATAATTTGAATATCCCTGTGCAGGATAACTGTGCAAATACCCCAAACTCTGGGCAAGAAGATACAGATGGAGATGGCATTGGAGATCAATGTGATGAGGATGCAGATGGAGATGGAATTAAAAATGTTGAGGTTTCTGATCAAGTGGCTAAGAATTATTTAAATATTAAGCAATAATTGGATACCACACTGTTTTCATATGGGCTGATTACCTGATGTTTATTTTTCGTTATTTTGAAGCGAGTTGTTTGTGGGACAGATACTAAGCAGTAGCTATTCTAATTTGGCATTTTTCCAGGACAACTGTCGTCTGGTGCCCAATAAGGACCAGCAGAACTCTGACACAGATTCCTATGGCGATGCTTGCGATAACTGCCCTACTGTTCCCAATGGAGATCAGCTTGATACTGATGGCAATGGCAAAGGAGATATCTGTGACAATGATATTGATGGAGATGGTACTGGCCTGTTCACTTTTAACTGTTCTGGGGTTTTACACCATTGTACCCCATCATCTATTTTGACCAAAGTATTCTTTTCACAGGAATCCCTAACGTGTTGGATAATTGTCCTAAGATACCTAATCCCATGCAAACAGACCGAGATGGAGATGGTGTGGGTGACGCATGTGACAGCTGTCCTGAGGTCAACGATCCTTTGCAGGTTAGACAAAGGCATCAATTTAATTTAATGGTAAAGGTAAGGGAAGAGGGGCTACCATCCAGAGATGAAGCTGAAGGTTCTTCATCCATGTTGAGATGTCTAAAAATGGCAGGCAGAGATACAGCTGAGATAGTGGGGACATCATAAAACTGTCTATCATTTGTGTAGAATCATAGGAGAAGTAGTGTGCTTTTATGATAGAGGTCCAAAGACTGAACCTTGAGGCACCCCAGTTTTTTAGGTTACCTGACAAAAAATTATGCATAAATCATTTACTGCTCATTGCTTTATTTTTTAACTCTGCTCATTCATTTGATGCACATTGATGTTTGATGAAATGTTACATTTTCAATAGGCAAATTCCACAATATGACAACATAAACTTGTATCATATTCCTAAAAATATTGAGATTCAAAATGAACATGAACGATTTATCACTAACTCAGAACTGTTGATAACTACAGATGCAGTAGCTCATGTTAGGGTTAACTGCTGTAAACTAACAAGAGTTGAGCACTTGAATGACATCAGTTGGTTGTATAAACATTTCTTCCATAATTATGAAAGAGGCATATAAATTATAAATAAAATGAAATTGGTTACATTTGGCACTTGATCCACTGAAGCCAAAGGAGCAGGGACTACAACAACCCTGCTTTTGAAGTATAAATGCAATGATCAATTCTTATATTTTACTTTCCTTTATCTTACTTATCTTACTTTTTTTTTGCAGTCAGATATGGACAACGATTTGGTGGGAGATGTATGTGATACAAACAAGGACATGTAAGTACTGGTGTTGATAAATGTTTATTTTACCCAAGAACAGGTAAAATGGTTTTTTCAGTTTTCTTAAAGTATAATACTTGTTTTAAATTTGTTTCCTTTTAGTATAAATCAGTTTCAATGTTCTTTTGTGGTGTAATTCATTACTCAGAAAAATCTGCTTATCATTCCTTGTTTAAAGACCTAGTGAAAATGATTTTCTGTGTGTAGGGATGGTGATGGATATCAGGACACGAGGGATAACTGCCCTGAAGTGCCCAACAGTTCTCAGCTGGACTCAGATAATGATGGCATTGGGGACGAATGTGATGATGATGATGACAACGATGGAATTCCAGATATCCTCCCTCCTGGCCCAGATAACTGCAGACTTGTTCCCAACCCCAGGCAAAAAGACTCTGATGGTCTGATTCTTAATTCTGTATTTGGAAAAGCATACTAGCATACTACACTTACTGGTTCTGCATTATATATACAGTTCACAGTTTGTGAATTTTGGATGACCTACTATATTTGCCAGAATGCAGTAACAGAGCACACTGCAAGAAATACTGTGTCCCACAATGGAGTGTATTTGACTCGGCTTTCTATTTATATCAACCACAACTTTAAACAAATTTTCTTGACTCTGACTTCTGGAGTTCATAATTTTTATTGGATATTGGGAGATTTTACACAAAATTTGATTAAAACTGCAAAATAACAACTTTTTATTTCTTTAATGATATCTGGACCAACACTCAATGAACTAAACTTCTGAAGTAATGAGATTGTGTGACAACAATATAGTATAGTATATAGTATAACTTTTTAAAATATATTGTGAGCTGTTTCACAGACTTTTCAGATTAAAAAAAATATTATTATGCACTAACCCTAACCCTATACCAGTATTCTTTTTCTAAAAATACCCATCACATTGAAATTAACATATTTGTTTTGTACCCTCTCTCCCATCAGCCAATGGAGTTGGTGACATGTGTGAGACAGACTTCGACAATGATAAGGTGAATGACTTGTTGGATGCGTGCCCTGAAAGTGCAGAGGTCACTATGACAGATTTCAGGGCATTCCAGACAGTCATTCTTGACCCTGAAGGAGATGCTCAGATCGACCCCAATTGGGTGGTACTAAATCAGGTGATCAATAATTACAAATGATCATTTACATTCATTCTTATTTTAGGCTTTTGTTTTCTTATAAAGTTTTATACTAGTATTGAAGTATTACTAAACATTTTTTTAGGGAATGGAGATTGTGCAGACCATGAATAGTGACCCTGGTTTGGCTGTGGGTACGTACACTGAACAAACTTGTAGAAAACTTGTGTAAGATTTACTTTAAAATAATTTACGCTCAGAAATTGCCATTAAATATCACAAATAATTAAATAGAAATGGTAAGTAAGACGTTGAATTAAACTTCAAATTTTCAAGTAGAAAGACTGAAATAAGTGTTTTCTTATAAAACATACTTACAACTTAATTTTCTACAGTGTACATAAAACTCTTTAACATTTTTGTTCAAACTGTTGGTGTCATGTGACTTTTACTGTTCATTTACTTCACAGATTGACATCTCTGTGTCTCAATGACTACTAACCTCTTTATTCTCTATTTAGGTTACACAGCATTTAATGGTGTTGATTTTGAGGGCACGATCCATGTGAACACTGCCACTGATGATGATTATGTAGGCTTCATCTTTGGCTATCAGGACTCTTCCAGCTTCTATGTGGTGATGTGGAAACAGACAGAACAGACGTACTGGCAGAATTTACCCTTTAAAGCCTCAGCTCAGCCTGGACTACAGCTTAAGGTAAAGTAAATTTAAAATATGCGTTAAAATTAGGGCTGTCGATTGAGTATGTAACTTTCAGTCTACTTTTTATGTACTCCTCAGAAATATACTTTGTGTACTAATCAGAAATACACTTAAATTTACAGTTACTTGACTTATGACAGAAAAGTACATTTGGCCTATACTTGTACTTCTTTATTATTTGATCAAGATATAAGTTCAATTAAGTATTCTAAGTATACTTGGCTTGTAGTTGTGTTTACACTTTTGATTGAGTAGCTTTAAAAACATAGTTTTTCATACTGTCTTATAAATGTGAAAATATTGATTTATAAAGAAAACCGGTTTGTTCCTAATTCTGATCATGTACATTTTTGTATTGTCCACTCCACCGGTAGTGTACATAGGAATTATTTACTTTAAATCTACTTAAAGTTAAAGGTATATTTCAAGTTTAAAAATTAATACCTAAATAGGAACATAGTAGTAAACTTAAAGTGCAAAAATAATATATAAACTATAAGTATGGTATTAAGTTTGCTTAAAGATAATTTAGAAGTATACTTGAAGAATAAAACTACTAAACTATTTTAGTGAGAGTATACTTAAAAGTGTACTTTCATAAACTAAGAAATGTGCTACTAGTACAGTATTTAACTAGTGAACTATCAGTATACCTGTAAGTTCACTTGTTGTATAGTTGCAGTACAAACGAAAAACGTTGTTGTAAACTAGTTGTGCATTGTTAAAGTTTACTTAAAAGTATACTTTTATACAAATGTGGGCCAATTTAGTGTCTTTATTCATGTTTGAATGTATTTTAATAGCATCACCCAGTAATTTCTTTTTCTCTTTTTACTTCACTCTTCCAGGCAGTGAAGTCTCGTACAGGCCCTGGTGAGTATCTGCGTAATGCCCTGTGGCACACAGGAGACACACCAGGGGAAGTTACTTTGCTTTGGAAGGACCCAAGAAATGTGGGTTGGAAGGACAGAACGTCCTATCGCTGGCACCTCAGTCATCGCCCACAGGTGGGCTACATAAGGTGAGAGCTAATCTGATTTAACTTTAAGAGATACACAAAACATTTATGTATGACTCACACGAGTTTATCTCTTTCTATTTAAACTTGAAATACTTAGTTTTGTTGAGTCTGACTGAGTTCTCTATATCTATGGTACAGATTACGACTATATGAAGGTACAGCCATGGTGGCCGATTCAGGAGTCGTGATAGACACCACAATGAGAGGAGGGCGGTTGGGCGTCTTCTGCTTCTCGCAGGAAAATGTCATATGGTCTAATCTCGGTTATAGATGCAATGGTAAGTAACATGATGTGACATTCACTGATAACATTTTTTATTTTTTTTGCTTGAACATTTCCATCATTAGTTTATTAATCAAAATATTCAAATTGAAGGCATGTCACTCAGAGCGTGTGCAGCTCAATACAGTGTTTTTAGTCTCAGTCACTTTTTTCCTCCTGGTATTTTGAACAGATTCCTTACCAGATGACTTTATGCTGTACCAAAAGCAGATGAATCTGAGGACATAAGCATCACGCTGTATCCCCTCATCATGTCTACCTGTGTGTTTGTGTAATTGTGTGTGTTCAGAGAGGTAGGAAGAGATAGTGATTAAAATTAGTTTTTTATCTTGTGAAATTTTGATGGGTTGAAATTTTGTCAATCAAAATTCAACACTACACTGCACAAGTTTGCATTGCACACCATCATGTTTGCTTGAGATACGAGTGTGGTATTTGTGTGCTGTTTGGATGAGAATCAGCAAACCTTAAAATGCAAACCAAATGGAATAAATGTCCTAAAGATTTAAAAGTAATTAAGCAATTAATATGGTTGTAAATTAATACAGGCAATAAATATGACTAAATTAGTTGACTGTGAATTTGGCGGGCATTGCTAATAAAAAAATCCTGATGTAGTTAAACTACATTTACATACTTTTAAAAATACAGAATTAGAATTACATCTAATTACAGAAATTCTTTATAAAACCCCATAATGCATTATAAAAATTGGTGCTTTTCTCATGGTTTTTCCTGTCATGTTTTTCATCCAAATAGAATGAGGTTATTTTGTTCATTTCAGCACCATGGACAAGGCGCTATCATGTACTTGTCATTCAGTGTGCTGCAAGAATTTAGAGAAGAAAATGAATAAGGACATTTACAAAAATGCATTACAGGGGTATTCGTATGATTTACCTCAGACATAAGCCATTTGGTGATTGGCTTATAGTGTGAAATTGGAAGCCACAGCAGTATAAGCAAGATGAGGGCATGCCAGCAATAAGCTAAACAAATTCACAGATCTAGCATTTTACACTACAAACTTATTAATAGAATAAAATAAGTCTAAGCCAGACATCTGTATTGTATGCACTGTAATGATTTATGCACTTTAAGTGCTATTCAGTGTAGAACTGAACTCCGGTGTAGAACTTCAAAAATGAACTAAGAAATAAAGATGTTCAGAGATACAAAGAAGTTATTTTGATAGAATATTTAGAAGCCTGTGATCAATTTTGCTGTCTGGCTTTTGTCTCGTTCTGTCTCACAGTGGATGCAGCAAAAGAGATAATAAAAGGCTGAATCTATTTGCAAGCAGTTTAATGAAAGCAAAACAAAGAATCTGTCAAACCCAGGGCTATAAATAGACAGGCTAACCAATCAAAGGAAATGAGAAACAGGTGCAGAGAATCAGCCAAACTCTGGCTGCATCTATTTTCGAAGGCTATGTCGCTTTTGAAGGCTGCGTATGTCATCGAGGCGGACTCATTTAAGAAAAGTAACCATTAGATTGCAAAGTAAGAAAGAAATTACAGTATTTTACACAGCACTAGGAATAACAGTCAATTTTATTATGGTTACTTTTAAGAAGGAAATTATGCATGATGAAAGAAGGAAATAAGAAGGAAAGTAATAGATTTTCAATCTTGAAAAAAAATGATCAGATAGTCTGGGAGGTTAATCTGGGATATTGGGTCATGAGGAATATTTTTTGTTTATGTAAACACATATATTACTGGTTTACCGTTTGACTTGGATCACATGATTTCATGGGTCTGATATCACTGATAAACAGGAGCGAAGTGAAAAAGAGAATGGTTAATGTAGGAGTGTACATGTTTCTTGTTTCTGTTTAGTGTTCATTTATAATGTACATAAGCTGTAATAAAATATAAATTCAAACAAAAGTAGGAAATCTGTGCTTTGGTAATTTTTAGACATTTAAATGTTTCATATGAATAAGTATCTAGGATTTCCCCTGCAGACATTTATTCAGTACTTAGTATTCATAAAAATGAATTTTACATAACTTCTGTATTTAATATATTATAGGAATATTATACTATAGTGTCATTTTAATGTCCTTCTTTCTCCTCTTTCATTCATGCTCTCACTTTTGGTGGAACAGGCTTGAACTGCATAAATTGCAGTAATACAGGCTTTTCTGAATGAGTGTCCCAGATTTAAAAATAAACTGTCCCAGATTATGAATAAAATGGGTCATATATATGTATATATACATACACACACACACACACACACACACACACATACACACAATGCAGTACAAAAAAAGTGAAAATGTCCCAGGTCATCCTAATTCACCCTGAATATGTGCCATGAAACAAAAATTCTGTTGTTGCAAAAGGAATTTAATAACACTCCTAAAAGTGTTTGTTTCAGCAATTAACACGTGGAATCATTATTTCAATAAATCCTTAAAATTGTATTGTTTTACTATTTCTAAGTGGTTAAACCTTTTTCCTTTACATAATGGTAAAGGCAATCATTCAAATATTATTTTATATGATGTCAACTGTAATTTCCTATATATAGAGAAAGCAAAGTGTGCTCTCAGCAGAGTTCAAAGTTCAAGTTTACAAATACTCTCCCGTGACCTCATGGCCAGAAATCTCTACTACATCTCGCCAGAAGTAGTAAATTTTGCCTACACTTTTATTACTACTGTGAATTTGGACATGCTTCTTTTGTCACACACAATTTTTCGCTTACTTTAATAGTAGAGCAGTATGCGATTTCGGATGCAGCCAGAGTCTATAGACGTTTAGGCTTTCTAACCTTTGGCCACTAGAGGGCAGCATATATCTGAATGTAGAAAAGAGTCAGTTTGTTAGTTATTTGATTTAACTGTCTTCGATATTGTAAATTCAGTGGTCAGAAGTCACTAGTGTATTACTCAAGGGTGCTATAGTGTTTAAGGACTGAAGAATTACAGTAGCTCCATTTCCAGTGTTACTCTTAATTCCCTTTTGAAGAAGTACACTTTAGCTTACCTTTAAAAAGAGTATTTATTACGGAAATAATAGAATATACTTTAGTGCAGACTGAATGTAATGTTTTTGGACACTTTATTGCATGTTAAGTGCAATAAAATGAAAATGTATTAAATTTGTATTCAGTTGTATTAAATGATCTGATATTTAGAGTGCTTTTTGACATACTTAAGTTGGACTTAATACTACATCTTTATATGGAATTTCACAATTTTATTGTTTTTGAAATATTGTGTACTGATGAATGTGCGGACGAGCATTTATGGTAAACTCTTATATGATGTAATTTCTACTGAAATGTGTATGTCATGTATTTTGAATATATTTGTAATTACACATTTGTAATGGCGATGTTGCAATTTAGTACATTTAAATATTAAATTTAAATGGAACATTGAATAACCCTCTAAAATTAAAATGCAATACAATTATGCACACTTTCCTTGCATTCTGCTGATCCATCACCAGCAGAAGGTGAAATGCCAACAGGTACAGTATGTAGACTAAAAAGACAACAAGAGGAAGTCAGAGAGAGACATTTCTTCACAGATGCTTTATCATTGCAAACGGCACATTTCATGCCCCTTCAGTGTGTAACACACGGATCTGATTCATTAACTGCCATGTGCTGAACCCAGGTCATTAATCCTTCTTTGGCAGAAAGGAAAGCATGTGCAATAATAACCACACAGAATTACTTGTTTGCTGAATGGTGAAAATGTCCACTCTGACAAAAACATGCAGGGCACCTGCTGGCGTGAGTTGTCATGAGTTACAACTCACTCTTTCTGAGGAACGCTTTGTTGTATTTGCTGAGCCATTTCGTAATTGTGATATAACAAAGTTCTTTTGCTACTGTGATCTTATCAGCTCCATGTTATGCTCTTATTACTCAACAAGAGACAATTGTTCCCTCTATGACAGAAGATGCAACATTTTAGAAAGTTCCTACATGATATTTGTTAACATTTATAAATGAAAAGCTCACATTTCTGTGTGTGTGGACGGGTATTCCTTACATTGTGGGGACCAAATGTCCCCACAACGTAAGTAAAACCAGTAAATCTTGACATTGTGGGGACCTTTTGTTGGTCCCCACAAGGAAACAAGCTTATAAATCATACAGAATTATCTTTTTTTAAAATCTAAAATAGCAGAATATTTTCTGTGATGGGTAGGTTTAGGGGTAGTGTAGGGGGACAGAATATACAGAATATACAATATACAGAATATATATTCCATTACGCCTATGGAAAGTCCCCACAAAACACAAAAACACAACAGTGTGTGTGTGTGTGGCCAGCTCAGAGTTTATCTCATCAAAAAAAAAAAAATCATATTGTAAAATATTATTACGATTAAAAAGGTTTTCTATTTGTTCATTTTCAGCAGCAATTCTTCACCTGTCACATGATCCTTCAGAAACCTGCTGATTTGCTGCTCAAGAAACATTTATTATTATCAATGTTGAAAATAGTTGTGCTGCATAATTTTTTATATTCATTTTAATTGCATGTTTTTGATACATTTTTCACGATTTTTTGATCGGAAGAAAGTAAAAAAAAAAAAAAAAAAGTACTTAAAGTTGATATGAAACGTAAGTTGCGATACTCTTTTCTTCCCTGTTATGACCTATATGCGAAACAGCTTCTTGAATAGTTGTGCTGCATAATTTTCATATTAATTTTAATTGCTTGGTTTTTTTAAAATATATTTTTCACGATTTTTTAATCGATTTTTTGATCGGTAGAAAGTAAAAAAAAAAAAAAACACTTGCGATAGTCTTTTCTTCCCTGTTATGACCTATATGCGAAACAACTTCTTGAACAAGAAAGAAGAAGAAGATGAAAAAAATATTTAGAGTTTGATTTTGTCCATCAGGAATTGACTGGATCGTTGTGGTTTGCTATTGCTGTGATGTCATGTGATTGACAGGTTGTCTCCCCCTCACGCTAGTAAACACATCATCGGATTAGACAAGAGATGTCACTGCACGAGAGAGGGAAATTTATTTTGACTAAAGGTTATGAGAGTAGATGATTTAAATATATATAGCTTTTATATGTACACGGATAAATAATTTACAATAAACACTTTATAAATATTTATAATAAAAACGCCAGTATTCCATTAAAAAAGGAGTAGTCCAATTTGATTTCATGGTGACTTTAATGACCCCAAACTTTTGGTTTTGTGTTTGTTTGAGATGCCATTTGGGATTTTATTAAAGTCAAACGTCTTAACTGCCTAAATTCCTTTTGGGGCAGCTGCATACCTAATGGGCTCTACATGTGTTCATGTATATCTAGAGCTGTTGTTTGCCAGTCAGTCAATCGGACGATATTATCTGTGCGTCACATGTCGCGAGGAGGAGCTTCCGCTGCGAACGGACAGGCTGAAGTGCAGCACAGAGGACCAGAGCACAAACTGCTGTCAGTACCAGCGCTGGAGACTCTCATATAAATGCTTATATGCGCCAGTGCGCCTTTGCATAATTTACGATATATTTTTGGCCCAAACATACTCGCATTCATCAGCTGGTTATTCAAAGTGCATAAGGTGGACTATGAGAAATGGAACTGGAATGCCGTGAAAGTTTTATGTGGTGTAAATCCTCTCCTTCATATTCATTCGCCTTCAAATGAGGACACTTAACGAGCAGCATTTCTGGATAATGGACATATTTAAACAAGAACGACATCAGTGAAGCCGAATGACTGTTTCTAACTGGAGCGGACACAGAACAGCCTCTGTTGGATGCGCTTAAGTTTGCTATGTTGTCAGAGTCAGGTATAGTTGCGTGAAGGAAGGATTTAATGCAAACATTAACGCAGTAAGCGCGTGCGGCGCGTTCCAGCGCGTGTGTGCGATGTGCAGGACGCAGTCAAGCCGCAGGGTCGAACTGACGCGCTCCGCCGATGTCCAGCGAACAGGTGAGCAAAACACTGTAACCTAATGATAACCTAAATCGTTCAGTGTTACTAATGTAAAACCGTAATAGATAAAATTGGATCTTCTTTAAACAGAGTCAGAAATCTTCTGTCATTTAAACTTTCTTGGTGACAGACTCATCTAATACTACCAAATTTCCATTTTTGATTTTGCAGTGACAATAACTTGACTAACTAGCTACTAAGGATTCAGATACCTTAATGTTGCTATTATCAGTACAGTAATAAAATGCATATGCAAATACAGCTAGAACAATTACTCTAATGTGAATTTACAAGAACATGATCAATGTAAAATTAAGTAAAAAAAAATAATTAAAAATAAATAAAGGTGTGTAGAGTGTAATAATCCAGAAAATGGTGCTGTGTAGGGTTTTGATTTTACATGTTTAGCTGTGGTTCAGATGACCCTCTTGTTTAAGTTAAGTGGGTCAGATTCTGCTTGTTCTCTCAAGAAACTCAGGAGTGAAGTAACTATCAAATATCTACAAAATTGGCATTCTATACAAAGAGTCTGAGAACATTGCTATTTTCAATTGCTCTCATATTGATCCAGCCATGACTTACTTTCTTCTGTGGAGAAATGTTATTAATGTGCTGTTCACTCTTTCTATGCAATTGAATGTGTGCTGCCAAGATTTCAAGCTTCAAAGCGGACACAAAAACACCATAAAATGATATAATAAAAATAACAAATCTGGTTCATATACAACTTCTCTTCTAATTCCATTCAAAACAAAACGGTAGCTTTGTGTGAGGAACAGACTGAAATTTAAGTAATTGCTATAGATAATATTCCCCTCTAATGAGCCATGGCTGCTACAACTGGATGATCGAGTCATCAGTGGGTCGAACAGTTCTGTCGGATTTGTGAACGAATCATTCAGATTAGTTTTGTAAACTGGTCAACTCATTCATTGAAAACAACAGACTGATTTGTGATTCATTCATAACTTCTCTCACAAATTATTATGAACACACCAGGGAGATATAAATATCAAGATTTAAAAAAAAAAAACATCAGTCTTTTTGTCACTTTTTGGAAACATTTTTCTATTATTTTTTTAACCTTTAATGCAAAATTTATTTTTCAGTCTTCCACAGATTTGAAACAACAAAGGATTGAAACAAAATTCGGATGACATGACAGAATTTTCATTTTGGGTGAAATAAAACATTTAACAAGGTCAGAACAAACTGACATATTTTATTAGTGACAGAAAGACATAGTGGAGAATCTTAAACAATTGTCATTATGTTATGTTTTATGTTGATAAACAGTTGCCTGATTTTTTTTTCATTGCAAAAAAAAATTAAACTATTAGTTAAAAATAATACCGCTCCTTTTGTAAAGTTGAATGTATAGGTGTATGTCCAACTTTGTTGGCATCCATAATCTATAGTATATCTCAACCGCTTAATTGCTTGTATCATCACAAAATGAAAATGAAAATTCTGTCATCATTTACTCACCCTCATGTTGTTCCAAACCTCCATTGACAGCTACGCATCTACTACTTCAAAAAGAGATTGAAAAACTAATCCATATGAATTGAGCGGTTATTTAGTCCAAAATTTTCTGAAGAGACACCATCACTTTAAATGATGAACAGATTGAATTAAGGCATTTATTCACATATAAACATTGATCAGAGAGCATAAACAGAAGCTCTACCCAGTCTGCTTGACACGTGAGAACAAACCTCATCAGTGCTTGAGGAAGCTCAAACGTGCTGCGTAACACGAGAGTGAACCTCATTAGTTGTCTTACGTCAAGAGAACATGCTGCTGTTTACCATGACAGATGTGTGCGCTGATGAAATTTTATATTTGAATAAAAGACTAAATTACATCTGTTCAGCATATAAAGCGATTGTGTCTCTTCAGAAAATTTGGACTAAACCACTTAATTCCTATGGATTAGTTTTACAATCTTTTTTTGAAATTTTTTAAGCGTCAAATTGGTCACGTAGCTGTCAATGGAGGGACAGATATCACTCAGATTTCATTAAAAATATCTTCATTTGTGTTCCGAAGATGAACAAAAGTTTTATGGGTTTGGAACGACACGAGGGTGAACAAATAATGACAGACTTACGTTTATGAAAAAAAAAAATGGCCATTAAGTTTGTGTATTTTTCTCTGTCAATGAAAATAGTTCCAGAAGAAACCAATCAAGTTTGAGAATCAAAACTGTTGCGCAATAATATATGAACATTACCAACATAAATGTTGCAAAAAATACTTTGTTCATTTGTGTCACTCAAAACTGCATGTCTTCTCTTTTTATTTTACATGAATTTATATTTGTTAACTATTATTCAAAAGTGTCATTTATGTGTTATAATGCTCTGCATATAATCTTCTCAGGAACTCATCTGTGCTCCTCACCAACCCAGTCTTGACCTTCCAGCTTTCAAACAGTGAGGCACAAGCACTTTATTTTTGAGCCACATTAACCCACACAGCTGGTCGCTTCAGCACCTCATTGGACTCATGGGTACCGTACTATCCCTTTCGCCGGGTCCTCGAAAACCTGGTTATTATGACGACCGGCCTGGTTCTCTAAGCCATTACCCAAGCCTGAGCAGCCGCTCGCTGAACACTCAAAAGGACCGTAACCTCAAACGCGGCCATTCCATTTTCCTCCCTGCTCTCACCTGGAAACGACTGGTGGCCTCCACCAAGAAGCGGGGTGAGTCCAAAAAAGCCTATCCTGGAGGTCAGGGCGCCGTTGGGGCTCCTCTAAACAACAATAACATCTACCAAAAGGATCCGGTCTTGCACTTAAACCATGAAAATGTAAAGAAGTCTCTCTCCTGCGCCAATCTCACTAGCTATGAAGGTCCAGCGGGTCTTGGCCTGGGCCTGGGCTTGGGCTATGGAAAACCGCAGCAGATTTCCTCTGTTAAGAAGATTGCGCCTACTTGCACTTCCTCACCCAAGCGTGTGATCGTCCAGGCCTCGACTAGTGAGCTTCTTCGCTGCCTGGGCGAGTTTCTGTGTGGCCGCTGCTATCGGCTCAAGCACCTTTCCCCCGCAGATCCGGTTCTGTGGCTGCGCGCTGTGGACCGCTCACTCTTGCTCCAGGGCTGGCAGGACCAAGCCTTTGTGACCCCGGCCAACGTGGTGTTTGTGTACATGCTGTGCCGTGATGTGGTGGACGGCGACGTAGTGTCTTCAGAGCATGAGCTCCAAGCAATTCTACTAACCTGTCTTTACCTGTCCTACTCGTACATGGGGAATGAGATCTCGTACCCGCTCAAGCCCTTCCTGGTTGAGACGGCTAAAGAGGCATTCTGGGACCGTTGTCTGGCCATTATCGACGTCACCAGTGCCAAGATGCTGCGCATCAACGCAGACCCTCATTTCTTCACGCAGATCTTTGCCGATCTGAAGAGCGAAGGCGGTTGCGCTTTGCAGGATTACGCTAGAGTTCTGGATCGGTGAAAAGAGGACAAGGCAGATTTTCTCTGTCAGCATCCGCCACCATTATTCTCTCCCCGTCACATAACAATGGGACTCACTTTTACTGCAAATTCTGCAAGAAACAGAAAGATGCAACATATTCCTGCTGAAAAGACTAGCTTAGACCTGTATAAATGTCCAGGCTGGTTTATGTTAGTTGGGTGCTGGTCTAGCTGGTCATCTGCACAGTCTTTTGGTGGTTACATTAGTTAAGAAACATGCTGATGACCATCTGTGATGGTCTTTTCAGCAGAAGTATATGGAAACTGCATAAAAATAACAAAACACTCTTAAAATCGAAGGTTCTTTGTTGGCATTGATGGTTCCATGAACAACCTTTAACATCCACAGTGCATTTCCATTACACAAAAGGTTCTTTAAATTGAAAAAAGTTTCTGTTGATTATTAAAATGTTCTTCACAAAAAAAAAAAAACATGGTGCTTTTAAGAACTGTTCACTGAAAGGTTCTTTGAGGAACCAAAAATGCTTCTTCTATGGCATCACTTCTAAAACTCTCTTTTGGAACCTTTATTTACACAAAGGCTTTTCCCAAAGTATTTCTTTCTCAACTCCCTCTTATTATAGTCATAATTTATGGATGAAAATCAAAAGGAAGTTACTCCAACTGTCCATCCACACATTAAGTTTGTTAGTTGCTGTTGTCAAAACCAACCTTTTTCAGAAGTAGTTACGATTCCTTTGCTAGATCTTTCGCTTCCTCTACCTTTTCAACATCTAGTCTAAGAGAAACTGCAACAGAAACCATCCAACAAAGAACATTTTTAGTGGGAGCAAACGGTGAGCATCAACAGCTGTTGGTTATCCTGTTGTCCTTCCTTTATTCCATGTGCTGGACGTTATGGCACCAGCTGCAAAGGCATTAACTAGATTAACAGATTAGTGTCACACACACACTGAGGCACATTCAATGCCTCTCCTTGCTTACTAGCTCTATAGGTTGAATGGCTAATCTATGTAGGCCATACACACTAGTATATGTTGTGTCTTGGCATCTACATAGCAGTGGCGTCAGTGAAAATTTGTTTCAGGTTTGAATGAGTCTATAAGAGTATGTCCTATCCCTCTAAATCAAGAACGATATGAACTAAGAGTTCATCCAGGCGGATTCTCTAAAGAAAGATTTGCTAGTGTCTGCATCTTCTCTCTTTAGAGTTTTTCAGTGTCTTTGAAATATCAGATTTCTGTGCTCTAAGGATAACGTGAAATCAAAATTGACCCTGTTTACTTCCCTAACATACACTCCTGGTCTTATTTTTGTGTGATTCATCAGTGCACATTATTCCTACATCCCAAAAATGTTTGTAATCGTCCATCAAAACCACCTCTGCCACTGAAGCAACTTGCAAAAATGATAAAACATGTAATAGATAAAACATGCATATTGACAGTCATGATTGCATATGCAGATACAACAGATGCCATCCTCTCTGGGTCAGGGTTTCAGGTGTCGGCGCTCAGACACAGAAGAGCAGGGACAGCAGCATGTGGCACGGCAAGCACTCGTTAATCTTATTGTAGTGTTTTAAGGTAGGGTCATGGGTGCCATACTCCAACTCCCACGCAAAAGCCGACTTTAAATGCATACTTCAGCCCATGCATGCTCTAATATATGAGCACATGGTCACTCAAACAACCTGTAACCACTATGCATATATTTCACTGATATACATGCATATGCACCTTCTCCCACACGCTGAAGCAATAATCTGCTCTTGATCCTTACCAGCAATTGGGCAGAGTTAGCTGAAAATGCCACAATAACAAAATATCATTCAGATCAGAAGAGATTTCTCTTCTTGAAACGAACAAAAAAGACATATCTTGCATTTTGTCAGCTGTAACATGTAACAAACATGGCAAACAGAACAGTGAACTTTACACTAGTACTTACAGTATATACTTCCTTAATTGTGGGGGATTGGCAGAAAAAAACAAGGTTTCACTTTAAAATGGTTTACTCTAGTGAAAAAGAAGTGTGCTTAACTGTATTGAATGTACACTTGTACTTCACATCTAAAAAGTTTATATTTTTTTTTAAATGTTTTTGCAGATAATATAATATTAATGGTATAAAAGGCCACTTAAGTGTACTTAAAGAGAATACACTTTCATAACATACTTTGGTTAAACTTTATTTTAAGGTGTCAGTATTGTGCAATTATACATTTAGGTACTCAGTAATAATAATTAACCACATGCACAGGGTTAGGATGAGGGTTTGGTTTAGGGTTATTTGCATGTAATTATTCTTAATCCCTAGTTACTACTACAGTAAATACATGTAAAATGTGTAACAGTGACACTGTAAAATAAAGTGATACCCATACTTTCTTAACACACTTAAGTACACTTTTACATAGTTCATTTAGTTATAAAGTATAAAGTATATTTTAAATCATTTTGTTTTAATAATCTGTCATGCTTTAAAGAAGTACATTTCTGTAATGTATTCAAATATGTTTAAGTGCATGACAAGTACATAGAAGTTTATGACAAGTACACTTTGTATTATGGTTAAAGAATACTACCAAATGTACTGACAAGCATTTATGAAACTTGTGTATTTAAATATATATTTGTTATATATTACATAATACATGTTAAACTATAATACATTTTTAATTGAATATGCTAAAGTATACTTCTTTTTCACCAGGGTAGAGACCCCATAAAATCCAGATTGCTTTTATTCCATGTTTGTTAGCTTTGAAGCATCTATAAGCTAATGTTCTCCAACGGGCAAAATAACTTTTAGCAGATGAGCAAATTTATGTTTTGTGTGTATTTGCATCTTATAATACTATAGGAAGACACAGACATTAAGAGAACACAATTTGAAATATGACCACGTACACTTTAAGCATGAGTTGTTTTCTTCAATTTGCAGCGGTCTTAATTTGTGACCCCACCGGCTGCTTTGTGGTCACAGTAATTATTCTCTGCTAAACACAGTCGCATAGAGGAAGAGATACAAACCTACAGAGAGTACAGAGAGTTGATGTATCTACAGATCTCCATATCCATTTCAGCCTCAGGGGATGATGTTATTTACAGAAACTTGTGGCCATAGACAGAATATTGGCATACTAAAGGGTGTAAATATCCCTCCTGATCCGCTGTGATTCCCCCATCCTTCTCTCCTTTCACAAACACATCACTTGTGTTCTTCACCCTGGTTAAAGTGATTTAGTTCGCCCTCATTGTGTACAGAAAGCGTTGACAGAGCGCCGTTGTTGCATAGCTAGCGTGCGCAGCCTTAGCAATGGGCTTGTGCGATGTGGAGTTGCCTGCTGTGTTTCCAACTCGGGCTGTTTGCACTCACACTCTCGTGTCTGGCTCGCCTCCTGGAACTCTTTCTCCATTGATTCCCTCTCATGTGTACAGAAGCTCTGGGATTTCTCTGGAATATTTGCTGCATTCAAGTTCGCTGGGGAATTCCTCATTATGAAGTCTTAATTATGACACGATGTACATTCAAGTTATTTTGGTTAGAATAAAATGGATGTGTTACGTATATTTATTTCCTTTTTTTTTTTCACTTCCTGACGATATAAAGGAAGCACAAAGTGTGTAACCCATTGGCTTCATTGCTAATCCTCATCATTATTACACAAAATGCATAAACACTAAATTGTATAGCTAACCATGATTCCTTTATCGATTCAACCCAACTTGGAAAGCAATAGGTTTCTACTCATAATTACGACATTGTAATGGCGTCCCAGTGAGCTGGTTTGAAGGCAGCAAGTTTTCTAGTTTCCATACTGGCTTGAATGGTGATAAATATTTCTGATGTGAAACGTTTGTGCCTTGATCTGGATATAGACTGTCTACCTAAATATGAGTGATGTTGAATATCGCTCACACATAAACACAAGACAGCAACCCAAGGAAAGCCATGGCTCAAAAAAAGGATTGATTATAGACACAGAAACTTTAATTTACTCAGGCTAGAATAATCATATCTCATGAGCCATTTTCCACTCCATCAATGCTACTGTTTGGCAGAATCATTTCTTCTGCTGCCAGTCAATCAAATGTACCTGAAACAGCGTGCAAACAACCTTTGAAGGACGTGCTTGCACAAACGTCCTCATTACACCTCAATCTGCTGTACGTGGAGATTTCTAATGTGACAAAGAACACAGAGACCTCAAATCTCTATGGATTTTCCAATGAAGAAACTTGTCATTCGACAGACAGAAATTTGTGGATGGGATGAGTGGCGTGTGATTTTCAGGACTACTGAATTAAGATACTACAACATATGACTCTTTATTTGGACACTCAGGATCTGGATGTTAAGTAGGCTTCGCCATTACTCTATGAGTTATGGCTACTTTATCAATGTTTTCTATGCTGCTAAATGTATGTAGAATACAAAAGGAACGTCTCACTGCAGAGACAGAAGCATAACCAGTGTGTAAATATGTTGCTTGCATCAATGTGAAATTACTGAAAAACTGCATGTATATCATTCAGGAATTGCTGCTGTGGTGGTGTACATGTCAACTTGACTCTTTTTTTAATGAATTGTCTTTTTTCAGTTTGTATTTCATTTGAAGGTTAAAAGGAAATTCTAGAAAGTTTTGTTTTGTTTTTTTATTGTAATGATAATTATTATTTTTACTGAAAAAGATCCTATCAGCTCATCCCAGGTTTGGGAAAACTTATGTCAACAGTATTAGAATGTTAATTTCAGACTTCTGTTTGCATTGTCGTTTTTTGATGTGGTTGTTTCGGTGACAGCTTGTTCTGTGCACTTTGGCAATTATACTGGGTACCTTTGCTCTGAATACTTATATTTATAAAACTCCAGCTTTGATAGTGGTAAAGTCATCATACACTCCACAGCCTGGGCTGTTGAAATGTGAGGAGAAGAGAGTCAGACAAACATAGCCAAACAGGAAGTGACAAACATTTTGCTGTTGTCGTTTCCTCTGTGGCTATCATAAAAGAGAGACTAACACATGTGTTAAAGCTGCTCTGTGTAACTTCTGCATCAATCTCCACCAATGGAATTACAAAAATATCTGCCATTGGTCAGACAAACACCTAACCATTGGCACTATTGGTTAAGTCAATGTTACTTTGTCATCAAGCTCGACAATGTTTGCACTCTTTAGGGGAAACGGCTTGCACATTAAACTAAATACACACATCAGCTTTAACTAATTCATCAGAAAGATGGTGACGCAGTCTCAACAATCATCTCTCCACCCATGTCTTCATCTCTATATTTAGCACAAATGGTATTCTGGTCTTGGGAGACATCAATTTATTTCTACTATCTATCGGCTTTCTTTGACATCTTCAAACAGACAAACAAGATGCTGTGCCATAAAGGCCTTTGTTGGAGGCCTTTCAAAGAGCAAGCCTCTCTGGACTTTAGTTATGTTGCTCCTGAACTCTCCTTCATAAAACACCATCAGCCTTGGTGGAGCTCTTTTTGGCACAGCACAGTGCAGAGAGTTTTGAGCTTTTTCCTCTGGTAGAACACATGCATATATTGTAGCTCACAGAGTGATGCTGTTGTTGTTTAGAAAACTTAAAAAAAAAAAAAAAGTACAAAATGTGACTTCTGATGGTGGAATTTCTTTTTCAGTTTGATTATAATTATTTAATAAAGTATTCAAATGATATTTTGTCCCTGTCTTGATGCTGAATAAATCTCATGAAACTGTCAAACATTATATTTCACCTCAAAACCGAAAGAAACAAGAAAATGTATTTTGCATAAAGAATATTAAGTCTGTTTTTATTCATCTTTTTTTGCATCATAACATTTTCATGACAATAAAGCTAATTTCTTCTCACATGAAAAATAATGATTACAATAAAACATATTTTAGTGCTGATGTCAAATCGCTTTAATTGTGATTAATCGCATTAACATAAATTTATATATATATATATATACGCAATATATCTATCTATATACTGTATATACACAGAAACTTTTATATTAGAGGCGATTAATTGCTATTTAATGGATTTGACAGCACTAATTTATTTACATTGTAAAGTATTTATACATCATGGTAGCATATATTTAATAATTTATGCTTATTTAAATGAAAAGAGTGTATATACATAAGTTGAATACAAAAATATTTTATTACAGTGATGCAAATCTAATAAGAATCATTTATAGTAATATAAATACAATAAAATGAATCAAAATCAAGTCAAATGGCTGCAATGTCCTGTAATGAGAATCTAGGGCTTAAATGCACTAAATAGTCTTGAAAATGTTAGAATAGAAAAAAAGGTCTTTTTTCTCTATACAAGACGTAATTTCCTACTATTTTTAATTACTTTTAACTTTGAGGTTGTTGTGAGATGGGTTAAATGCTATACTTGCTGATGACATTGTTAGTGATAACAGTGTTTGGTCGAGCACAAGCATTTCTGTATTTTTTATGGCTGGTACATAAAAGCAAATTTATTACTAGTTTTCACAGACAGGCTATATTGTACACAGTAACAATTCAGTGCACCTGTTGGGTTTGTTTATTGTTCATTTTTGAAAGCTTTAACTTTGACTCTTCACGCCATGTGCAAGATACACAGCACTATTGTGTCCCTGCTACATATGATATACACAGCCCAGCCCAGCAGTCTGTGTAGTGAGTGTGTGCTGCCGTAAATCTCGTCTGAGAATGAAACCCCCCCGATTCACAGGGCCGCAGATGGTTATATATGAAGGGAGCTGCTCTGAATCAAAGCACGTCCCTCAGCAATCAGCTACTTCTTCACTGCCTTCTGATGTGGTTGAAAGTGCACTCCGATGGGGCTGGTCGGGCATGTTGGTTGCTAAGGCAATCACAATGTTTATTGCTCATACAGAATTATGGATTTGAACACACCCCTGATCCTGAGTATTAAACTGTGTTCATGAAGGATGAAGGATATCTCAAAACATCCTATAACCATCCAGACTACCATAGCAACCATTCAGAACATCCTAGCAACCACCAAGAACACTCTAACAAACCAACACCCTAACAACCACTCAGAACACACTAGGAACCATTTTGCATTGTCCTAACAACTATCAAGAACACCCTAGCAACCATTCAAAACATCCTAGCAACCACCCAGAAAACCTTTACCACCAAGAACACTTAGCAAACAAACACACTAGCAACCAATTAATAATGCCCTAGCATCCATCCAAAACACCCTGACAACAATTTAGCAATGCTCTAGCAACAACTCAGTACACTCTATAAACCATTCAACATCCAAGATCATAGCAATGCCCTAGCAACCACCCACAACACCCAAACAACCAATTACCAATGCCCTAACAACCATCTAGAACACCCTGGCAACCACCATGAACACTCTAGTAAACCAACATCTTAGCAACCAATTATCAATACCCTAACGTCCACCCAGGCAACAATTAACAGTGCCTTTGCAACCACATAGCAACATCCTAGCAACCATTCAGAACATACTAGAAACCAATTAGCAATGCCCTAGCACCCACCCAGAGCACCCTAGCAATTAATTAGCAATGCTCTAGCAACCACCTAGCATGCATTGGAAACATGCTGCAACCATGTAGAAAAACAAGGAGCACTCAAAACACCTTAGCAACTGCATAGCGACGTCCTACCAAACATTAGCAAGACATTAGCAACCATTCAGTACACCTAAAACACACAGAACACCCAAGCAACCACCTAGCAATGTCCTAGCAACACCCTAGAACATTCTAGCAACCACCTATCAATGCCATAGCAGCCACCCTGCACATATTGGAAACATGCATGTTGCAAAATATGGAGCACTCACTCTGCAACCGCATAGCAACACCCTGACAGTGTTGCAATTTCAGCACTTTTGGGGCAAACATCAAACACCACTTTTGTTTTCTTAATAAAATGTATATATAGATTTGTAGATATGTATATATAGATATGTATATATAGATAGTATATATTAGATTTTTATTACATCATTTCAGAAAATGTAAGAGTTTGTGGCAAGCAGGGTGGGCCAAGAGTCAAGGGAACGGAGCGAGGCACGTGGCCTGAGTGCTAATGAGCGTCAGCTGCATGCCACACCGGTCTCGAATCTCAAGGAGGAGCTCCAGAAGGATAAAAGGAGAAGTAACGACAGTGCAAGACGAGACGGGACCAGGCCTAGACTTTACATTGTGTTTTATTATGTTTATATGCGGCAGTTGTCCATGAGGGGCTTCTGATTTACTTTTGTTTTGTTATTTGTGTATTATTATTAAGTATTATTTTGAATGTTTGCCTCCTTCCCTTAACACAAACCTTGTTAACGAGGTAATAACTTAATCCAACCAAAAATGTATTTTCGAATATGTTTTGCATGAACTCTTGTAACAGAGGACGGCTAGTAAGATCTGTGCATGTAAACATCATTCCCTTGGCCTCAAGAGGTCAAGTAGAACCGGTTACACTCTACTTAGGATTTACTTAGGTTTTTTTTCACATTCATCATGTTTCTAAATTGCCCTAATTCCTCTGGTCATCACATGCATGCATGAGAGATTAAGAAGCGAATCTATAGCTCTCACCGAGGTCACAAATTCTGACTGGGTTCATAAAGGACTCCACAGAGAGAAGGAGGGCAGTGATGTGAACAGGATTGAGGTAGAACTGAAACACAGAATGAGGATTTTGTGCAGATGCTTGTTCTTTGGCTTCTACCATCACAAATCTCCCTGTCGTCCTGTGTCAGTGTCATCTTTTGTGTGATGGTGTATAGATGCTCTGACACTAGGTCTTTCTTTTTATCCACCGACAGATAAATCTTTTTATTTTTACAGTCCTTGAGGCTCCTAAACAGACGTGTAGACAATAGACATCTGTTAACCTGTCTTTGTTTTTCTTGCTTTTGATTTTTGTTTTGCTCTAGTGGTTGATATCGTGAAAGAAAATTATGAATCTTTGTATTTTCACAAAAAGATGAAGGTGAGAGAATAGAGACATATTTTTTAATTCAATTTAAAACCCAAAGACCTTCAAAAACACACAAGTCAATGTGAAACTAAAATAAACCCTATTAGCTTTCTGAAAAGACATTCCTGATGTTTATTGTGAATTATTTATCAGTTCATCTAACAGATTCGCCTGCTAATTCAAAGTAGCAAAATAAACTTTGCCATCAAAATGGAATTACTTGTTCTGCCTTTGAAACTTCCCTTTTCAGGTAAGCAGTTGTTTTTTTACTAAACAAAAAGATTTCACTTTGGTCTGCACTTTGCCTCTTCTCCATTTCTCACACTCGGAGCACATGGAATGTGAATTGCTGTGCTGTCAAGCTTTATATTATTCAGCACTGGGTCATATCCAAAGGGACTTCAGGTGAAATGAGCAGTAATGTTCTATAAGTGAACAAGCAACATTTATCTAGAAACTTAGTTCCACTGTCTATCCAACCCAATCTCACAAGGAAATGCAACTATTTTACGAGGTGGCAATTTCGTATGAATCTATATAATGGGAACCGTTCGAAAATGTAAGATTTTTAGAAAAAAGTAAACATGAACGTCCTCCCTCATGAAACCCCACCCCTAAACCCAACCACCTCCGGGGTTTAAGCAGATTGTATGGAAAAGTACGAATGAGATCCTACGAATTCATACGAAGAAGCCACAAATTCATGAAAACGTAAAATTGTTAATGTAGATAGTACCATTAGATACTGTTGGTCTACTTCATATTTACCTCACAACCAAGATGACTGAACTGACTGAACTGTAACTGTAGTAACAAAAGCAAGCTAGTAAGAGGTATGCGTGTAAACCTCACTCCCCTGGCCTCAAACGGGGCATTAATGACTGAAGCTAGAGACTGCTAGCATCCTTGTTAGTGTGCCAGTCTTCCATGCCAGAGACCCAGGTTTAAAACCCACTCAGAGTGGGTTGACGAGGACAAGTTACATTTGGTGCCATGACCCGGTTGGGAGTGAGGTTTGTGAGCTAGTAAGAGCTATATGAGTAAACGTCACTCCCCTGGCCTCAATAAGTGTGCTAGAGTCTGTTAGCGTGCCCGCCTTCCATGCCAGAGACCCTAGTTAAAATCCTGCTTGGAGTGGGTTGAGTAGGATCAGGTACATTTGGTGCCGTGACCCGCATGGGAGTAAGGTTTGTGAGTTAGTAAGAGCTGTGTGAGTAAACCTCACTCCCCTGGTCTCAAGAGACACATTAAAGACTGCACTCTTTAGTGTCCTTGTTAGCGTGCACGCCTCCCATGCAGAATACATTGGTTCGAATCCTGCTCGTAATCACATAGAGAAGGATGTGATTATGGTCACTTGTTGACTGCTCTGATTTACTATCAGCTCCAATTCATCATTTCAAAAGAATATCACGTTAATAATTAGTTGAGTTTGGTTAAAAACATTCAAGATTTTACATAATAGGGACAAAAGAGACAAAAGTGGAAAAAGTGTAATGTACACTGCTGTTCAAAAGTTTGGGGTTTTATTGTTTACAAAAAGCAGCCTCCTATGCTCACCAAAGCCGAAATTATTTTATCTAAAATACAGTAAAACCATAATATTTTTAAATATATTATTACAGTTTTAAACTGTTTTCTTTTGTAATATATTATAAAATGTAATTTATTCATGTAATAGCAAAGCTGTGTATTCAGCAGTCATTACTCCAGTCTTCAGTGTCACATGATCCTTCGAAAAATCATTCTAAAATGTGATTTTCTGCTCAAGAAACATTCCTTATTATTATAAATGTTGAAAACAGTTGTCCTACTTAATATTTTTGTGGAGACCATGATACATTTTTTCCCCAGTATTCTTTGAATGTTCAAAAGAACAGCAAATAAAAATCTTTTGCAGCATTATATTTTATAAACTTCTTAAAAAAACTACAACTTTACTGACTTCAAACCTTTTACCGATAGTACTTCCATTCTCTGTCTCTATTGGAACCAGTAAATTACTCACATTAGCTGAGGTCACATTAACAGAAATGTTCTCAAGTGCTCTCTTTATGGTTTGAAAGTACAGTGAAGTGTTTCCCTGTTGCCATGCTCTTGATTAGCCGACATTTGTCCAAATGGCTTGTTCAGTTGAAGTGAACATGCATGCAACTCTCTTGTAATCACAGTAATCTGGAACATGTGACCTGTGCTCAGCACATGAAGCATGGGTGAGAGCAAACAGTCAAATCTAATCAAAAGATTTGGAGCGGCTTGTGCTAGCTTGTTTATATTTTATTATATTGCTAAATAATAAAATACTATATGACAAATTATTTTATTTTACAGATTATTTTTTTCACCAGCACAATAGGGTGTTGTAGGAGATTTCAAAGGTGTCTGAATATTATTCAATTTGGGTGCAGTTTTCATTTAAAAAGAGGACAAGGATCATGAACGACAAGACTTCTTGCCATAAGCGACGCTGAGTCCCACAGATGGGTTTAAATCTCCATGTCAGTCCACCAGAAGAACAAGGGCTCTTTTATCGATTAGAACGGAGCCCTGTCACTCAGCGAGCCATATGATTGGACGAGCTGTCACAGATACAAATGGTAGATTGGTGGAAGGGTCACTGTGGAAAATGGACCATTGTTGGAAGTTTTGATCAAGAGCGAGTGATCACAGAGTTCATCTCCACAGCTGCACAATGATTGGATGAGCCTTAATCCAATTGGCCGAGTGACATGGGCAAAACTAAAAAGTAGAAATCCTACCTGAGAGCCTTGCTTCATTTTTGAAGTATATCCATAAAAATTAAGAATGGATATTAAGCTGTGTCAGAAAAGGTATATTAAAGAGAATCTATTGTGCTTTTTTACTCATTCAACTTTCTTTAGTGTGTAAAATGTTGTTATTTTAGCATGAAAAAGGTTTCCAAAGTAACAAAGCACAAAGTCCACTCCAAAAGTAGACCAATCAGAGCACAATGCGCTCTTTAAAAGGAGGGGCTTCATAGAGACAGAAACTAAACAGAGCGTTAATGACAGACTGAGAAGAGAGGTGCTGCAATAATGTGAAATATGTAAAAAAAAAATAGTGTTTTTTTTAACATTCAAGCATGAATGATTCCTAGTAGACCGCAAAAACAAAATCAATATTTGACACATTTTACCTTAAAAAACTAATTTAGGAGGGACAGGCCTACAGGTTACATTCACATTTGTGAATGAAAAGCATGCATTAGGCCACGGTGACAAACTTCATAACAAGCTCCCACGTGCCAGATGAATCCGGTGACCCAGTCAGCTTCAAACCTGATTCAGAGTTATATTAGCTTTCAATGAAACTCAGTTTGCTGCCATGTGGTGGGGTTGAGGGCGGGTGTTGTTGTCAGGGGAATAGTTATTTTTGCCTGTGACTCGATTTGCTCTAGAAACATGACTAATGAGATTGAGGAAAACAAACTTGGTCACAGAATGGCATTGGTGCAGAGCTTACTGACCTAATAAGCTTCCAAGACCCTTCGTTTTAGACTTTAGACTTCGCTTTAGACTTTTTCAGACATTGATAGTTCCTGATTGACCTGGTCTTGAGTACTTTTCTACACTCTTAAGGCTTCTTCAGTGGCTCTTTGGAACGGCAACCACATACTTTAATCAAAAATTTTACATCAGAGTATTGATCATTGGATTCTTTAAAGTACTATTTTTTCCAAAAACAGTTCCTTGTCAAAGTTCTTTGACATCAGGCCGCAAAGACCTGCCCCCTTTAGTTACTGTTGCTATGTCCGACAAGCCATGTGCTCTCATGCCACACATGTTCTCACAGTGAAAAATACATCGCGGAGCAAAGAGGATACTGACAACTTATGAAACAGCTTCATATTTAAAATATTGTAATTTTTTTAGAAGTTTAAACAATAAATACCGTATAGTGGCTCTTTAATGTGTCGTGACAGATCGCTGTAGCTCCTTCAAGCGGCTCGTGAACCGATCATCTCTTCATACTAGTTCATTTATAGCATCAAATAATCATGAATGGACATCAGAAGGAATGTTGTTTCAAGAGCGGAAAGACGTGAGTACACACAATTTTTCAAGTTCAAGTTCACCAACGTTAATCTACAAACTCCCCTGATTGCTAGTCAGACAAAATGGTGGGTTATGATTGGTCAATCAAACTGCTGGCGAAGGGTCAATTTCTAAATTAAAATCAAGGCAAAAATATCATTTGAAATCATTTTAGATATAAAAGAGAATTCCATTGCTTGGTGTTTCGTGTCAAATACCCAAAAAGAAAACTGACAACTAGAGTAAAGGGTGTGAAAAATACATTTTTAGACATTCAATAACCAATGATGCTCATGATACATTGAGAAATAAACAGAGTTCAGTGTCAAAAGACAGACAGGTGCATGCAAAGTAGCATAAAAAAAATCACAAAGACAAAAAAATGAAACGTCAAAATCACAAAGACAAAAAAAAAAAGAAAACACGGGTTGTCAAAATGGATGAAAGGATGCGCACAGCAGGGGAGTGGAAAGCAGGAAATAGAAAACAGAGTGACAGTTGGCAACCTGTCACTATTGAGAATCTTCAGTGCCGAGATGTAAATGCAAACACACACACACACACACACACACACACTTATTTATACTACTCTGTGGGGTCCAAATGACCTCACTAAGATAATAAGATGAGGAATTTACGATATTGTGTGTCTTAAAAATTATATATAAGAATGTATCACAAAATCACTGTATGCATGGCCCTACCCTATACTATACTATAATCTAAACCTATATCCGTCACAGGAACCTAACGTAATTTTAACATTCTTTTATATATAAATTAATTTGGAAATATGAAAGTATTATTATTTTTTTTTAAATACAATTATACTAAATAAGAAACGTAAATGTTTTGGAAAAAAAAGTAAATGTCTTGATGAATAATCATTCATTTATTCATTCGATTCATTCAAAAGACTGGATTCGTTCATGAGCGAAGTAAATAAATCGTTCTCTTCAGGCATCTTGAACTACACAGACCGATCACATGAATGACAACAAAGTAGCAAAGTATCGCGAGAGCGATTAGAAAGCAGACGGCTCCGTATGCTTTTGAATCACTCTCGCGGTACTTTGATATCATACACCGATCAGTCTGTGTAGCGCCGCTTCAAGATCAAACAAGTCTTTAATGAATGGTCCGCTGAATCATTGATTTCACTCGGTTCTTTCAGAACGCAGATTCAGAAATGATACACTCCTGTGCATTGCGCGGAGACATTTTCATTGGCAAATTTAACAAAAGAGACAATATTTTGATAAAACAACACAATATTAACTTCTTATTTACTGAACTATTATATAAAATCAGTATTGCCTTTGCACTTGTTATATAGGATATGGGACAAAACAGAACTCGTGTAACATTGCACTCGTTATTGTGTGACATTGCTTAACTCATATGATCTACAGGGGTATTTTTGCCCCCATATCTTTAATTTTAGGGACTTTCTGACTGAATCTATAGGCTTCATCGCGCAGTGAGATGTTGCCCTGCATCATATTCATCATCAATCAACTGCATGAAATGTCAGATGAACTACATAGTTGTGGGGCGGGGCAAATGCGTTAATTGACCCTTCACAAACAGTTTGATTGACAGGCGATCTGATCAATCATAATCCTCAATCCGCCATTTTGTCCGACAAAGCAGTCAGGGGAGTTAGTAGATTAACATTGGTGAACTTGAACTTCATAAATGATGTGTACTCATGTCTTTGTGCACTTGAAACAACATTCCTTCTGATGTCCATTCATGTTTATTTGATACTATAAATTAACTACTATGAAGAGATGGTTGATTCACGAGCCGCTTGAAGGAGCTACAGCGATCTGTCATGACACTTTAAAGAGCAACTATTCGGTACTTATTCTTTAAACTTCCTCAAAAAAATCATGATGTGTGGCATGAGAGCGCATGGCTTGTTGGACAAAGCAACAGTAACTAAAGGGGGCGGGTCTTTGCGAAGGGTCAGTTGTTTTATGCATGGGGTCTTTCCATAGACATAGGGATTTTTATAATGTACAAACTATACATTCTATTCCCTAACCCTGAATCTACCTATCACACAAAACTCTACATTTTTACATTTTCAAAAAACATCACAAGCTGTTTTCCTCATGGGGACCAAGATATGTCCTCAATGATTGACATTTTGTCCCCATAAAGTAGGGTTTACCTACGTTTAACAAACAAAAAACAATGCCTGCAAAGCCAAAAACCACACAAGGATTGCATGTAGCATTTAATGTAACAGTATCATAAGGCCCTCGAATTATTTGATTACAGTGTACTTGCTGTAATTTAAAGATTACATTTGACAAATTTGAACAAGCATTAAAAACACTCCTGAGTATACATTGCTGCTACAGCACAGTAACAATTGTACGGTTCGATCTGAGGTGCTGTAGACCTTGGTTAAATACATCTGTGTACCATGAAACTCAAAGCACTAAGACATGAAAATACTCTTGGTTACATCTCCACAGCTAAAATGTACACCCTGTCCCTGAGGAAAAAAAATAAAGTCATAAACATAAAAATATACTCTACTATGAAAAGTGCAAAGGCCATATCAATATTACGTTCCCTCTGAAATGCATAAATAATAAAATAGCATTATAACATGAACCACCAAAATTAAAAAAACATAACACTTTCTGAATAATTCATGTGCAAAAATAAAAATAGAGGAGGGACGGCAGAATAACAGCGGATCAGCGCAATCATTTATGCTGCGTATAGTCTTTTCAATACATGATATACACACTAACACTAATTAGTTTAGACATTTCTTCTGTTGCAGTGCCGCAGTGACGGGATGACATATTTTTGTAGGCTAAAACCTTTAAACAAATTGCATTTTAGCACTTCAGATTATATCGTTCTGAAATTTTTGGTTAAATGCCAGAAAAAAGGTCTGTGGTGAACACAAGCTCAAGATATTTTCACATTTTATTCTACAACTTAAAATAGATTTTTTTAAAATCTTAAAACAGTCAGTTGCGAACAAGTGTTTTAATGGGACTACAGTGATTGTCTGGGACATTAAACGTCATCACACCGAACAGATAAACTCATCTACTCACTAGTCTGCTTTCACAGCCTTGTTGTGTTTATAATCTTCTTGCTATTTAAACTTAACCTTTCAGGGAAACTGAAAATGAAGACTAAACGAGTTGACTGAAGCTTAATGGTGGTGATGTTAAAGTCATGCAACTGTGTTGTAGTTCGTTTATACAATACATTTAGCTGCATTCAGGCTTCAAAATTAATAATCTTGTGTTCATTTGTGTAGATTATCATGATGTACAAAACGAGCAAGAATCAAAAACTTTTGTTGGTCACTGAGCTTATTTTCTGCAATAATCCAAAGGCCAATGTAAAAATCCTATTGGGTGTTTGTCGAGGGAACAAGGGTGATATTTGTCACTGCAGCACTCTATTAAAACAACAAAGTGCATTGCTTATTATGGTGAAAAAATAAGAAATTCTCTTCCACTTATATACAGAAATATTCAGTGCCTGTTTGATATGATCGGGAATGTCTGCAAGTTATGGCCCCATCTCTAAGAGAATGGGTAAATACTGTTTTATGTCATGTCCTGTGAAGCCTTGGCATTACTGATGGGGCAGCAGTAAGGTGAATCCTGCTCGACTCTTCTTGAAGTCTGCGATGCTCTGACCGGGTTTGGTCTCTATGGTGATACTCTTAGGTTTGCCACTCATGTGTACCTGGACTGCTGTGGAGCACACTTTCACTGGCAGAGGAGTGTTCTTCACTCTGGAATAAACAGATGACATGACATAATTACTCTTGATTCCAGACAATGCAGCTGAATACATCCCAAAAATAGCTTGTGACAGCTCGCACAGCTCCCTGTGGCCTATAAAAAGCAGTCAGTGCTTTGCACTCGCTTTGCACTCAGTTGTGATTCTGCTTTGTTTTTAGTGGTTCATGAAGAGAATCCAATGTAGGAGCTTTAATATAGGTCAGTGTGATGTTGCACAGCTATACAGAGACAGTGACTCAGCCCTGCCACATTAAACAATAAACCAAATCATCATTCTAGATGCCTTAATAAAATGGGCTCTGATTAATTAGTGGTAGATTTGGGATTTTATCACACCTCTAACCCCACGTTACATATGACAATTACGTTTTAAACTTTGTTACATACACAACCATTCAAAAGTTTTGTGTTGGTAAGATATAAAAATAAATGATTTATCTCTCATCAATGTTGCATTTATTTAGTCAAAAATGCAGTAAAAATAGTAATACTGTAAAATATTATTACAATTTAAAATAACAGCATTTATTTTAAATAGAAATCTTTTGTAACACTGTAAGTGTCTTCAGTTTAACGTGTTAATGTGTTCATGCTGAATACAAGTATTTCTTTCACTACAACTCTCTGAGTGTTTGGCATGGTAATCGATATGACAATGTTGATATGTTTGGTCTTGGCAGAATAGATCTGCTACACTGCTGCTGCTGTTATTGCTTCTGCTGCAGAGTAAGTGGGACTAATGCCAATACATACACAACACACTGCTGTGAACACGTAAGAGATGCTGGTGCTGTACAATATAGCATACATGACTTATCCACAACAGATCTAAACAGGTGGAGCTGGGGAAGGTGGAGGGTTTCTGAAAGCGTGCTGCACTGCTACAGCAAATGCTGACCAAATATTTGAAGGTTGAGCAGCAAGCTCATTGGCTACTGATACAGCAGGAACCAATCAGCTGCACCCTATAGAGAATGATGTGATTGTAAGCGGATTGAGTTAAGGACCTATTAGCTTGTGCCATCAAGAGTTTCATGACAGAACTTTGTATATATTTCTTTCAAAAAAAAAAGAAAAAGCTGACCCCAAATTTTTGAATGGTAGTGTCCTGAAAATAATCCTTCAATGTACAATTTTAAATCATTCTTTAAACCATGCTTGTTTTTTGACAACCAGAATATTTGGTCTGTAGAATTAACTTCTTATGCTCTGACAAAATGGTGAATAATAATGTATGCAATCCAAAAAGGTTTCACTTTATTTTGATGGTCTTTTTAACACATTCTGTTGACTATAATGTTGCACCTACATGTCTACTAACTCTCATTAGAGTGTTAGTAGAGAATTAGTAGACTGGTAGGGTTAGAATAAGTTGACATTTACTTGCAATGTTACTTATAGTCAGTAAAATGTCTGTTGGGTGAACATCAAAATAAAGAGTTAGCAGATATTATGCAGACAGTCAGTAGACATTTAGTTGCAAAGTTACTTATAGTCAACAGAATTTTGAAAAAAAAAAGCTAAAGTATATGTATTGTAGGTAGTTACACCTAAAACTTTGTTTTAAACACATGCAGGATTTATCAGCCTATTATATAAGTGTTTCAGAGGCAGTAAAGTGGGGCTCAAAAAGTCCCATTTGATGGAGTCAAAAATAATGTCCTATGTAGGACAGAAAAGATGAGAAGGGACACCTCTGCTGTCTGATCCTGTCCCTGTTCCCTAAATGCATAGTCCTCTTACGTCCTCAGAGTATTTATACATTATCACCAACTCTCAGAGTGAAAAGACAACTGTGTCACATAAAGTCTATTTTATTCAGAGGTCTATGAAACACAAATGAAATTGTACATAAATGCACATCTGTTTAATATAGTAGATTTTTAAGGGGCCATATTTCACTCATTTCATTTTTCCACTTACTTTCCAAGTTCACTTATAAGTTCATGTTTATTTTTTTATTTTTTGCACCCATGTTGATGCTCTGATCTTAGGCTGTTTTTGATATTGTACCTTTAATACTTCAATAAGTAAATGACCTATCCTATTGTACTGGTGTAGTTTTTTTTTTTTAAATTGTACTGATCCCAAATTTTGAACAGCACTGTACCATAACCATGATGATTTTTGAATTACTCAATTTTTTGCAACATAACATTACATTTTTTTGCACACAAGATAAAAAAAAAAATTCATTATATGCTTTCTTTTAAAAAAAATGATTATATTTAGTTTTTGGTCTTTTTTAAAACATATATTCCTGGTTGGCACCTGCTATAGCATAAGGCAGAATCAGATGGTTTCTTTCCTTCCCACTGCAAATCATGGAGAGAATCACTCAAACTTTCTTCGTTAAGCCGTCCAACAGGTGGGCGGCAGTACGCCATGAAAAAAGCCGGTTGTGGGTCATGCAACTTCTCACTTCTCTTGTTCCCTTTCCACTCAGCTGTTCCCATCAGGGCTCAAAGCCATGGTCCGCACCCACCCATCAACCCACTGACCTGCTGATTCTCCAACTCACCAAAAGAAGGTCAGTGAAACATGGTACTGGAGGGCATTAACTGCTATGATCTATGTTAAGATTTAAGGTTAAAGTAACAGTTTACCCCCCACTCCAAAAATGAAAACTGCGTCATCATTCTGTCATGAAGAAAAGCTGTGTTTGAATAGAAAAGCTGTATTAAGAGTCATAGGGCGAGACTTATTAACTGCTTGCACCAGCACAAACCCTCTTTTGGTGTTAAAAAACTACTGTCAGTATTCACTAAAGATGTGGAGTGAAAAATGATCTATTATCTTAAAAAAATGATCTAAAGACACGGATAGTTATTTAGTGCATATGCATTTGTAGGAGTTTGCCTTTCAGACTTATGGGAGGAGAGTATTTAAATAAATGAAGCAACATGATTTACTAAGGTGGTTTTCAATGTACTGGTATTTGTGCCATTTAACACAGAAAAAAGCATGGCTGCATCTGAAATTGCATACTTCCACATATAGTAGGCGAAATACAGTACGTGACATAAGTATGTCCGAATTCACAGCACTCATAAAAGAGTAGATAAAAAGTACCCGGATGATCTACTACGTCCGAGTAGATTCTGATGTGCTCATATAATGGACATTTTACTATCCCATGAAGCCACAGGAGAGGATTTGTGAATGGCATTAAAGCGCTGCAACTGACGCTTGTAGGCCACAGGGTAAAGATAGGATGGTGAATGTAGTATGTCTGGATTACATTCATACTTTTTTAACGCTTGCAAAGTAAGTGCTTATTCAAAATAGGTACCTACTTAAGACAGCATGTGATTTCGGAATAATGGAAATGAGCTGCTGTGTCTGTGTTCTTTAATTTGCAAATTGTCAGTAGACCACTTGTAGATCTTTCCACTTTCCACATTCAGAACTTGTAACTACAACATGTAAACTCGTAACTTTCTGAGAGCTACGACTTGTACAATGTGGCCACTTCAGATTTATGATGTGTTCATCTTGAAGCGGCAGTATTCAGACCGAACGGTGTATGACATCAAAGTACCGCAAGAGCGACTCGAAAGCATACAAGTTTTATTTATGGTAATTACAACATGTCGTGAATACAGCATTTTATGAGATTGCTCACGCTAATCTGCCCTGTTTAGTAAATCTGGCTATAAAAAGTATAGTTCCCGTCAGAATTTACTCACCTTCATGTCGTTTCAAACCCATAAGACTTTGGTTAATCTTCGAACACACAAATTAAGATGAAGAGTTTTTTTTGTTTTTGTTCATTTTGTCGAGTTTCTGCTGTAAAACGTGAACTTGCGATGCCTTAACAGTGGATAAAACCGGCTTTTCTGACAAAACATATTTAGGGTTCAGAATGTGTTAAATGTGGAGACCAGTTGACGCAGTACTTTTCGCTATTTCTCTAAAAACTTCCAAAAATGCTTCCAAAATGGTGCAGGTTTGTGGTTGAGATGACCTGTTTTTCCAGGGACGTGGCGTCCCAACCAATGAAAAGATGATGCAGTTGGGCTGCATTATTTATTGCCATGGAAACCATACGACAGAACTGGGACGCAGCAGCAACTCCGTATGGTTCTTGTGTGCCCCGCCTTCCTTCCCCCACGAGAAATTTCTTCTTTTATTCAGCGTTTGTGTCACATGTGACCGTACATCTCCATGTCCATTATAGTGAATCATTGACAACTCTGTTTTGGGCCATGCCTGAAAAACACACTTCATTACACATTCTAGTCCCTCACAGATACGTTATTCCTGCAAGCTCTTCCCTAAGAGTGGAAACCAACTCAAGAATACACACGCAACCCGCAGTCTGCATCCCTGGGGCTCGGCTGTCACTGCGCATAATTTTTGTTTACCATCACACCATGAGTTTGGGCCCCGGTGGGCTCAGACTGTGTGAGTTTGTTTGCAGACTCCTCCTAATGGCCTGTTGAGTACATCACCAGCAAAGTAACAATGTTCCCATGAAGATACGATGCTAAATTTTGCATTCTTTTTATTAAAAATATGTTTTTGTCCTTACACTGTTAAAAATAAAGATTCCAAAATCAGGTTTATGCAGATACGCCATAAAAGAACTATCTTTGGTTGCATAAAGGAACCATTTTTACAAGATTTTTACAATATCAAGAACCATTTGAACCAATAGAAAAGTTCCATGGATGTTAAATGTTCTTCATGGAACCACAGATGCCAAAAAAGTATGATGGCGAAATTATTTAGCAGAATTAGCAGCATTATATACAAGATATAAGTCTCTCAGTGAAAATGCATGTCACAAAAACACTGAGACAGTGTTTTAGTTTCTCATATTTTTGTTTTAGTGGCTTTATGTTATGAGCTTTTAAAGTTTTGGCGCACCATCAGTCACATCAGGCGGTTTACAGTCTTTTATAGTAAGCAGATTTTTTTTGGGCCATCACTCTTACTCATAATTAGGGTTAGTCATTTGAACAGTGAATATTGAAATTAAGACTTTTATTCAGCAAGGACACATTAAGTTGATCAAAAGTAACAGTGAAGACATTTTGAATATAACAAAAGATTTCTATTTCAAAGAATCCCTAAAAAAGGTTTCACTGTTTCCACAAAAAACATTAAGCAGGACAACTGTTTTGAAGATTGATCATTTTAAGAAATGTTTCTTGAGCAGAAAATCAGAGTATTAGAATTATTTCTGAAAGATCATGTGACACTGAAGGCTGGAGTAATGATGCTGAAAATTCAGCTTTGCAATCAGAGGATTTTAAACCACAATAATATTTTTCAGTTTTTACTTCATTTATGATAAAATGAATGCAGCCTCAGTTAGCATCAGAGACTTCTTACCAATGACAAACGTTTGAACTGTAGTGTAAATATTATATTCAAAAATGTCTGCTGGTGAAGGCTAACTATGATTCTGCACTTTTTTTTAATTGTATTTTTAAGGTTTCTAGTACTATCACTTTCATGGTTTATTAATAACACAATGGCATCTAAGGTCAGTGGAAACTCTCTTCCACCTTTCCCTCTGCCACTTTCTCTCAGTTTCATCCTGAACTAAACAAACTTCTATATCTTCACTGCTTTTAAAATCATTCTCACCTCAGGCATTCATCCATAACACAACATCACTTCTTTCTCCCTCTCTCAAACTGTCAGCCATTCTCCCAAAGGCAAAGGCTCTCAGGACAGGAGCTGAGAATGCACATCTGTCAGCAACGAGACAGAAGTGACAAACTCTTTCCGAGAGACAAAAGGTGGAAGATAGATAGATCCAAAAAGACTACAGGGGCAGATTTGAGGCTGATAGAGAGAGAGAATGAAAGGACAGGAAATTATTACAGGTTTTCAAGGACTGAAACAAAATAAAATATCAGGCTAGTTTGAGCCCAAATCTTAGATTAGAGCAAAATAAAAATCACACATCTTTTTACCTACATTAAAAAAAATAATAATAATTAAAACTTGCTCCTCTTTTTAGTTTGTAGATTAATGGAATACATCAACTATCATTTGTTGAATAATATAAACATGTTAAATCATTATTTTAATACAGTAAAACTTGTATTATTGTGGAATATTGTTACAAATTAAAATAATGTTTTTTTTTCTATTTTAATACATTACAAAATGTAATTGCTGAATAGAAAGTTCAAAAGAACAATTATTTAAAACTGATTTTTTTTTTGTAACAATGTAAATGTATTTACTGTCACTTTTGATCAATTTAATGAACCTTTGTTGAATAAAAGCATTAATTTATGTAAAAAGAAATCTTATTGTACCCAAAAGTTTGAATGGCATGCTAATAGGTAATAGTCCTAGTGAATAAAAATATTCACTTTTTGGTAAACCATCCTAGTCAATTACAATCTGAAATCTACAGTATCTACAATATACAGTATGCAATTATGAAAATACATATTTACAAAACTACTGGATACAATTCTACTTACGCCAAAATTGAGTGCAATAACCTACTCTATAACCATATTTATATTAGGGAGAGAATAACAAAATATTCACATAAACAGGCTTGTGTTTTTTCTGTAATGCAGCTCTTTGTATGCACAAACTAAAAGCCTTCTGGGCCCTATAACAAACCTCAGCAGCCATAAGACACCAGGAGGGACCATTAAGAGTCCACAGATTGGAGCACATTTAAAACACACGCAGCCACATACACAATTACACATGCTCACACACACACTCCTCCATCTCCACTACTCCCCATCATCTCTCCTGCAATCCTAATTAGCACTTCCTCGGCTGCTTGGCAACTATCGTCGGGGCAACAGCAGCATCTGCGTCCCACAGAGGTGTGGAGGAACAGGCTGTTTTACTGAGTGTGAGTGGGGGGAAATCAAGCTAAACTGCTGGACCAAAACGCATGCTGATTCTGTGATGTGACAAATGACAACATCATTGTCAACAAAAAATAATTCAAGCTAACATTCACTCAAAAAAAAATCATTAATTGACAAGAAACAGATGCTATTCAGATGCTGAAATTTCTAACCTCATGGCTCACAAATTTCATATGCACTTTTACATATTCATAATTGTATTATGAAACATTCATTTGGTGTTATTGACGTCAAACGTGGAAGAAAACATCTTGAGATTGTGATATGCATAAATGAGAATGAAATAAGTTCTGGAAAAGAGGGCTAAAGTTTTTCATTAGGGCTGCTCGATTAATCAAAGTAAAATGGAAATCGCAAAATGGCTTAGTCCGATTATCAAAATGCAAAAAGTCCAAGTTAACTAAAATACATGCGCTGTGTGTTTCAGAGTGAAGTGCGGCACTGTGATCATTTACACATGTTCACATGAGCAGCACGACGCATGCATGTGATTCTGACGCAGGAGTCGGCCAATAATGAGTCTGCGTTCTGACGTAGAACCTGGAAGAGCTGAATGTAAACAATGTATGCGAATGACACAGAAGAGAAGATATTGTTGAATATAGTCGCACACAAAAAGTATTCTCGTCACTTCTTAAAATTAAGGTTGAACCACCGCAGTCACACTGACCATTTTAACGATGTCTTTAGATCCGTTCTGGACCTTCTGGACAATGGTGGTTAGAATGTTGTCTATTGAGGAGTCCGAGAGCTCTCAGATTTCATCAAAAATATCATTTTTGGGTGAACTAACCCTTTATACAGCTTAGATACAGTAGTGGACAAGACACATGGACTTTTTTTTAGTCCTTTTTAAATTTTGACAACTCATGCTTCATTGTATGGGAAAAGGCAGCTTTAAAATTTTGAATGGAAGTCGTAGAGGTTCAGAACGACGTGAGGGTGAGTTAATAATGACCATTTTCATTTTTAGATGAATTATAGTGGAAATAGTGTACTACACTGATGGATTTTAAAATCTGTAAGCGAAACTTGAAAATGGAATTTATTCTGGAATTATTCAATAAATCGAGATTTAATGGATGCAGTAACACCTTGTGTAATGGTTATATAATCATAAAGTTAATCGCGCAGATTATTTCTAGCCTGGTTAAGTCTCTGTGACACTTAATGCACATCTTTGGAAGGAAGGACGAGATAAGCTGCTCATCAACTCAGCCTGAGAAGATAGTTCCCTTATTGATACACAGAATCACACCAGTGGAGAATTACGCAACTGGCTCTTCCTTCCTATGGGAGGGCAACCAACACACACACACACACACACACACACACACACACAACAGGGATGATGTCACGCATGGCAACAATAGAACTGATTATTCTGGTCATAATGTCTGCAGATGACACAAACACAAACAATCTCAGTTAACCCTGCGGAGTGGCACAAACACACTCTTCCATACACAGTGCCTCTTAACATGCACAAGCACACACAACACATAGAACAAATTGTGTTTAGAGGACAGTTCATCTACACCACCATTCAAAAGTTTGATGTCAGTAAGATTTTCTTTTTTTTTTTGAATGAATACTTTCAGTCAGCAAGGATGTAAAATTGATCAAAAGCAAAAGTAAAGACATCTACAATGTTAAAAAAAGATTTGTATTTCAAATAACTGCTGTTCTTTTTAACTTATTTATCAAAGAATCCTAAAAATGTAATACAGATACACAAAAGACAAAAATATTAAACTGTTTTCAACAATGATAATACTAAGAAATTTTAGTTGAGCAACAAATCAGGATATTAGAATGACTTCTGAAGGACCATGTAACACTGAAGACTGGAGTAATGATGTTGAAAATTCAGCTTTACATCTTAGAAATAATTACATTTCAAAATATATTATAAAAGCAGTTATTTTCAATTGTAATAATATTTAACAATATTGTGGTATTTATAGTATTTTTGATCAAATAAATGGAGGCTTGGTCGCCATAAAAAGAGATTTCTTTTCAAAAAAAGTCTTACAGACTCGAAACTTTTGAATGGTATTTTGCCATTTAAGGTGATGTTTGCAATTTGTTTCCAAAACTAATAATAAAAAAAAATACAATAAAAATAAAAGTAGTATTAGGGATCAAGTTTTAACATAAAAAATGACACACATCATATTTAATCAACTACTATAATAAACAGTAAGTTCATATGATGAAACAAGGAGAAAAGAGGACACATAACTGCATATATCATAGTCTTGAAATACAGTAAATGCATAAAATAATGAAACACTTAAAAGAAAATTCTTAAATTTATCTAATGAAAGTCACACTGACTTACCAATGGAAAAGCATTATTTTTCCTATAATTTGCAGTTAGACTGAGTTGATTAAACCTGGGATAAGCTTTTAAGCCTTTAGGACTGGCCACAGACAGCTCTGGTGATTGTTACGACAGGCAGAGTGAAGAATTAGCAAACAGATCGACAAAGACAAATATTATAATGCTCATAAATTCAAACCTTATTACAGTGAGTACACTCTATACTAATAGTTCCCAATCCTTGTCCTGAGTACACTCAATGATGCACATTTAAGTCTCTCTTATCTAACAAATAATAGAGGTCTGGGAGTCTTTACTAACAAGCTGATGAGTTGAATCAGGTATGTTTGTTTAGGGAGACTATGTAAACTCCTGGACAAGGGTTGGGAACCACTGCTCTATAATATTTAAAGAAATAACTATATAAATATAAATAACTATATATTAAAACGTTATTACCATGGCAATTATTATCATAATTAAAATGATTCATATGAATGTGCAAAAACCCCTTGTGTTTTTTCCGAAATCCGTGTAGAGTCTTGTAAACTTATTTCATTGCATTTCAGCGATGTTATGTATGCCACATTTGCTTTTTTTTAAAAAATTTATTACTGTATGAATATATAAGAAATGCTAATTTGCCACCCTGATTTCTTAAAGTCACTATTAAATCAAAACTGACAAGTTTTTGTAAGCACATTATTTTCAAAAATTCATGTGCTGTCATAATCTTTTATCAAAATAACTTCCCCTCCCTCTTGCAGCATCATCTTTACCCTTCTCTGATTATGTGTTTACTGGCACAAGGTCGGGACAACCTGTCAATCACAGCAATAGCAAACCACAACGATCCAAAGATCCAATAAATTCCTGATGGATGAAATCATGTCCCGCCCTACATTTTTTCTTGTTCGATTTATGACGATCCACTAGCTGAGAGAATATTGCTGAAGAACGCAGCCATCATCATCTGATCATACTAATACTTCAATTTCTGGTCTCCGTTTCTGTAACCCTACTATACTACGTGTTAAACTTGATCTATTTAGGTGCAAGAAAATTCACAACTGGTCATTTTTGGAGGATAGTTAAGAAGACAATCTCTGCTAACCCCTTTGGCTCCAGAAGCTCTCACAGTCTCACACACCAGAGCTACAAAAAGCTCCTTAGATCTAACACATCACTGCCTTTGGCCGAACCATCACCAAGACACACACGCACACACACACACACACACACACACACACCCAGCTGTCTCAGCAGATGGCCAAAGGGGGGTTTAAACTACCCAACAACACACACACACACTCACACAGGCTGGTGCTGCCTTTCCACAAACAAACACACATGGCACAGTCATAATGTTGACTGCTTAATGCTTAAGTCAGGTGAGTGTCAGGTGACCCAGAGTAGAGGTCACAGGGTATAAAGAGAGGCATCATAACAGAAATGAATCCCTGTTTAAATTGAGATACAGACAAGAGCTCTCAACATGCAGGCAAAGCAGAATATGGAATGTAAAATCATTAAATATTTACAAACTATATCCCAGATCATAAAAGAGGTTTGATCAGATTGAAAAAAATAAGAATGCTGTTCCGTGCCTGAATAACATAACTCAAATAAAAGCACACTTTTCGAGCAAAACATTTCATAAAAAGGATTTTTTTTTTTAAATGACACATGAAAAAAAATATTAAAATCATTGACACTTTTGTGGCTGTCAAGCATTAGGGGATGATGTTCATAGTTAATGCGATTCTAATGTGATCTCTACACCTGTGGTTACTCTGATAAGACACTTGTGTGAACTTGACTTCATACATCCACTAAAAATCACCTTGAGACCAGCTGGTTAAAAGTTTTGCTTAGATACTTTTTGGAGCTTTTCAACAGTTCATACATATTTTATGCACCAATTTGCATATATTACTCCTACAGGTCATATTTGTCTGTTCTTTTAAAAATGAGCTGTAGATGAAAGCACAAGGGGTGCATTTTCATCTAATCCTGTCAATCACAAAAGCAAGTTTACTGTCACCATTGTGACAAATCATCTGTGATTTCTCCAACTCCCCATTTCCCCAACACCTCCATTTCTATTCATTTCAATTCATATTTAGTATATTTAATATTGTATATTCATTATTAAGTAGTCTGGGGGAAGATGAGAAGCGTACTCTCCAAGTATAAATGATGTCTCACTTCATCTCATTCAATGATTATATGAATAATGAAATAACATTAGGATGTCAACTGTGAGATGTCTAACTGTTTCATTGTTGCAAAAATTGTTTTATTTATTTCGCATGCACTAATACTAATCGTAGCCTTTATATTTATTTGTCAGTTTCACAAATGTTTCAAACGTACAACAGAATTAAGTACCGAAATCCACAGCCATTTTGTACATTAGATATGTTGGTCTAAAATGCTTTGAATTAATAAAATTATAATTTCTACAGAAAAAAAAGAGTACAGTTGAAACCTGTTAACCTGTCGTCTATATTGTATTAGCCATGTTTTAAGAATAACTCTGATTCATCATGTTTTCTATTGTACCTCCTGTATTATTATGGTTTATCAGTAAATTTTAATGGTGCAGATTTTGGTATTTCAGGTAGATTGGTATATAACATATATCACTTAATAAAAATATACAGGTACAAGCTATAAAACATACAGGAACCAAAATGCCATACTGTAAAACCTGAAACATTGTGTCAGTATTTTTTACAGGGAATTTCTGGAAACCAAAGCTGCACAATTTTTTGTTTGTTTGTTTTTTACCATAAAATTAACAGAATATTTTTACAGTAAAGACACAATGTCAATGTTTTTATCTGGGTTATGCTACTTTGGAGGAATGTTGTTCCAGGACCATGTCGATCCAGGACCATGCCCTACTTGGCAAAATATGGTCACCTTCTGTTTAGAGCTGGCGAACGGTTATTTTTACATCTGTTCAACTGAAACCTCACATATCCTTTAAAATGGTCAATCTTGTCTTCAATTTTGTGCTTAACATTCTTCTAATCCTTATGACCATTATGAAAACTGAAAAATTCGACACACTTTTCAAAGCAAAGAAAGTCATACTGGATGCATCTCCACTGTGGTCTTGGTGAGTGGAGATAGAGTCAAACAGACGTGTGTGCATTGTCATCTGTTTTCCCGCCCACCCCCACTCACACATGCTCACACACTATTTGCCTTCCTCCACACTTCCACAGGCCACTCTGACGTCTCCTTTTGATGATGTCGTAAAGAGGGCATGACCTCACACATTGACTCGCAGATGGCAGCACAATGGATTTAAAGCAGACATGTAGGAGCAGTGATTGCAGACACCCACTGACTTACACACAATCCACACCTGCCACACATACACACACACACACACACACACACACAATGTATACACAACCATACTGCTGTCTGCCTCAGGCCCTAATATTGCCTCCCTTGGGGAAAGTTAAGACAAACTTGAAAATGCCATTGCATGAATCAGCATTTTTGAAAAAAAGTCAGCAAAGCTGCATTTATTTTATCAAAAGTACATTAAAAATCAATTATATTTTAAAATTGTATTACATCTAAGAATAACCACTTTCAATTAATACGTAATTTATTCTTGAAATGGCAAAGTTGAATTTTCAGCAGCCATTACTCCTGTCTTCAGCATCCTGATCCTTCAGATATAATTCTGATATGATAATTGCAGCTCAAGAAACATTTCTTATTATTTTGCTGCTTAATATTTTTGTGGAAAACATAGTTTAGTCATGGAATTCTATCAAAGCGCTGACTGGTTTCTCTAACATCATGGCCAACCAGACGTACTTCCTAATCCACATAACCATATTTTTCGTACCCTAGCCTGCGATCGCCCTGCTGAGTGATTATGAACACTTCTGTTTACCCTCCTCCTCCCCAGCACCACCTGTAGAGATCTGCTACAAGGGTTTTAATACATTTTTTGCAGCAGCATGTCCTCTATGAAATGTTATTTTAACTAAGCTGAACAAATTCTTGTATTTGCTCAGCAGCGATATCAGATATAATCTGCTAGAATCCATGTCAATAAAAGCTGGTTAAATAATTCACTCCAAGAGTTGTCATGATTGATATATTTTATGCACAGATGTGAGTGTAAAAGAACAGCATTTATTTGAAATAGAAATCAATTTACAGCATACTTGCTGAATAAAAGTAGCAATTTATTTAAAATAAAAATACTGAACCAAAATTTTGGATGATATTATACCTCATCAGCAAGTATATTTCCCATTAAGGAACACACACGGACAAGAAACTTTTGAACTGAATCAGTTTATGAAGTTTATCAGCTTTGTTTTAGAAGTTAATTAATTCAGCAGATCTCTCCTCCCTTGTAATGATGAGTCAGCGGGATAGAATCCAAATGCAGCTTTATTTAAAAACGTGGTCAAACAGGCAACGGTCAATATAATGGCAAACAGGTTTGGAGGAGGATAGGCGGAATCGTAGTAGATACACAGGCAAATAGATCGAGGCAGGCGGCAGACAAACAACAGTCCATAAATCCAAAGCAGTAAATCCAACAGGCAGGCAGAGAACAATCAGCAACATGGATGTAACAGGCAGAATGGCAAAGGGAAAACAAGACCGGGAATAACGCTCAGAAATGATAACAGAGGTTGATCAAGACTTCGCGGGGAAGTGTCTGTGCAGTGTGCTTAAGTAGTGAGGGTGATGAGTTACAGCTGGTGATGGTAATTAGTGACTGGGTGATGAGGTGCAGCTGGTGTGGTAATCAGTGACTGGGTACGGGGCTTATGGGAAATCTAGTCCATTTGAATGAATGAGAGTAACCTCTAGCGGTTATTACGGGCACTCCAGCCGACAATCGTGACACCCCAATAGACTACCATAGTATTTTTTTCCCTACTATGGTAGTCAAAAGGGGGCAAAATCTGCTTGGTTAGAAACATTCTTCCAATTATCTTCTTTTGTGTTCAGCAGAACAAAGAAAATTATACAGGTTTGGAACAACCTGAGGGTGGGTAAATGATGACAGAATTTTTATTTTTGGGTGAACTATCCCTTTAATCTAAATGACATTTTTTATTATCCACCAGGCAAAAATCTTAGGTCTGATCACTTATATTTGTTAAAGCAACAAACCACGCAATCTGAGGTATGACTCATATCTTTAGCACAAATGGTGGGATGAATCAAATACAAAACTTGACAATTTCATAGAAATTTACTCTTTGTATTCGTGTTGGTTTTATATGGTTTTGAAACACTTTTTATGCCATTTTCAGCAAATTGAATGAAAATGTCTAAACATGTCATGTGGTTTAACCATCAAGTAAAATATATTTCTTACACCTTGAATATGTGTACCAGTATGCATACCTTAATCATTTTTATATCCTTAAAATTACATTATAAACAAATCATGGGGAAAAAAACAACAACAAACAACAAATTATACTACTTTACAAGGTTTCTTTTAAGTAAAAAAACAGCAAATTTAGAGATTTGGCCAAAATATTTGCATCATGTGATTTGGCCATAATTCTAAGGGCTGTTTAAATCCTGAACACTAAGAATAAGCAATAGTAATAGTAGCATTAGTTGCAGAAAGACTTGCTCATCAATTGCAAAATGTGCAAGGTGGAGATTATTGGCACTGACTCTTACCGTGAAAAGTGGTCTGTAAGGGCGCCCACCAATTCCCCTACACGGTCTTGATTTGGGTTCAGTTGACCCCTCTGCAAGTGCACTAGAACGTCATCCTGAGAGGCAGTGTGTAGCGCCACCATCTGGTCACTGCCACTTGTTACGCTTACACCAACCACCTGAGGGTTTGAAGAGAGAGAGAGTGTAAAACAGCAATACAAACACATGAAAACATGTTAACACGTTGCATAGCATGTGTTGGTGCACAATGAAGTCAAAGCATTTGTGTCGAATAAATCCATCTTTCCTGAGTCCAACAGATCCATTCCTCCACCAACTACTGGCATTCAGTCAACCTTTGCCTTTGCAATCTCAGAGTAAAAAGCTCATTCAAAACACAATCACTTCCAGTGCTTCAGCACATGACTGACTCAATAACCTTGAGAATGAGTAATATGCTGGAAATAATCGTGAATGAATGACTTGATTGTTGCAATTACTCAAAAAGTGTGACCAATTGAAGTTGTGCGTCAGAAAACTGTGTGTGTGCCTGGCTGGTACGCTTGACTCTGAGAATAGAAACAGTCCTGGGGATGCTGTTCGCATGTTCGTGAGCATGAATGCTCATGTGCATTTATGTTCTTTAATATGTGTCTATTTGTGTTTGCATGCTTTAAAATAACAATGTAAATTTTCTTCTGGGAAAAATATCGGTGACTACACACATTTTTGTCCAATCAAATGCTCCCTACAAAAGAGGATGTCTTTCACATTATACCACCAGCAGCTCATATGTATATTGGCTAATATGTTTACATAATTTTAGTTTTATTCATATAGTATTATAGTATTTATGAATATTTTGAATGAGCTTTCATTTTTATATTTTCCATTTTCATTTTACTTGAATTTTTATTTCAAATATTTCAAATTTGAATTATTTTAGAAATTTTGTTGTGCTTTTATCATTTTTTAGTTTTATTTTAATTTATATATATATATATTTACCTCAGGTTTATTTAATTAGTCATTTTTATGACTTAAACATTGTATATAATAACATTATATATATATATATATATATATATATATATATATATATATATATATATATATTATATATAATAATAACATTTTTATTTAATTCAGTAGGTGTCTAGTTGCTTGGAAATAACAGTTATTTTTATTTTTAATCCAATTTTATGTAAAAATGTCTTGTCACTTGTCAGTCTGATCAACTAATAAAGTTAAAAATAATAGCACATATTATTTCTTATTGAGTCAAACTGGAAATAACATCAATCTGAGCATACTGCATTGTGGTCTACATAAAATTTGTATATTGTGCACCATAATGCATACTGCAACAACAGCAACAATAATATGCTTTTCTGAGCCCAGCCTTTTTTTTTCATTATTATTAGTTTTTTTTTTATTTAGTTTTTTTAAAGTAAATTAACTAAAGCCATTTTAGGATATTTAAAAAAAAAGCCCTTCAATATTTCCCACCCAAACAGATTTTTCTTTGGGTCTTTGCGTGTATGTATGTGCACAGGGTTCATTAGAGGCTAGTGGGTGTTCCTAAATGTGCATGAACGTGAAGGGTTATGAACAGCAGTAGGTGCGTCACCGCTGTGCCTGAAAGGAAGAGAGTGATCAGGCAGCGTTAAGCCTCTTTACTGCCACTCGAATGGACACACACTAGCACACACAAACATGTGCCCAAACACAGACAAACACACACACACACCAGGTTAAATCTTTGTGCCCTGCTGTATATGCATCTGACCTTGCTATCTGAGATTTTGAGAAATGAGGGTGGGCCAGGAAACACTGCACTATGTTCCAATCAAAAAGACACACACAGACACACACAGACACACACACACACAGACACACACACACACACACACACACACACACACACACACACACACACACACACACACTAAGTATAGACATACCTGAATAGCATTTCTAAAGTAATTTTGAAACAGTAAGAAATGTTGTGGAAATCAAGAATATAACAGATTTCTGTGATAAATGATAAAATTAGTATTAAAAGTTAATAGATCTGGTCCTGGATGCTGATTGGCCAATACTGTATTCCAGCTATATATATATAAACATTATATATATAATTATATTCTGTATTCTATATAACTATAAATCTGTGATATATATACATAATATATACAATATATATATAATTCATAAAAAAACAGCATAACGTGTAAAGGCTCATTCACACCAAAAATGATAACTCTAACGATATCTACAACTTTGACTACATAGTTTCATTCTTATTCTATGAGAATAGAGGAGTCCACACCACAACTATAAAAATACTGACATAGAGAAACAATATTGCTGGAATCACTTTTAAGGATGTTTTTTTTCCGGCTGAAAAACATTGACAGCCAATTAGAATCCACCCAACTTTAAGCACTCAAGAATTTTAAGTGACGGATGACAGGCTTATAATAAATAGAGCGTTATTTTTCATTGGTGTAGGCGCTAATATAGTTGTCGATATAGTTATTACTATAAGTGTGAACAGGCCATAAGGTTGCCCTGTCTGTGTCTGCTGCTCTAGAATATCAACTGCCACAATCAGCCCATGTGCCACACAGAGTCCATGTGCGTCAGTCTATGGTGAAATGAGATTAAAACCACAAAGTACTGGGCTGTCACAAAACAATATCCTTGTCTGGGACTGCCTGAACCCGGTGGTCTGGCCTGACTGGAGAGGGTTGGGAAAGTTCATAATATGCATTTGAATGGTGACCCATTAGGTGCACGGCTGTTGGCAAGACTGTGAGATTAGAATAGAGTAAATCCCATAAACCCTGTCATGTCCATCATATTGCAGTCCAAAATCAAAAGAAAGAAATACATTTTGTTTAACAACACTGAAGCCTATTTTAGGACCGCTTGTGAATCGTGACATTATTATTTTATTTTTTTTATGACAACTAAGCACACTCCCCTCCACAGTCTCATTATTTAAATTTAAATACTTATTAAAGCATTTATACACCATTGTAGTATCAGGGTTATTATTGTTAACTGAAAAAACATTTTCATTAATAAAATAAAAATTAACAAACTTATTTCAGTATTTCTCATTTTAAAGAACTAAAATAACTAAAACTAAAAAAAACAACTATATAGACATATTTATAAAAAACTAAATGAAGGTGAGATCAGATCTCTGTGAGGAGCATACAGGCTGTTGTCAGACTCCTTGTGCATATAAAAATCTTATTGGATTTTGACAATTAATGGCAAAGTGAATTTTTGGAGACATAAACTGATATTTCCTACTGACACGCTACAGCAAAAAAACATAAATAAGTGGCTTAAAACCATTTTGGGGGGGTTTTCTGGTGTTATTCTGGCATCTTTTGGATATTCAAATCTGTAAATATCACAATAACAGCTGTGACATGAAAATTATGTGTTAAAGAGTATGTGTGCCTAATTAGCATGATGCAGTATTATACTGCAGCTCGTTCTCAAGCTCTTCCTGAACTGCCCAATCACTTCTCTCTCTCCCTAAGACGTCTAGCCCTGCTTCCGCTAGAGACGTGTAAAACATACAGATATGGATAAAATTGCAGGTTTAATGTGAGTGTGTGTGTCTGAATCTATGCGATTGTAAAGGGGAGCTCAGACTGCAGTGCTGCAGTGTGTGACCCAATCCCTCTCTGACTGAATCACATCTGAGAACGTAGACAGAATGTAGGTCAGACACCTCACACACAGACTGTTCTGGTCACTGAATTCACTCAGACACAGCCAGAAGTTTGCGAATGACCCTGTTAAGCCGTCCGACATCATGGCCGGTTATATGAAGTATTAGTGCTGTCAAAAGCATAAAAGAGACCAGTTGGTAGTTGTAAACAACAAACCATAATCTAAAGACAAGCTACAAACCCAAAGAGAAAGCATGACTGCAGCAGAGAGATGCATTGACCCACATTGCACGGTTGCATAAAAAAAAAAAAAAAGAATTCAGACAATTACAGAAACCAAGATGTGTCTGCTTTCTTTCGAGGGCTTCATTTCAGTCTCTGCTGTTATACATTACACGTTTCAGCCTGCATGTAAAAGTGTGGGTGACCATGTGTGTGAAATACTTACTGAGTCAAGTGATATTCGTTTTTGCACTTTAAAGTGTTTTTTGGGCTCCAGTCTGTAGATATGCTTATCAGTGATGAGTAGAGCTCTGTCCTTTGTGTTGTTGAACCAGTTGAGCTGGAGAAAAGAGATATCAGGAGAGAGAAAAAGCAGAAATTAGGTAAACTAGCTGCCTCTGTCGGAGCTACACTACAATAATAAATAACAACAATATTCAGGGATTACTGAAATTCATATGCAACCTTTGCATCGTTTGGTAGGTTTATGTACTGCTTTACTATTGTACTGCATGTTCCTGCCTTTAAAAATAGCCTGTGAAACTGGGTTGGTGGTGTGGTTGAGTCTCGCTGGGAAGGAAAGATAAACTGGACCAATGCTGGCAAGATCCATGGCTGCAGTGCTATGATAGAGTGTATTTTACAGTCTTTGCTCAAGGCAGTCAAACACTGAGAACTCTGCTGTGCTTGTGATCTCTACGCTGGCTACGGTCAAAGAAGTGAGAAACGGAATGAGACTTGGTGACTTTGAGTTTGGTGAAAGAGAGACTGTGTGTGGTAGAAGGAAAGACTGAGCAATAGAGAGAGAAAGAGTATATTTTTGCCATGTTTACACTATATAATAACTTGTTTAATAAGCATGTTACTTCTTTAGTTACTTCTTATTTGTATTTTTGTTTTTCTTAATAAACAAAATAATAGTACTTATTTACTCCCTTCATGCTCTTATTTTAATTTTTAGTTTATTTTTTTTTACTCCTTTTGCACATTTGTCAATGTATTTGCTAATATTGCTTGTATTACGTTGTTATTTTACTTTATTTGCTGATATATTTAGTTTACCCCATCTGCATTTTATTTTATTTGATTATACTGCCCCGTTGTAATTTTATTTTATTTTTTAAAGCTGCAGTCCGCATGTTTTGCCTCTTTGTCGCCATCTCTGTTTGAAATCTGCAATTGCAGTTATTTGCGATTTTATCCTGTTTACATGCGGATGAATCCTCAGTGCGGATGAATCTAATGTCTTGAGGAGAATGAATGGCTGTCAGTCATCGCAGCGGTGCATACTATATTTCGGAATTGACAGATTGTAGTCTTGGAAGTATTCCAAAAAACAAAATGTCATCTGAACAATAAATCGTGCAACCAATGGTGATTAAATCTAACGATCGCTTTGCTTGGATCATGTCAAACCGTGCAAATTTTTATTATTGTTAAACTTTGTTCTCAAATTGTTAATGTTAACAACATCAGCATTGCATGACTACATGTATTTAGAGTATATTGGTGTTACCTGTAGATTTCAATTTCCGAACAGTCTAATCTCTAACGTTAATTTGTCATACCATACAATCCGCCGTCAAAATTATAATATAATATCTGTCACCTGCAGCATCCTGACATTCCATATAACCTACTAGCTGGGACTCCATTATGTAAACAGACGTGATGTAATGACGCAAAGACGAGCGGCGGCATGTTTGAATTTCCCACAGAAACCTACCAGTACCACCCGAATTAGAAAACATTATTACAAGCTTACCATTGTGAATTGGGCTTAGGTAAGGAGATAGTTTTGAACATTGGCTGGTTTCTTAATTTAGCTATTTTTTCCATTTAAACAAGTTATTTTCCTGTATTTCTTAATATTGTTTGTTCACTCTGCTATTTTATTTTATTAGTTAATACTGCTTGTTTACTTTTATTTGCACTGTTGTAATTTTACATGATAAAAACACATTACTATTTTAAACACTATCCAAATGCACAGTTTTTGTCAATTCATTACAGTGAAATTGAAATTTAAAAAGCCTACCATCCTGACAGTGCATGAAAAGAGGACCTGGGCGTACTGGTCTTTGTTCTTCAGCTCTTTAGTGATGCGCACAAAGTTGGTGCTTGTCAAAGGAGAGTCCTTCGCCTGCAGTGGAGAGACACGTTACTGGATTTATGACACAAAATTCAGAGAAGCTTAGTCACACAAGAAACACAAACAGCATGCACACTTATGCTTCCATGATTTCCTTGATGACAATTTAAATCAGTCCATGACGGATTTAAAAACATTGTCATCCTCACCAGCCCACTCGACTGATGCGTCAAACAGACGTGACACCTTATCTGCAACAACAGATTCTCAACTGTGCTTCATGAATAAGCTTTTGACTCATTTAGATGATCTGAAAACTTCAAAGGTCTTTGAAAGCTCATCTGTCATAGCCGATATACACTGTGACGACAGGAGCGTGCATTCAGCATGCATCTTGTGAGCTTTAGAAACATGTGTTATGAAATACAGAAATCACAATGATTCTCATGCTGCTGAGGAAAAATTCCGCAGAATTCTTATAAAGAAAAGAATACACTCCTTAAAATACTGTATATGACACATGCTCATGGACTCACTCTTCATTTCACACCACTGGAGTGAGAATTAGTTGAACCCCCAGGGCTCTTGACTTTCATTCAAGAGAGATTTTTTGCTTGTCCTTGAGCAACGAAAAAAAAAACATCAACGGATTTAGGGAAAAAAATGGTAACACTTTTTATAAGGTCTCATTTGTTAACATTAGAACTAAAAATAATAATTTTTACAGCATTTATTAACGTTTTCAATGTTAGTCAATCAAAATGTTCATGTTCATTTCAGTTCAATGCATTACCAGGAGTTGTTAACATTATCTTAAAATTTATTCATAAATGCTGATATTAACATTAACTAGGATTAATAAATGCTGTAGAAGTATTACTCATTGTTACTAAATTCAGTGAGCCTGTGCTTTAGATACTGACTCTGGTCCAATGAGATGTCTCCATTCCCTCCTTTAGGGAGCATGCATAACCGAGACATTTTTCATGCTGCTAACTACAATTCAAAGTTTCTGGATTGACAACCGTATTTAAATGCATCATCAATTCAGAAACTGCAAAGATTGACAATAATAACCAATGAACGAGTCAAAACTGGACATTTTTTAAAAGTACTTAATTCAACAGAACTGTACAATTTTACTGGTAATGGTACAGACTACTGAAATTTTGGATAACGTGATAACTGCAGTATAGTGTTACTAAAAAAAATCAAGTAAGTAAATAGAGTATGGCAGGTGTCTTAGGTAAAATCTTGAAGAAAGTTTAGTTGCTAAAACACTCAACAAACAACATTCAAAATATCTTTGGAACGACATGATCGTGAGTAAATGACGACAACATTTTTGGAGGAACTATCAATTTAACTGGAAAGACCTCTTTGATAAACCATATTTACCAGAAAGATCATACTAGTTGACCTGGGATGTGTATCCCAAAAGCATCATTAGCCAACTATGGTCTCAAGATCTGACGTTAGCAATGCAATTCTTGCCAATTCCCAAAACGCAAGAGTGCGCAAGGAACCCAAACATCACATAAATCAATATGATGGGAAACAAAGTGAAGTATTCCTCAGATTGTTACAGCCGCATCCCAGAGCAATTACATTGTGGAGAAAGCAGCTGACTGACTGAACCACATGTATACAGTAAATTGTTGTAATTGTACACCAAACACAAAATATTTAAATATTTCTTCGGCTTTCTTTTTTGGTGTGTAAGTTAACTATAATAATATGAAATTAATTGCGAAGTTGAATCAATTAATTAACAGAAGGTAATACTCCATGTTTATTAACCTGCATGTGATGTCATTAAGAACAGTCCAATATTGTTGAGCCATTGCGACCAAGTTACTACAACTCGGGAAACAGCCGTGACTAGCTAGTTTCTACAATGATGCATTGTACTTTTATGGTTACGTCATTGTATGAGAAACGCACTGCGGTCTGTTTGGTGATGCAGTTAGACCAGCACAAAACCAGCATTATCAGCATAAATATACCAGGACTAGTATCTGAAGCTGGCGTTTTCAGCCATGAAATCAGGGCATGAGGATGGTCTCGTGGATGGCTGTTACCTCCTCAGCTAGGAGACGTCTCTCACCCAAAAAACCCCCAGCTAAATTTAACAACATCAGACCATGTGCTAAAAACACATATAAAACTGCATCAGTCTAACATATTGATCTGTGTAATGGACAGTCATTTAAAAGCATGAGGCTAGAGACAAACACACAGGTGGATCTTTGAGGGTTGCTATCTACTATCTACTACAAGCAGTAGATGAAATCTGTTGACCTGCTTTTTTGTCACCAACAGTCATGTGAATGTTATCAACAGTTCAAAGTTTCAACACCATTTGTTTACATACACACAAAAAAGAGACTGATTTGAACAAAATGATGACTGAACTATAAAGCTGGGCTTAATGATGATTAATGTTTTCTGAAAAGTTCCCTATAGCCTATAGCCGTAAACAAACAAAGAATTTGCTCCCACAACTAATTAATTTGTTCCCTTGCTTTAGGTAAACTGCGGTTACATTGTACTAATTGGTTCCCTCAGTGCCACGTTTGCCAAATTCTGGCCATGTTTTTACATATTTAAAGGGATAGTTCACCAAAAAAATGAAAGATCTGTCATCATTTACTCACCCTCAAGTTGTTCCAAACCTGTATGAATATCTTTCTTCTGCTGTACACAAAAGAAAATATTTTGAAGAATTTGCATAATCAGACAGTTGATGGGCCCCACTTCCATAGTGTGGAAGAAAAAATAAATACAAAATCAAAAAATAAAATCAATGGGGCCCATCAACTGTTAACGACATTCTTCAAAATATCTTCTTGTGTGTTCACCAGAAGAAATAAATTCATACAGGTTTGGAGCAACTTGAGGGCGAGTAAATGATGAAAGAATTTTAATTTTTGGGTAAACTATCCCTTTAAAACGATGTGGCCATGGTTTAAATAAAACAAAGGAATGAAGTAATAAAACAGGGCCACTAATTAAGTCATGGGAACAAATTCTTATTTTATGGCCACAAAGTTTTTTTTTAATTTTGAAAGATTTGTTAATGTTAAAATGACGCTTCACAACATTAATGTTGAACCACTGTAGTCACATTGACTATTTTAACAATGTCTTTACTACTTTTCTGGACCTTGAATGTGGTAATTACATTGTTTTGGATTTAAAAAAAAAACTCTTAAATATCTTAATTTGTGTTCTGAAGATGAACAAAGGTCTTACAGGTGTGGATTGACATGAGGGTGAGTAATTAATGACAGAAATTTAATTTTTTGCTGAACTAACCCTATAAAATTTGAAGATTTTTAGAGAATAACGACATCAGTCAGATTCTCAAAGAAAGCTATAATACTGTATGTCTTAAGAAGATTTAGAATGTTGCACAGTCTGTACTGTTCTTTTCCTCATTTTTTCAGGTCAATTTTGTAATATGGAAAAGAGTGATGTGAACATGCTTCTAAGTGTCTTTTGTGTTCCACAGAAGGAAGAAAGTCATACAGTTTGATATAAGGGTAAATATATCATTTACATTTGAAGGTGAACTATTCCTTTAAGACCACCAAAGATTCCACCAAGAGTCAGGTGATATACCACAGGGCTTAAGGATTAATTAAAATAAAAAACTTTAATAAGCTTAATCGGTGTAAAAATCCTGAATAGGTGAAGGTTCTAAATGAGTAACCTAATGAAAAACTCACATTAGCCAAGTAGTCTCTCTCCCAGGCACGGCTGTAGCCCCAGTCCACTCTCTCCCCACTCAGGGCTGACAGAGCAGCTACTTTAGCCCTCACCTCTGCCATGTCAGACGGGGGGATGTTTTTAATCAGCTGCCTTGCCCACCATCTAAGAGAGAGGCAGAGAAAGCATGAGAGGAAGGCCAAACAATAAAGGAAAAGTCATTAAAACATCAAGAAGTTATAAGTCATGGTAATACCGGCGGTAGAGGTGTTGTGTGATTCTGTGGAACTGCACCAGGGCTGCAGGTGGTGTCGGCCATTCTACACTCTTCCCATAGTCGGCCATGTTTCGAACGTTGGCGAAACGTCTCTCCACTTCCCAGAAGTGAGCCTTCACCTTATAGCATTTATAATATGCCATTATGGTATAGATTGCCCGTATTTTCCTACAGCGCATACGTGCTAATGCACCTCTCCATACCTGCAGCAAGACACAAATACCGGTTGAATGTGAGGGAAATGACACAGGTGAAACATGCTCTGTTCAAAAACCAAAACCTAAAGGCTTCATGGGCTCGATTATTAATGTACCTTATATGATAAATAATTTTGGCCAAATTCTAGTTTTGCATGTGCACACACAGTTCAAAAGATGGGATTTAAAAGTTGTATGTATTATAAATAAATATAAATATTTAATATTATGAATAAATACTTAACTGTCACTTTTGATCAAATGAATGCATCCTTACTGAATGAAAGTATTTTCATGCAAGGTGGCAGATGGTGTTGAGGGAAATGCTTATACTATAATTTATATATAAAAATATAAAATATGCAAATTTTATTCAGTATTTCAAATTATTGATGTAGAATAGTTCCTTCTCATTTAAAATGAACTTTAAAAGAAAATTCACAATAATTTTGTGTGCTGTTGGCAAGTAAATTGGTCACTTATGTTTTCAATTGGATAGAAGCACACAGTGGACTCACAGAGGCAGTTCCACATGGTTGGGAACAGTGTTATTATATATGCTGTACTGTTTGGAAGGAAAATAAAGGGGGAAAAAAGAATGGGAGTGTATTTAAGTGTAACAGAAATGAAGAAGTATAAAATACATTACAGATTATAGAGTGAAGTTTAGAGAAAAAAAGATGTGCTTATTCATTCATTTCTTCATTCAGATAATTGCCTCTCTGTAGAATGAATGAGTTAGTACAATAAGTGAATGATCGAATGATTTAGTGAGCGAAGAAGTAAGTGACAGAGGGTCAGGTGGACAGAAACATGAACGCTGCTGAGTTTTGACTAAGTTTTCCTCTAGTTTAAGTCAGGCAGCAATAAGTGGGGCAGAAGTGAAATCAGGGCAACTCGCACTGCAGATAAATAATTGAACGCAGCAAGAATAATCCACCAATCACAAACATTATCACAATTACTGTTATCAGGGCCACGTACAGCCTACACACTGGATGAATGAGTGGGAAAACCAAGAAATAATGAACAAACCTATATTTACATCCACATCCTCATGTATGAGCCCATTCTAATCATTCAAAGCAGATTTAAAACAAAATGAAACTGGAGTCCTATAAACAATAAAAGTAGACGAGAATATAAATACAGATTTATGCTCTGCAAGTTCATTACAGGTTATAAAGACTGACTGAAGTGGAGTTGCAGAGGGATCTACTGTCTAGGTGCTATGATCCCACAACACTTTCTTGTCACCTCTGAACACGCATGAACAAGTGAGGAAGTCAAGAATGATTAAGTGAGACAGCTACAAAAGAAGACAAAGAAATGAAAGAGGAGAAAGACAGGAAGCAGAAGAGGTACAGTCTCAGGAACAACAATAAACAACGCTGATAGACAGAGACCTAAAGTGCCCTAGGAAATTGACAGATAGAGAGAAAAGTGAAAAGAGAGTGTCTGTCACCTTCTGTAAGAACAGCACTAATATGGGGATGAGTGCAGCTCTCTCTTGCTCCAGCGTGAAGAGCGTGCGAGGCGTTCTCACGAATAGCTTGGTGTGGCCGTACGCTACATCATCCTCAAAGCCGTGTTGGTTCACAATGGCCTCCACAGCCTCCTGATCAGTGCTCATCAGGTGATTGGGCCACGTGTATTCACAGGTCATCTTGTACCTGTACATAAAGATGACTGATATCATTTATTTGCACTTTAAGCATTTTGGAATCAGTGATATTCTAGAATCACGCAGCACAATAATGTTTCGTCACTTTTTAAAAATGTTTAAGTAGTTTTTAGCTTTATTATTTTAGTACATTAAGTTAAACTAAATTAAAATCATTGATTTGACAACTAACTCTATTATATTTATAAATATTTTATTTTTATTTTAATTCAGTTAACATTTAGTATTTGCGGAGCCCCGCACAGGACATACAGGAATGTTATGTATATATCAAGGCCACGAATTAACAATTCGCTCACATGACTTGCTAAACTAATTTGTTCCCTTGTTTTAAGTAAATGGTGCACATGTCTTTCTTTCAGCGAATTTACTGCATTGTGGCCAGATTCTACTAATTTGCTTTCTTGTTTTAGTTAAATCAAAATGAGGGAATGAATTAATTCAATGTGATTTTCTGAAACGCGGGAAAGAATTATTAAATCATGGGAACAAATTTTCAAAACGAGTGAACGAATTAGTAAATCATGGCCACGATTTACTAAAACAAGAGAACTAATTCTTAATTCACGGGAACAAATTCTTAATTTGTGGTCATGATATACATATATTTTTGTCATTTGCGGGGCTCCATAAATATTTTATTTCAAGTAATGAGAATGTTTTTTTAATAGTTTTAGTTTCAGTTAACTATAATTACACCGGTATAAATTGCTGAGAAATTTTTATTTGTGTGTAAAAAATACCTTTAAAAATCCCACACAAACTTCAGAGTTCAATTATTATATCAATTATTTTATTTAATTTTATTACCACTCTGTATAATAACAAGCAGCATTGTCATTAAAGCAGAAGCATCATAAATATATCTTATACTACATGGGGGACTTTGAATATTGTCTTGGACAAGAGGGGACCTTGGAATCAAAAAGGTTGAGGTTTTCAGCACTAGTGGATTTCAGTTGATAGCAAAGTAGTCCGTGTGACTTCTCACCTCTGCAGAAAACGTGCATAAGGCTGTCTGTAAGCAAATCCAGCCCGGCGCACACGGACATTCTCCAGAAGTCCCAGGTAAGCCACTTGATGCTGGCAGCGTCCGTCATCAAACAGCAAGGGGGACTTCACCTCATTTGGCTTTATACAACGCACATAGTAGGGCTCCTGTAAGACCAATTTCATTTAATTTCTTTTGCAGAAATTGCTAAATTAAAGCATTTACCGAAAGCCTCAGGTACGCGACGGAAGTGCCGCTGACTGATAAATTAGCTTAGTGACCAGTAACAAAGATTTAATGAAGGCAACCTGAAAGCTTATGATTATAGTTTGAAGTTGATAGCTGAACTAATAATAACAGAAAGCCAATTGCAGCAATAAAAGAAAGCATCATTATGTAAAGCACCACAAATTGCTGCGTGAAGAGACAAGAATGAATAAAAGGCACCTTCTCTCCCTGACCTTTCCAGGAAGCATAAAGCTCACTTCATCAAGACTGCACCGTGTTACAGTGATTACGTCAATTCCTAGAATGGTTCATTTTCCATGTGAATTGAGAGCATATCAATTCACGTGTTTTATATAACAGCCTCCTCGTGTCATTCTATCTATATCTGTATGTCTGCCCATCCATCAATCCATCGTCTCTCTCTTTCTCTATCCCTCTCTCTCTCTCTGTCTGTCTATCTATCTATCTATCTATCTATCTATCTATCTATCTATCTATCTATCTATCTATCTATCTATCTATCTATCTATCTATCTATCTATCTATCTATCTATCTATCTATCTATCTATCTATCTATCTATTCATTCAGTCAGTCTTTGTCAGGCTGTTTTCTCTTCCTGAATCGAGTCTAATTGTCTTTCATGGGATAACATAAATTATCTTGGTAAATGACTAAATCAAGCTGACTACTTCAACCACAAAAGTAATTTTAAGGTTCACATCAGGCAGAAAAAGCTCTTTGAGGTAATAACTGCACTATTTTTTTTTTTTACAGTGTAGAGAGCATAGGAAGACAGAATGGATGGGGTGAACGGTCAGATGAGGTACAGGTGTCCCCACAGGACCAGAGGGAGGGCAGCCAGTCCTTTAATGTGACCTAAAAAAACAGAAGCTGCACCGAACGCAGTCCCACTTTACCACACAAACACACGTGTACATGCACACACGTGCATCCTGGCAGACACAGAATTTTTCATGGATGCATTGGATCATCCCAAAATAACAGCATGGAATGTTGTTTCTTTAATAGGATGGGATAGGAGAGGAGAGGAGAGGAGAGGAGAGGAGAGGAGAGGAGAGGAGAGGAGAGGAGAGGAGAGGAGAGGAGAGGAGAGGAGAGGAGAGGAGAGGAGAGGAGAGGAGAGGAGAGGAGAGAGGAGAGGAGAGGAGAGCCATTCAAACTAAAGCACGATTTAGCAGGTGTTCCTATGCTGTTAAACTGTTTTATCAAATACAGACAGTCTCCATTAGAGAGATTGCATTTTTCAACATGTCTACATAAGAGATTAACTGAGCTATTCTGAGAGACCCCTATTTCATCTTTTCACAGCAAAGAGTATTAATCGGTAGTTGTGTAGATTAAACCTAGATTAAATTCATGCTTATTTTTACAGAAACATATGCTCTTGCAGACATAATGTACCACAATGGGCCCATATCTGCACCAATTTGTGATTAGATTTTGAAACTACAATCACAATGGGCTCAGTTGACTTAGAAACTTTGTATAAATTAACTTAGATACTAAAATAAGAATGAGCATGAAAAAATAATTGCCATGGATTGTAACATGGATAAAAAAAAAAAAAAAGATAAATGAAAAGGGTTAAAAGGGTTAAGTGGTATCTAAATACAGTGACGCCAAAAATGTTTTCGATTATATAACAGCCATTTATTTAAACACACCTTTCTGAACTTCATGCATTCACTAAAAATACTCAGATTAGTTGCTTAAAAGTCATTGCATTAATGGCTCAGAAAGTGAAATTAGTTTGGAGAAAAGCTTCAGAAGCATTTGTGTGCAGATGCCACCTGGTTTGACATTTGATTTAATGCAATGCCATTTCTACATATTTAAGTGTGGCTTAAGTGTCCGAATGTTTTTTTTCGGGGTCATTGTATGACATTTACAGTAGTCATTTCTTACCTTACAGGCCAGTTTGTCCACTAGAGCAATAATAGAGTTTTTGAAGAGTGTTGCTGCAGTTAGAGGTCGTTTGGTCACCTCTGTAATACTCATTTTTCCATCAGGCCACATTTCTTTGAGGACGGGGTCAGAACTACAAGAAAAGGTTTAGAAAAGATGGTGATAAACACTGTGATAAAGTGGAAACAAGCAGCAAGAACATGCTAGTGAAAAAAAAAAATAGAACAAAACAGAACAGGAATATACAGTAAAGAACAAAAAGTAAAGTAACAAAAATAAGTGCCCTAATTTAACAAGTCCTTGAACACACAAAGTCTTAATGCATTATTTTAATAATTCACCAAAAAATGAAAATTTTACCATCATTATGAGTGATAAAGGACTCTCAGTACACTCTCATATCATTCAAAACAACGGTGATTGGTTACAAGACAAGCGATTTACAGCTCAACTTAAATTTTGGTCTATTTGTCACATACAGCCATCAAATGGCTTGTGAAGATTTGCAGGAGTCATAATATGAACATTGTTCTGGTGTGTTTTTGGTCCACACACAAAAAAATATTAATATTATTGGGTATTTTGATTATTTAATAGAAAGAATTTAATTAAAAGAAAGTCCCCAAACCTGTTGTACATCAGTCGCTTGAAATCTTGGAAAAGCGGGTCCTTGTTCTTATCAAGGAAACCCTCAACTGAGTACCTGAGAGGAAAGTAAAAGAGAAATCAGTACAAGGTACATTAATTGACTGACTCAGTGGTTGAAGGACTCATTGAACAGTCCTTCATACATGACTCAATTCACCCAGGTACAGATGACTCACACAGCACGCAGATAAACCAACACCTGGACCATTATCTTAACAGCATGACATGAACAAAATGATTCAGAAGGCTTATAAGACAATTAAAAGATAATTACATACAGTCGTGGCCAAAAGTTTTGAGAATTACATAAATATTAGTTTTCACAAAGTTTGCTGCTAAACTGCTTTTAGATCTTTGTTTCAGTTGTTTCTGTGATGTACTGAAATATAATTACAAGCACTTCATACGTTTCAAAGGCTTTTATCGACAATTACATGACATTTATGCAAAGAGTCAGTATTTGCAGTGTTGACCGTTCTTTTTCAGGACCTCTGCAATTCGACTGGGCATGCTCTCAATCAACTTCTGGGCCAAATCCTAACTGATAGCAACCCATTCTTTCATAATCACTTCTTGGAGTTTGTCAGAATTAGTGGGTTTTTGTTTGTCCACCCGCCTCTTGAGGATTGACCACAAGTTCTCAATGGGATTAAGATCTGGGGAGTTTCTAGGCCATGGACTCAAAATTTCAACGTTCTGGTCCCCGAGCCACTTAGTTATCACTTTTGCCTTATGGCATGATGCTCCATCGTGCTGGAAAATGCATTGTTCTTCACCAAACTGTTGTTGGATTGTTGGAAGAAGTTGCTGTTGGAGGGTGTTTTGGTACCATTCTTTATTCATGGCTGTGTTTTTGGGCAGAATTGTGAGTGAGCCCACTGCCTCGGATGAGAAGCAACCCCACACATGAATGGTCTCAGGATGCTTTACTGTTGGCATGACACAGGACTGATGGTAGCGCTCACCTTTTCTTCTCCTGACAAGCCTTTTTCCAGATGCCCCAAACAATCGGAAAGGGGCTTCATCGGAGAATATGACTTTGCCCCAGTCCTCAGCAGTCCATTCACGATACTTTCTGCAGAAGATCAATCTGTCCCTGATGTTTTTTTTTGGAGAGAAGTGGCTTCTTTGCTGCCCTTCTTGACACCAGGCCATCTTCCAAAAGTCTTCACCTCACTGTGCGTGCAGATGCGCTCACACCTGCCTGCTGCCATTCCTGAGCAAGCTCTGCACTGGTGGCACTCCAATCCCGCAGCTGAATCCTCTTTAGGAGACGATCCTGGCACTTGCTGGACTTTCTTGGACGCCCTGAAGCCTTCTTTACAAGAATTGAACCTCTTTCCTTGAAGTTGCTGATGATCCTATAAATTGTTGATTTAGGTGCAATCTTAGTAGCCACAATATCTGTCAGGCTGCAGTGAAGATAAACTCACGTAGCACGGAAATATATAATTCCAACAGGTAGTTTTAATTCCAAGGACGGGATACACAGAAGACAGGCAGGTCACACGCAGCAAAACAAAGACGAGAACCGACCGAGACTGAACAAACCAAGGAGAATATATAGGGGAGATAATGAGGGATAAACTAATCAAGGTGAACAGAAACAGGTGCAGGGAATTAACTAATCAGGCAAACACACGGAGGGCAAATGAACAGAAAATGACAACACTAGACTAAACACAACAGTCCATGGGTGTGACAATATCCTTGCCAGTGAAGCCATTTTTATGCAACGCAATGATGGCTGCACGCGTTTCTTTGCAGGTCACCATGGTTAACAATGGAAGAACAATGATTTCAAGCATCACCCTCCTTTTAACATGTCAAGTCTGCCATTCTAACCCAATCAGCCTGACATAATGATCTCAGACGATTACTGAAATGATCTCAGCAGGTCCTTTAATGACAGCAATGAAATGCAGTGGAAAGGTTTTTTTGGGATTAAGTTAATTTTCATGGCAAAGAAGGACTATGCAATTCATCTGATCACTCTTCATAACATTCTGGAGTATATGCAAATTGCTATTATAAAAACTTAAGCAGCAACTTTTCCAATTTCCAATATTTATGTAATTCTCAAAACTTTTGGCCACGACTGTACATTCTGGTTTGGCTTTTTTCCAATTATAGACAGGACAGTATACATAGGACAGGAAATGATGTGGAGGGGAAGGTTGAGCGGGACACGGCGCAATTACACTTTTATACCAAATGCAAAAATACTGAAGCGTTCTCAATCTCAACTAAAATGTGTGACAAACTGCAACCTGAATTTAAAACAGAAAGTAATTCAGTTTATATTTGGAGCAATTGTGTATTATAAAAGGACAAATGGCAATGCGCTAACCACTGGACACATGCTAACAGCCTGGAATATGTGCTAACCAGCTATATGACTAATTAAAAAGAAGTATTATGTACTTACCATACTAAGTACCATGGTACAATGCTGGCATCAGATGCTGATAAAATGATTCAATTAGGGTTTGAAGAACTGTTGCCAAACATGCTAAAAACATAATAACTACTGAATCAATAATCCAATCATAGATTCGTAAGCATTTGCCTATTTTAATCCAAACAGCGCCTTTTTTTGTCCGTTCAGTGTATATTAAACTGTAATGTAAAGTAAATGTAAATGTCTTCTAATAATTTATTACTCCAGTCTTCAGTGTCAAATGATGCTTCAGAAATCATTCTAATATGCTGATTTGCTGCTGAAGATTATTTTTTTTTTTTTTATCGTTATCAATGTTGAAAACAGCTTAGTAATTTTTTGGAAACATACATTTTTTTCAAGATACTTTGATGAATAGAATTCATTTGCAATAGAAATCATGTGCAACATTATAAATGTCTTTACTGTAATTTTGATCAATTTAATGCATCACAATAAAAGTGTACACGGTACTCAAAGAAACTTGGACCGTGAATACCAAGAATACCATACCAAAAATCCTAAATATGTGTGCATGCGCCAAGAAAACAGAAACAGCAAACAAAAGAATTAGCTGTTTAGTACGATTTGTTGGTTATGTAAGGTGTGAAATGCTTGAGGGGAAGTATTGCGTGTGCTGGCCAGGTACAAAAGCAGTCCTGAGTCCTAGCTCTGTGGACCGGATTAGCAAGCGCAGATGTGCTACACCAACAGTTAGACCCACGCACAAATACACGTGTTAATTCACTTAAGAATCAACACTGCATAATACATGCACGCGCACATAATTTTCTGATTACACATTTCTCAACACATTCACATGTATTCACACACACCGTCAAACATGTGCGTGGCCACATGGCTGTGGAATAGCAATATCACTGGGGTAAAAGCAGTTCTGGAAGGACAGATGTTGCCCTATGGCCCTTCTGCAGTAGCCCGGGCAATTTCCAGAAAACAGGGCAAGAATGACGGTAAAACAGCAAGCCTGAGGGTTTCTGAGGGAGCAATCTGTGCTTATAACATACAAACCAAGTCAAGACAGAGAATTCTTAAAGTCACAGTGTTGCAGAGGAAGTTGTTTTGATATCAGCTAATAATACTGGCTTAAAATTACATCCGCTTCCTTTTCAGCGCCTGTATGGTGAGGTATGATGCTGCTTATTATAAAGTGTGAAATGGTCATATGATAAATGTGAGAGGAGTTTGTGGAACAAATGATAGGAGAGAAAGAGGAAGTATGTTCATGGAATACTAGCTCACTACATGCTGAAAAATAATTCAACACTAATTTAAGAGTGATGTCAGAATGAAATGAAGAGTAACTATTTTTAAACGCGTGTTATAGATCTTGTTGTAAACAATTCATCTGTCTAAGTTTCATTTTTTAAATATTTTTGACCTCGTAATGTTTAATTAATGTCATAACTGGAAACTGTTCTCTCTGATGACATATGCAGGACTTATCCAATCATTTAGTCCTGTTAACACCCGGCCCCTTTTCAGTGCCACGCCTACATCTCAAAATCAACAACCAATCAATCAACCAACACAGAGCCTCAAAGTCCCTGCCCAACATTATTTTATTTTTCAATAATCTGTTACACTCGGATGTATTCATAATACGGAAGAAAATATCTGTCGCTACTTCCATTTCATTGCGAGTTTCAGATAGTATGTGAAATAGTATGCAACAACAAATGACACAAACAGCAATACTATATGCTAGATTGTTGTCACATGATATCATCACATTGACAAAATCTTTGTCTATAGGCCTATTCCTTTAAGTTTCCAACTACACAGTACTTCAGAAATATTCCGAACAAAGCCAAAAATGGAGACTACATAAAAGGAGAGATATAGTATAAATGGGAAAAAATGGAAATAAATAAATAAAAAGACAGACGGGGAGGAGAAGAGAGACAGAAGCTGAGGGAAATGGGTCATGGTTTGAGGGGGTCTGATAAGGGGTTGGTCAGGATGTATATTTAGTTAGACCTCCCTCCATCACTGACACAGCTGAGCCTAAGGGATCTCACAGATTTTATTTTGTAAGTGTGACTGAGGAGTTGACATCCCAGTTCTGACAGTCTTCATCCTAAGGGAACCTCCTAGTGTGTGTGTCTGCATGAGAGAGAGCGAGACAGGCAGGCAGGCAGGCATCCATCTAGGAGATCTGTGTTGCCAATGCATTCTCAGACAGATCCAAAGCGATTGTCACAGAAATGTGAGCATGCTCAGAAGTTTAACTGCAGGGTTATCATAATAGTGCCATTCAGTACCAAGGACCGAGTCCTCTGCACTCTTGACCCAATTATCAAGCATGTGACATTGCCGACACAGTTCATCCTGTTTCTCAGACTAATCGCCAAAGAAACGCTGAATTTACAATTCACTCCTTGACTTTTCCTACCGGCTTTCATGATTCACTCCCTCGGATTCAAGAGAAACAGATCTTGGGATAGTTTTAACTTCAGAAATGCACTATGAAACTTCACTTCTTCACAATTTTGCTTTAATCAGTTACTTCCTCAGTAACATTTGAGCACATGCTCATTAAGGAATGAAAAGGAAACCAAAGTGAAAAATGTGTCATCTATTTTCAGAGCTAAGCCCTCCAGTAGCTTCTCTCTGCTCCTCTTTCCTCAATGAGAAAAGGTCTTGCTATTTTCTAAATGAGGACACAGCCTTTGCTGAGGTACAGCAAACTGCAGATATCTGCACCAAGAGCAGTTTCGTATATTTATAAAATTGCATCCTACAACCTTTAAAGGAACCCACACCTAAAGTCAACATAAATCAAAATTCACCCTGTTCACTTTTCAAGAAAAAAAAAGAAGTCCACGCTCTCTCTTCTGTTATGTGGAAGGTCTTATGTCCTAGGCCATATCATGTTGAAATTAGCATAATTATAAATTGACAACTTAGAGGTTGTGGTGAACTGATAAAAAAAAAATCATTCATAATACCAAAATAGACTCTTTTAAGGTATCAATTGTTGAATGATTATCAATGCTATGCTTTGGTATTGCCAAATGTTTTATGGGGGTGAAAAACTGCAAAAAAACAGCAAAAAAAAAAACAACAACTCACACCGACTAACGTTCGAGTATCTCTGTTGGGAGACAAAATAGGAAACTGGGGACTAAATCTGAACATATGAAACATTCTTATGAGCGATTTATAAAAAATCTGTATGCGCAAAAAAAAAATGTTCCTGAACACATCCCTCTTAATATATCACAGTTCCTCTTAAATCCAAGCACACTGTGTACAAACACATCAACTCCACCTACAGAATGCTCACAAAAATACCTATGCTTCAGAGGAAGTATGACACTCATCATCAATGGGCAAGGAAATCCAAACATGCTCTTGGAAAAATGTGCTGTAGGCATGGCCCAGTTTCTGTACAACGTGTGAGTGTGTGTGTGTGTGTGTGTGTGTGTGCAGGTTTTTGTGATTTATGAGGACACCAATTTGCATGATGACATAGGTATTACACTGTTATTGCGACGTAAACATGAAATATAGAGATGTTTCATGAGTCCTCATATTTAAAATAGCTATAAAAACAAACTAAACAATATTTTAATAAAAATTTAAAAATGCGGAATGTTTTCTGTGATGGGTATTAGGAGTATGGATAGTGTAGGGGGATAAAATGTACAGTTTGTACAGTATAAAAACAATTACACCTATGGAATGTCCTTCCTTTGATAGCAAAACAAACCTGTGTGTATATGCAAATATTATAATTATTATTTTTTAGGAAATGAATTAGTTTCAGTTCTGTAATTATCACAAAACAGCTAAAATGAAGCTCATTTGTGCATTTAATTATATTAATGCATATTGTGATTGCCTGTTTAACTTCAAATTTGAATAAACAACGATGAATTCGTATATTAGCAGCACCAAAACGTTTGTGGGCCTACACAGCTTCAGATGACGTACATTTCCACATCAGTTTCTGCCTTTATAAATCCCCAAAAATTTGTTCCCCATTTTTTTTTTTGGGACTATAAATGGAATTTTGAATAAAATCCGATCATATGGAGTTTTATAAACGAGGCCCAAGAAATTTACACAGTGTTAGCATTCTCCTGTAAAAAAAAAAAAAAAGGGAGTTTCAGATTGTACTGGTTACACAGAACGTGTGTGTTGAATGAAGCGCATGACAGGAATAGTCCAAGAAATAGTATTTAATAAACAAAATATAAATAAGGGAGACCACAACCAGATAAAACATAGACAAGAAAGGATGAAGACAGAAGGAGAACACAGGGAGTAATACATGAGGCAAAGGGAGCAAATCAGATTATTAACAGGACACAGGTGAAAGAAATAATTAATCAAACAGAATGGTGAAAACTAGGTCAAACTAAGAAACACAAGACAGAGCATAGCTACATGTAACAGTTACAGAGCAAGGCCTGTGAGAAAAGTTTAATAGCTTAAAACTCCAACTTATTTAAGAGTTCTATTTAACTACGCTATTTCGTTTTCTTTTTTATGGATGTGTGCCTTGTTGGCAGGTGAGAATAAGCAATACAATACAATACAATCCCACTTTTCTGATCCAGTCAAACCCAGATGGATAAAATCAAGCCCTGTCCTTCCTTATTTACAGCTGAATATTCTATGTGTTGCGAATTCTCATTTTGTCTTTAAATTTTTGTTCACCCAAAAATGAAAATTCTGGCATTAATTACTCAAACTCATGTCATTCCACAAGACCTTCATTCATCTTCGGAACACAAATTAAGATATTTTTGATGAAATCCGATGGCTCAGTGAGGCCTCTTTTGCCAGCAAAACAATTAACCCTTTCAGATGCCCAGAAGGGTACAAAAACATATTTAAAACAGTTCATGTGAGTACAGTGGTTCAACCTGAATATTATGAAGCGACGAGAAGACTTTTTGTGCGCCAAAAAAAAAAAAAAAAAAATCAAAATAAAGACTTTTCAACAATATCTAGTGATGGCCGATTTCAAAACACTGCTTGGAAGCTTTACGAATCTTTTGTTGAAAAGTCGTTAGAAGCTTTCTGGGCACTGAAAGTGTTAATTGTCTTGCTGGCAATAGAGGACCAAGCCATCGGATTTCATCAAAAATATCTTAATGTGAAGATGAACGAAGGTCTTACGGGTGTAGAACGACATGAGGGTGAGTAATAAATGACAAAATTTTATTTTTTTGGGTGATTTAACCCTTTAAAATCATGGAGGTAATGAGACTGTAGCAGCTACACTTGTTTCAGAAAGAGATTTCCTTTTTCTTTTCTTTTTTGTCACAGCTGTGAAGTGAAAATACTAGTAGTATTTCAAGTTCTCCACATCAGCGTGTTCACCTGCACTTGTCATATGAACGACTTTAAAACACTTACGTAACATCTCCTGCGTAGTGTCGGATACGGAAATCTCGATTGAACTCCATGGTCTTGTCTGCAGGACAGAGCTGAGAAAAAGACTCGTTTGAGTTTCATGGCATCAACAGGTATCAGACATTTATGTTTCTACTATATGTGCATGTATTGTGAAGGCATACTGCCCCCTTCTGACCCTGTTGCCAAACTGCAGCAGTTCAGTTCAAGTCAGGCAACTACAGGTCTGGTTAAATGGGGTTGCAGTTTTGTTCCATAATTCATGACAGGCTTAGAACTACATGCTTATCTGATGTGAATGAGGATTGCTGATTCAAGAAGGAATGGATGACTTTTCTGAGTGCTTACTTTTCGGGACGTGTAGTGAGGATGCTGGCCCAGCTTTTTGTTCATGCTGTCCAGGCAGACGGTATCTGTGACTTTCCCTGCAGTGAGACAGGCTTCATCCAGGACCGAGATGATCCCCTTATGAGGCTGCTCCACTAAGTCCACTATGATCTGATTGTTAAAGTATTCAATCTGAGAGAAAGAAAAGTACAATTTAGAGAAAAGGTACATGGGTTATATTTTAGGTTTGATATGTCTTGTTGTGTATTATGCTCACATGTTGCCATGTGATACCCTCTCTCTGATACTCGTCCTGCTCCTGTCGTAGAATAAGCTCGATGAAGAGCTGCTGTAGCTTCTCGTTGCAGTAGTTAATGCAGAACTGCTCAAAACTGCGGACATGAAATGGATAAGAAAAAAAAAAATCAAGCCTGACATATTAAATTATAGTGAGGTAATAAAAAATAAAATAAATTGATTAATAAAAGAAAAAATGTTTAAAAAAATTATTAAAAAAAATGCATATGTCTTTGATATATAAGGCTTTTATGGCTCACATAGTATGATATAGTGAGAATATGGAGATCGTACTCGAAGAGGAAAATATATTAATATTTATAGGCCTAAACTGAGCAAAAATATGCAATTTGGAAAAGTTGCTGACATTTATATGGCTTAAAATAAATATGAAATTCTGATAGATTGTAATGTAAATCAATGAAATCTTTATAACAGCATAGCAGATTACTTACTTAAAACGCATATAAATACAAGTTGTCCCTGTATATCTCAATAATATGTTTTAGTAAGATGATATTTAAATGCTTAGTTTTATGATTAAAGCTCTGGAACTTTAATTGTGGAGGGCAAAACATGCAATGATAACTGAGAGATAAACAAAAAAAAACACTCCTCAAAAGCCTGATGTATCATATTTGATACTCACATGATTTGTCTAAATAATTATGTATGGAAAGTTGCTTTATTCCAGTTAGTGTGCATCTCAAAATATATTACTAACAATATAAAAGTGATTCTTATGTTTCATTTATAAAAAACAGTTAATATTTCACTGCAAAAAGACTTTTCGTGAATTCTCAAGAAAATGTTGATGATGCTGACCATTTAGAGGCCTTAGAAATTTGTGTATCAGATATGATACAGTGGGCTTTATAGGGTTAATAGCTACGCAATGCATAAATGACACTGACCTGTTGTTGTCAAATATCTCAAAGCCGTAGATGTCCAGCACACCTATAACAGTGTTTTTGCCATGCAGGGCAGGATTGTAGTCCTTCACTTCAATCACAGCATTGATACGACCCACTATCCACGCAAACAATCTCTCATATAAAGCCTAAAAATGGAAACCATACCAGAATGATAACATATTACAGCAAGGTCGTACCAACATGTATTATTTAATTTTTCCCTAAGGACCACTTCAAGTGGAAACAGTTGCAAGTTTTACATTTTCCACCCTCCCCCAGATCCTGAGATTGAACAGATATTGTTGATGTAATGTGGGAGTTCATGTGTGAATATATTCATCCCTTTGATGTTATTTCTGTTGCAATATATGGCCTTTAAAGTTAGAGCATGTTTACTACCACATTAAACGGGTATATTTCAAAGGATGAAAGAAAAATTAGATTTTAATCATTTTTATCATTTAAAATAATTAGACGATGGATGAGCCACAAACAAGTAAACCTTTTGCAGGAAAGGGTACAATACCTTGGCAAAAGCGTCTTTTCCATAGCTAGCTTCCTGCTCGTTGTGCCCCTTTTCGATGACCTCACCACCCCCAGTTGCCACCGTGCGGTACAGAAGTGCTTTTATGACATTCTCAGACTCTGTGGACGTCAACTCAGAAATTTGTTTCACTGTGTCTTCTCCGACAAGTATGACATGTTCACCATCAGTAGTAAACTGAAGGTTACCCTGAAACAATAGCATTACAAGGTCTTTAAACAAGGGAGCCAGGCCCACTTCCAAGGCTTAAGATTATTAAACAAGGTTTAAAGACAAAAAAGAAAAAAAAAAGCTATCTATCTATCTATCTATCTATCTATCTATCTATCTATCTATCTATCTATCTATCTATCTATCTATCTATCTATCTATCTATCTATCTATCTATCTATCTATCTATCTATCTATCTATCTATCTATCTATCTATCCTTCCATCCATCCATCCATCCATCCATCCATCCATAATAGCTAAAAATGATAATGAAAAACCCTGTAATCACAAACTACAAATGTCATGTAAATTAATTAGCAATAAAAAAGTATAAACCATGAATAACACATTCAGGCATTCAGTTTTTGGAATTATGAAAATTGATTATTTCTATATTTTTTTTTAATTTAAATTATTTGACTATATTTGGCCTTCAAATATTGTTTTTGACAACAGGAGGCCTTGAAGTCAAAAAGGTTGAGTACCACTACACTGTTAAAAATTACTGTAAATTTTACAGCATTATACTGGCAGCAGGGTTGCCAGCCAGTTACTGTAAATTTTACAGTAGTGTTACTGTAATTTAATTTACAGAATTTCCCTGTATTCTCTGATTACAGTAAATAACTGTATTTTTTTAAATTATGAAGGGTCAATTTACAGCAATATTCTGTAAATTTGAGTCAAACCAACACGTGACCCCAGAATGCAATATGCTGTATTATTAAAAAACAGCCAGCGGCTGTAAAATAATGCTGTAATTTTTACAGCAATTCATTACAGTGTAATTTACATTACATTGATTTAAAACTGCAAATTAGAAACTACAATCAGAAAAACAGGAGAAAACAATCTTCCACAGCAGGCAGTGTCGGACTGACCAGGTGTAGGATGGTACTGAGAATCTTGTAGATGGAGCTGATCTCTTCGGCTGTGAAGCCAATTACTTTTAGTGCTGCCATCACAGCTTTGTGACATAAGGAGTCGTTATTGGACGCCTGTGAAGACGATTTGGAAAAACAAAGAGACAGAAAAAGAGAGGGACTTAGATGGTACATGGTACATTTCGCAATAGTAATTCACAAGTATACAGAAACACTGCTAAAAACTCTACAAGAGCAGAATGCTAATGGTTAGCCTGTGAAGTGGTTATGTGATTATAAATGAGTATACTCGTAGTATAAGTACGTACAAGTGTGACAGAGGCTCCTTGACTGGTGTAGGTATATCCTGCGGGGTCTCTCTGCAGATATAAGGACTTCAGCAAATCATCAGACCCTCCCCGTAACACCTGTAAAACACATCACATAAATGTAAATGCTGTATATTAATACTCCATAAACAAGTCTGTTAAACATTTACACACAGTTCTTGCAGCAGATAGCACTACCAGTGTAGAAACATAACCTCATTTACCATTTCCTGGCAGAAGACCTCACCTGATAAAATGAGTGGAAGTTTCTCTCGCCCTCCTGCTGTTGGACAACTCTTGACTGTAAATGCAACACAGTATTTGTGTTAATTGTCTTTTCTGTATCACACAGTATTGATATGACCCATAATCTTGAATTGTACACCTCTGAAATGGACACACAGTCACCTCAAATAACAGATCACTCTAAATTGTAATATACACACATGTATTTTCTGTAAAACTGTTTTGAAACGATATGTATTGTGATAAGCGCTATACAAATAAATGCGAATCGAACAATCTACACTAATAATGTCTAAAAAAATACAAACACTTATTATAGCGGTTATCATATTTCATCATTTTCATTTTGAAGTATTCTTTTTGTAAATGCAGCATTATATTTGTGTTACAACCCTCAACAGACCAAAAAGAGTACATTTTTAATATTAATAGCACAAGCCAAGCAGTTTTTGATAGATTATTTTAGGAATGTTTCCAATGTTTAGACAGCTTTTTCAGTAACAGCCTATATTTTTTCATGTATTTTCTGAAAGTAGGCGAGGTAACCATGACGAGGTAACCACAGCAACTATGTTATATCAGTCGGACAGGATGTTGACAAAACGTAACTAAGAAATAACTGTCATTATTTAGCACTTTAATATGGGTACAGAAAATATTCAGACTGCCTTAAATTTTTCACTCTTTGTTATATTGCAGCCATTTGCTAAAATCATTTAAGTTCATTTTTTTCCTCATTAATGTACTCACAGCAGCCCATATTGACAGAAAACACAGAATTCTTGACATTTTTGAAGATTAATTAAAATCACCACATTCAGAACTAACAATTTATTTTTATCATTTAAAGTGCCAATGTTAAGTTCCATATTCATCTTCATGCTGTACTTTGTACTAATACTATACTGTTGCGTTCTTACCTTCTCCAGCAGGTAGTTGTTTATGTGTCCTCCTGTGGGGTCTCCGTTAAAGTTGAAGTTGATGTCCATGTATTTCCCGAAGCGGCTAGAGTTGTCATTGCGGTTGGTTTTAGCATTTCCAAAGGCCTCTAGCACACAGTTGGATTTCAGGAGTACGTTCTTCACACTGTGGCAGGATACAAATACAGTAATATGCAAAAATCATTCATAAACATTGTATGTATAAAAAAAATTTTTGTTTGTCATTGCATATAGAGCAAAATATCTCCAAAAAGTCATCTGTAAACATAAACATTTGATATTCTTTCTTCAAATAATCTGTTATACAAATCTGACTGTAATACACTATAGGGTAATAAAAGCAATAAAATTATTTTGTTATTAAATGCAAAACATATTCAGAGCATTAGCCAAGAAACTGACCTCTCGACCTCTGCCCTCTGGTTAGGGTTGGTAATAGCTGCAATGTACTGCATAATGTACTTGCTTGCCTCAGTTTTGCCTGCTCCACTCTCACCTGAAACACATTGAGATTTGAATGAGACTGTCTTTTTTATCAGTTTTAGTCTTCCCCATCAGAGGCACACAGGGCAAACTCTCCGTACATGATTCTTCACACAGTATAACTGCTGGTCATAACAGTGCTACAGGTGTGCTTAAGCAGCATGGAAGTAGTATGAATGAAATCAACAATCAAAAGCAACAATACAATAATAGTAGCCTAAAAATAAGATTTTATATAGGCCCATCTATCTTATATAGGTGTCTTTAATGATAGTGCATTTTGCTACATAACATATATGCACCATATTACATATTCATTATAATGTTTCACGTCTTCAATATTTAATGCGTTTATAAATAACAAATCCGTCCGCCACCTTTTAAACAAATGTATTTCAAAAAACAAATTGGAGAAGAAATATAATTACATAATTGTAAAGTTAGTATTTTAACGTTATTATTATAAAAACTTCATTGGGTGTAATTAAATTGTTTGTATACAAATCAGTTAATTTTATCCTTTAATATTACAATGTAGGACCACTACCAACTGATTCCCATATATAGTTTACAGCTTTAGTTGAGAGATTTTTATTCTTTGAGAAAATTTGCCATGTACTGTTCCTGATAAATATCCAAAATAATCGAATCAAATTGAATTGAAATCCAATTGAATTGCAAGCTTGTGAATCAAAATCAAAATGAATTTTGACATTTGTGTCAATACCCAGCCCAATTGCATTATATGTTTTGTTCCACACAATAAACACTAAAGAACTTTTATCATAAAATTTGAATTCATCCTATTATGACAAGGCTGGTTTATGCTGGTGGACCATCATGTTGTTCTCAAGCAAAACTGAGCTGCTGCTTCTCATGCTGGGGTCCAGCAAACCAGCAACCAGCAGAATTTTTCAGCAGGTTTATTTCATATGTTAGGCTTTACAGGGTTAAATATTAGATATTTTCACTGTGCATTTTGTTGGGCTTGACTAGGCCCATTTTCTCCTATTTATCTATTTTCATCATTGTGACATTTTGGAAAGGACGAATGACCTCTGAAGATTCCACCTCTAAACCAGTGTCTGCTGTTTTATTCAGCAGTGAGAGCGTTTACTGTACCTGAAATGACGATGCATGTGTCTTTGGCTCGTCTCTTCATGGCTTTATAAGCGGCATCTGCGACTGCATACAGATGAGGTGGATTCTCATACAGTTCTCTGCCCCTGTAGTTCTCAATGACCTCCTTCCCATAGATATCTAGCTGTCTGTATGGATTGACTGACACCACTACTTCTCCAATGAAAGTGTAGATACGGGACTTCTCAAACCTGAAAATAACAAACGATACTGTGAAAAATATGCGTATGTCAAGTAGAACAGTGAGAAATAGCTTGAACAAGACTCATTGTTTCTGTCGTATGTGCTTGGTTTAGTTCCTGGTGTCCAAACAGACAAATTAAAGAACAAATGATGAGTTGAGTACTGTAAGGTGTGGTGGGATTCAATGAATCATAAAATCATAGACGTTTAGGAGAAACATACATAGAGGAATGTCTCTTTTGTTCATGACCTTACATTAATTTTACTGGGAATCATAATTGAACCCACAAACCACAACCACAAAATATAAGTAAATTTTTTTTTAAAAAAGTCAAAATGGCTTCTTTAAGCAAAAATCAGTAGTGTGATCTCCGATACTTGTTCCATTTTCTCACAGAAGAAAATATGAGAAACTTCTCATCAAATTTTGAAAGTTTTCTTGGCCTTCCAGTCCTGTTCCACTCCAATTAGGTTCAAGAGAGCCAGGTTTCTGCTATTTCTCAAGTGCACAGGGAGGTCACTAAATATTTGCCGCTTTTCGCCTATAGAAGTATTTTTTTTCTGTTTTTTTAATACTACATACAAATTTCCTGTATTTTCTGGTTATATTCTAATAAAAAAACTGAGAAATAATGATATATGGTCATTATATCATTGCTAAAACAACATCTAACGGTGGCCTAAGAACAGTATTTGATATCAGTGCTAATATACAGCTCTGGAAAAAATTAAGAGACCACTGCAAAATTATCAGTTTCTCTGGGTTTACTATTTATAGGTATGTGTTTGGGTAAAATTAACATTTTTGTTTTATTCTATAAACTACTGACATTTTTCCCAAATTCCAAATAAAAATATTGTAATTTAGAGCATTTATTTGCCAAAAGCAACAACTGGTCAAAATAACAAAAAATATGCAGTGGTCTCTTAATTTTTTCCAGAGCTGTATATTTATATTATATATTATGTTCTATTTACTTGGTAATGATTTTAAATTTTAAACAAGTGTCATAACTTGATATATCAATCTAGGTATTATGTGCCCCATTGTGTTTCTCAATGTCATGTACGCCCATAATCAGCAGGAAGTGATACAGGGCTGGGAAGTGAGAACAGGAAGTGCAATGGGGCTCAAGATGACTCACTTTCTGAATTTCAAACAATGAAAAAATATAGTGTAATCTTTCCTGGCTAACAGCTAAAATACATATATTCCTGACGTACAGCTAAAACATATATCTGTTGATAGTTAAAATGCATTAGCCATTATAGTTTATAAATTCTTTATTCAAAACAAGCATATTCAACACATAATTCAAATACTTAAGACATAGTAGTAATTATATCTAAGGCTTCAGTTTGTAGGTTGCCTTTCCTCCACACGTTATGAACATATTTGGATGTGTGATTGTGTGGTAGAGTCACATGAGGTCTGGTCATACAGCTGATTTTAAGCACAAAAGGACAAGAAATGAACAAGTTTTTTTCCACCTAGTGTTTCAGAGGCTTACGAATCTGTAACAGACAAAACAAGTGTGCAACAACACTTGCCAGCCAACAGATTTTAACACCTTGCTCATAAAGAGTTCTTGTTAAAAGGTCATCTGATTCAACCCAGTTTAACCAATGACATCACAGATGTGGGGCTTGGTAGCAAATGCTACAAATTAAAGAAAAGGAGAACTAGGAACTTTTGATTTCATCATAGGAACTGCTAAGATTCAACTGGCTGGTTATGATCAGCTGTTGTAAGACATGATAAGATATATTGTTTTGTCTCTTAAGCTATTGATGTCCGCAACTTAAATTGATATCTCAATGAGCGGGAAAGTCAAAAGTCATATGACACATTCTTCCCCCTCCACTTGTTTCTTCTGAAAATCTGTCATTTTCACGTCACACCATTTTTCTACCAAGAAGGGAGTGGCCAAAATCAAAAAGAAACTAAAATCATAAAACAAGTCTTCAAATATTCACTTTTGACAGTGAAACAGACTTAATGGGCAAGTTCTACATACGAAAAATGACTTTATCACAACTTTAGAGCTGCCAAAATGAGTTGCTTCAAACACTCAATGTCAACACCTAACGTTTTTGAAGGCCTTGTTTACTGTTGTCTTGTCAGGTTCTTTGTAAAATGTAATATCCATTGAGTCTTTTTACACACCACCACTTAAAGTAAACTGTTCACTCTTACCTTAACTTCAAATTCTCCATGAACTGCTCCATTGAGACCTCGTCTAGAAGCACAAAGTCTGACTTTCCGAACTCCAAGCCCTCCAGCTCCGCCATCCTTGCAGGAGTCTATCTGAAGGACGAATGGATGGAGAGAAAAGTGGAAGGTGATGAGAAAGGCACAGAAACTGAGCATTGACTGCCGTCCTCTCGAAGCCGGTAGAGGAGATGGCGTGTAGAGTGGGTGTGACTTAAGTTTTAGCCTTTGCATGATCTGAGAATGTGAGAAGTGAAGTCAGTGATGACTGCGGTCTGCAGGCTTCAGCATGTCATCCTGTTCAAGACAACATCTGCATATGTGTGTATTTTTGTTCACATGGGGGAAGGAACTAAATATATGTCTTTTTCGCATCTTCATGAGCTACCACAGGTCCAAATAGTATCCACTGTGAAACCTAAACTCTACTCCTTTCTAATTACCTTCACCATTACAAAGTACAAATGAAGTATAAAGCCAAAACACACTGTTTGGCCTTCTAACCTTTTCAATTTTGTTTAGTTTAAAATTGTGTATTCATTAAAATAAACTGTAAGACATTATAGATCATTATCTTATAAGAGATGAATGGCATTTCCGAAAGCCCACCCTCTTCCTTTGGTCTGGCAATCATGGGGGAGTGTGGATCATAGACTACTGTTAAGAACTAGATCTTTAATGCTTATACTGCCCACACACACTAATCTAGGATCTGTTCCCTTCTTGCAAAACCTACTCGCAACTATAAACAAAAGGACCAAACAAGATATAGACAGACAGGAAAGAATACACAGCATGCCATTTATGGAGAAATAAAAGGGGTCCTGGGAGTAGTTATCATACCAATCAGCAGTGAAACAATCCAAATTTACATGTTGTTCACAATATTACAAATTGTATGCTATTAAAGCTATGTAATACTAAAAATTCTATTTGTATAATTGGCAACCAAAGCACTGAAGAATCAGTAAATTCATTTAATTGGACATTTTAGAGCTGAAAGTTCAGACCAATGAAAAAACTGTTGCTCTGAAGCCAATTATATCTGTTTGTTCCACTTTTATACATTAAACAATTATAGACAATAAAAAGGAGAATATTTTAAATGATGTTGAGTAACTCAGTTTATTGTAAGGATTTAAAAAAAAAAATTAAAACAGTTTGAGAACAGTGGAAATCAGAGAACGAGCATGTGTCAGTAGTCACAGTATAACTATTACAAACTTTACAGATAATTTAATACAGATCCCTATTTGTACACATCACAGTAATGCCTAAAAGAATACTTTAAATGCCTAAAAAGAATATTGACAATCAGTGAATCATATTGACCACTGTGGAACTTCTTAAATAGCAGACCACAGGTGAAGAAAAAAAAACTGCATCTGAGAGAAATACTTGAAAATACATTTACATTAATACATTTTCTATTAATACAATATAAAATCAGTGGTTTTTAAATCATAAGGAAAAACAAAAGGAACTCTGCGCATTAGTGTACTCATTACATTCTAACTTTGACACAAGAGCCTGAGCTTGTTTCTTTTTTCCCTTACAGGGAGGTGTTAAGCCCCTAAGTCAACCGCAGTGCCTGCCTCACTTCCTGTAGAATGCAGAAAAAGACACTTCCTCATTGAGTTTCCATGGTAATGAAAGAGAGTCTTGACAACTAAATAACTGAACGTAGAATGCAAATACTGCAAATATATTAAACGTATATATACACATATAATCTAATGTAAATACAGGAAATTACATGTATATGCCCATTTTCCTCATCACACCTGAGACAATAATTACAAAGTAACCTGTGTGACTTTGAGAGAGTACAATTTATAGGAATATTTCAAGGGTTCAATAAAACTTAAGCTCAATCAAAATTTGTGGCATAATGTTGATTTCCACACACACAATAAAAAACATAATTAAAAAAACAATTATTCCTTTAAAACGTGTGTATTATTTGAGTTGTTCTCATCAATTAGTAAAAAATTAGCTTAAGCAATGTTTTTAGTGAGCCTTACAGTAACCTTTGAAAAAAAAAAGGAAAAGAAGAGGAAATTCAAATCAACATTATTACACAAGTTCTGTCAAATTGTTCACTGAACACAGAACATTCATGTGAACCATCATAGAAAGAGAACCAGCAGTACAGAGCAGTCCCATCGCTCTCTTAAAATAGTGTCTAACCAATTTCATTCTAAAAAGACTTAAAGTGTTAAAGGTTTCATAAGTAGAATTATCGATTTAATGGATTCAGTCATTTGAAAAGTTTTTTATTTTTACTGGTAAAAAGAGCAGCTTTTAATTTAGGTATTGGCCCTTGTTTTGATGTCTGAACTCCACTAGAGGGCGTCAAATCCTGCGGAACATAAGTCGATGGTTCTTGGTTTACACTCTTTTGATTTCTGAGTTGTAATCGAGAGCTGCTCTGTGACCTGCTATGTGCAGTGGATTTAGATGGCTGGCGACCTCTTTCCTGTTGAACTTCTTGCTGCGATCGAGAGTCTGTTTGGGAATATGAGGCAGAGGAGCTACTAACATTGGTAGCGTACTGAGCACCAGGAATACGATCTACGTCCTGGCTCTCCATTCTGTCCCTTGTTTTTTGTCTTGGCAAAGAGCTGCTGCGTCGCAACACGTTCCTCTCCATGCGTTTAGGCAGCGCAATGTCAACATCCAGGCCAAGAAGCTTTTGCTTTGCTTCATAACTGTCTTTTGATGACCCCACCACTTTAATAATGTTACGTTCCTTTCTAATTAAAACATTGTAGATCTTCTGGAATGAGTAAGCATTCTGGATAATGTGGGTCTTCTGACTTTCTTTACATTCATTCAAGTCTATTTCATGTTTGCGTACAGAACCAGTGATTTCTTGTGTCAATTCAGACAATTCTTTAGCTGCTTCCTCACAGTTTCCTCTGGAGATTTGAACCATAACAACCCCTGATTCAACTTTATGATTAATATGAGTGTGGTGATCTGATTTAATTTTATCTATAAAATCTTCCTTAAAGTGCATTATATATTCCCACACATCTGGATCCACAGGGATGGACACCTCATTTTGCCTGGGAGACGAGGGATTCCGCTGCTGAACGCTTGTGCGGGACTCCTCATAGATCCTGGAGGGACTGCTTAAGGGACTTTCTGTGCTAGAGCTTCTATCCAGTAGAGATGCAGTCTGCAAGAATTCCTGTCTGTATTGGGATTCTGGGGATCTTGAGGTTATTCCTGAAGATGTGCTTCTGCCCTCAGCATACACTGAGTTGCCATTGTTGTGACGGCGCCTCGATGTGACATTAGACCTGGATTCATAGTCACTGGAATCACTTTTTTCAGCTCTGGAGACAGAGTCAAAGGAGTAGCCATTAGTGTAATGTGAAGGTGTTCTTCTTTGAGGGTGGGTTTCTTTAGCCAGAAACTGGACGAGTTTGGGATAGATGAGTTTTAGCTTGAGAAAGGAACCCTGCAAATGAAGATGTCCTGGGCTGGTCTCTGACACCTGAAAGCCATGGCTATGAAGAAGTTCTTGGATTTTGCTGTGACTGGAGAACATGTTCATATCGAGGAATGCTTCGGCTGGCATGTCCAGCTAAGAAAATATAAGCATAAGCATGTTAAGGAAATATTTTTGCCATGGCACACTATTGAGCTGTGATTTATTTAGCTTGTGCATAAATATCCGAATGAAACAAGGTGTTAGGAGAATGGCGATGACATGGAGGAATTCTGTATATTAAGCTGTAAGTCACATAATTCTGTATGCCTCAGTGAGGTTCACCAATGAAGTGTTTTACCTGAGGATGATGCACCTTTTTAATGTCCAGTGGGTAAAACTGACTCTCCACTATCAAAACATGCGTGTGCTGCAAGACTCCTGGTACTAAGACATGGAATGAAAACAAACAAGAAATGTTGGTCATGGAAAATGATGTTAAACTTGAAGAACAAAATGTCAAGGCAAAGTATTATACCTTCGGCTGATTCAAAGACGACATAAGCCTGGCCTTTGTTGCAGGTGGGATAAATCACTGTTAAAACATCTCCTCCTTTGTTACTGCGCCTCAGAAAGTGCATGGTTAATTTGTCAATCATTGTATTTTGGGGGTAGTTGTCCGGGAGTCCATTCACTTCAATAACCATTTCCTTCATGGCCATCTTAAAACTAAAACAATAAATAGTGGGGGAGGAAGTTATTACAACACAAAAGGAAGCAATATGTTTCTTTCTAGTGCCAATGTTCATAAAATGTAAATTTCTTTTCAGAACAAACTTCTTGTTGTTGCTGCATCTTACATAGATATCTCACAAGATAAAATGTTTCGCTGAATCGCACCCTGTATGCTATGAAAGCATGTATCCGCCATGATTTTGACTTTTTATCTCACAATTCTGACTTTTTTATAAGTTATAAACTCTGAATTGCCAGATATAAACTTACAATTGCAAGAAATAGACAGGATTGTGAGATATAAGCTCGCAATTAGAGTAATAAAGCTGGAATTGTGAGATATAAACTCACGCAGAGCTCTTAAAGGGACATGGTGAAGGAATATGAGATGGCGGAAAAATTATTTGTCAAAGCTTCAGTGTTCCACCGAACACTAACACTTGCGTTCACTCGAAAAGAGCTAGTTTTGCGAGCAAATGCAACGTGAAGATTTTGCGAGTGAATGCAAAGTTTCTCGGGAAACACAAAACATTTGCGAGAGAGCGCAAAGCATTGACTTTTTATTTTTCCTCCCATCTCATATTTTTTCCCCCACCACTATGTACCTTTAGGGGCTCTGTGAACTTGCAATTGCTAAACCTTTTTTTTTTTCTTCTCAGAATTGCGAGTTTATCCCCCGGTTTCACACACAAGGCTTAAACATGCATTTTAGTCTTGGACTAGCTTTAGTTTTTTTCAACTGAGAGCAACTTGCACTGACATATCTTAAAATATGTGAGTGACATTTTTTTTGTCTTAAAATGCATACCAGTAATGTTTTTATTCTTAGGAATGTTTGAAAAAGCTAGTTAAATGTACTAAGCCCTGTTTGTGAAACTGGGGCTATATCTCACAATTCTGACTTTATAACTCGCAATCGCATGTCATGAAGTCAGAATTGCGAGATATAAACTTGAATTTGTATCACACAATTCTGACTCTATAACGAGCATTGCGAGTTTATATCACACAATTCTGAGAAAAAGTCAGAATTGAGAGATGTAAATGAACAATAAAAAGTAACAATAAAAACAAAGTCCCAATTACTTTTTTAAAAAAAGTATTATTCAGTAGTGAAAGCAAGCTAAAAGAGCATGGAAGCCTCTATAGTATACACCTGGAAGACTAAAACTATTTAAAAATGTTAAATAAGGGACTTGAATGCAATGCCTGCATGAACTTGAAAGACAACTCATTATCATACAAGGTAAAAAAAAAGGAAATAAACAAACAAAAAAAGAATAAACATGAATAACATGGCAACAAATAAAAAATAAATGAATACATTTGTGCAGTAATTTAGGGAAGTAAATTAATAATAACATGATTGCATGGATAAAGCAAAACATTTACCCCACAAGGTCATTTGTTCACTTACTTCACTAGTGTAGACGGCTTGCTATGACAGAGAGTTTGTTTGCATTTCAGAATTTTGTTGTAAGTTACTACTGGCAACTGAATCTATCAAGCGCTGTTTTTTTCTCTGATTATGCGTAATTCAAAAACTACAACCGAAGATAAGTGAAAGAGAAAGTTGTTGTGCTTTCTCAGTGCACCACACGTACAAAACTTGATTAACGAATGGCGTTCCAAAACAACATTAGGAACAGGAAATGCAATGTAATTTAACAAATGTACAGCGATTGGTGATGTATTTTATACTTCGAAATTTACAAACCCGTACCTGTTATTTGGTTAAATAAGTTCGCCAGGGTTAGATAGTGAAGAAAGACTCTGCCGTCCTCGTTCTTAAGTGAAAGTGAAACGGCGCAGTGACCAGATGTCTCCACGGAAGAAAGGGGGCGCGCGCAGGCGCGCACTTAAAAACATTGAAGATTAACTCTTTAAATGATCTCTGATCATTATTCCTTATCTAGAAAGGTGTAGCAATCTCGACTCGGATTCATTGACAAATAACAAGCTGATAATTTTATTCTGCTTTACAATACAAGGATGGATATACACAAAAAGGGAAAATCATAAAAGGTATAAACTATTCATAAATTACTTAAATACAACCAGAATAACAGCAACATCACAAACGTGTAAATTCGGTCTCTGTAAATGCAGATTTTTATTATTGCGATCTAAATTTAGGCTATGCCTGCATTTATTTATTGCATTTTTCCCTATTTTAGACTCACTGTATCTGTTAAATATTCCTTCTTAGCCTTGATGTCAGTTGCGTATTTAGTTAAAGGTATAGTTGACCCAAAAATTAATTTTTCATGATTTACTCACCCTCAAGCCATCCTAGGTGTATATGACTTTATTCTTTCTGCCAAACACAGTCGGAGATATATTAAATAATGTCCTGACTTTTCCAAGTTTTATAATGGCAGTGAATGGAGGACTAGATTTTGAAGCCAAAAAAAGTGCAACCATGTATCATAAAATATAACCACACGGCTCCAGGGGGTTAATAAAGGCCTTCTGAAGTGAAGCAATGCGTTTGTGTAAGAAAAAGAAAATTCATATTTAAAAAGCTATAAACTAAAACAAACATTTAATAAACTTAAAATTGCTTGAGAATGCAAAGAAATGTTATGAATAATAGCAGTCAGTTAAATTTGTACCAAACCACCACTAGAGGGCACTGCGTGTAAGAGTACTCTAGGGCCTGGGCCAGTGGTTCAAAAGTAATCTGATCAGACCTGATTTATGATTGGATCAAATCTTAAAAAAAGACTGTTCAGAAAGAAGAAAACAATATTCTGAAATTGGATTAGATCACAAAATCTTGCATTCTTGGTTTAGATCTGGATCAAATTGTCAGTGTGTTGTTCAAAACTTTTGGGGTACCTTTTGATCCAAAAAAAAGAAAAAAAGATGATCCTGATCCCAGCAGTAGGGTGGATTTCAGGAACAAATTTAGTAAAGCTGGTCATAAAACATTGGTATCATGTACTATACACATTTTGCTCTTGATTAGTTTTAACTGTTAAATAAAATTGTAAGTAGACAGGCTACCTATTAAGTCTTTCAGAACAGTATTTTTAGAATGAAACACCCCTGCCCCATCCCATCGAATTGATTGTATAGACACTAGATAGTAATAACCACAAGTTGTTTGTTAAGAACTGCTTTAATTCACAGATGCTTTGAGTTGATTACAAGAGCTAAAAATAATCAACGCCAACCAATATTTAATTTCCAATTATTTACTTATAAAGCAAATAGCCACGTAATAAGCAGGATAATATACAATCAAACAGTTATACATGCCACTATATCACAGACTATTCTTCTCATGCAACCAAACAAATACACAGAACCAACAATAGTCACTTTCATTAAAAAAAAATTAAATCACTTAGTTCAATATTTTCATTAAAATATTATTTTATTTAATCTAATAAAAATTCTCTGGAATATATCATCAATATTGCAACAAACACATTCAATGGCAACAATAAATGTTAAAAAGCAATCCAATATGTAATAATCACTACTGTCAATAGATCAGAATAGATGCCTTATTCAAAACGAACAATTTGTGATCATCACCTCAGCAAACCAGGGGCTTCTCCCTGTAAAAGAAAGAATATTTACATAAAACAAGATCATTTCTCACCAGAAGATCATACAACTAGGCAACTAGTTTAAATGTTTGAAGATTATATAACCATGCTGGGTAGGGCACCACAGCAGGCCTCAAACCACCTCAAATCTCTCTAGCAGACATCACAGGAAAGGCAAGAGTCACAAAGACTCAACCTCGCTGAACAGCCTGCAATGACTTCTCTTACAGAGAATATACGGAATATTTCTTTGAAATATGTCTGAATTGTGTGTTGAACAGACTTACTTCTTGCAGCAGCGGAGACAAACATCTCTTATGAGGCATTGATGCATATTTAAGGTGGCAAAAGGAATGTTCTATGAAGACTTCAAGGAAATGCCATTATGCTGCAAGAGAAAGATCATTTCAGTACATTTCACAAGATAAGATGACATTGTGCAGAGACTGAGACCCTTGAGCACATGTTGGAGACTGCTTGTGTGGGGTTTCTATAACCATGCTGTAAGGGAAAAACAGCTTGGCCTCAAACCACCCCATGTCCATCTAGCAGACATACAGGAAAGGACAGAGTCACTTCAAACTCAACCTCGCTGAAAAGCCTGCATGACAAGACTCCACCTTCATCTTATACTTACCATGAATTTCCAACCTAAATTGCTAAAAACTTTGATTTAAAAAAAAATATCTACTTCTAAATGCGGAAAATTGTACACATAGATTTAACTAACCAACACTTCTGAACTTGTGTCCACACGTGGACCCTTGTGACCACGTGTTTGAACTTTTAAAACCCTCCAGTTAAGAAAATAAACTGGCACTACAAACTAAAATGTTAAATGTTACTGTTAACGTTACTAACACACAAAAATAGTTAAGTTAAATATATACATAAATACATAGAAAACCAGTCTTTACAATAATGTACGACTACTGCATTATATTTTACACATAAAAATATATATTGAGATGAACACTAAATAATCTGTTGTTACATATTTATGCTCTAATACACAAACCTCAACTTAAAAGAGACGACAAAAAATCAACCGCACGCACGATGGTCCTGTAGCTGAAGACAGAAAAATCCGGAAACACGTCAGTTGATCTCTTCTTCTTCTTCCTCCGAGGTTTAATGGCGCACAGGTTTTTGGCGCGTTACTGCCATCAACTGGAGCAGTGAAGAGCAACGAAGAAAGGTTAAAATATTAGTCATGTATTTAAATTCTGTTATATAAAAATGCTACTCTCACATAATTTAATAATGTGGCGTATACTTTTCATTGTCCTGGACCATTTGAGTTGAGTTTGACATTCTCAAATTATGAAGTTCATATACTTTCGTTGTATGTCCCTCGCAACAAGTATGTTTATATCTACATTGTGCTGATTTGACAACAAGAGATTTTTTTTTAAATCTTTCATCATATTTTTTTTATTATTTATTATTTTTTAATCAATTAATCATGATGTCAGCTTCAGTTTATTCCTTGTTCAGCTTTTGAATGATTTCAAGAGTGTTTAGCTAAGGTTTCTTCAATAGTCCACTTAAATTTCGATTGGTGTCGATTTAAATCAATGATGAAGATTTAAATCGATTAAAGTTTTGAGCTTTTGCAAGAACTGGACCAAGAGACAACATTACAAACATAAAAATGGAAAATATTTCGTTTTCGAATGGTATGATGGAAAACCTCGCAGTTTCCATATCTTACACTAGAGGGCAGCATAATGCTGTTAATGATGCTGACGTCTCACAGCACAGCAAACCAACCTTTACTTGTTAAATAAGACAAGAATTTCAGTCACTACATGATAGTTCTTTGTAATTTAGTATATACCATTTTTTAAAATACAAATTACTACACACTAACCGGAATGACAATGCTGTAGACCAGAGCTTCCCAAGCTTAAGAGGGGTAAGACCCCCCAAAAACAATGCAAAAGCTCCACGACACCGCCGTTAAAAAATATATACCGACATTTACCTACAAATACATTTATTAACAAGTTTGTAAGAATTTCATGTGAATTATGAGAACTATTATGTAAACATTCTTTACAAATATATTTAAATTCATAACACTAACCTTACATACTTTAAAAAAAATCAAATTTTAGAACAATTGGAATATTTTAATTATTTTAAAATATTAATTTGGACTAGCTACGGCCCCCCCTGCAATACCGCCACGGCCCACCTGGGGGCCGTGGCCCACAGTTTGGGAAGCACTGCTGTAGACCCTTTGGGAGATAATTCTGTTTAGTGTCTTGCTCAAAGGCAAGACGAGATATCAATACCTCTACAGTCTCAGGAAGATGACCAAGTCGCATTTCACCTCAAATATCAAAGGAAAAAGAAAAAAGAATTTATATTTTGCATAAAGAAAATAAAGTTGTTGTGGAAGGTTGCCGTGTTTATCACAGATGAATTATCTGTGCACATTCCACACCCATTTGTGTGTCTCTTATCTTTAATCAAAATACCTTCCCCTCCTCCTTGCAATGATATCTTTTCTTTGATGATGTGTTTACTGGCGTGAGGGCGGGACAAGCTGTCAATCACATGAGATATCAGCAATACCAAACCACAATGATCCAATCAATTCCCAATTGACAAACTCAAGTCCAGTTCTATACATTTTTCTCGTTTTAGAAGCCGTTTCACTTGAATATATGTCATCATAGTGAATAAAGCACTATTACAACTTCCTTTCATGCTGATTTTAAGATTTTATGCAGTGTGACATTATTTTTAAGACAATTAATACAACGATGTAACTAATAAAGACATGAAACCAAAGCTGCTCGGCTAATATTCCTGCTGGTCAGCCCCAGAACTGCCAATACTAGAAGAATCTGTGCCTTCTTTCTGTGCTTACACTGAATGTCGCTGTTTATCCAGTCATTCTACAAATGCATGCAAATGTACCCTCCATTTGAGTTAATGGCAGCATTAACAACAATGGTCCAGTGTTTTTGAATCTGAAACTTGAGGTTTCAGTTTGACACATGGGGCTTTAATCAGACAACACAGAGAGCCACACAGCAATATGAGCGCACACAGCACTGTGCCAACACAGCTAAAATGGGACGACAAACTCAGCCAAGAAACAGACATCAGTGTTGTGTCATGAAATGAGTCTCTTAACTCCTCTGTGCTGCTTACAGACTTTCACTTTTCAGTTCTTATTTAATCGCTTTTATTCTCAAAATCTCATTCTAAATGAATGTTTGGGTAAATTTGATCTGTGCCAGTTGTTTTTGTCACAACTTTGTGGTCCAAAGTTGTTGTTATGGTCTATGATATATGACGTCAGGTCTTTGACGAGCTCTATGAATGTGTTTAATACAGTAGTTTTCGACTGATTTTGCTACAGGATCCAGATTTTACATTGAGCATCAATTGGTGACCCAAACTAAATAAACAAAATATCAAATCTTTAATATCAAAACTGATTTATTTTTGTATAGGCCCAACAATATGCAAACTGTACATACAAACATAACTTAAAGTAAGCTGAATATGAAAACAGACAATTGCATAACATCAAAGTTGTATATATATATATATATATATATATATATATATATATATATATATATATATATATATATATATATATATATATAAAGAGATTAGGTAACACTTTATTTTAGTGTCATTGTTACACACGTTACATGCCCTATAGTAATAAATACCACCTTAAAATAAAGTGTTACCAAAGATTATTATAAAGATCATGTACTTAATATATATCTTCTTTAGACATAACACAAAATGTTACTTAATGTAGGTCAATATAATAATTTATTTGTTTTTTTTACAATTTATTTTCACCATAAACAAAAGCTAAATTAACTATAAAATGAAAGTAGAATTTTCACTAAAGATAAAACTAAAAACAACTTATCAGTAAATGTTTAATCAAATTTACTTACTATAAATAAAGGCAACTTTATTGCCTTTAACTAATTAGTTATATGGTCATTTGCATTTAGCCTTGTTTGTCCCCCTGCTATCTTTGACCTCACTTGACCTTATCAAAACAGACGTGGGATGCCTTTTTATGTCACAACCCACCTTTTGAGAAGCACTGCTCTAACAGACCTCCACAAATTTCTGTAATAAGCCAGCCCAGTTGTAGACAAAAAAAAAGAAAAGGTGCACTCAAATAGTTGTTGGTTAAGACCTGTCTGGCCGGATGACAGCTGTCTCCCTCTGCCAGCCATTAAGAGCAGTAATCTCCCTAAAGGAATTCTGGGTAAAGTGCACTGTTTAACAATGCTGTAATACTGCACACTGACGCACATCACAAGCAGTAGGATGCTGATGGCAGCGCTGGCCCTGAGGTCATATGTCAGTTTCTTAGAACCAAATGGTTTAATTCTGCAGGTTATATGATGCATAACCGGTACTCTGGTTCGAAATGAGACTGTTTACACTGAAATTCATAACCTCAGAGAATGTCGTGTTTACCTCTGAGAATAATTGCAGTTGCTTTAGCGTGGATTTACGTAAGCAGTGCAGTGAATGATGCCTTTGTGTGAGTGTTGCAACCTCTCATCAGCTGAAGATGGGGGAGGAACACAGTGTTAAGCAGCACGAAGGGCAAGAGGGCACATTGATATAGGGGAAGGTGATTCATAGCAAATACAATGAGTACAAAAACATCACACAGTGAAATGAAACAGTACAGAACATTTAGGGAAATCGCATATTGATACATCTATAGTTGAGCATTTGTGGTCCAGATAGTACACAACTTTTTTTGAATAAGCTGGTTTTTGCAGTTTCAGTATAACACCTGGGACACATTGACCTCAATGTAAATTTTCCACTGAATAGCCCAAGACTCCAGCACAGAGAGGGATGATCAAGTGATAGTCGTGTACACAGCTGCCTGTGTAACAGGAGAACATTGGGAAGATTTTGAAACACTCAGATCAACGGTTTAAGGTCTTATTGACGTATAATCAGGGTTCAAAAAATTCCAGTCAGCTGACCTTATCAGTATATTAGATTAAATAAGACAAAAACAACACAGGTCTCATAGCATGGTGTGGTTCGTTTTACAGTCTTTCACAGCTTTAGGATTGTGTGTGTGTGGTTTCGTGTTCTGTGTTCACCCACAATGAAACCCCCTGCCATTCCAAAGCTGTATGACTTTGAACACAACAGACTTTTAAAAAATGTTTATACTGGTGTCGTCAATACAACGGATAAAAACACCATAGACTTTCCTTTTGTAGACTAAAAACAGATTTTTTGAAAATATTTTCCACAGAAGAAAGAAAGTCATACAGGTGTGGAATGATATGAAATGATGACAAAAATTCTCTTTTTGGGTGCACTACACTTGTAGAAAAAACTTTAACATAATTTTGCTGTTGAAAAGTATTGCAGACATAATATACTTTAAAAGAATATTCTTTAGTGTGAACTGAGTGTTATGTAATGGACAATTGATTGCAAGTAAACCGCAATTAAATAAAAACTATTATTGTTTAAATTTAAATTAAATGCAATTAGCTGAACTTTTGAGAGTTTTTATGATACACTTCTAATTATTACTTTTATTGTATTTGAAATATGGTTAAAGTGTACTGCTGAAGGTATAAATTTATGGTGAGCTAAAATATACTTTAATATAATTTCTATTGAAACTTACATGTCATGTATTTAAATATATTTGTAATTGCGTGTTTGTATTGATGAAGTTACATTTTATTATATTCAAAATATATGAATTATAAATGCAATATTGATTAACATGATATGTTACATGTGCTTCAGTACATTAGTCAACACATCAATATAAGTGTGCATTTCAAAGCATGACAAAAGATTAATAAAACAATGATTTAAATAATTTTATTTCATAAATATATTACTTGCAACTACAGTTTTTTATTCACAAATAAAAATATACTTTCAAGATTTGAAGTACACTACAAATCCACATTCGATACAATTAAGTGCACTTCAATTGACCCTTCGCAAAGACCCGCCCTCTTTAGTTACTGTTGCTATGCCTGACAACCTATGCACTCTTATGCCACACATCACGTTCTCACACAGTGAAAAATACATCGCGGAGCAAAGAGGACACTGGCAATGTGTCGACAGACATATGAAATAGTTTCATATTTAAAATATTGTAATTTTTTAAAGAAGAAACAATAAACACTGTATGCTGGCTCTTTAATGTGTCGTGACAGATCGCTGTAGCTCCTTCAAGCGGCTCGTGAACTGATCATCTCTTCATACTAGTTAATTTATAGCATCAAATAATCCTGAATGGACATCAGAAGGAATGTTGTTTCAACTATGGAAAGACGTGAGTACACAAAATTTTTCAAGTTAAAGTTCATCAAAGTTAATCTACCAACTCCCCTGACTGCTTTGTCAGATAAAATGGTGGATTCGGGGTTATGACTGGTCAGATCGTCTGTCAATCAAACTGTTTGCGAAGGGTCAATTACATTCTCAAGCTTCGCAGATTTTTCTTCTGAAAAAAGCGACCGGTAATCCCACATCTCCTCTACAGATCTTAAAAACATCTCAGATTATACTCAGACTTACCAAGACAGAAAAGTCTGCAAAATTCACTCAACATTTCTCTTTGAATTCTTCTGAGACCTGCATGTCATGAGCTCTTTTTAAAGCTCTACTTTCTTACTCTATAGGTCAATGACTGAGTCCTTTTATTTCCAATTTTAGAAGAAAAATCTGAAGTTGTACTTCAGTGAAATATAGCTGAGAACTTCATTAAGTCTCCTGAACTGTGAAAGCACACCTTCTGAGCGATATATTTTCCTTTAGGCTGTGCTGATTTGTCCTGCAGTTAATGCATGAACAGTGTTTGGTTTGCCTGTGTTAATATTTTATACCAAAGGTGATCGCTGAATGGAATAAATGGCGTCATGGAGGAGTTGAATTTGCAGTGTCATCTCCGCGGTTTGTTAGTCACACAGTAATGTCCACTCCAGTCCTCCTGCTAGAGGCCTGATGACTCAGGTCTTATACCTCCGCCGGCTGCTGGATGTTCTGCTGAAGAGTGGCAGTATCAGTGGCCTAATCCTTCCTTCCTTCCTTCTTTTTCAAGCCAGCATATTTCCCCTCCTTAGCGTCATCGCTCAATTCATCCATCCGTATCTTTCTCAGGCTCATTGTCTTCCCTCCAGCCCTGTCTGTAGGTCAGCTGACTGGATAATTCCAGGTTATTTGTGGTGGCCCGATCCCTGTATAATGGAATTATCACATGCCAAGGTGTACCATGACACAGCATGTGTCTGTTCGCCCGGGTGAACTGACCGTCTGGGGTTCTCAGACATGACATGGAGGTTAAATGGACCGTTCTTTGGTCATTCAAATACATTGTATCCTTGGTACCGTATTAGTTCTGCATGTTAGGTGTATTTTATCAACAGAGCTTATTTAAATACATGTTAGAGCATGTAACTTTCACCATCTTCCATTGGTCAGTAAAAATAGATTGTCCTGCTCCAAACTCATGCCACTGGTTGAAGCAATGTATCAGGTTGGTCAGATTTACACTTTTTGAAAGGAATCAACCTTTAAATAGCTTCTATATTTGCCTTATGCTCTACATATTTAACTGGAATTCTAGAAAATGTTTTAACAGAAAAATAACACATTCTAGAGATTATACTTCAATGAGTGAGGAAGTTGAATTTTACACATTATAAATCCCTAAAGAAGTACACTTTTGCATACTTTTAAAAAGAGTATTTATTATGGAAATAATAGGCTATACTTTAAAAGACATATAATCAAGTGCAAACTGAATGTAATGTTTTTGGACACTTTTTGACACTTTGCAATTAAATGAAAACATGCTATAGTTTAAATGCAGGCCTATATTAAATTAAATAAAGCTGAACTGTAGATTGCTTTTTTTTTTGACCCACTTAAATACTTTAAATGTCACTTCATAATTACATCTATTGTCTTTGAAATAAGGTTAAAGAGTTAGTTCACCCAAAAATGAAATTCTGTTATTAAGTACTTACCCTCATGTTGTTCCACACCCATAAGACCTTCGTTCATCTTCGGAACACAAATTATGATTGCAATTTAGTACATTTAACGTATATTAACTTTAAATGTAATATCAAATAACATACAACAGTTACAATACAATCAAGTGCTTTAGTATGATAGTCAACATATCAAAATTTGTGTACTTCAACAAACGATTATGATTTAAAAATGCAATTTAATGTGAAATGTTTAATTTGACATTATAAAAAGTGCACTTTTTAAAGTGTACTTAGGTGTGTTAAGAAGATAACGTAACACTTTATTTTACAGTGTCATTGTTACATATGTTACATGTAGTTACTATAGCAATAACTATAAATTATGCATAATTACATGCAACTAACCCTAAATCAAACCCTAACCCTATAGTAAATACATGTAATTACTTAATAATACTTAGTACTTAAATGTATAATTACAGTGTAACAAAGATACCTTAAAATAAAGTGTAACCGAAGATAATGTACTCTTTTTAAGTACAATTAAGTAGCTTTTTTTTAATTAATTATATAATCTGCAAGTACAGTTTTTTTAAAGATTTACTTTAAGAGTTGAAGTACACTACAAGTGCACATTCAATACAATTAAGCACACTTCCTTTTAGTATCTGGATGTCTTCAGTGTGGACTACAGATCAGAATGTTCTGTCCATTGGCGCTTAAAAGGAAGAGATTGTTGCAATCCCTGCCAACCGCCGAACATTCTGCTATTGCAGTATTTCTCCTCATGACAGAATGTTGTGAAAGTTAATGAAGCATGACTCTAATTGCCGTCATCATGTTATCACTGATGAACATTAGCTCAGAACAGTTTTTAGAAAGGATTTTTTTTGTTTTGTTTTTTACTCTTGCTCTTAAACTATTCACCTTAGGCTTCTTATGTTTCAATATATAATCCAAAATCTCTTTATAGATGAACATAGTAGGAAGTTGTGCTTTTAAAGTGATATGTTCACTAGTTTCGTTACTTTAAAGCCCTTTATCAAAATGTAAAAAAAAGATTAGATGAAAAAAAAACAAGCCTAAACTTAAATAATATTGTGTCATCTCCATTCAGTTATATAAATGAACACTTTTTCAATTATTTTTAATTTTATTTAGAAAATGTGAGTGGTGTTTGGTTCTACAGTAGTAACCAGGTGTTTGCTATAGTAGGTGGTTACTAGTGTGTTGTAAGACCCACCACCACCAACTACACCATAATTCAGTGCAGCCGTTATGGTTTTCTTCATACATACTACTATACATTTAAAAAGATTTAGAGTATATAATATATGTAGCTTGATTATTCAGTTTGTTTATGATTTTTCGCATACAGTTTATTCTTTTTCAGTGTTTTATGTCTATTTGGAGCCCTGCCACTTTTATTTCCAGTCGGACGGTCATTTTAAGTATGAAGATTTTTCTTCGGTTGGCTGTCTGGTAGTATCTGTTCAACTTGTATCAGGCCTCTGTGAAGTCCCCTGCCAGTCTGTCTCCTCACATCTGCATCACAATTAATGCATGGTGGAAGAAGATATAATTAAGCTTAACAATCGAAGCACAGCTTTACCTGCTGCAATTGCTTTCTGTCAGGGAGCCTGTGCGCAGACAAACACCAGGAGTGCATCAGGTGAACTTGTCATAATTATGATTCCAGGAGAGGGAATTTTTTCCACAAGTTTTACAGGCACCACACTATTGAGCTCTGTTTTCCCACAAAGTGCTAACTGGAAAAATTTCAGTGTATGACCTTTTTAACACCATGCACCTACACATGATCTGTTGCTTGTTTTCTGATTCAGATGCATAACGTCTCAGGTTACACATGTAACCATGGTTTTCTGAGAAGGGGAACGAGACACTGCGTGCCCTAGAGGGCGCAATGGAGAATGACTCAGGCATGACCGGTGTCTGAAGCATGAGTCTAAACACGCCATTTGGCCAGTGACAGTCGATGTCGTCGCTACAAGTGTAACCATACGTTTAAATATGTCAAATATGTCTTCCATTTCTTCTCTGAGACATGCACAGGATGTGTCTAAAACATTCCCTTTTGAATGGGAACACATGCTGAGTCCCCTAGAGGGCGCTATGGGGAACGGAATACCCAGGCCGTCATGCTCAAGGGATGAGTGCCTTAATGGCTGACACTACGCTCTGTGCCCAGGCCAGTTTCCAAGGAGGCTTACAGAGAGCCTTCCCACTTGGAGCAACTGTTCAGACAGAGACTCAGGGCAGAGTTACCATAACATGGATTTTTGAAAGGGCACTAGTCCTAGACGCGAGCACTTTAATAGGTCTTTTAACAATTTGGCATCACTGCCTGATGACCCAACCTGCCCTCCTCGGAGGGGGGAGGGGCATATGTCCTGGCACCGGCAGTGCAGTGGTCGCCCTTGGTTGAAATCGAATTCGGGTGGGGGCGATTTCTGCAGTACTAAAATTGTTTAAAGGAATACTTCACCCAGAAATTAAAATTCTGTCTCGATTTACTCTCCCTTATGTCATTCCGAATTCTTTCTTTAATGGACCATAAAATTTATTTTGAGAAATGTTTGAGAAACAGTGGAAGTCAATAGTAACCAAAACTGTTTAGTTACCAACTTTCTTCAAATTATCTTTTATGTTCCACAGAAGAAAGAATTTCATAAAGTTTGGGCCAACATGAAGGTGAGTAAATGATGACAGAATTTTAATTTTTGGGTGAACAAACTCTTTAACATTTTTGACCATTGCAACACATTTTGCAGTTTTTTTAACATCTCACGGCATGCGTGATGCCCGATTATGTTAAAAATATCTTAACTTTTAAAAATACATCTCGACTCACTGTTTTTGAATGAGAGACTACATGCTGTGTGAATGGCTTCTAAGTTGTCAGTATGAATGAGTCCAGAGACAGTTGACTTTTGACCTTTTGCGCAAGAGCACAAAGGAGATTCAGGTTAAGTCGGGATCGAGTCACAGCAGCTAAATCCCTTTGCTGGAACCCTCCACATCAGACAGAAGGTGAGCCACCGGTAACCATGGTAACCACAATTGGGGACTTTCCATTTGCCTGCTAGTTCCAGTCGCCCAAAGCTCTTCATACACAGACACATCTACAGCAAGTACGGCAGGGATTTTGTCTGGACCAGATGGATTATGATTACTAACCAACCTGCTGTACAGATGAACGTCTTTGAACAAAACAAAGCTTGTCAGTAGAGGGAACACATAATCAGGACCTGCTTGAAAAGTGCAATATAAGAAACAATTTAGATATTTTTATTTTTCTGGTCATGAATCATTAATTTTTACATTTTCTCACATTATTTAGCATCATTCATTTACTGAAGTGCTTGTGGCAAGTTTTCCATGGTAAGGAAGCAATGCGATATGAATTTAGCTGTTTTTTGAAAGGAACTCATGGTTGGAAAGATCACTTCGTCAGCCAGGGACAGTAAAAGGCATGTTTGGCAATCTTTGCCTGGATGTAGCTTGAACAATGGAAACATTTATATTGGATTTAATATATAGTATCAAGTGAAAGTCTTTCTCTCACACACACAACTTAAATGTCTGTGCTATTATTGTTTCTTCATTTGTTAGCTGTCATAGGAGCAGTCACGCTGCAAGACTGCAACCCCAAATTCACGACACTGTCAGAATTTCAGAGGCAGAGATTCATCACAAAGGCAAAATAATTGGTATTCAGTAAGCGTGTCACATTAAGTGAATAATCTTCCTCCATAATAGCAACCTAGAACCTTCCAAACAAAACTCTGTTTCCGGGTGGATTGATAAAAATAACATGGGCTTATTGGGAAAATGTGCCTCTACCTACATTTTTGCAAATATCCCAAAAACATACATATGACGCACTGCAGTTTCCAGCTGAAATGACAGTAAAACACAAACAACTCCTATTCCTTTTCATACAAATTATGACTACAGGGACAGATTATCGATTAATGAGATTTACTTTTGTTTGGTTCCTTGCACAATGTTATGTTAAGACCTCAAAACACTTTTACCATATCGAACGTTTGGAAAATAATACATTTAGATATTTGAATCACATAACCAGCTCCATCAGTATCGCTTTTCGGACATAGTAAACTTGCTAGGTAGCTCACCTAGTACAATATTTCTATTATGATGTGGGGTTTTCAAGTGCATGTCCTGTGAAGAAACAAGCTAAAATGGCATGGTTGCTTTGGCGAATGTGTTTTTATCTCACGTTTGTTTTTTAACACAATCAGTTATATTTAGTGTATGTGTTGTTATTTTCAAATGCGACAGAGCACTACTTAGCACCACCCACCAGACATTTTATTTCCGAACTGCTGCGATACAAACAACAACCAATGTAATAAACATTACCATGATTCGCATACATCTGAAAGTGATTTCCTGTTTTAATTTTTAAAATGACTTTGGGAGGCTCATTGGCTTCACGTTTGAAGCTGCGAGTCTTCCCCTTTCTTCCTGTCTGGGCAGTTCTTAGCCAGATTAAGCTAAAACATAGACTAAACTTGATAGTCTTTATAGATTCTGACTCTGTAAGACTATCTGATCTCATTGAATGAACCGAAGATCATCAACAACCTACGATGGATGATGGATTGCAGCAAACTCTGAACATCTGTGAACCTCATTCTTCCACCTCATGACAGCACTGATTTCAGGTTTCAACAGGATTGAACAAGGGCTCTCCAACTGACAGGTTCACACAGAAAATGCTTTGAACCACTAAGGGAAAAGATTGACCTGTTGTGTCAAGAATGAACTTTGGAAACAACACATGCCATTAAAAACAAGCAGCGAGGAGCATTCACAACACCAGCTGTCTAAAGACCCCTCCACGGGTGACGAAGCTATTATTAGTAAGAAAAATGAATGAGAATGAAAATGGATCAACAGGTCGGTTCTCCTAATGCACGTCCGCAAATTGGTCCCCGAGTGAGACATCTATTTTAGCAGAGTAAATACAAACACTGAGGGCCAGATTTACTCAACAGGGCAAATTAGCGTGAGAGCGCAATTTCAAAAAAGTGTGTGGAAAGCTCTGCACATGATCTACTGACGACGGACACATTAAAGAACACAGATACAGCCAGATCATTTCCATAATGACCAATCCAATCTACCAAGAGCAGCACAAATTAGAGTTCGGTCATGACAACTCTTGGAGTGTTTGGCATGGTAATAGGTATGATAATGTCGATGTGTTTGGTCTTGGCGGAATAGATCTGCTACGCTGCTGCTGCTGGTTTTATTGCTGCTGCTGCTGCTGCAGAGCAAGCACTGGACTGTTACTGCCAATACATACATACAAAACATATGCTGCTGTGAGCAAGTTAGACATACTGCTGCTGTACAATATAGCATACATGAATTTCCTACAGCAGACCTATACAGGTGGTGCTGGGGAAGGTGGAGGGTTTCTGAAGTGCTCTGCACTGCTAAGGCAATGCTATACAAAGTAGCTCATTGGCTACTGATATAGCAGGAACCAATCAGCTGCACCCTTTAGAGAATGATGTGATTACGAGCAGGTTGAGTTACAGGACCTATTATCCTGCGCGATCAAGAGTTTCATGACAGGACTTTGTATTCTAGTTTATTTTTTTGTGGCGGTAAAAATGGCACAAATACCATTATAAAATACAATACAATACAGTATAAATCACCTTGCATGATTCACTTAAATAATCTCCTCCCATAAATTTTGCATCTGAAAGTGAAATTCCTACAAATGCTTAATATATATATATATATATATATATATATATATATATATATATATATATATATATATATATATATATTTTAATGCCAAAAGAGGTTTTGTGCTGGTACAAGCTATTTGTAATTCAGGCTCTAAGTTTCATAATAGTAATGAAGTATTATTCATTGCTAATTGACATTATATTTTTGGTTTTTGCCTTTTTGCATTAAACTTAGTTTTTATTAATGAAATATAGTAGCCTACTTCTAATGAAATATAGCTAACAGCAATTAGAATAATATAGTGAGTTTAGGAAACTATCATATAAAAGGATGAACTAAAATGGACTTAAATATATTTTTCCTCGAGGCTTTAAAAAATCTTCTCAATGAGGAGAGGCACTCTCATGACAAATTTAAATGTCTAGCTCAAATTTGGTGGCAGGGCTGATGTTTTGAATATTGCAAATTTAACCTCTAGATGCTAGGCAACCATATATTCCATCCATCCTAATATTAAGTGCAATTAGTAACAACTTTCATTCATGTAAGTTTCAAGTTTTCACCATAAGGATAAAAAAGTTAAATTGTTATAGAGAATTTAATAATTATAATAATAATAATAATAATAATGATGATAATGATAATAGGACATAGTAAATGTTGGATCTCAAGGTTGTGACTGATTAAAATAAGATGAACAATGATGGACAAAATGTATGATCTATCTGCAATACTGATAACGTTTCCTAAAATGTGTCAGAGATTTAATCTTCTTTATGTGGTGTCCAGATGTTGGTTGCTTGTGTCAGGTAGTCAATCTGTTTTATGGGACACATATCCCTCCCTACCTGAAGTGGTCTGCTCATTCAGGAAAAACATCTATCATGTGATCTCCCGTCTGTCGCTCATTCATACCCTTCTGTCATTTCATTCATTGTTCGTAAGGAGCCTCCAGACATGTGTGAAAGTGTATGTCACAATGTGACAATGCCTACATGACTCTAAAGGCAATGTAGATCTAATCTATTTTCATTCTGTTTGTTTTTTTAGATTGTAATTTCTGTTTTTCTGAATGAAGGTTTCATGTCACGATTAATCTGATGGGTTCTCAATGAAGAAGGAATAAGCTTGTGTAATCCCATTTACGGAGAATCTGTAATTCCGAAGCCACTCCATCCATCTGTTTTACTGTCCAGATGGAGGTCTAAAAGGATATAGATCCTAGAGTGTGTAGAGGACATTTCTGTGCGTAAATGTGAATGTACAACAACCGAAAATACATTTGGACACTTAAGCTACACTTAAAAACTATCATCTTTAGTTATTAAATTTTATTCTAATTTAACATTTTTGGTATTATTTATTTATGTACATTTTAATGTTCTAGTTTAAATATGTTATTTAAATCCTTACAAGCTTTTTTATGTGTGATATAATGCAATTACTTTTTTAGGCCATATTATCGCCTTTTACAACGTTTTGATTTTGTTTTTGGGGTCTACTAGGAAAGGTTTATTCGATTTTTTTTCATATTGTTGCAGAACCTCTCTTCTCAGTGGCTGCATTTCAATTCACATTTTTCCTTACTAAATGCGAAAAATGGTATGTGACAAAAGAAGTATGTCTGAATTCATTATACTCATAAAAGAGTAGGCAAAAAAAGTCAGATGATTTACTACTTCCGGTGAGACTCTGAAAGTGTGCACATTGGACACTATCCCATGATGCCATGGGAGAGGATTTGTGAATGGCAACTGACACTGGTAAGTCACGAGATAATGTCAACATGGCGAATGTAGTCCATCCAGATTACATTCATATTACACACATATTACACACGCACGTGAGTTAATTATTCAAAAGAGGTATCTACTCAAGAGAGTATGTGATTTCAGATGCAACAAGTCAGTCAGTAATGCTTCCTTTCTCTGCAAAAATGCGTGATTGGTCAACTGCTTCGAGTGTGTTTCAGAAATGTCACGCCCCTTTAACCAAGAATTTCAACCGGCAATTCAGCCAGGCCTTGTTTTTATTTTTTTGCATATGCCTTGGGCAGGAATCATTTAAATGTGGAGTATCGTGACATGTACATTACCATAAGAAAAGTCAAGACTACAATAGAGGAGTTTCGGGGAGTTTAGAAACAGTACTTGCTGATATAGAGAATCTAGAGAAAATATAGTGGAATTTGTGTTTTGTAACTTTGCAGACCTTTTTTAATGCTCAAAGAGCAACATTACACACCACAGAAAGTGTAAAAATAATAAAAAAAAGAACATGTAAAAAAGCATAATAGGTCCTCTTTAAAAGTCGATTAGGCAATTTGTGAAAGAGATCCCATCCTCGCATCAAAACACTCTCCAAAGCCACGCCACCTTCAAAACACATGATGGCACACAGCCAGAGCAGAATCTGCAAAGCATCATGAAAGACTGCGTTAAATTACCTAATGTCTCAAAGCACATAACATTATTATGAAGACCGTAAACAACTTACATGGAGCTCTTATTTGTATACCTTACTACTAGAGATTCGTATAGACATGGATAGTGTCGACATAGAAACACTTAAATCCGAGTCTAAGAACAGTTCCGAGTACAACTTCACGGGTTGCCATCTCGTAATTACAGTTACGACATGGTGTGAACGCAGCATAAGCTCGTTGTTTTCGTTCAGTAGGAACTGTAAAATGCAGCTGCTGTTGTTTGTGGCTCTCTGTGACTGTCTGTCTACAACTCTGCATAACCTCATAATGATGTGTGATGTTTGCGCAAACAGGCTGCACAGAGGTATGGAAATACATATGCTGATAGGGAGATAGGACATCATTGAATTCATACTGATATATGTACATTTTTTAATATTTAGACCACTTTTTTATTGATTGCTATCAGGATGTGAAGAGAGATTCAATCAGAATAACAAAAAGTGTTTATAAAAAATGCCCTACCCTACCTTTAAGTGTGGCTTAGAGTCCAAAATACATTTCAGAGCCACTGTTGGTGTTAATTATTCTTCAAACCAGACTGTATTACAATGCTGTGTGTATGTATTCCGAAGCATCTGACCAAAATGTGTGTGTGTGTGTGTGTGTGTGTGTGTGTGTATGTGAGTGTGAGAGCGCTCTGAAATCCGGTGGAAAATCTCCTGCTGCTGTAGAGGAATGCAGTCACGGCCAACTGCCAGCACTGCATCTCACATACACACTTACTGTAGCCTGGTTTAAATATCACACATACACCACTGACTGACACAGCAAATGCCAAAGCACAGCCCTCTGTAATATAAACCTGTAAACTACATGTTGGTAAACGTTATTGCGCATTAAAGGTTCAACAAACACTCCCCAAAACAGGCTAAAAAACAGACTATTTAGAGATTGAAAACTGTAATCCATTGCATGCAGTTCATTCTTTGCTCTTGATGCAGAAATTGACTATGTTTCACTGTTTTTAGGTAATTATTCAAATAAGAAAATTTGTGACATTGAGCATGTAAACTTCTTTGACTAGATGGTCAGATGTTCTTACTTCCATTGAAGCACAAGATACTTCATTCTCTATTCATGCATCAACATGATCATCAGATTTTGTTCATGCAACTCAAGTGAAAGCTGGCAAATGCTTAAGAGTCTATGATTGGATCTTTATTTTAGTGGTTATTATGTTTCTAGCATGTTACATGTTCGGAAATAGTTCTTTCTAACCCTAATTGGTGGCGTGTGTAGCTTTTCATTTCTTAAATGTAGGAAGACACATCATGGCCACAATGACAATTTTAAGATTCACCGGGCTCAAATTGAGAAAGAATGGCTGGGAGAGAGCATGAAACATTTTATGAATTGGCACCAGACCTTAAATTCATTGAAAGTCTTTAAAACATTTTCTCATGTTTACTTTTTGTAGTGTATGTATTTCCATAGCGTGAACACATGAAAGAAACATGAAATATATCCTCAGCAGATGAATACATCATCCCCTTTCGGGTTAATACAGAGCATTGGGTCATATCATGTGCAATGTGGAGCAGCATATGGGATCATTACTGAATGTGTTTGGCTATGATCACTACAGCTATAGTAAAAGACAACGTAAGAGTTTCTCACTAGGATGAATCTATGTGTGCATTAATTTAAGGGGCTGCAGAAGAGATTACCATTCAACTAATGAGCTTTGTTCTCTTATAACAGGATTTACTTACAGATTCAAACTTTCCTGTGGCACATGACTGTATCAGGGAGCTAAAAAAAACCTCCAATCCGAAGTACACTCAAGAGTTTTGTACTATTCTGCATGATTATGTAAGATGGTTCCTGTGAATATTAGGATAAGAGAGTTCATGTGACTCTTTACAGTCTGTATAGTTAATAGCATAAAGAATGAGAGGAATCTCACATGACCTTGAGTACAGGAAAGGTATTGCTTGTAAAACGTATAGGGTAACAGGATTTTGCATTTGTACAAGAATAAAGTTGTTGGTGTTAGAGTAAACCTTAAATGTGTAAACAAAGAATCACTTTTTATTACAGATGCATATAGAGGCTTGTAGATGCTTGTAATTTTCCTTTCCATGTTTGACAGTAAACTGGAGTGTCATCTTATTGAGTTGAGTGTTTCAGTGCTGATTCTAAAATTGTGCATGTGAAAGGTGATACTGTTCGCAGGATGCAGGAAGGGGGACTCGTAGATATAGGGCAGGATTTCATCCATCCATCAATTGGACAACTTTCTGGTGACTGTTCCAGAAGTGTAACAAAGATAACTTTGAGAGAAATGATATATATGTATGTATTGGAGAATTGTATGGATTCTGCATAGTCTTGATGCTTGAAACAGCTACGTGAGTGTTATGTAAGAATGGGGCAAACTGATATTAAAGGGATAGCACAACCAAACAACAAATCTGTGTGATGTTATTTCTTCTGTGGAGCACCTAAAAAAAAAAAGAAAAAAAAAGTTTAAAGGGCTAAAAGTTTTGGGTCCCATTGACTTCCATTATATTGACAAAAAATAGCCTACAGTGAAAGTTAATGGGAATTGAAACTGTTTGGTTCTAGCATTTTTCAAAATGTCTTCTTCAAGATATGTGTATGTGTGTGTGTGTGTGTGTGTGCTTGTTTTCATGTTTTATGAGGACTCGAATTTGTATAATGGCATAGGTATTATGACGTAAACATGTTTTATGAGGACATTTCATGAGTCATGATATTTAAAATAGCTTTAAAAACATTCTAAACAATGTTTTATTAAAAATGTAAAAAAGCAGAATGTTTTCTGTGATGAGTAGGATTAGAGGTAGGGGTAGTGTAGGGGGATAAAATGTACAGTTTGTACAGTATAAAAACCATTACGCCTATGGAATGTCCTCACTGAGATAGCAAAACAAACTTGTGTGTGTGTCTGTGTCTCTTTCTCTCTCTCTCTCTGTGTGTGTGTGTGTGTGTGCGAGTGTGCATGCGTGTGTGTGTGAGTTTCAAAGATGAAAGAATGCTTGCAGCTTTGGAACGAGAAAATAATAGTAATATAAAAACCATTGAAATCGAAAATGTCCCCAATGACTATCTTTAAACATATTGCTGTTCTTATTGTGTATGATTCATTATATCTATACTCTATACTCCATACATGTCTATTCAACATTTCACAAGTTATAAGGAATTTAATGACACGTCAGTGACATTTTTTTAACCTTGAGTTTTTATTTTAAAACAAACTGAGGACTGAAGTAAATTGGGTTGCAAGTAAACCAGAACACCAAGTTGACTTACTCCCAAAAACTTGACAAGCAGCAGAGGTTGGGTAGGGCTCACTGCTCAAATCTGAGAGCTGGGTTATCTATAAATGTCTAAATATACCTTGGCTCTTCAAAGCTAGAGAAAGAGAGAGAGAGAGAGAGAGAGAGAGAGATAGAGAGAGAGAGAGAGAGAGAGAGAGAGCTGCCTGTGGCACTTCATAAAAAACAGTCACACATTCTTCAAATCTTCAAACGGTCTGAGATTTTCCGACAGGGGCCTGGCTGGCCATATCAGCTGTGTCTAAACAGCATGCTGCTACACAAACACTTTGTTCAACATGCTCGTGAACATGGTCAAACCTCTTTTTCCTTTTGTCATGTGAGATTGTTGGAAACAGGAGGAGGTCACTCTGCGGTTGCAATGTCTGAGCAGGTTTCTGATTTGACTTGACTTGGAGAGCAGATTAAGTTTCAGTAACATCGAGGAGGGTTTTTTGTTGTGCTTTGCACCACAGGCAGCCTTATTGTTGAAGGGCTGAGAAAAAGGGACATTTTCAGGACGCTCCAAAACAATGTCTTGATCTTTATATGCACTTAAGGGATTGTGTCTGTGCTAACAACTTTGTATTTATGTAACATAGAGCCTTCAAGATGAGCTGCTGTAGCCTGAATCATGAAAACAAACACTGCCTTTACAAATGTCCTCTTTTATCATCTAAAGCCCTGGTATTAATGACAGCTGGGCAGAGAGAGTGAAAGTTGTCTGTTACGTCAGTTGAACGTCAACGGGCTATTTTTAAAGAGAGTTTGAATGATCATCTCTGTAATTTGCAGAGTGGAATGTGAGCAGTAAAAATACGTGGTATTTTAAACATCCATGCAGTATTTTTATCTTTATGCAGGGCATGAAAATGCTATTGTGTGTGAAACTCATTTCCCCCGCCTTTAGAAAGCATTAAAGCAACATTACCTGCCTGGGGCCTTTTTCTGCACAGACATGCACAATGCCTGCGAGAACAGTGACACATCGACAGAATACTTTAAAAAGTCATGAAGTGTCATTCAACAACCATTTTACTTCTGGAATGTAACATAATTTCTATGTAAAACAAAACATTTAACATGAAAATTTCTAAATTTCATTAGATCCACCTGTAATAGACTGGATCATGCAAAGTGGTCTCCAAAGGGGTCAAGATTTTAAAGGTTAGCATGGACAGTAAACTGCAATAAATCTCAAACATTTCATTTTTTTAGAGGTAGGAGGGTGCAAAGCCCTTTATGCAACCATTAGTGTATTGAACTTCATGCAAGTCATGGTAGCCAGTGCAGAGAGACAAACAGAGGTGTAACTTGGGCTCATAGAAGACTAGTTATGCTGCTGTGTTCTGGATAATTTATAGAGGTTTGATAGAGAAGAGCATTGTTATAGTCCAGCCTAGAAATGGCAAGGGCCTGGACTAGAAGTTGTGCAGCAAATGCTCAGGTAGAAAGGCCTGATTTTCCTGATGTTGGACATGATCATGCTGTGCATGCAACGTGGCCGTTCAATGATGACCCCAAGATTTCTGGCCAAACTTAATAGGATTATTGATGATGAACCTTGAAATTGTGATGTTCAGATGAAGTGGAAGAGAAGACGAAAAGCTCCGTCTTTGCTAGGTTGAGCTGTAGGTCATGTTCTTTCATCCATAGCGAGATATCTGCCAGGCAGAGATCTGTGCAGCTACCGTTAGATTATCTGGTTGAAATGAAAAGTAGAGTTGTATGTCATAGAAATGGCATAGAAATGGAAGGACAAACTATGTGCTTGTCAGTGATGAATACGGAGAAGATGATAAGAAGAAATGATCCCTGAGGAATCCCTGTGATCAGTTGATGTACTTTGGATACCTTTGGATAAGGACCTGATGATTAATCTAGCAGAATGATAACTGATGATTTGGAATCAATTTTCGCAATCCGCAGAGCTTCAGTGACCAACAGCAAAGCAGTTTCAGTTGAGTGGCTATTTTTAAATCCTGATTGGATATTGATTGGATTAAATCCTGATTGGAAGTATATTTGAAGTCATTATATTTTAATAATCTTTTCTTGTGCTTAAAATAAATACACTTATGGTGTGTTATTTTATATTATATGTAAAGTTAACATTACAAATGTGTAATTATATTTAAATGGAAGACAAGCAAGTTTCAATATAAATGGCATTAAACTATATTTTAGTTTCGGCAATACACTTTATTCAAAGACAATAGAAGTAATTATGAAATTACATAAAAAGATGTACTTAAATCCTAAATAAGTGTGTAAAAAAAGCCCTCTGAAGTTCAATTAATTGCATTTAATATATATTTAAACTATTATACATTTTCATTTACTTGCAATTCACATGCATTTGCCAGTTAATTAATTGCAAGTGACAGGCAATTGGTGCATTGGAAAACACTAGGCCAACATTCATGCATGTTCTCTTAAAGATATTATTTCCATAATAGGTTTTGTTTTTAAAAGTATGGTAAAGTCTACTTCTTTTTAAGTTATCAACTTTTGATGAAAAATGGAATAACATGCTTCAATGAACAGTGCATAAGGACCCAGTAAATAGGGTCAAACTGATATCATGTTTATTTTATATGGCCTACATCTCTATCAATGTTTAAGTTGAAAAATCAAAGTTTGTGTAATAAGCGTGCCCCAAGTCAGCAGCTCCTAATCAATAAAAGCAGATAAGAAAAACTAATTTTCTCTTCGAGGAAAATACCTCCTCCTTTCCTCACATGAACAACCAGGGTCAGGACATGCTGTACAAACTCTGTATTGTTCCTTTATCTGAGGAATCCTTGGGCGGTAGCAAAAGAGTAGGTGTCCAGGGGGGGAAAAAATCAGCTCTGCAAATGAAAATGGACATTCCAGAATGTGAGGGCAGGGAAGATAAATGAGGTTAGATAGAAAAAAGACAAAGAGAGAACAACGATGACCATGCAATAAATCACAGAGCAAATACAAGAACAAAAACAGAGTTGTCAACCCCTAATCATAATCATTAACGTTATTTAACCTGCTTTTATCACTTTAACCCATTTTAAAGAAGTTAATAATTTTAGGCACTTTTTAAATGTGTACACTTAATGCATTTTGGCCGTTCATTTACACGACAACAGCGTTTTGGGGACCTGAAAATTCAAGCGTTTTTGAAAACAATACCGTTATCATCCCCATGTAAACAACAAAAAGGCAAATTTTTGAAAACGGTGAAGTCATGGATGCATATTACATGTTCAGTTGATAGGCACGTATGTTTCTAACAAAGTTTTTTTTTTTTTTTTCGTGAATCTGTGTGAGCGGGGATCATTTTGACAAAGTTTTGACAATGTACCCTATAGACTTTTAAGATTTCAAGTCAATATAGTTAAGCACACTCCTTTTTAACATGGGAAACTATGTATATTTGTTCTTATGTAGTCATCCACACTAAACAAATATGCTTTAAGGGTTGAAGGTATGAAGTATGACTGTATCAGGTAAATCAAGTGAATGATCTAGGTTCAATTTAAATAATTAATGAATTATTTTCTGTGGTAATTGACAGTATCATGAGCTTAACTTGTTTTACTTTAAAAAATAGCAACAAAAATCACACAATTCTCTCAGGCAAACAACCTCCCGGCTCATGTCATTACTATTTTTGCAGCATGGTCATGATAACATATTTTGGTCTGCCCATGGGAAGCTCTATGACAAGTAAACAGGAAGATGCATCTGTTATTGGTCTTCATAGGATAATGTGATTACTGACATGGACCCTGTGTTATATAACTCAAACCAACAGATATTCTGGTGAACCCAAAGTGAACTTGTCTCTATGCTGTTATTAGAACTGATGGGGTGAGTGAAATGTTTGCTGACTGTTGTAGCTCCTTGTAAACTGTCAAGTAAATAACAACCTCTACTGGGCATTTTAGAGGCTTCAAAATTCAAAATCGAATACTGTCCCACTATAAAGTATGCAAAAAACAGTACGCCAAAAGAGTAGTAAGCCAAAATGCATAGTATTCGAAAAACAGTAGGCAAAAAAAAAAAAAAAAAATCCCCGGATGACATATTACTTCCGCCAAGATTCTGAAGTGTGCATTTGGTGTGTACTTTACTATTTCAACCGACGCAACTGATGCTGAAAAGTCACAAGTAAGCGATTTTGGACCCAGCTTATATGGACTTATGGTGTTTCGGGACACACCTCTTAATTACTTAATTCAGGTGTTTCAATCATATATTCTGCATTTGCAAACATTAGTAAAAAAAATGCGTCGTTCTGAAGAGTTCAGTCAGTGGTACTGTGATAGGATGCCACCTTAGCAATTAGTCAGTTCATGAAATTTCATCCCTCCAAGACATTCCACGGTCAACTGGAAGTGGTATTACTGGAAAGTGGAAGCGCCGTTTAGGAACAGCAGCAACTCAGTCACGATGTGAAAGACCACGTGAAGTCACAGAGAGGGGCCTCCGAGTGTTGAGGCACGTGGCGCATAAAAATCGTCAACGTTCTGCTGATTCCATGACTGAAGAGTTTCAAACTTCCACTGGGATTTATATCATAACAAAAACTGTGTGGCGGGAGCTTCACGGAATGGGTTCCATTGCCAAGCAGCTGCATGAAAGCCTCACATCCCCAAGTACAATGATAAGCATTGGATGGAGGGGTGTGAAGCATGTCGCCACTATACTCTGGAGCATTGGAAACATGTTCTGTGGAGTGATGAATCACACTTCTCAATCTGACGAGTCTGGGTTTGGTGGATGTTACCTGTCTGACTATATTGTGCCTACTGTAAAGTTTGATGGAGGAAGGATAATGGTATGGGACTGTTTTTTCAGGAGTTGGGCTAGGCTCCTTACTTCCAGTGTAGAGAAGACTAAATGTTTTAGCATTCCAAGACATGTTGGACAATGCTTATGCTTCCAACTTTGGGGGAACAGTCTGGGGAAGGCCCTTTTCTCTTCCAGCAAGACTGTGCCCTAGTGCACAAAACAAGGTAAAAACATAAAGACATGTTGCGAGTTGTGGAAGAGCTTGCCGGCCCACACAGAGCCTTGACCACAACCCCATCAAACATGTTGGGATGAATTGGAATGAAGATTGTGAGCCAGGCCTTCTCATCCAACATCAGTGCCTTACCTCATATATGCTCTACTAGATGAAAGGGGAAACATTACAGAAACACTCCAAAATCTTGTGGAAGCTACTATAGCTGGAAAGGGGGGACCAACTCCATATTAATGTCTGTATTTAGAATGCAATTTCATTTCAGTCCCTGTTGTCTTAATGGTCAGGTGTCCCAATGCTTTTGTCCATATAATGTATATATTCAACTCTGTGCAAGCAACATTAAACTTTATTATTTGTCATCTGTTTATACATTATTCTTGAATTTTAAGAAATTAACAATAATGAATTATAGGAATTATTAAACAGAAATATTACAAAGTTCTCCTTAACTATGTACAATTACTGCTAAAGCCGCTGCTAGTTTGAGTGTTTTCGCACGACATTGTAGTGGTCAGGTGGTAGACTACAAGTCAGAGCTCTCAGAAAATTTTAAGTATACAAGTTGTAATTACAAGTTCTAAGAATGTGAATGCTTTTTACAAGTTTTATTTTTTTAATAAACACTTTTTGTTATACTGGTTGAAACTCTCTTCACATTCTGATAGTAAGCAATAAGAAATGGTCTGAATATTAAAACATGTACATATATCTTCTGTGGTAGTCTCAGGACCAAAATATGTCAGCCAATCATTGCATTTGGTCCGAATGCAATGATATGGTGTCCTACCTGCCTGTATTTTTCCACATCTCTGGCACCCGTCATCAGAGTTGTAGACAGACAGTCACTGAGTGCCACAAACAAACATTAGCCTCCTTTTACATTTCCTCCTGAACCAAAACAATGAGCTTATGCTGCTTTCACACCATGTTGTAACCTTAATTACGAGATGGCAACCCGTGATGTTCTACCCAGAGCTGTTCACGTCCTTAAACTCGGTTTTATGCTTTTCTCTGGCAACACTATCAACATCGAATCTGCAGCAGTCAGGTGCAACAAGTAAGAGTGCAACGTACTCCGTAAGTTGTTTACGTTCACTATTAATTGTATTATGTACTTTAAGACCTCACATAATTTAACGCAATCTCTCGTATCGTGACGCTTTGCAGACTCTGCTGTGTCCGTGTGCTTTCATGTATTTTGAAGGAAGCATGTCTTTGGAGAATGCTCTGAAGAGAGGGTAGGATCCCATGCTTTCTAAGCTAGCTTGCTATTGCTAGCCTCTCCAAAATTCCCAAGCCTACCTTTAAATGTCAATTTTGGAGTTTGAAAACCTCAGTCCCCATTCACTTTTTGTATGGACAAGCAAAGTCAGAACATTCTCTCTCATTTTGTGTTCCTGAGAAGAAAGATAGTCATATGAGATTGGAATGAAAAACTGAAAGAGTGGGGTTTTTGAATGCTATTTGGACACTTAAAAACTTTAAAATAAAATCAGTTAACATGCATGATGAAATAAAGCATATTTTTAAGTTCCCTGACAAATGTTTTGTACAGTGTGGATCAATGTTAGAAAGATGAGAATCTTCCCTCACACCAGTGAATGTTCTAGCAGCTCTGAGAGATAGTTGAGGCCATAGGGTGTGGAGGAGTGATGTGACAGATGATTCAGGGAGAGGTGTGATGAACAGATGATGGGGTGGATGAGTGGAGGGAAAGATAGAGAGGAGGATGGGGTCTGTGTTGTGGAGGTGGAACAGTGCTGTTGGCCTCTTTTGAACAGCCTACTCGAAGACTGAGCCATACCATTCCCCCTGCCTGCTGTCTAGTCCTCTCTCTTTTATCTTCTAAACTTCAAAACCAAATTTATTTTTTATTTCACGTTTTATTATTGGCGGCCGAGATTTTGACAAGGGTACATGTGGGTTTTTTTTGTCAGGTTTTTTTTTGTGAAAATGGCTTTGCAAGGTACAAAATTATAAAAACTTGTATTAAAATTTCTTTTGATATAGTAATCATTCAGTTTCAACAGATAGATCTAGAACAGCAACAACAAATAGTACATAGTGCCAACAACACTTTGGCACAACACATTAATCTCCCAGTCTCAAGAGGAGCTTAAACACACCTGCACATGCTGACCGAGCCTGATGGGAAAAAGATCATGTCTAAGCGAAGGGGTCAGAAGTCTGCAAATCCACCCAGCTTGCTTACACAGAGGAGACATTTCACACATGCCTGTAATGTTCCCACTGGCTGGAGACAGAGTTCACGTCTCGTCTGAAAACTTGTTTGTGCTTCTAAAATGAAGGGTGTGTGGGTAGGAAGGTTATAATGCCAGTCTTTCTGTAGTCACTGTAGGGAATGCACCTCATTATGGTCTTGACTCAGGGTCTGATACATGAATACTTGGGTTAGTTGCAGGTTTAGTCTCAAGTAGGGTTCACCCAGGAACTGTGGCGTTTCCCTGATCATACTTCTTCTCTGATCATATTTCTTCTAAAGAATTATATTAAAATTATACATTAAAAAAATAAAATGCACTTAATAATTTCTTCTGTGGAAAACAAAAGGAAATGTTCAACAGAATGTTGGTGCAGCTCTTTTATATACAATGAAAGTGAATGATGCTAATACAACTGTAAAAAAATGAGAAGATACGTCATCATTTGCTGTTCCAAAGACTGCCACACTGGTGAAACCCTTAGGAAGATCTCTAGACAGCCTTCCAAATCTAGTTCTTTCAAGGGAATTTGGAGGCTATAATTGTCAACAGTTCTGCATTAACCACATCATAAAGGAAATATGTGCAAGAACAAATGAACTTGTGAAAAAGAAGTTAAAATGAGTACTTCTTACGGAAATAATATATTTTAAAAGAATATTCCCAAGTGCAAACTCAATGTTTTCAGAATTAATTGCATGTTAACTGCAATAAACGAAAATGCCCTTAATAGAAATTTAAACTATAAAACAATTAGCTGAATTTTAGAATGCTTTTTGATCCACTTTTTATCTAAGTTACTTTTATATTTATTAAATATATTAGTAATCACATATTTGTAATGATGAAGGTGCAATTTAATACATTTAAATAACTCTTTGCGTGAGAGTGATGTCAGGATGCTTGACAGCATGTGCTATTAATTTTGTGCATCACTGTAATGTGAAACTGTAAAGTGTGTAGGGATAATCTGGCATGAAAGCCCAGTGAACTGGACAGAGTTGGGACAGACTGTTCTAGCAGTAGTGTCTGCCTCTCTACGCACACAGCTAAGCTCTAATGAAGGACTTATGAGACAGACAGTTCAACATGCATAAAACACAACAACTCTTTGTCACACAAAAACACACACATGAAAGACTGTGAGTACAGTGAGAAACTTCCATAAAAGCATGAAATACCATGGAGAATCCTTGCAAGCAATTGTTTTATTACCAATGTGAACGGTGCTTAATTGTACAACAAACTGTTGCATTTTCATTGATGAAATTAACAACAGAAGTCATTGCACTGCAATTGGCAATAAAATTGAAATACAGAAATTGAATGTGTATACCTTAACTGCAGAAATTATTGATAAAAACTATATTTTGCTACCAGGACCCAGAACCAAAAAAGCAGTGATCGAGTCTCTTCAGAAAATTTGGACTAAACTATTCAATTCATATGGATTAGTTTTCCAATCTCTTCATGAACTTTTTGAAGTGTCAAAGTTTGGATTGCGAAGGCTGTCTATGGAAGGACAGAAAGCTCTCAGATTTCAAAAAGATCTTCATTTGCATTCCGAAGGTTAATGAACTCACCCTTTAAGCTATAACTCCAGTGATACTCCAGTAATCCTTGTTTGGATTGAATAGTCACCTGTTACCTACTGTGATCCTTCAGTGGTGTGTACTATTCCCCATACTATCTGCCCCATACTATACTATTTTCCACAGAATGAGCTAAGATCTCATTCATCCTCTCCCTACTCTCCGGAGAAGCAATGCAATGCAACTGTGCATCAGGCTGTACTGGCATCCTAATCACTCGGCAAATTTGTCCTTGACCAACAAGACTCACAACTATCAAAGAACTTCAGCGCTCCCTTGGTTTCTCCAACTTCCACCGTCAGCCCAAGTAGCTGTCCTTGAATTCGGATGCCAAGCTTTCCAGCTTCTCAAAGTCAGCTTTATCTCTGTTCCATTGCTGATTTACCCTATTCCAGAAAAGCTATTTACAGTGGAAGTGGATGCTTCTACGTCCAGTGTGGGAGCGGTGTTGTCACAGCTGCTGCGGAAGCCTTCTTGACTCCATCCATGTGCCTTTTTCTCAAAGAAACTTAACCCGGCTTGCTCTCGAAACTGTGATGATTGACACCATAGTGACCACAGCAATGTTCTGGCATCTCGAATGTTTGGTAACCACTATTCTGACCAAAGAAATATTACAGTGACAAAAGACTCATCATGTTCAGCAGTTTTAACTAAAGTGCAGTCTACGGAGGAGTCTTGTTTTGCTTATGGTTGGAAAGGTTGTATCACATAGCGCACTCTTGCAGTGTTGCCAGATCCACTTATAAGCGTTTTTAGGCTTGTTTTTTAAGCTTGGCTCATAAACAGATCGAGTGTACAGAAGGATTAAATTCTAAAAGGTGAAGTGACAACCGAATTTATTGGCAAGGTGCATGTGGCCTTTGTGAATCGAAATGCCTAAACACTAGACAAGCCAGATGAGCTCTCTTTTTTTACTTCCTTTGATTTCACGATTTACCATTATCCAGGGACAAAAAACGTCAAGGCACATGCTTTCTCTCGTCTCCATGCTCCAGAGGAAGCCCCTGAACATCCAGAACCCATTCTTCTTCCATTCTTGATTCTTCTATTCTTCTAAGTCTCATTGTTACCCCCACCCAGTGGTTTCTGGATGATAGAATCACAGAAGCAACAGTCTCTGAGTCAGCTCTGCTGGGGTTGTTCCCTAACCCCATGTATGTACCCAGATCTCAACGTATCCCTCTGATGGAATCCGCACATTCTTCCATGGGCACTGACCACCCAGGAACCAATCAGACGAGACATGGCTCTGAACATTAAAAGGTTCATCTAGGGATGTCAGGAATGTGCCATGTCCAAGATTCCTCGCCATCAACCATCAGAAAAATTGCTTCTGCTGCCCATTCCATGCAGACCTTGGTCATACCTATAAGTGGATTTCTTCACTGACTCTCCTCCTTCAGATGGGTATACATGTTCTGGTCATAGACAACAGATTCTCCAAGGCCTGCCTTCTGGTACCACTCAAAGGCCTCCCTACTGCAATGGAAACTGCAGGGTTCAAGTTTAACAATGTTTTTCACAACTCCCAGAGGTCCCGAGGTCCACAATTCATCTCTCGAATCTGGAACACTTTCTTCACCCTCCTGGGTGTAAACGTACGTCTCTCGTCAGGCTACCATGGTATGGAAAGAAAGATCCAGGAAATTGGACGCTTCCCGAGAACATTTTCCCATGCCCATCAGAACTACTTGTGGCTGCCCAGAGTACGCCCAAAACTCCCTCTGTCAGCCAGCTACTGAATTAACTCCATTCCAGTGCATACTCTAGTTTCTACATCCCTCGCTTCCCATGGTCTGGAGAACCCTTTAAAGTCCCATTCATCATCCATTGCTTCCAGAAGAGTGAGAGGGTCTCGGATGCAGCTCATCACCACTTTCAGCGGAGAGTGCACCGTCATAAGAAACACACTGATGCCCGGAGAACCAACACCCCACCTACCAGCCCGAGCAAAAGGTGTGGCTCTCTTTGAGGGACATTAGACTGCCCTGCAAAATCAACTGGGAAGGATACAGACCCAAGGAAAGGTCATGGGTCCCCAGCACCGCACTTAGACCTGTATAAGAGCACACACCTTTCAGTCACTCTTTGTTGGTTTCGCTAATGGATACAGACTCCTTACCTGCTTAACTTACTATGGTGGTTTGGCCGGTAAGTCTCCAAGTTTCCTTCAGCTATAGCTCCAATAATACTCCAACAATCTCTGCTTGGATTAAATACTGTTACCTACTATGCTCCTTCAGTGGTGTGTGCTCTCCCCCGTACTTCTCTCCATCGTCACCATTGAACCTTCTGACAGTGCCATTTCTTACCTGCATTGTCTTCTTGCTGAAAATTTAATAAATACCTGTTTGGATTCACTCATCTCTGTCTCTCTGTCAGGTTATATTCTGACAATGTAACTGCATAGAAGTTTAATAGGATAGAGTTTTTTTTTTCACATTTCTAACACTAAGTATGAGCTAAATAATTATAAGAGCATTAATGAATAAGAATAATAATGGCAGTGCTTGTGAAGACTTAATAACTTATGCTTTTATTTACCTTTTCTTTAATAATCATATAAAATTATGAAAAGACTGTTGTCATCATTCTATTCAAAAACAAATTTGCACATTGACAGCTAAATCATGAGAACATCTTAGCTGCAAATTTAATTCCAAAACCACTTATGCATAATACTAAATATCTTGTGAGGGCAAGAATATGAATTACAAGGAATAAAAATGTATTGCACTAATCTGACATTTTTTCTTTTAGAGGAAATTTTTCTAGGATAAATGGCCCAGTAAAAAAAAATCCTTCAATTTGCTGAATAAGAGCTGTTGGTGATATAACATGTAAGCTCAAAGATTGAGCCCAGAGAAGAAATCACTCACTTAAGCTCCTGATTGAAGAGATTTACTGTGGCCTCTTTTCAGGGTTGGTGTCCATGTGTGGAGCTGGGGCACTGGTGTGAAAACTTGTGAGATCTCTTTTTCTAATACCAATGCTATTACTACAAAAACATAACTTGTGCTTGTTAAGCCAAACATCACTAAAACATTTACTTATGTATAGCGATCTACACAAACCCTTAATACACAAATTATACCCACAAATTTAAAACAAACATTTTCTATTTTTATATATTTTAAAATGTAATTTATCCCCGTGACAGCAAAGCTGAATTTTCAGTAACCATTACTCCAAAACAGCAGCTTAATGTTTTTATAACCTTGATACATTCAGGATTTGATACATTCCTTGATTAAATTTCAGGATTTTTTGAATAATAGAAAGTAAACAAAAAAAAAAAAATGATTGAAAAAAAAACAGGCTTTTTTGAGAAAGTTTTGCAAGCTTTTTGCAAGTCTTTTTTTATTATTAATGTAGTCCATCCTTGCCAAGTTAAAGTATTCATTTCTTTCAAACAAACAAACCAACAACAACAACAACAACAACAAACAAATGGAATTTTAAAAAAAATATAGAAATAAAATGGAAATTCTTCACTATTTTCCGGTGTTTTCTTTGGACACAATGCTGTCCACACAATGTTTGCAAGGGCTAAAGGAACTAAAAAGAAAACATATATCCAGCTAATGTTGTTATTGAATCATCTCTTTTCACTGTAATAAAATAAAGGCAAGTGGTTTCTCCAGGAACATTGTCTGCATTGGCAAATAATACAGAGCCCCAGCTGAGCACCCTCATAAACCCAGCTGTGCCTTTTACCATCTGGGTTACCTCTGTTATTTCTCTTTAAGCTCTGTAATCTCGATCCTCTCTCTTTTTTCTCAGTGGGATTGTGGGTAATTCAGCTGTGATTTTCCATGATTCAAGGTCATGTGCTGCTTCTCCATAGCAATGAGATCAGATGGTTCATAGTCACATCACCCCCATGAGAATGGTCCCGTGTGGCGGGGCTGCTGGAGCACTGTGATGCCATCTCCGTAGCCACGACATCACCCCAATCTGGAGGCCTATAAATAAAAGCTCTATTCATGGTGAATGAGAGTGTGTGCATGTGTGTGTGTGTGTGTGGTTGGGCGGCACATTTGCACACAATTCCCCATTGATTGCTGCTGTATGTGAACATCATGTCGAGTGAGAGGCCTAACTGAGTGATTAACAGCAATCAATACACATCTTCCAATTCGCCATGACGAAAATCACCAAAGATTCACGTCAGCAACCTTGTTGAGAACAACTGAACTGTCAGCAAGTGTACCATTCTGATAAATAAACACAGCTTTGGGCATGAGGTTAAAGTCGGTCTGGTCGAAGAGTAATTTATATTCTGGGATTATTGATATACTGTAATCAATCAAAAAATTTCCAACCCTAAAAATATTTTAAAATGGACAGTCCCATTCATCCAACGTCTTCTCTCTTTTCTTCCTGAAGGCATATAACGCAACATTGTTCAAGCAGAAAATAGTGTCATGTTAGTTATTAGATAACATCCACCAAACGATGAAGTGACCTCATGAGTTCCTACATTAGAACTTTTTGTGCTATGCAAGGAATCTTCTTAAATCACAAGTACTTCTATCATCTCACATGAATACTTAACGCGATTCATTCAGTTAATGTACAAAATAGGTCAAATTCTCTTCTAAATTCTTCTCGCTTGTAAAACGAAATACAGGACCAATTCAACTCACTCTTAAATGGAAACAGGATTTGACTAACAAAATCAAGCATTTGCATAGCTACAAAACAAAAAGACAATGCATGCCCCAGTTAGGAAAATCTGTGTGGAAAAATCAATGTGTGTCAAAGCGTGACATTCCCTACACCTATCTGCTAATCTTTAATATTATAATAATCATCTCAGATTATCACAGATAATATTACAAAAAATAGATGAAAACCTCTGATATAATGACATACATACATATATATATATATATATATATATATATATATATATTCATGTATTGAGTCTTCACCCTTTTAACCCAGGAGTCCATAATAAAAGTAATGTGTTAATGCTTTTTAAATATAAACACACACATTTTATCTTAAAAATCATACACTTTTACACAGATACTATTTGATTTTTACATTAAAAGGCCTTTTAAACTGTACAATATATCAGGATGTTTTTATTGATATTGATTGTTCAGATTTCACAACAGCTCAGCTGGACTTGATGTCCTAATGTCTCTATCATACAGCCTAAAAAGAGCTCGGGGCAAACTAACTTTCACATCCAGCTTACGCAACTACTGAATTTAACTCATCTTAACCTGAAGCCCCATAGTACCAGCGAGTATGGGAAGAGACAGAAGGAGAGCGTGAATGAAAAAGAAGAACTAGAGAACAACAACGTCAATGAGCTGTGCTGGTGAGACCCCAAGGCAACATAGCTGCTTTTGAGGCAAATGCACTGTAAAAGCGGTGGATAAAAATGTCTTGTAGTCCCAAGCTGCACATTTATGTAAGAGCAAAAAACTGACGTCAGTGGTATTGGAAGATAAGAAGTTTTCGCAGAAAATTACAACTGTAATCAAAAGACTTGGGCGACAATCTAAAACAGATTTGAAACTGGATTATACAATAAACAGCCATAGACAACAGTGTAGTAATAAATAGGGAAATCGATGGTCTCTTGAGGGTCAGAGAGACCCAATTTCTTTAGCGCCAGTGCCCAAATGTATCCCAAAGATATCTCATTTAAATTTAATTGTCCACTGACAGCTCAAAATCAGGGCACTCACAACTTTATGTAAAGTGCAAAGACAGATTATTGATGGTTGCTGAATGACATTTCATATTCATACTCTAGTCTGCAAGGCTGTAATCCCTCACATATGATGACATCATACCATAACGTAATGAAATACGGTTGGGAGCATGTGTTTTGCTTCCAGCAAAAACAGCACGCTGGACAATCTGTTCAAATGAAAACTCACTGCAAGGGATAATCAGGCCTAAGTATTTACATAACCTTTCATTTAGAGTTGTGCTTCTGTCAGTGGTAACCAAATGATATGATGGGTCTGAATGTGGAACAGTAATCCATATTCATACTGTAATACAGCTGGACAGATGTGGGAAAAATTTGATGAGCTGTAAAAGGTTACCAGGTGAAGAGACTAAAATATGAAATGAAATGGAAAAAAATATGAGTGACACTTTGTCACTGTACCCGTTCTGAAGGACAACATGGTTTTCCACGAAAGAATAACAGTAGTTCATTAGTGTTGCATCAAGTCCTTAGCAACCAGTTAACAACCATCCTGATTACCTTAGCAAAACTATAACCACCATCTATCAACAACCTAATGGTCACTCAGAACACCTTAGCAGCCACATAGAAATGGCATAACCAACAAGGTCCTAGCAACCACCTTAAACACATTAGCTACCATAAAGCAGTAACCTGACAACAACCAAGAACACCTTAGCAACTGCATGACAATGGCCAGCAACCATCTAACAACATCCTAATGGACAACTGCACAGGAACGGAATAGAAACCAAGAAGGCCCTTGGAACCATTTAAAAAATATCATCACATGGAAGTGCAACAACAAAGAAAAGCTTAGCAACTGCCTAGCAACCAGCCAGAGCAGCCTATCCACCACCTGTCAATGCCTTATTACTCTGAATACCTTATAGCAAAGCCCTAGAAACAACCAAAAAATACCATAGCAAAGACCTAGTAACCACTCAAGACACCTTAGCAACTCCCTACCTGAAGCATTTATGAGTGAGTCGTTGAATCATTCATTCAGTATGATTTTTTTTTAAATAATTTGTTTAAATTAAAAAAAAAATTTTTTTTTTCTGCAACAATTAACATTTTGTCAGAACCTCTAGTAAATTACTTGTTATTTCATTTAGTTGTAGGTTCAGACTCGTGGGAGAAATATTAATTATTTGAAACAAAAATATCTTGATTCTCAATTTATCCAGAATTGTGAAGCTTTAGTTTCCAAACACCTTAGAAACTGGAACGAAAATGGAAATGGCATAGCTATTAAGAAAGCCCTAGCGACCATCTCAAACACATTAGCAACCACAAAGCGGTGTCTAGCAACAATAAAGAACACCTTAGCAACTGCCTGGAAATTCCCCAGCAACTATCTATCTATCTACACCCTAATGGTCACTCATAGCATCTTAGAAACTGCATATAAACAGCATAGCAACCAAAGAGGACCTAGCAACCATCTCAAATACCTTAACAACCTTGTAGAAATGTCCTGACAACAGGAAAAACACCACAGCAACTGCCTAGCAACCATGCAGAGCACCCAAGCCACCACCTATCAATGCCCTAGGACAGGACTATAAAATTCAGTCTCTGGAGGGCCACTGTCCTGCAGTGTTTAGCTCTAAACCTAATTAAACAGACCTCAATCAACTAATCAAGGTCTTGAGGATTACTAGAAACTTCCATGCAAGTGTTGTGGAGCTGGGTGGACTTACACTTTGCGGTATTGGCCCTCCTGGAGAAGAGTTTTACACATGTGCTAGGGATTACTCAGAATACTTTAAAAACCATATAGCAACATCGTATAAAAAAACCCAAACATGGCAGTAAAGGCTAACAAATGCCTATAGCATATTGAATATTATAGCAGACTTAGATATCAGAACAATTCCAACATTCTAGTGGTGAGTTTTGCACAGGGAAACATCACTGCCATTTTCTTCAGAATGTCTAGTTGGTATTTATCAGTGGTGTGTGTTGAATATTTGAGAGAATAGACATAAAACAATGCCACGTCATAGACCAGATTTTCTTGTTCGTGCAACACTACAACATAATTTCTCAGCATGTTACAGCGATACTCACATCCAGCTGGATAGGTCTTCATATGTATCACACTATTCAGTAACATTGTTATCATATTTTTTGTGCCAGCCAACATTGTGTGGAGGAGTGAGGAATGTGACTAATGCTTTGCCAGGCCTCCACGTATCTATAGTGAAATGGGCTGTTTTGCTACATACCTTTGGTATTTATAATGTTGGAGATGATCATACATTTTGTTAATGTGCTTTAATGTTGATGTCAATACGATTTTTACTCATTTGTTTTCATATAGCCTCTTTCCATCACAAAGTATGCACCATTAAGACACAGATCTCTATGCACGCATTTACACTGCAGGTTTTGATGCCCATTCGTTGACTATATTTTTGATGACCAGCTTACATCTTCTTTTGAATGTGACCCACATCCGATATCTGCATTTACTCTATACACTTTGCAAAACAACCCAAGGTAGATGTACTGACCCAGAAAAGCTTAGGCAGAAAAGGAAGTAAAAATGTCTCGATTTGCAATGGGCCATCTTTAAAGGTCAACAAAACATCGGGTTGAGCCTTCGTTCTCCATTGCGCCATTGAAAAGAGTCATGTGATTGTGTTTGGCGTCCACCCGAGTTGACGCGATTAGCCACCGTCACTTTTTTAATGACGTATGACTCGCATTGATGGAAATATCGGATCTCTCCTCTTGCCTGGCAGACGCAAATGCATCTATCCGATACATATTAACTTTATTTCCACTTATGAATGAGGCCTGAAACCAATCTGAGAGTACTGGAATCAATGTGATTTTTCATGCTTACACGTATTCGATCTGTGCCACGTCAGAGGAAAAAATTGGAATTGGGTCACTTGAACTATGTAGTGTAAATGCAGACTATACACTTAATAGTGTAAAAAAGAGTCTCCAAAAGAGTACCCCTGAGTGTCTCAAATGGTGTATTTATCCATTTAGTATTCAGATGGAACATAACGAGATTGTAAGCACATGAGTTAAATACCACCGCGTGTTGCCGTGATGCACTGAATCCATGCTGTTTTCTTCTGCTAATTCATCCACAGCACCTCAAGTGCTGTGATGTCCAGTTTTTGGAGTTTAAGCGGAGGATGTTTTCATAAAAGCATAAAAGGCTCATTTCATTTGCTGCGCATGTGACTGTATGTGTGTTTGCTTTTAAACCCCCAGGCATGTCGCCACGTGATGTTTATATGATGTTATTCTGTGACATCAGATTGTGGCGTGTACAGTACATTCTTTCTCCACTGGGACACTACAACTGCATATTTCACATGAACGTGGAACTTGACCTCACCATGGTAGCAATTATTTGTGAGAAGACAAGAGGAGGCCGAGGGAAACAGAAACAGTGATATCTCTAGGGATATCTTTCTACCGGCTCAGGTATCGGAATGCAGCGTTCTCTTCGTAAATAATGAAGAGGTGCTCTCCACTTTTCTTTGTCAGAAAGTTCCAGAACAGCCCCTCTCTTTTCGTCCCTTTCATTTTCTGAAGTAATTTTTTATGTTTTATTCAGGAGCATGAAAGAATTTTTTTTCGGTGAACTATCCCTTGTGCACTTTAGCATACATCTTTTTACCTCTTTTTTGGAAGCAATTAAAAGAATATGCTTAAGTGTGAACTGCATTTGATGTTTTCGTTCACTTAACTGAATGTTAACTGCAAAAAAAGTATTATAGTTTAAATTTAGATGGCTGGATTAAACACAATTACTTTTTCTGACTTAAGTGCAACTTGCCTATTAAAATACTGAGCAATATAAGGTAACTACAGGGATTAAGGTTAAGTTTAGGTGTAGGTTCAGGGTTAGTACCTAGTTATTACCAAGTTATTATAATTTCTGTAATAGGTACATAGTGGAGAACATGGAAAACAGGACTGTAAAATAAAGTGCTACAGTTTTTTTTTTTTTTTTTTTTAAATATACTTTTAAGATTTGAAATACACTACAAGTGCATATTCATTACAAATAAGTGCGCTTCTTTTTCACAAAAGAGCTCTTTAATCTGAACTTTCTTTTGCCTCCAACTATGAGTTAGACTAAGAAATGAGCCTTTTGGATCTCATCTATTTCTTAGTATTACTATATATCATCACAGTCTTATTATATTCAGTCTTGGGACTGCATAACAGCATGCTTTGTTTGCACATGACTTGCTTCAGTGGGTCCGAATCAGACCCTAGCTTGTCAAAACCAGATCCCCTCAACTGAGTGAGATTATGGTTCATGTTCTCTCTCTCTCTCTCTCTCTCTCTTTGTCAGATTCCACATGTTCACAGTTGTTTTGAGGGGTGAGGTGCATGAAGGGTCAGCGTACATTCTCCAAAATAGAGCCCTCCCTGTCGATACAGCACCTGTGAGGGTTACAACCTTTTTCTTTCTTTAGTACATCTTTGTTGGAAGCTTATTCAACAGCGGAGGGGAAAGTCAAAACAGGCTGGGGATGTGTGTCGTGTGTTCTCAACATAATTCACTGACCTGCTGTTTGCCAAGTAAGAGAGATGGCTCATTTCCCCAGAGTGCATTGAGGCAGACTGTAGAGCCACAGACTGTAATTGGAATCATTAAATGTCGCCTCCCTCAATGATATGCTTGATTTAGTAAGTCCTCCTGCTCCTGCTCAATGGAGCATTTGTGTTGTCGCCAAAGAGAGCAAGCTGGTGAAGGTGAAAACCATAAGAAAAAAAAAGTCATCAGAAAGGTAGATTTAATCATAAGCACAAAATAAGCATTTTATTACTAATTGTATCGTGATAACTAATCGTATCCTTTTTTATATTTTAGAATAAAATGAACAATGGTCAAGTCTTCAAAATAATAGCCAACAGAATTATTACTACTGTTAGTATCAGTTACAGCATTTTAAGGATAACAATTTTAAAAGAAAGAAATTTAACTCATATAGAAAATATAGCATTTTCATTTTAAAAAATTTTAAATGATTTTTTCCTTGGTATGTTAAGGGTCATTTTATCTTAAAAAGGGAGTATACCTGTACAAAAAGTTTAATAAAGTATTTGTTCACTTTAAGATGTAAATTACCCTAAGCTTTACTCACCCTCAAGGTGTAATTGACTTTCTTCTTTCTGATGAACAGGAGTTACATAATGGTAGTGAACAGAACCAGCATGAGTATCAAGCTCAAGAAAGTGCATCCATCCATCATAAACGTACTCCACACGGCTGCGGGGGGTTAATAAAGGCCTTCCGAAGTGAAGCGATGTGTTTGTGTAAGAAAAATATCCATATTTAACCCATTATAAAGTAAAATATCCAGCTTTCGCCAGACCACCTTCTGTATTCAACTTCCATGGGGTAATTTTCATTTGAAAGTGAATTAATCCTTTAAATAGTTTGTTATTGAATACACTTGTTATTGAATAAATAAATACACTTTTGTCAAAAGGGTCTGAAAAATCCCAAGCACTGCAAGTTATTTTTAAGCTTTTACAGGATGATTATAATTTTCTCGTTTTAACAGTTAAATATTTAAATATTGAAATAAAAAACAAATTTTTTATTGTAAAATTTATGATGTGTTTTTTAATATATCAAAGTTTCATTTTGATTAGAGAAAAGGGGGAAATAGCCCATTCGCCTGGAGTGCCTCCCCTTCAAAAGCCACACAAACTCCCTACTAGAATATTAAGAAAGTTGTCAGCTAAGCTCTAGACAAAATGACTATGGTGTATGGTATGTGGACAGTAAATCCCTCCTGACAAACACACTTCTGTCATTACTGTAATAAAAGACAAGCTGCCTTCACATTATGCAATGATTTTCCCTTGTTGGTCTTAATAACCCCCGCTGGCACTAGCATCACAAACGTTAAAATCACAATCTTTATCAATTGAATTAACTGCATAATGACGTGAGGGTGTCCTTTACTTTGTTATATAACACTGAGCAAGTGACCTGTTTGCAATCTGACCTGCAGCCAACACACCCATTCCAGTGACTGCATGCAAATATGATGAAGGCCGGCTGTGTTTCACCCCATATAGCATCAGTATGACACAGCTCTCTCCTTTACTAACCCTCCTTAAAGCCGTAATCCCATTCACTACATGAGCGCAGAGCTGAAAAACTGTTGTATAACCTCTAGGCCGCAGTGTCATAACCATTACACAGCATTGTCCTTTACATTAGATCCAAAGCCATTTAGAATGGCATAGTTGCATCTACTGGCAGTGGCAGATCATATTTGACCAGTGCCAAGATTACCAATACTAAGAATACATTTGGGATTTTTCATGAGGGATAAAGCAGCAGCATACTTTGACAGACTTTGAACACCATGATGCAGTGATAATGTAGGCATTACATTTTATAAATCAGGCCAGTCTGAAAATGTATTGGATTTCTGAGAACTGCTGACGCAGGAGTAACATGTGGGCATAGGCTATTTTAATGTCAGGTCATCCTTTACATTGTGCACAGCGCTAAACCCAGCGTCCTTCATCAGACACACAGTAAATTAAAGCATTAATCTGAATGCCAGTGCTAAGCTGTCACCGCTTCTCAGAGACATGCTCATCTCAAAAAGGAAGCTTCCTTTATGTTGGGATCATAGAATCAGGATTTTTAAAATACAAACTTTAAAGGCACCCAGAAAATGGTCTTGCATACTTCATGTAAAAATGGTTTTCTATTTTGTTTTATTTCACTTAATGTTTATTTTATTTAAAATAACAAAAAGGTTTTTTGTTTGTTTGTTTTGTTTTAGTTGAATATAGTAACCTTGGGTGGTTGAAGGTATTTCATGTATGTTATTTGTCTTATGAGTTTTCATGTGATGAGCATTAATGTGATGTTGCTAATAATAGTCAAGTCAAGTCAAGTCACCTTTATTTATATAGCGCTTTTTACAATGCAAATTGTGGCAAAGCAGCTTTACATTAATAATTGGCAAATAATTTTGGCTGCACAGCAGCTCCCAAAGAAAATGGTGTCATTGTCCAGCTTATTCTATATATTATTGATTCATTCCGTTGCAAAGATCAATAGTTATTAGTCTAGTTAATGGTTAAGGTATATATATAGTTAAGGACTATAATGCATTAAGAGCTCACTCAGATACTGGGGAGCGAAGCCATTTAGTGCTTTGTAAGTAATTAGCAAGATTTTAAAATCTATACAATGTTTAATAGGGAGCCAGTGCAGTTTTGACAGAACCGGGCTAATATGGTCATACTTCCTGATTCTAGTAAGGACTCTAGCAGCTGCGTTTTGGACCAGCTGTAATTTGTTTATCACGTGAGCAGGGCAACCACCCAGTAGAGCGTTACAGCAATCTAGTCTCGGGGTCATGAACGCATGAACTAGCTGTTCCGCATTTGTCATTGAGAGCATATGTCGTAGTTTAGATATATTTTTAAGATGGAAGAATGCGGTTTTACATATGCTAGAAATGTGGCTTTCAAATGAAAGATTGGTATCAAAGAGCACACCCAGGTTCCTAACTGACGAAAACGACTTAACAGAGCAGTGATCAAATGTTAGATAGTATTCTAGGTTATTATGTGCTGAAGTTTTTGGTCCAATAATTAGAATAATAGACAAGCACTCTGCTCTCTATGACCATGATGTACATTTCTCATTTGAAACATAAGATGAAGTTAAATATTATATATTTATACATTAATATAAAATCCTGAACTAAAGGTAACAACATTTCTGAGAGCTACTTAATCTAAATAGCTAATTCTTATAATGACTTAAATGATTTTCAGAAAGATATTTCATATTAAACATAAAAAGGGTCACGTATATGCTGTATACTTAAATCCAAAGAAGAGCAAAATGCAGGAATAACAGGATACTGGAGACTTAACAAAGCAACTACACATACAGAAAACACTGAACACTGACATTTGAAAAAGAAACTACATATAAACTATGTCAACGAAGAACACAAATCTGGGAAAACTAAGTCTTAAATACACAGTGAATTACAATCTACGGAACCAAGAACAGGTGTTAAACTAATTAGAAACCATGGAAACAAACAAGGAATGAGAAATCAGGTAACAAGAACAAGGAAAGCCAAATAGAACATGACTGTTACAGTACATCCCCACCCGGAAGGCGCTTCCTCGCACAGTAACACTGTCCAACCAGAGGAGCCTGCACAGAGAAACACCACAGTGGAGACGATGGAGGGAGGAGCTAGAGAGCAACCCAGCAAAGAGCCATCAGGATGAGGGCCCATGGTGGAGCTGATGGCGGGAGGACCCAGGGTAGAGTCCGGGCTCTGCCCAACGGAGTCTGACTTAGGCAGTGTCTGATAGATGTAGAGACCAGGCGACACTAGGAGGACCAGGAGACCAAGGCGGAGCCGTGGCAACAAGTAGCCGAGGTGGAACCAGAGTGCCAGAGGACTGAGGTGGAGCTGGAGAGAAAGAGGAGGCTGATGGAGCCAAAGGGGTGGAGGGATGAGGCGTAGCAAGAGCCCTGGAACTCCGTGGCACAAGTGGAGCGATGACTGACCAAGGTGGAGCCAGAGAGATGAGGGAGCCCCATGGAGCCAGAAAGATTACAGTCCCAGGTAGAGCAGAGGGAGGCACCAAGTGGGGGCTGACAGGTCAACGGGCCAAGGTGGAACAACGGGCTTGGAGTCCCGAGGGATCACCACACCAAGGTAGAGTTGGAGACCGGGAAGCCCAAGGCAAATCCGGGTAGCTGGGCGAAGCCACAGAAGGTGGAGCTGATGGGCTGAAAGGAGCAAGAGTGGATGGAGCCGAAGAACTGGATGCCATAGAAAGAGAAGGAGGGAGTGGGAGGATGAGTGTGATCATGAGTGATGAAGGAGACTTCGTCACCAGATCTTTTCCACCTCCTCGACTCTCACAACTGAAATTGAGCTTCACTCACTTCTCTCAGCCTTGGGAGTATGGGTGGGACTCCACTCAATTTCCTCACACTCCACTAAGACGCACTTTGGGACGGATGTTAGTGTCAGCTCACACTCCTGGTCAGACTAGGCAGGGTTCAGCTCTGAGTCTGCGGTGGGCTCTGGCTCTAAGTCTGTAGGGGGTGTGGTTGATGGCGGACACGGCTCTGGGTTTAGAGAGGGGTTGGCATTTGCCTCCACTGTGATGAAGACAGTAAGAGAGAGTAAGACAGTAACTGTATTGTTCCAACACCCACTCCACATATTCAACAAAACTCCCTTGAGGACTATCCCCAGACAGTTTATGCTTGGCCAAGAAGTTGAAACAGATGCAATAAAATGTGCACAGGCAAACCTAATAAAAATTTTAACAATATAAAAGTTAAAAAACAAAATAAACTAATTCTAACTTTTAATAAAAACTATAATAGTATCTCAGTGATACTAAAATAACACTCACCTGATAACATTTTACAGTGTTTTAGAATTGTGGTTACATTTATTTATAAAATTAAATAATGGATATATTTTGAATGCTTTAGAGAAAGAGGGCAAGAGAGAATATAGATTTAACCTCTCTCATGTCATAAAGTCTAGCACATGCCTCTCACATGGATTTACAGTAATCCTTCATTCCTAATCTGGAATGAATGGTGAGTCTTTCTTAGAACTCAACAATGTCCAGAGCAAAAAGATTCCTGAGACTTGAAGCACGTGCAGACAACTATGCAACAATTGTTGCATATATACTCAAGGGTGTAACTAGACCATGGCTATTGGTCTATATAGCCCTAAAAGTTTGTTTAGTGGTCCCTGCAGCAACTTGAAGTGAATTGAAGTGAAATTGATTTATTATGGAAAATGTTATATTTTAGCACCACATTCTCGATACATGGAGTATGAGGGATGCAACAGCTTTTAAGATTACACTGCTGCAATGCAAGTTCAAAATTGTCTTTCCTTAATTACTCATTTATGCATATGCAATCCAAAAGGCCTCTGGTGATCGTAATTCATAAATGCCATGTGTTCTATTTTAACCAATTTTAGTTATTAAAGCAGCATAAATTTGACTTTGCACTTTATTAGTTCCAGAAATGTTTTCCTTATTTAAGTTTTATACACCACAATCATTATAATCTCAGCAAATATTGCATTTCTTTATGTCAAGCAGCCATAGATTGTTTAATTAACATCTGTCTTCGGCTCAGGGCCTCTAAGGACATCACATAATAGATCTCTCATTGTGTGTTAACTTAGATTATTCTCAAAGGGAACAGCTTATCTTAGTGACAGGAAAAAGTGTGAGGCTATTTCTGGCACAGGTCTGCAGCTCTTGATCAGGTGAGATCTGGGTCAGTGTGAGGTCAAGACAGAACTGTACATGTCCATTTTAGTTTAGTTTAGTTTTTAGTTTAGTTTCATAAAAAAACACAATTAAAATTGACCTGACTAGTTAAAAGTGAATGAGTTTTTATTGTTAGCTGTTTTATGCTGCTAAATGTGCTAAAAAGGGAAGCGAGATTTAGGTGCTTGGCCATAAGTCCAATCAATCCTGTCTATAAGTCCCATCAGCACAAACTCAGAGACGGTCAAAGGCTATTTAAAGAGCGTCCTAGACAGTGTGCAGGTTTAAAATGTCATCTTTGTCTCTCTTATCCTCTGCTCCTCGTTCTTCATCATGAATAAAGCATGAGTGAGCAATCCTCAAACAGCTCCTATAGCACTGAATGATTAGAACTAATTATCATACTGAATTATTATGCTGTTTACTGAAATGCAGTATTCACAGCGTTTTACTTTTTATTCATGAGTTCACAGTTCACAATTAATGTAAGTGTTAAAAGACAACTGGATTTTCTGAGAAAAACTTGAGTGGTGCTTTCCAGTGCAAAACTCAACACCGTTATGCTAATCGTGGATCGTGGGTGGTATGGGTGGTTGGTGGTCACTAGGCCTTTATGGAGGATCCTAGAAATGGATTGGGTCATTCACTGTCATGTCACTTTGTGAAAAGAAGTACAGTTTAGCATATATTACATAAATATGAACACTTGCAATTATTTGGAATGTTTGCAATTAGATGAAAATAAATTAGTTTGAATTTATATTAAAGGGTTAGTTGACCCAAAAATGAAAATTCTGTCATTAATTACTCACCCTCATGTCGTTCTACACCCGTAAGACCTTCGTTCATCTTTGGAACACAAATTAAGATATTTTTGATTAAATCTGATGACTCAGTGAGGCCTCTATTGCCCGCAAGGTAATTAACACTTTAAGATGCCCAGAAATCTACTAAAAACATATTTAAAACAATTCATGTGTGTATAGTGAATTTTTGTCACTTTTTGTGCACCAAAAAACCAAAATAACGACTTTTCAACAATATCTAGTGATGGCCGATTTCAAAACACTGCTTCAAAGCTTTACTAATCTTTTGTTTTGAATCAGTGGTTCGGTTCGCGTATCAAACTGCCAAAATCATGTGAACTATTGAAATTGCGAAACGCTTATGACGTAATGAAGCCTCGTTTACAGAAATCATGTGACTTTGGCACTCCAAACCAATTAGCTAAACGTTAGAGTGCTTTTAGTATGTGTGCTACATGTATGCTAGAGTGCTATATGCATGCTTTCCCACATATAAGACTTAAATACATCTTTATATGTGATTTCATAATTACTAGAGGTGTAACGATAGCCTAATGTCATGATTTGATACATTTAATGATGCTGAACTCACAATACGATGTTATTGCAATACACCAAGACATGTGGTAAAAGGCTTGGACTTGGTGCTGGTAACCCAGTGCCACCCAATCATTGTCCTAATGGTGACACCAGAATAAAAATATGCATGATTCTAATGCTGAAACAGATTTATTTTAAATGAATATGTTTGTATTTTGTCATTGCCCAGATATATTTAAAATAAATAGTAGGCCACTTTTTACTGTGACATAAGACATTTGCCAATTTCAGGATCCACAAATATTCCCCCATTGCATTATTATATATTACAGTATATTCAACATTATATATCTAGTTTAACGTCTGACACTAAAACTCTGTAAACTTTTACAACACATATTGTCACTATCCACGATATTGTTCTTTTTTGTATTGCCATATAATGTGACATGACATATTGTTATACCACTAATACTTACTTATATTGTCTTTGAAAATTGGTTAAAGTGTTCTGCTGAATGTACTGACAAGCATTTACGGTAAAAATATACTTTAATCTCATTTCTATTGAAACTTGCCTGTCGTGTATTTAAAATGATTTGTAAGTACTCTTTGTAATAACAATGACGCAGTTTAGTATGTTTAAAATATATTACCTTTAAATGTAATATTAAAATAACATAACCCAGTTCAAATTATAATTAAGTACTTTACATGTGCTTTGTACAACAATTAAAATAAGCGTACTTCTTCAAAGCACGGCAAAATATTATTAAAACATAATTACATAAATTGGACTTTAAAGTAAAGCCTTACAGTTAAAGTTTAAGCCTTAAAGTTTACACTTAAGTGGCCATTTATTTCATTAATATGTACAGTTTTTTCGAAAAATGTACTTTTAAGATTTGAAGTACTTCAAGTGCACATTCAGTACAATTAAGTGCATACATTTCTTTTTCACAAACAGTATGAGATGAGTTACACATCAAAGTACATTGAAGGACATTGTGCAACTACAATTTGTATTGCTGTTAGATGAAGTTTTTTCATCTCTTTTTGCTTCCGTCCTCTTAGTATATATCACTAGGTCTCACAGTTTATGACTCAGAAGGAACTGAAAGTAGCTCTTGTTTGAACATTGATAACAAAAAAAAAAACAAAAAAAAAAAAACTGAACGGATTGTCTTGGGGTTACAAGAAACTCCAGCTGGCTTATCATCAGCCCAGTCACAGATTATTGGAACTGTTAATACACACAACATTCCCCGGTTCTTTTCCATAAATCATCCTTTCTCCTTTCTCTTTCTAACAGAGTCTGAACATATGAATAGAATTTCAATCATTTACAATGAAATTGCATTTTTAAATTTGTTTGCCAAATGCTTCTGTTTTTATTTCTAACTGTTTGCTCTTTGTAATGCCATGATGTAACAAACGTCTTCACTGTAGGTTTCACAATCCCAGGACATGGCTGACCTCTTTATTTTCATTACTCAGGGATTTTGAACCAACTCCTACCTAAGTATTAAACTTAGTTGTGTAACATGTCATGTATTGTGCTAAAAACACCTCAGTAATGCTGTGGCTTATGGAAGAGGTATGCTGTTAGTTTCCTAAGTGATCAGACTTATCTAAACTTCTCTAGACGAGAATATATTAAACTTAAGTAAATTCAAAAATTGTTACATTTTCATCATGGTATAAACGGTATTAGCTCTGTAAAGTATGGTTGTTAGCTTAAGGAGCTATTTCTACCTGATCTACCGCTTTAGCTAACCTAATTCATTTAGGTTGATTGAGGGAACATTTTACAATAAGGTTTCACACAGTTAATACTTTATAATAAGGTAGCATTAGCTAACATATATATATTTGTCAATGTTAGTAAAAATACAATTGCTCATTGTTTGTTCATATTAGTTCACAGTGCATTAAATAATGTTCACAACATTTGATTTAAAAAATGAATTAGTAAATGTTGAAATTAACATTGTCTAAGATTATCAAATGCTGTAGAAGTACTGTTTATTGTTAGTTCATGGTATGTAGTTAATGAAATAACATTAATCCTTAAATTAAACCTTATTGCAAAGTGTTACCATACAGTTTTCCACAAATAATATTTTATTTTTGACTTCTAATTTTCTAAAAATCTAATAATTTACAGTACCACTTGAAGCAGATTACGGTTAACATTTTTATTCAATGTAGCCTAATATAATAATGATACTTTTTTCAACAATTATTCTTATTATTATTTATTTAGTTAGTTAGTTATATATAGAGAGAGAAGTGTTTTCTAGCTTGGAAAGTGACAGAAAAAAAAAAGTTCCAATCACACACGGAACTATCACTCTGAGCTAAATTTAGTTAAATAGGAAGTTCTAAGTAATGTAGCAATTGACTGCCATTGCTTGATGAAAACTACCAACACTTTCAGTTCCTTTGCTAAAGCATCATGGGACAATGCTCTAATTATCTGTGTGACTGAAAAACACAAGGTGACCTTAAGATGTGAAAATGTCAACAAATGGTGGAAAATCCACTCGGTTTGACAACCAGATCATAGTTCGGCACATCTGTTAGCAATTTAAAAATAAGAATATAATGCCACAAGATTTTTATAATATATTTGGCATTAATGACCACAGTAATCAAAAGGAAGTCAATAAATACAGTGAGTGCACCCTGATGAACTTTACACGGTTTACAATCTTTCTGTCTATAAAAGCTGAATAAGAACATAATGAACAATGAGCAAAATCCTGATTTATAGTTGCGTGTAGTCACTTGCAACAGTTTAATACGAAAGCTCTGCAGTGCTGTTGCTAAAATTGCTTTTGTGTCCTTCCTTTGATTCCAGGCTAACTGAATTGGTCTGCAGAACGTATGGAGATATAAATATTGAGGTGTCCTATAGAAAGGGCTAGACAATAATAAGGATAGAATGGTTCCATAAAACTTCCTGTGTGTCATTAAGCCAGCCGTTTAAAAAGAACAGCCATAGCAGATGCCTTTTATGGATGCTACTGAGGTGGTCTATTACCCAAAAGGCCATTAACATAAAACTATTCTACAGCGGGGATGAATGTGCACTGGGCAGGAAATCAGTAATAAAAATTTTGATTGTCTCTTTAAAAATATCCGGATCGTCTTCATGATTTAATGAGGGAACCTTTAGGTAACCTTTACATAAGGAAATGTGCTTCTTTTCATTGAATTTGCGTGTTTTTTGAAAAAAGCTGAATGTATGGTAGCCATTTGATATTAGAGGTATTTGGCTATGTAATATATATGATTATGTATATATAATGTACTATGCATAGCCAGTGTATGTAATATATGTACCGTCCCTGGCCCATTTGCACAAATCATGCTGGCCAGGTGGAGCAGCACATTTGCCTGACAATGCAATTCCTATCAGCAAGAAACTAAAAACTTGCCAAGTCATTGTTTTTATCAGTTTTACTTCTGTAAGATATTCCCAGAGCGTAACAATGGACCTGGGAAGTCATTAAGCTCATGGCACAATTAAACAAGTGTAGAGGATGGTGCCCTGGTGACTGCTGTAACCTGGAAACTGGTTTCCCATAGGGCGGTACCAGGACGAGCTGCTATCGGACACCTGTCGCTTTGTTTAGTTTGCGAGGCTCAAGAACAAGGGAGCTGGGAGGGGAAGTAGATACGTCAGTCGTTTTTGGTTTCAGTTATCACTGAACTGTGAGAAAGACAAGGAAAGAGCAAAAAGAGAGGCAAAGAGATACAGAGCAAGGAGTGATGAGGCCAATAATTTGCTGATCCTTGAAATTGAAGCGATGAGACCGCCTCTAACAATACTGCAGCACTAGAGAGATTTAGACAGACATTCACACACATACATGTTCACATGCAAAATGTTTCAAAATTATGAACTGCTGAGGATGCAACATTAGAATCAGCTTTTAAAAGGATTTCTGTCAAAGCACAATAAAGAAGGAGGATCAACGTTGGACTGAGAGATACGCTGGTAAATGACTATGAAGACCGGGAAGAAATCATTCATAGGTAGGACGTTTTTTCTACTCAAATCTAACCTAGATGTAACAAAGTTTGTACATTTTACTGGTAACACCTGACAATAAGATTCTGTTTGTTAACATTTGGTAACCACATGAACTAACAAAGAAAAATACTTCTAAAGCATTTGTTAATATTAATTTCAACAAATACAACATTGTTACAATCTGTAGGATGTCTGTCAATATTATTTTATGGACTTATGCTGGTATTAATTAACAATTTACACTTGTATTTTGAATTTTAGTTGTATGTCTAATAACTAATCTTAAAAAAGATGAATAAATACTGTAACAAGTGTACAGTAACAAATGTAGTTAAAGCCTTATTGTAATGTGTTACCATTTTACATTACCTTTATAGAGTGTTTTGTCATGTTTAAGTGTGTGAAATGTTACTTCTAAATCTCCAATTTTGTGAAATTTATTACGATGAAATTAAACTTTCATTGATTCTTTGAGAAAAAGAGATTGTTGTACTCTAAATAGTACATTTCAGAACCAAACCTTACTTTTTGTTTCAAAATGACCATTTATTGAAACTGATCTGCAGTTATTCTGGACTGTATCTTTGTGATGTCAAACATATGAATACATCAACATATCTCACTCTTTTAGAAAATGGACTTGGTCCCACTTATAGGTGTCTAAATACTAGTACTAACATTTAAATGAATCATTTTATACAATGCACTTATTATACATAAATGTTTTTACATTATATTTATATTATTAAAATTACCTGCATGTAATTACATCTGTAATTACATAGTAAATACACTGTTGTACTGTTGTTAGCCTTCCCTTACCTTTTAACCCACCCTTAAACCTATACCACCAAACTTGTCCCTAACCTAACCTGTATCTCACCTCAATAGCAGCAAAAGTGTTTTGGTAACATGAACACAATAAGCACATTGTTCTTATTTTTTAATGTAAGTACATAGTAGTTAAAGACACCTAATACAAAGTGTGACCGCAAACTTTAATCGCTGTAGCAGAAGGAATCGTGACGGCGTGCACCTGTAGGGTCACCTATCACACAGCAGCTATGTGATGCAAAACAAATGCAGAGAATTTACACCTCAATATTTAAAAAATGAGAAAATGGAATGAGATAATGTAGGCCAACTTCTCTTCATGCTGTAGAACACATAAAAAACTAATTTGTTACCTCTTAGGTGTAGCAATTTTTTTTTAAAAAATCAAGCGGTTAGGTAACAAATGTAGGACACTGCAAAATATTGTGTTTTTGGTCTTTAAAATTAGTTAATAATTAAAAATAGTGATGCATTGTGATGCTGTATGATTTGAATTGTAGGATCCAGTTGAAAAGACAAAACCTCTCAGGTAAGATACACACAAAATCCCATTTTAAATGGCCTGGAAGTTGCGACCAACTTCAGTATTGTGAAGTTTTAGGAAAACTGAATATTAAATAGAGGGCGGGGCTTGATTTAGCGCACCTCACCATCTCTTGCTGACAGCAGACTGAGGTGTTTGGTTAATGATTTTCTGGCCAAGCCGTCAAACTGACGTCATTAAAGAAGAAACACTATTCCAGAGTGGAAGCACATATTTAGATTTGGACTAAATATTATGAAAACACTTTTTTTCAGTGAATTAACAGATTAATTGACTAGTAACAGATGTTAAAAAAGTACATTTTGATTTCATGCGGTGGCAGAAGTCATAGGATCTGTATATACGTTTCATGTCAGGCTAAATAACAGTTTTTGTTCAAATGTGTTATCATTTTCTGTATATTGTATAAGTTCCTTGTTTTGCCTAACTTAAGTCCTTTATTTTGCAAAAAGAAGCCAATTTTACAGATAAAATCATTATCATGGCACATATTGTCTTTAGTTGATCAGTTCTGCCAGTCCATCCATTCATTCATCCATCACAACAGACATAATCCACTTTAGTCTGATTTAGTTGTCTAGGCTTTGATCTCTTTGTCTCTGTGTTTTTCATCTGTCACCTGAGTGCTCTGTTTCACTTTTACATTCAACCTGCAAAGGCTTTATATACTAAATACATGGCCTAATTGTGCATGATTTATCAGTGCACATTATTCCAAAGAGAAAAAAGAAGTTTGATTATGTCTCGATAAATCAAATACCATTTTTCTAATTAAATTTCATTTAGAAACAGACATATATATCACATTAGAAAACAAGGTCCCAATTTATATAGATGATTTTAACTATTACGCGTGTAACTACTATGTAACATTTAAATTTATCAGTTGATAAAATGCACGGACATACATATTTTTACATTGTACTCATATTTTAAAAACACCTTAATGTAATTACAGCTGTAATAAATTTCTAATTACATCTACAGTCAGACTTTGTACCTTCTCTAACACCTTAAACCACCCTTAAACCTACCCATACCACTAAACCTGTACCTAACCTACAATAAAATATGACCACAAAACGTACATTGAACTTATTTTTGATGTAAGTACATAGTAGGACACCTAAAGTGTGACTGAAAATAATGCTGTTTCATGTTAACTTCAATTCTTATCACTCAGACAGAGGAACAACAATTGTTATCTCCCCCACATTATTCTTCTAGAGGTGATCTTTTAGGGGAAATACTGTAGTGTGAAAACCCCAAACTGAGGCATTGTGATGTCATGAACAATCCAGCAGACTTCCTGTGGCAAATCTGTCAATGCTCATAACAGAGACTCAATGGTGAACAAAGAAGACATAATGATATTATTAAATCATAATATTTGGCGAAAAACAAATTTATATAAATACATGTCATTATATTTCTATTTATAAGTGCCTATTTCATGCCATTTTCAGTAGATTTCCTCTGTAAGACTTTACAGTAAGGCTCAGTTTGTTATGTAAAGCATTATTTCATGGATTAGGTATCATGAACTAACAATGAACAACATGCTTATACTGTACATTCATTCATTTAGGATAATTTTAAATTGAATATTTAACAAAATTATTAATTCATAATTTAATGCTTATTTATTTATAATTTAATCATTTTACAATTAATCATTTATTTAATTTAAAATTGATATTAAATTAACTAATTTCTAGTACTAATGCATCTCTAATATTCGTATAAATTTGCATTAGTTAAAGGACGAACATTACAAATCAACAATATAGTCATAAACTAATATTAACTGCTAAATGCTGTAAAATAAAAATTTAGTGTTGTTAGTTTACCATGAATTAACAAATGTTATTGAACCTTATTGTAAGTGATTTCTTTGCAGCTATTTGATTCAAGCTTTATTAAATTCATGGCGCGTTTTAACGCAGGTTTCACTCCAAAATGGCAATGAAGCGCTCCACCAATGGTGCAGGCCTAATAATGTTCTCTTTAACATGTTTTCTAAATCACATATGCCCTGTAATCAACATTTAGTTGTAGCAATAGTTAACAGTTGAAGAGCACCCACCTCCAGAGGTCTCAAATCCAGTTACACAGCTCCTGTTGAGCTTTATACATCATAAACATATTACACAGAAGAGGCATATGAAGGATGAGAAAAGAGAGGGAAAATGAGGGAGTCACGAATCAATCAGTCAAGAAAACTAAGTTTTGAGATATCAAACATCATGTCGAGGCAAATAGCCACTAGGGAGAAATCGATGTATTTTACATGAGTGTGTGGGCATGAGGTTGGCGCAAGCCAGAAAAGCCATTCGGCCCTGAGCAGTGAGAGGAGGTGCAGAAGTCAAGAATAAAATCCCCCTTCTCTTCAGATGATTCACTTCCTGCCCACCAGAATGTGGCAGACGGGATCTGACCGTATGACACTCGGCCTGATATGCAAATGCACACTTTCAGTTGAGCAGCAGAGACCTGCGTCTCCACGGTAACGTGGCAAGTATAGTAACAGGAAATAAATAGTAATAATTGGATCTCTGACAACTATGACAGAATGACTCATTCAAAGGACCCTCGGTGAGCAGCGGAAAGACTTTGCCACCTGTGCACTTGGCATATGAGATACTGTTACAGTAACACGATTATGTGGAAATATGGGCAAGTTAGTGGGGGGGAGGAAGAGACAAGACTAAAAGAGAAAAGGTTATCCACCAGATATAGTCACCTGATCTAAGGCTGGATAAGATTGTTGTTTCTTTGTTCTGGTGTCAGCATAAACAAACAAGCAAGCAAATAAATATTCAAGCAAGCAAAAACAACATGTTCAAATTGAAATTTCTCTTAAAATCTTACATCTGTCTAATATCAGTTATGAGCTGAAATGCAAAGGAACCTGATTAGCATTATCAAGTATTCCACTGAACTGAGTGATCTTCCGCAAAAGAATTTCCCAAACATTTTCATTATTTGAACTCCAGCTGAATTTCCCTCTATGGTTCCTCTTAACTGAAAGACAGGATATTTGGTTGGATACAAAGCATGTAATGCTTAAGTCAGGTAATGTCATGCAATGTCACCCGATCCTGCACGTGTAAACAGAACTTGGCAAGGCTTCTTTTCAGGCCATTTCAAAGCTCTCAAAAAACTCATCCTCTTTGTTTAAAGTGAAAGCATAACAGCGGCATTATTTGTAGACCGGATTAACAGGTTATACATTCCAGAAGTCCCAAATGATTCTATGGAAGTGAAAATGCAAATCATATGCACCAGGGCTATTATTGTTAACTAAAACTATAAACCACATAAAAAAAATCCATTAGTTGAAAAACGTGCTTTCTAATAGCTAGTTGCCAAAGCAACATTTCTAATTTGTATTTAGTTTAACTTGTTGTAGGCCATGTTAAAATTTAAATAAAAATGTATGAAAAACTATAGGCATATTTTAAAACTGACCAATAAAAATGATAAAATCACAGAACAAAATTATTGTTATTAAAAAAGTAAAAAAAATAATAATTCAAAATATTAATATAAACTAGTATCTCAATGATCTCTAGGGAAAATGCAATATAAATACCACTTCATTTTCCCTTTTTCTGACTCTTATGGGCAGTACGTTTTCAATGCAAAGGGTTTTCAGATATTTTGATGCCATGAACTGCCAAATAATAATCCTTTTTTGTGGACCTCAAAATAAGCAGCTTGATTTTCATGTAAAAAGACATAAACATTTATGAAGTATTATTTAAATATTTTATGATTTATATTTAAAATATTTATCTAGTATAATATTACACTTTCACTTTAAACATACACTTTTACTTACTCTCCTGCGGCCCCCTGGGGAACCTCAGTTCGAAATCCCTATGTTTTACTTTATTGTGACCGCCATGTTGTGCCCAGCTGTTGATGTCTAGCGTGACAAATTCTGCACTATAAGATCGAGGATTGTGTTATGACACACTTATATAACTTACAGGGTCAGTAGTCCACATTTGGAGGACAGGCTGAAAAATAAATGATGCGGCTCAGAGTATCGGTTTACGTAAGCCTTGATGGCGCAGCCTCCTCACACCCTTGGCCTGGTCGGCTTGTTCACAGATGAGAATCTGTTTATTAGTCTCTTAAAACTAATCTTTGATGACCAATTTTACATATTTAAACTTTTTTCTTTCCTGTGAAAAAAATCTTAATGTCTTAAAATAGCTTGAATGTAACTCTACACCCTTGCTTCATTTAATATTCAAAGATCTATGAATATGATAATTAGCCCCGCCTCCACTCACTCACTTTCAACTTACTGAGGTAAACGCTGCAGAATGGTATCACTTTTTTATAACTTTGGACACATAACGTAGCTAATTAACAGCCTTTTGCTTGACTATATTATCAAACAGCTAATAATGTGTTGCTAATGTTACACAAACCATGAGTCAGACAGCTGCCTTCTACAATCAATCAGTATAGCTTTGAACAACTCAGAACGTCAGTGGAAAAAGGTATATAGTACATAACATCGTGATATGCTTCATACACCCGCGATATTGATAAATCTACCCTATTTTTAATATACACAGAAAATTATACCGGGATATAACCTTCTTTTGAGACTTCTTGCGGTCAGTTAATGATATGCTAAAGTCCGCCGGCACATTGACATGATTGGTTACAAGTTAGTGTATGACGTCAGAAACACCGGTGATTTGAGACTGTCTTTAGTTTACAGCAGTTTCTAAGAGAAAATACTCAACAATGGCTTTGACTTATGAATTTGTACATGGTTTGTCTTAAAGCATCTTTAAAACACCAGATAGACCTATGAACAATATTAAAAACTTGATTTTCACCACAAGGGAACTTTAAAACAGGCTTTAACAGATTAATAATGTGCGTCATTATCGCTAAAGTGATAGGGAGAATATTTTAGCACATCTGTTCAGCACAGGAATGTCTTCCATTAACAGAGCCTAGAGATACTACAGCCTATATTTTCACTGAATGCATTTCATGTCTCATTTTCACTGCTTCACGTTCTTCTTCATCATTACTGATAAGGATTGGGAGTTAATATGTTACACAATGATGAGTTGGTGAGCCAGCTGCGCAGCAATTTTCAATTGATAGAAAGAGTCCGAGCGTGGCTCACTTGAATGGAAGCGCTTCCGTTCCGCTTTGCGTCGCCCCCTATCGGTGGAACAGAGATTCGTGGGATCCCGTGACGTCACATTTTGCAAGTCTCCTCGGTTACTCAAGTGATGTCAGAGCCTCGCCTCCACAACCACGTGTTCCGTATAAAAATACGAGTCCAGCGCTGGCGGGGGAAGACAGTAGCGCTGACCACCCGACAGCCTCGCATCAAAACTCAGTGCGCTTCGTCAAACGGTCCGCAGCTGGGAGATCAGCGCGTTTGCAATAAAAGCCTTCTAAAGGAATATATTTCTCCTGTGGATTTATACCTAATCAAGTAACAGTCATGGCAGTTACTCAGGCTGGATGTGACTTGACATACTGCAAGATGAGGGGGATCGTGTCAGTTCTCACCGGTACGTGAGTTATTCTGATGTCTGTAATAGACTTGGCTTATTTGGTTATGCTTTGGAAAAAAGGATGGAATATGTCAAAAATGTAATTAAACAGAGAGGAAAAAAAAATATGTCTTTTTGTGTTTGTAGTCTATTTTAATTAAGTCTGTAATTTATTATTAGGCTGCGTTAAATTGCATTGCAGTTTTCCTTCGGATTTAATCGTTTTTACATAATTCAATTTTATTGACGGTGTTTCGTGAAATGATGAAGAATCGTTTTTGCTGTTTGTACAGTGAGCAATGCGGTCTGTTGTGTAACACTGACACTGTTCTTAACATTAAATCACACTCACACCGAACCTGAATCACACAGCATCTATAAAACATGATCTCTGTCATAAACCTGAAGTGTGAAATGAAAAATATTAAATTTTAATTAAAAATTAAATAACGTTTAAGATTTTTAAGGATTTCCCTTCACGTATTGGCACTTCGTTCATTTCAAATGCAGGGTGTTAATGACGTCAGCTGTGGGTTTCCTTCTGACGTAAATGTGTTTTTTTTTCTTCAGCTTTTATTAAAGAAAGGAAGATGGGCTTAAATGACTTCATCCAGAGGCTTGTTTCCAACCCTCCAATTTGTCAACAGTAAGTATCCCAATATTTAATTGTATGAACATGAGGGAAAATGCTTTTACAGCATCATTTTTATTAGGCTACATGTACATTTTTGTACCACCAAAAGACGTAGGCTATTGAAAAATAAGAGCATGATTTCAAAATCAGCAAGAAAGTGGTTCAGTAAATTTCCAGCATTCATTCATTAAGGCAACACTGTAATACTGCAGTGTATTTATATACAGCTTCATTGAGGTGACTGTACTCGAGGATGTAATCCCATCATCGGACTATAGCTGTACATTCTGCTAATTGTGCAGGTTAATCTGTACCGACAAGATAAAGCCAAGCACCAGAATAGTGCTCCACGAAAAGCAGCTGTTCAGGCCGCCGCTTGGCTGCAGTAAGCACCTTTGAGAAAATCCCTAATGTCCCCTAGACGAGGATAAGGGCCTGATTCAATTAAGTGCGGCCCATTTGGTCTTAGAGTCATTCAGGTCGGACCAGCGGAAAATTTCTCACTGCGTCATCTCTACCATCCATATGCTCCACAATATTCATTCATGCTAGAGGATGCTGGGGTGTCTAAAAGGTTCAGCCCTTAGTATAGGCTACAAGTCATCATTTTGGAGAGGAGGACTGTTTTTTTTTTTATAAAGGCAAATGGTTTCAAAAAAATATTATTTGATGTATTTTTGTAAATTTATGTAAATTCTTGCACCGATAGCAGCTGTCTTGGAAGGTCAAAAAGTCTGAAATTTACCAGAAATGGCCCCTCATAAGATTCAACAACACTGCCATCTATCTGCCTGCAAAGGCACTGCAATAAATACTGAAAAGACGAATAATTTATTTTAAGCTGTGGTTCTTAACCTTTTTGACTCAAAGGCCTCATTTCTCAACACAATATTTGAAGACCCTCTATATAATATAATACTGTAACTACAATATCATTTTATAAGTATAACATATTATTAACAGGAATTTGGAGGGCCAATATAGGCAATAAAATTAATTAGCCACAATTCAATTCATTATGTGATTGCGGAGGTTTTAAGATGTTCTTTAATAAAAGTTTTTTTTTTTACAAACTGTGGGTTTTGAACAAAGTTAACTTTCTTAAATAAAATCCCTAACATTTTTAAATCTCTTTTCTCTAGTGCTGAGGTTGGATCATTCTTAAAAATCGATGAAAACCAGAATGAGGAGCTGGAAGAGAATCACCTGTGTCTGACCAATCCAAGGAGCTCTTTGGCTGAGGAAACTCAGTACGTAGTTACTCTTCCCTTCTTCCATTCTCAATCTGTTGTTTGGTTAATTGGATTTCAGTCAGTCAGCCCGCTTGCTGTTTGCTTTACTGATGTTATTTAATTTTCTTAACAGGATCAAACCTTCAGATTTCGACTACTTAAAGATCATTGGGAAGGGGAGCTTTGGAAAGGTAGGCACAAACATTTTTCATACAGTCAAGATGTAAAAATTGATGTAATTTACTTCTAAACTAAGAATGCTAACGTTATCTTATTCCGCAGGTTCTGCTCGCACGGCACAAGGAAAGCGAACAATACTACGCTGTGAAGGTGCTACAGAAGAAAATCATTCTGAAAAAGAAAGAGGTAAGACCTAATGCAGTGTTCTCATAGACGTGAAAGCGCTTCGCCACAATCATAATAACAATGACACTCAAAATGTTTTTCAGCAAAAGCATATCATGGCAGAAAGGAGTGTGTTAATGAAAAATATCAAGCATCCATTCCTGGTGGGGCTGCACTTCTCTTTCCAAACCATAGACAAGCTGTACTTCGTGCTAGACTACGTTAATGGAGGCGAGGTTAGTAAACAATGCATTCACAGCATGAAAGAAGCCAAACCTCAGCTCAAAATAGTTGACTAAATTCATGAACTCTTGGTATGTTTTTCCCTGCAGCTGTTCTACCACCTCCAGCGTGAGAGGGTGTTTCTGGAGCCCAGGGCAAGGTTTTATGCTGCTGAAATTGCTAGTGCACTTGGTTATCTCCACTCACTGCATATAGTTTACAGGTATGTGAATGCCTGTAGTGCCTCCTAGTGGAGTAGTAGTTGAACTGAATACTCAATCCTGTTCAATATAATGGCGACCATGGGGTCTTACATTTACATGTCAATTTCCACAGAGACTTGAAGCCAGAGAACATCCTCTTGGACTCTCAGGGCCACATTGTCCTGACAGATTTCGGTCTGTGCAAAGAGGGACTGGAACCCAATGGCACAACCACAACATTCTGTGGAACTCCTGAGGTGAGTCATTCATAGAAGACTATACCTTGTGAAAAAGAAGAGCACATAATTGTATTGAATGTGCACTTGTATTGTACTTGAAATCTATTATATCTATTATAATCTATAAGTATATTTTCTTGCAAATAATATTATAAATGGCCACTTAAGTGTTGGCTATTTAAATAGAGTACACTTTCAAGACTGTGTAACACTTTTAAAATGTCAATGATTTAAAGTTTTACATTAAAGTATATTTTAAATCATTATGCTTTAATAATTTGTAAAGTACACTTATTTTGATGTCTTGACTAACTATACATAAAGTATTTGATTATAATGTTACTTGTAGTGTGTTAGGCAATATTACCTTTAAAGTTAATTAATTTTTAACATACAAAATTGCATCTTCATGACAAACAAGTCTTTTATTCTATCTTTTACGTTTATTATTTCTGTAAAATATCACCAGGGAACACAAGATAGTTTGCCTATATTTGACAAGAAATTCTAATTTGAACAGTTTTTTGATTTCTTTCTTTTTTTCCCGTTTTTTCCACAGTACTTGGCACCTGAGGTGCTCCAGAAACAGGCCTATGATCGTTCAGTAGACTGGTGGTGCCTGGGATCAGTACTGTTTGAGATGCTGTACGGACTGGTGAGAAGAACAATCAAGTCCTTTGCATGAAAAATGACTAATCAGCTGTAACAAAGGATACATTTTTTGCAAACAATTAATCTCTCGGTCTTTGATTTTCTAGCCTCCATTCTACAGTCGCAACACAGCCGAGATGTACAACAACATCCTTCACAAACCTCTAGTCCTGAAGCCTAATGTGTCCAATGCGGGCCGTGACCTGCTGGAAGGTTTGCTGCACAAGGACCGTACCAAGAGACTGGGGTCCAAAGATGATTTTGTAAGTGGAACAACACACAGGTGCTACTTGCATGTGGTTTATGTCCCTGAGATTTGTTATTCTTATACATACTTTTGCTTATTTGTAGCTGGAGCTGAAGTTCCACAGCTTCTTTTCTCCCATCAACTGGGACGACCTCATGGCCAAAAAGATCGTTCCTCCTTTCATTCCTACAGTGGTAAGGGGATTTTCGAAATACTCTATATATTATGGAAGCAAAATAGCCCAAAATCTTAAAAATGACCAGTGCATGAAAAAAAAAACCAATGGTTTTGTCTTGAAGTATATTTTAGTTTAAAATCCTTGTTTCTATTTGGATATGTAATAAATTATCTCTATTGAATCTACAGAGTGGTCCCACTGACCTTCGGCACTTCGACCCAGAGTTCACACACTTACCCGTGTCGACCTCCCTATGCAACAACGATTACCTGCACATGACCAGCAGCGTACGGGAGGCAGCCGGAGCGTTTCCAGGTTTTTCTTATGGTCCTCCGGCTGACCATGCCTTCCAGTAATTGCTTCCGTGACACCATCCGGAATGTCCATTCCAGCATCGAGACAGAAGAAAGACCACAGAGTGGGACATTTAGCTCTTCCAATTTATTTGCATGTACGACCTGGCAGCACAAAGGGACACTGATACAACCCGGACACTCGTGCATGTCCAGGAGGAACATGGGACTTTACAGGACTACAGTAACAGCTCCCGGAAATTATGCAATGTGTGCCAATGGTTGCAGAACGGACCTGAGCTCCTAGAGAGAGAGATTAGAAGTGCCTGAGAGTTTAACTGATGATCTCTGGGGAAAACAGGCAAAATGACTGTGGGTTGCCGGAGAAGATGGCACCAGCTACTAGGCGAAATGCCTTCTGTGATCTTTTACATTTGATCAAAAAAGTCTTTGGATGATGTTTTATTTAACTGTATTTGTCATGCATCATTGCACAGTGGAGGTAAAGGATGAAGAAAAGTACAAAATAGATGGATGGTTTTAAAAGGGGAATGATATACATCAACCCCTATAAGTACAAGAGGATACACAGGCTGTATGACTCAATATATTTTTAATGAATACATTTATTTTCTTCGTATGGACAAATGTTAATTTAACAACTGCAATATTTATCACGTTGCATTATTTTAGTGTGGTTTGGCTTAACTCTTCAGTCCTACTCAGATTTATATTAGAAGGGAAAGTAGTTTTAGATTACGAAGCCACAAAGCTTTTAGCTTTGATTATTTGTCTGAATGAGTAGAAGACATCCTGTGTTCCTCCTAAAATGAATGTTTTGTCTTACAAGTACTTTCTTTCCTTTTTTTCTCCAATGCCAGCACTTTTACACAATATGCCAGACACTGTGTTTCTTGGGAAGGCAATTTTACTAGTCGTACATTACGTTCTTTTATCATACATTTAGTGAGACGGATGTATGTTTTAAACATCCTTTTATCATCATTATCCGAAGCGATTGCTGTCTAAAGAAAACACAGCATGCCGATTAGATTGTATTGAAACCGTTTGCATCATGTACAGAAGTTATATATAGTAGCCCAAAAGGAACTGTGTCTTTTTTTTTTTCTTTTTTTTTTTTCAAATTGTGCCTGTTCAGCTAATTTATGTATGTTGTGATGCATTTCCACGTGTGTCTATCATTCCTGTCTGCATCGTTCTGGGTTGGACAGGGACATGGAATGCTGTGCAATAGAAATGGTGACTTGATAAAGATGTGAACAATTTGTCATGCAAGACGTTGTTGTTGGGACGAATGAGTGGCATCGGCTTAATGAAGAAGAGGGGTTTGGATGCCCTCATGAAATGCATCCCTATTTTAATTGTAATATATTTCATATCACTGGACCAGTAATGCGCAATACGTTGTTTTTTAGATAACTACAAACATGGCAATATTGATAACGTTTATTTTCTTCCATTTTTGGAAGTTATTCATATATTGTTTTATATTTTTCCATGTATATTTATTTACGTCACATATTGTACCTCTAATGATCAGAGTATTAAATTCTTAGAATGATGAAATATTGGAGAATGATCTGTTTGAATGCAAAATAAATATATAAAAATGAACCCATACATGTCTAAGGGTACTTATTCCTCACTTTTGTTTTGATGTTTAATTTGTTCACTTAAATTGTTCAGTTTTGGGTTGTGAATCCTCTCATGTCATCCATCCAGGGTATTTCATTGCCCACACCAGGATTTCCGCAAACCTTCATAGGACAAAAGATTTGGGAAATGGATGGATAAATGAGGTTTTGAAAAAAAAAAAAAAAATTATGCTCACCAAGGCTACATTCATTTGATCAAATATACAGTACATACAGTAATATTTTGAAATGAAAGTAAGATTTAAAACAACAGATTTCTATTTGAATATATTTTAATATATAATTTATTCCTGTGATGGCAAAGCTGAATTTTCAGCAGCCATTACTCCAGTCTTCAGTGTCACATTATGCTTCAGAAATCATTCTAATATGCTGATTAAGGGCTCAAGAAACAATTCTTATTATCAATCTTAAAAACAGTTGTGCTGCTTTATATATATATATATATATATATATATATATATATATATATATATATATATATATATATATAAAATGAATGAGGTCAATACTATTAGAACTAGTATTATTTTAGTAAATAGTATTGCTATTGAAGTGCTTCTTGATCTGAATCCAGCTTTAGGCAAGGTAGATAATGGGATTCTTATTGATCACTTAAAGGGATAGTTCGCCCAAAAATGAAAATTCTTAAAGTGCAAAAAAAAAAAGAAAAAAAAGAAAGAAAGTGGTTCTCTTCTTAAGCCAGATGAACTTTACGATTTATAGTCCTTTTCTGTTGTTGCTTGTCAGAGTGTACAAACATATTCCCACTGTAAGCCATGAAACGGTCTGAGGGGGGTGGGGTGGATTGAGGTTGGAGTTCTATCACAGGTACACTGTGCCCCCCTCCACCAACACACTCCACTCACTCTCCCCAACATTCTGCTTACACACACCTAGACATTGTTAACCTGCCAATCAAGGACTGCTAACTCAGCACTCACTCTTTGGCTGTGTCTGTAATCGCCTCCTATACCCTTAAATAGAGCACTATTTGTGGAGACAGCATTTGTAGTGGTGTCCGAAACCATAGTGGACATTCTCGAACACACTAATTCAATCCCACAATGCACTGCAATAACGAATGTACATCCAATATACACTCAATAGCTAGAGAATACCCATAATGCACTTTGAGAGAGATGGCCCCGCAGCAGAATCATCCATCCATCCATTTACCAAACCGCTGGTCCAGTGTGGCTACAGCGTGATATAAATTCCTTATTAATTGATCATTAAGGTTTATACAAAATTTCCATGACAGAGTTCAAGATAAACCTACTGGAGATACCAGTTTGCTAAGTTTTAAATGGTTATTAAACATCTAGCACAAACTATGCAAAAGTTTATTATTATATTATATACTATATTACTATATTATTGGAATAATGTAGGGAATAGTGAATGAGGGAACGATTCCAGACACAGGCTTTGTCTTGTCACGGCTGCGTTACTTAGGCTGTTCAGACTCCCGTGTATCTTACCTTTGAATTACCTGTTTGTTCTCCATTGTTCTCTATCATTGATTCTTCATCATTTTCCCCTGTGATGTATTCCCAGTTACATGTATTCCTGTCACTCACCAGCCTTTCAAAAAAAAAACCCTGTTCATCTTCTGTCTCCGAGTATTGTGACAACATTATAAATTAAGATCTGCTCAGAGTTTCCTTTTAAGTGTCCTCAAGCCACGTCTGAAAGGAGATTGTACCTTCTCTGTTGCAGCTTTGTACCACCAGAACAGCCTTCCACATTAGATCTTGACACATCTGAGTGCTTTACTTCTCATTTGAAGATTTATCTCCACTCTATTTCTTATGACAGTCATTGGACTTATAGCCTATTATATATATCAGATTATATTCTGTGTACTTGCTGAATGAATGTTTTTTTTTTTTTTTATATATTTTTAAATCTTACTAACCACAAATTGGTAGTAAGTTTGCACACAAATAACAAACTTCAGAAACTTTCTTTCATTAAATTACATTTTAAACATGATGTTCTTACAAAGTAAAGTCTAACTCCTATCTTTATGGCGGTTTACGAATCAGTAGTAATAGTACAGAGGCCTGTTTCATAAAGGAGGTTAAGTGAAAACTCTGAATATGATAACCCTGAAATAAGGGAAACTCTATGTTTTCCATTTCAGAATGGGAGGTATGTTGTCTTGGGCACAAACCTGTCAGAGCCATCAAAGAGGAGTTTCGCAGGATTGCATATGAGGGGTGTAGAAATCAGTTTAAATGAGGCTAATCTGATAATTGACGATCACTTGATAACATCTTGGACCTCGGAAGTAAATAATTCGAATTTCCTTTAGGATTTCCAATATGGTTGGATGCATTGATGACATGGATATTCCCATCATCGCACCTTCCAAAAATGAAACAGATTACTGTATGAAATGATATAGAAGGGTAGACCGAAATATGTGCCATAACCCCCACCACCTTAGTTCAATAAATACAAATTATTTGCAATTTCTTTGATCATCTTTATTTCCTACAAATGCAAAAAAAACAGCTATTGTTTTCCCTGTTGGATTTTAATATTCTTCCACTACTTGGTATTGAGGTCATCGGTCAGTGGTGGTGCAGGTCCTCCCCCCATTTTACATCTGCCTTCTTGCTGTTGGCTGAGTAGAAGTCAAAAGTTAATTTCATTACCCTAATTAAGAAATGTAACAGGTTGGATGTTGGTTAATTATGCGAATATTGCATGTGGAAAACGCTGCTGCACACTGAAATAGACAATGAATTATATGTAGTTATTTAATATGTCAAATGTTTGTACATTCACGTTGCCCTCACCCATGAGCCTTTTAAAGCTTTAAATGCTTTAATTGTATTTTATATGTCTTTTTTTTGCCCGTGGGATACATTGAGAATTAATATTAGTTCAATAACTTGGGCCTACCGTTCTGCCAGTTTTCACCTCCTTATTGAAACGGGTCCCTGCTTACCTCAGCAGTCATCACATTTTTTCAAGGGTTTACCGTTTTGTGATTCGAAGGAGCTGGAGCGTTTGTTGTTTCTGCGCATGCGCGTCGGGAATTGTAACGACTTCCTGCCAAATAGTTGTCCCTAACAACACAAGGCGCCCCACCGAGGGAATTTCAGTCCAAGGAAACATAAAGTTTCCTCGAAAGTAGCACTTGGTGCGATGGTAAGAGTTTCTTTCCCATTTGTGTGTCATACACTGTGCATTTGGGTGCTTTAATGAGCGGTTTAGTGTGAAATGGTAAGGTCAGTGAGCCGCGAGCTAAAATACACACGTTGGCTAACTGCTCAAACTCTGCTAAACGCTGCATTAACAGCGACCGCTGGAAAACAGTTTGTTTCTCCGTTTATATATATATGTGTGTCTTTCCGAAAATAATCACATTTAATGTGTGTGGTATGTTGGACGTCTCCGGTGAACTAGCCACAGTTTTGGAGAGAAACACTGGCTGTGTCTCAAATCCTATCGATCTTCCTATCTAAGCAGTACTTTTTCAGCGTCATGGAAGCAAAACGTTGTTTTTGTAACGAAATACCAGAGAAAGAGAGTCGGCTGGTCGAGTCACTGCTGTTCTGTGTATTTTGAGCATGTCTTAAACTTACATTACTAAGCCTCCTGCCATTGTGATCCTCCTGCTATTGTTTTGTTTGATAGGTTAATGCTGTACTGTGTACTGTCAGCACACTTTTATGCTCACAGATCCACCAGTCTAATACTAGCTGACCTATATATTTATATCTGGCATAGACGTTTAGAAAACTACAACTATATACTAACAGTTAAATACATAAAATGGGAAGATTCAAAATTACTAATTGCTATTATCAGAATTTTAATGCAGATTGTTATAACATTTTAAATATGTTTTATGTTTTAAATTTGAGGCCAGTAAGATTTTTTTTAATTATTTTGTTCAGCAAGAATGAAAAGATACAGTAAAACCGTTTATAATTTTACAAAAACATTTATTTCAAACAAATGCAGTTTGTTTTAACGTTCTATTCATAAAAGAATCTAGAAATAACAGTATTACAGTTTCCACAAAAATATTAAGCAGTACAATTCTAACAATAACAATAATAAGAAATGTTTCTGGACCACCAGATCATCACATTATAAGGATTTATGAAGGATTGTGTGACACTGGTGAAACTGCTGAAAATTCAGGAATAACTCATTGCAGGAATAAATTATTTTTAAAAACATATTAAAATAGAAGAAAGTTAGAACATTGACTTTGCTTGCAGATGTATTGAAAACTGTGAGTCTGAAGCTGAAATTTAATGTTTGATGTTTTTGTATGTAGTTTTATTGCAAACTTTATTACAATTTTAAAGGGTTAGTTCACCCAAAAATGAAAATTCTGTCATTAGTTACTCTGCCTCATGTCGTTCCAAACCCATGAGACTTTCGTTCATCTTCGGAACACAAATGGAGATCTTTTTAATGGTCTTTTGAAATCTGGCCAAATCTGGAGAGTGCTTTGTCCCTCCATTGACAGCCTACGCAACTAAATTAAAAAATATTAATCAACGAGCGTGCACACAACGTTTGCTCATGAACATGAACACAACATCAGGCTCTCATGAACACGCGTGCATGTTGTGCTGTCATGAACGTGCATTTGTAAATAAAATAGTTAATTATGGGTTGTCTTGCGCAAACAAAATACTCGTGTTGCATCATGAAATTGAGGTTAAACCACTGGAGTCACATGGATTACTTTTATGATGCTTTTACTACCTATCTGGGGCTTGAAAGTGGTAGTTGCGTAGGGTCTCTATGGAGGGACAGGAAGCTCTCAAATTTCATTAAAAATCACTTAATTTGTGTTTCAAAAATGAACAAGTCTTACGGGTTTGGAACAACACGAGGGTAAGAATTTCCATTTTTAGGTGAACTAACCCTTTAAGCTACATTTTAATGATATTCAATGTGTTCGTTTATTTGGTCTGAAATGCATGGGTTAGGGTTGGTGTGTTTATTATTTGTGTTTATTTCATTCATAAGAAATAATATATATTTAGATTTATGTATTTAGCACAAAATTTTATTCAAAGCAACTTACAATAGAGGATCATTAGCAATTCATCACAGACACAGAGTTAACAATACTCATTGTGTCCAATGCCAATTATAAAAAATAAATAAATAAATGAAAGGTTTAGACCAAATAGTAGTAATTGCCAATTATGTTCAAATGCTTAATACAAGTATAATGTAGTAAAATCAAATGTAGGTAAAAAAAAATAACTTGTTTTTTCCACACTTTTCATGAAATTAACCCAAGGAAAAATATTGACAAGTTTTCCTCTATTTGCACTAATATAACAACATTAATTAAAACATTTAAATGTTTTTTTTTTTAAACATTTAAAATTTAGTAAAAGATTGAATAAAATATATGAGTCAATTCATTTAAACCAATTGCCCCTTATGCCATTCCAAACCTGTATGACGTTCTTTCCCCTATATAATATAAAAGATGATATTTTAAAAAATGTCTTTTTTTCATTTTTTTCATACTGTGACAGTCCAATGTTGTTTTGGTCGTAGACTTTCATTGTATGAGCAACAACAGAATAGTTTGGTCATAAGCACGTTTTGAGCATCATGAGGGTGAGTAAATGATGACAGAATTTTCATTTTTGGGTGACCTAACCTAACTAAGTTGACCGAATTTTAACATTTTTATTTCCAAAAGTGTTTTAGGTTTAATTGTTTTTTTCCCCCACATTTTCCATTTCCACATCACGTTCCTTGGACATTGAGCTGGACGTTGCATAAGCATCGCTCGGAGCTACACGTGTTTTACTAAACATTGTAGTCTCGTATTTACATGAATGAAGCTTTAGCAAGCGTCTGCTAAATTGGCTCGAGTGTAAGTGAGAGTCTGACCTGCTTTCTCCCTTTCCTGCTTCATATTCCAATTATATAAATGCAGTTTAAAGAAAGCATGAGGTGAATAAAATTAGGTTAGATCTTATCCTCACCCACCATTTGGATGTGACAGCTTGCGCAGAAACACCTAATGCCTTTTTGATATAATCAGGAAAGAATACAAGCTTCCTAGTTTTCACCAAATGTAGGTTAGTAAACATGTAAGGAGAGGCGGCCATATAATCCAGGCATGTGCCCTGGAGAGTGGGAGGGTACAGGGGAAACATCTGGTGCTTTTGTGGGGGCACCTCACGTGCCGGTGCTGAGCTCACCTGCCACGAGGGTGACAGTGGGATTATGCCCCGCAAGCCCCACTTTTCCCCCTGACTTTCCCATGATGCTCAGCACGGTGATCACGCATGCACACACACACACAACTGACAAGGATCAACCCCAGTGAGGTGGAGAGCATATATAAAGATGTCTCACGGTGTTGGCTCATGTCTTTCTCGCAGGGCCTTGGCCAAAGCAGAAGCAGCGGCAACTGCAGAGACTGACGGCGCGGATATATTAGAGAGGACGGTGAAGACGTCTTTTCATAGCCATGGACGAGTCGCAAGAGGTGCCTGAGCAACCCGTAAGTACCCTGCACTGTGAGTTCTTTCAGTGTCCATATGACTGATTTGGTTTAAAACACTAGTTTCTTTGAGATTTTTAGTAAAAAAAAAAAAATAGATGTAAATATTGCTGTTTATTACTTGCAACTACAGGAATGAAGAAACATTCATGCTTGGCTGACAAATAGAATTAATTTCTTCTTGTTCAGCATCAAGATATTCATGTTTTAAAAAAAAAAATACTACTATAAAGCTAAAAGGTAGGGCTGGGCGATATACTGTTAGACACGATTAACCGGTAGAAATTTGTAGAGATTTTGGACTATGGTCTCTATGGCGGTTACACTCACGTGACATACCTGTGCTGCGCCGTCACAAAAACTTATCTTTTGAATGCGTTTTAAGCGTTTTACGCCTTTAAATCGTGGAATAAGCAGCAAAAGAGGACTCACTTCAGTATATGTGCGCGCTGTCTGAGAGACTGTTTCTGAGCGCTGTGAGAGGCGTGAACTGTGCACATGAAGTCACGTGAGTCTTGAACGAAGTTGTTTTTGGCAAATTATTGGGCTTGAATGGTCAAATATACACTCCTTTGTGTCAATATTGCCCGTCTTGTGAGTATCCTTGTAAAAAGTCGTTTATGTCTTAAGTGAATGTAAACGGTTGACAAAGAGAGTGCTTGTGAATAGTTGGCTATATTAAATCAGTGCATTCGGTCTTATAGTGACAGTAGCCTAATAAACTTGCTGCTGTCTTTGCCATTTAATTTTAATCAGACAATCTCATTGCTCTTGACTGAATCGCATTTGTAATTTTAATAAGAATAATGTATATTTAATTGACATAGTGAAGACTATGCAGTGTTTTTGTACATTTGATTACTTTATACAATTTATGTAGTATTTCTAAATAGTCCTATCTAGTGCTTGAATTTTTTTAGATTTTTTTTTTCACTAATGCTAATTATGATTGTATTTGTTTTTCTGTGGTATTAATATTTCTTTTGAAATTTCAGTGGTATCAAAAATTTTGATATCATTACTTTATTTAAAGCAAAAATAACTATAGAGATATATATTGTTATCGTAAATAACATTACTCATATTGTGATAAATTTTGGTCATATCGCCCAACCCTACTAAAAGGTGATAAAAATCACCTAAAAGACACACATTTCTCCTTTCTTATAGTATGTGTGACAATTATAGAGCAATTAGAATTTTTTTTACTAATATTACTAGTAGGGATGTGCTAGAGTAGTCGTTTAACCAATACTGCTGCTGCTAGTCAACTTGGAAATGCGTGTCGTTTACTTTTTTCTTGTAAATTTTTAATATTTTGCTTTATTTTTCCAATGGCTACGTTTAAATTACAGTCATGTTAATGTTGCATTTGAAAATTAATATATTATTTTGAAAAGTGTATATCTGGAGCAGAAAACAAAATCAGAGAAATGTCCGCTCAGAAGATGAACAAGGTGAGGGAGTATTTTAAAACCCTAAACAACGTTTCCTTTTTCGTCTACACCATGTGCAGAAGTGTTGAGGCGTTTTTCATGCCCAGCCTTCATGAACGATTATATATCACTTATAAATGATTAAATACAAAATTAATAGTAGTTAAGATTGATGTGGTTTGGAATTGGTAAAATGTGCTTGGAAAAAAAAATATTATCAGAAAATCAACTTCCCTAATAATTCTGCATACTGTATGTCAGACTAGTATATAACAATTAAGCTTGTTATACTACCGGTTACGAGAGACTGGTATAAAAAACGGTATATGTAGGGTTGTCGGTTGCAAAATTTCCGTTTAAACGTTAATTAAATTAGTCTTTGCTCACATCCCTAATTACTAGTTTTAGATTAAGCATAGCATGTCACACTGCTGTCTCTGCATGAAATGCTTCACATTATTGTGTCAAATGCCATCAACCTCTGTAAATCAACATGGTTAGAGATGTAACATAATAAATATGCTCTTTTTCTCTGTTGTTTTGATTGAATAGACAAAGAAAGCTCGGCATGATCCAGAAGTGAGTCAGGATGGTGATTCACGGTAAGTTCATATGCATCTTTATTACAGGGTGTGGAGCATTTCATATTTCTATGTGTAGCCTGCATATATGTTATAACATTCTAGTTAAGGATTAGACTGCTAGGATGTGAAGATGCCATTCTAAGCAGTACAGATCAAGGAACTGGATATAAGATCGTAATCTTGCTCTATTACCGTTGTGCCCTTGAGCAAGTAAGGGGAAAGAGAAAGAACAAAGAGTGTCTTGTCAGAGTAATGCATGATGTCCTTTTGGATAAATGCCAATCTTCAGCTACAATTTATTATCTTTAACAAAATGTTAGACAAACAACAAACAAATGTCTGAAAATATTTGTATCAGAACAGCTACGATCACTGTGTCTTTTAGACACTTGTACACAGAACTAAAGAAATCTGGAAGCTGACAATTTTCATTGTGAATTTTACATTGTTATATATATTAAGAGAACAACAGGACAAGGCTCTAAAAGTCGTTCTTTTTCAGTCTGGTTGCTAATGTCAACAGTGACTCCCCTAACCGGGATGAATCAACGGCACAGTCTGAAGTCAATTCATATCCACCATCATCTGTCGCTCACTTGCACTTAAGTAAGTAGGCTTCTCCTTTCATTTTCATCATCTGAAATACTTAGTATATTTTAGGGGGGCTACTAGATGCATGTGTGTGTTTTGGGGAGGGCAATTATATCAAATATATTTTCATGAGTGTTTATAGGGCTGTCGCGATAACCAATATTGTAATACCGTGATACTGACAAGCCAACCACAGAGGAATGCAACTGCCGCAGCCACAATGTTCACGTTTTCTTTTTTCATATAAACCCTTGTTTTACACTTGATGCACGTGTATTGAATGTTAAATAAGTTAATTATGATAACAAGATCGAAGAATGTAATTTTTCTCCACCAACTTGCTCTTTTTTTTTTTTTTACTGGTTTGTACAGAGGCTCCTTAGATTTGCACTAAACAAGCCTAAACAGAGGGAGAGAGAGAGAGAGATTACCTGAGTGCTTGCGATTGCCTGCGTCTTTCATTCTTCAGGTTAAGTCATATATTTGTGAAAAAAAGTTTGCCAAGTCTAAAGACGAATCCGATCTTTGTTGTAGCATTCTTTCAATGTTTAAGGGTATTTCCCATGAATAGCGTCAGCTCTGGTCAATGTATTGATTCAATGCCATCGGCTTCTATGAAGTGAAGCATCAGCTTCAGCGTTACTCCGATAACATGTTGCTGGTTGATTGAGTCTTGTGAGATGGCGCTCAAAGTTAAAATAATTTCAACACCTTGTTTCATTAATGATTGAATCAGCGTTTTTGAATGTATTAGATCAGGGGTAGGCAAGTTCGGTCCTAGAGAACCGCTGTCCTGCAGAGTCTAGCTCCAACCATAATTAAACAAACCTGAACAAGCTAATTATGTCTTCAGGAATACTGATGATGTGTTCGAAATTGCCCCCATACCCATAAATAGGGCACTATTTGAGGGAACAGTCATTTTTAGTGTTAAACCTTCCATCATTCAATCCCACAACGCAATAATTGCAAATCTGCAAAAATTGCAATCCCGCAATAACGAGTGTACAACTGATGCATGCTCAATGGCCAGAGAATACCCTTAATGCACAGTGAGAGTTGCGCGACAGGTATAAATTCATTTTTAATTGATTATTAAATTGTTTATCTAAGGTTTATACATAATTTTCATGATAAAATTCAAGATGAATCCATTTATGTTACTACTGGAGCTGCCAGTTTGCCAAGTTTCAAATGTTTATCAAACAGCAAGCACAAAGCGGCAACCCTTCCGGTGCATTCAGTGTCCGAATTCACTCACTAGTTTTCATTTACTCCTTCAAGTGAACTGTATTAGGGAACTAATGTAGGGAATAGTGAAGGGTATAGGGGGCGATTTCGGATTCAGTCTAAGGCTATAGGCAGGTGAGAGGTGAGCCAAACTTTGCTGGACAGCAGCTCTCTAGGACTGAACTTGCCTACCTCTGTATTAGATGAATGAATGGTTTAATGAATCACTCAAAGACAGTCCCTTGCCTGCACCTAGTGGTGTGAAAATGTAACCTGCACTGACTGACCGCCTTGTCTAGAATGCACAAAGCAGTGCTTATGCTGGATACTATTGGAAATTATCACAAGTCTTAGAAAGCCTCTCATGTTGTGTAACATAAGCCTAGTTTACTTCCCTTTGTTCTACCCATTTCTATATCCCTGTGTTTCAGTTGTTTTTTGTCAGTTCTTGTTTATGCGTTGTGTGATTTGCATTGTTCTCCTGCGTGTTCATTCAGCGTGTTTGGATTAATAATAAAGCCTGTTTTGTTTTTGAATCTCTGTCTGTCCATATTGTAACATTTATTTAATATAGAAAAAAAATAATAAATTAAAATGGCGATATCACATATAGCGATATTGAGTCACTCAAAATCACCGCAAGGGAAATTCATTTACAGCGACAGCCCTAACTGTTCAACAACATTGTGAGTATTGTGATGATTTTAACCTTTTTTTTATTTGGCTGTTAAGTATGAGAGTGATAGGACAGAGAATCTCATACCTGATTTACACTACAGGAGCAAAAGTTTTGCTGAGAATTCATTTTTCCAAATGAGTTCTTTCATATTGTCCATATGATTGAATGGGTTTAAAACACTAATATGTTTGCATAATCATTTGAAAATCTATTTTTGCAAGCTTTAAAGTTTGGTAAAATACATGTAAATATTGCTGTTTAATACTATGTATTGTTATATTGGTTCATATAAATTCTAAACTTATATAATCATAAATGAAAACTGTGTAAAAACATACTTTGGTTATTTTTACTGTTTTGCTTATATTTGGCCTACACATTTTAAATATACATTGTAGTTATAATTGCTTTAATGCTTTATTTACTCTGGCTGAAACACTTATGTTATCGAATATTGTCAAAAGACTGAAGTGCCCCTGCATGTATTTGATTTGTAAATATAATCCAACTCCTCAATGTCTCCAGCAGTGCCTGGGGGTCCAGAACAGTCAAATCAAGAGACTATATCAAGATCTCAGGGCTGTGTCACAGAAAATGCATATACTCACAATGGTAAGACCCATTTACTATATCAAGGGAGATGCCGTCTTGCTCAGACATTCATTTAAAACATGATACCATTGCACTAAAACATCTCTGTTTTTTGTTTTTTTAACAGCAGTGACGTGCAAAGACCTCACAACAACCACAGCCACTGAATATACCTCACAGATCTACCAAGGAAACAAGTAAGTACTAAAAGTTATTTTAAAACGGGTTATTACAGAAAATACAGTCAGTCATTTGTTTAATAAAACCAGAACCACCTCAATCCATGATAGGGGTTTTTGTCTCTCGCTCTCTCTCTCTCACTCTTTCTTTCTCTCTTTCTTTCTTCATGGAAAGCAAATTTTAGGTGTAAAAAAGTCCAGCTCATGAAAATTAGGTGAAAGTTATGACATTTTATGTTGACAGTTTTTAAAGGCAAACATTTTTTTTTTAAATAACATGCACAGATCTTTCATAAGACCAGGAACATGTCTTAAGAAAGTAAATAGTGTCAGTTTTGAATTCATGTTGACTTAAGATCATACCACATATTGAATGGACTGCACCTTCATTTGTTTAAGTCTAATTAGATATGTTGACCCAGACTAAAGTCTGTAGCAGCCTCCCTAAGTACAGAAGTGTTTTTGAACATTCAGCTATTAACTCTCCTCCATTATTCTTCAGCCCGGCTGTCACTGCATATGCCAGTCAAGTGGCTTTTCCCTCCCTGGGCCAGTCGACCGTATACAGCGGCTTTCCTCAGTCCGGCCAGACGTACGGACTGCCACCATTTGGTCTGTGCTTCACCCAGTTGTCGTCTGTGCTTTAATTCATCAGAACACTTCACCCAAACTCATTCCACTTAAACCCTCACCCTGCATTCACACTGTACGCTGGCAGTCAGATCAGTTCACGTCTGCATTACATCCTGTTCTTAACCTCCCTCTAATCACCACTTTCGTCTCTGCATCCCTTCTCTCCTCCACTTTTTGCCCTGTCCCACGCCATCTATCCATGCACGGCCTCAGGCTCCATGTGGCCGGGCTTAAAGACAGAGTCACGGCTGCCCGAGGTGCCCTCTGTTGGCCAGACGGGGTTTCTCAGCTTCAGCTCAGCCTATACCGCAACCCAACCCAACCAGATCCACTACTCCTACCCCAGCCAAGGCAAGCCTGCTACTGCTCTCTGTTTCTACACGCTCTCTGCACCCCACAGCCTTATCGCTACAGGACCGCTGAGGACAAAGACCCGTCCAGTTCCATCTGCCAAAATCTTTTCATTAACGCTCATACACCATTTAATTCAGTAATATTTGCCATGATCGCCAATAATTTGTAGTACTGAGCTGTTCACTGCATATCTTTTTGACATCCTGTATAAATATTCTTCATCCCTATTCAGGTTCCTGTTTCACTACATCCAGTGTGTACACTAATATCCCTCCAGGAACTGCTGTGACCACTGCCACTGGCACACATCAGGTGAGTCCATCTGCAGTTGAGGGAGGAAGGAACTCAATACTGGAAAGGACAGAGTTACTCATAAGGATGCTGTTGAAGCTTCTTGGATTAGATGAACACATATTATATGCACTTGAAGTACATTAAGTCACTACGTCTAAACCAAATGGTCTGCTCATTTAGTTAGACATTATACAGTGTGAAACAAATATGTTCTTGATCATCATATGTTACAATATACCTTTTTTATTTATGGAGAAGTGATTCAAAAACAAAACTAAATAATACAAACAGAGAGATTCTTAGATTTCAAACAGTTCTTTCTTCATCATTTCAACCAGTAAATTGTGACAGACTTATTAGACTTCCTTATAAGACTTCTTATTAGATTTCTTTTCCATTTGTAAAACAACCTATTTTTCTGAACCAATCAGTTTGCTTTATTTACTTTTTATTGCTCAAACAATGAGCATGATTTTAATTTATTTGAACGGTGCAGATTGTTTCTTAAGAGTGGTCGCATTTCTGATGTTCCTTTTTATTTATTTTTTCAGGAGTTTTCGAATTACAACTCTCTTAGCCAGAGTCAGTTCTCCCAGTACTACGCTCCTCCTCCCAGTTACCTGTCTGCTGGGCTGCCCAGCAATGATAGAGATGGAGCAGGTGTAGTGGCACCTGGATATCCAGCCATTAAGACAGAAGGCAGTGCCTCTGCAAACCTGCCCAACACAGCAGGTGTGTTATCATGTTTCCCTCTGTAGCTTTGCAAAAAACCTTTTCACTTATTTAAAATAAATACCAGTACTAGCAACTGTTTGTTGGTCAATAGTGTCTTTTATTTTTTTTTTACAAAAGATTTATAATTCAAATAAATGCTATTATTTGAACTTTTTCTTCATCAAAGAGTCTTGAAATAAAGCCAGTTTCCACAAAAATATTAAGCAGTTGTAAACTCTTTTCAACATTGATAATAATAAGAAATGTTTCTTGAGCAGCAAATCAGCATATTGGAATGATTTCTGAAGGATCATGTGACACTGAAGACTGGGGATATAATAGCTATTCAAAATTCAGCTTTGCCATCAAGAATAAATTAGATTTTAAAATGTATTAAAATATAAAACTATTATTTTAAATTGTAATCATATTTCACGTTATTACTATTATTATTATTATTATTATTATTGTTTTTACTGACTATTGTTTGTACCATCTTTGATCTAGTAAATGCTGCCCTGGTGAGCTACAAAATATTAAAATATTACTTATTTTATAAGTATTAAAAACTGTTGCTCTTTACTGACCTGGTCTAGGTCATGTTGTCATTGTGAATGCCCCTCATTCTTCTGGCTTACACTGCAGTTCTTTATTTATTTATTTATTTATTTATTTTATTTCTCCCTCTCATTCCTTCAGATGCATCTCCAGGTGTGACGCTCCCTACTGGTGTGGCTCTGCCTGCTGGGATGGCCCTTCCCACTGGAGCACAAGACCAGGATGAACCCAACCGCAAAAACCCTCCTAGCAAAGCTAAAGGCAAAGCCAAGAAATCAGATGGTTCCCAGTCTACAGACAATGACCTTGAGGTAATGCAGCAGCTTGCATTTTAGAAACATACTCTAACCCCGAGAAAGAAAAAAAAATGCCAATGTGAAACCAAATATAAATCCCTTACAATGGCACTGAAAATTCACTTTTACTTGCTTTGCATTCTTACACATTAAATCGAGCTTGCACAGCTAAATAGAGGGTTTGCTTTACATTATTTATATATATATATAGTCCCTGACAAAAGTCTTGTCGCTTGTGTACAAATTGACCTGAAGTGCCGCTGAAATATATATAAGATTTTTTTAAAAGAAATGGCTCATTTTAATCCCAACAGCTTTTGTAATAATGTTTCAATGCAAAACGAAACTGTCAAAAAGTATTCTAATATTCACAGCTTGGTAAAGCCCATTGAGTCAATTTTTGCAAAGACATACGTGTTGTCGCCTTGTCATATGAGCTTCACCTGTGACTAATAATGGATCAATTAGGTCTCAGGTGTGTATAAAAAGAACCCCAGTACACTAGACCTCTGCAAACATGCCTAAGATTCACCCTGAGACTAAAGTTTTGATTATCAAGAGGCTGAAGACCAGATCCACTGCTGATGTGGCAGACACCTTCTATGTGTCTCAGCGTCAAGTACAGAGGATAAAAAAAAAAAGATTTGAAGAGATTGGAGATGTTTTTGACAAGCCCAGGTCAGGCAGACCCCACAAGACAACGGCTTGAGAGGACCGTTTGTTGGCTCGAAAATCCAAGGCCAACCCATTTTCCACTGCAGCCGAGCTCCAAGAGACCTGGTCACTTGAAATCCATGTGTCAACCAGTTTGTCGGATTCTGTCTCGAAATTGCCTCCATGGTCGAATCAGTGCCCAGAAGCCAGCACTAAACAAAAGACAATTGAAAAACCGTGTGGCATTTGCCAAGGCCCACAGCCTGCTAAAAGGATGGATGCTGGAAAAGTGGCAGAAGGTGGATTTTTCAGATGAATCTTCTTTTGAATTACACCACAGTCGCCGCAAATATTGCAGGAGACCTTCTGGAGCCCGCATGGATCCGAGATTCACCCAGAAAACAGTGAAGTTTTGTGGCGGAAAAATCATGGTCTGGGGTTACATCCAGTATGGGGGTGTGCAAGAGATCTGCTGGGTGGAAGGCATCAAAGTTCCTCAAGGCGAAGAAGATCAAGATGCTCCAGGATTGGCCAGCCCAGTCACCAGACATGAACATCTTTGAGCATATGTGGGGTAGGATGAAAGAGGAAGCATGGAAGACGAAACCAAAGAATATTGATGAACTCTGGGAGGCGTTTAGCATTCTTTGCTATTCCTGATGACTTCATCAATAAATTGTATGAATCCTTGCCAAACCACATGGATGCAGTCCTTCAAGTCATACAAGATATTAAATTTGGATCTCACAGCACCACTACTTAATTTGCTGACATATTTTTGTATTTGTAGTAAATTTGTTCAATTTCTGTATAGACGACAACTTTTGTCTTGCCAAAATTTGACCTTTCTGTCTTGATTAAATGATAAATCTTTTTTCAGTGAAACTAATTTATTTCAGTACATTAAACATCATTTGGGAGGGTTTTAGCTTTTCATATGAGCTATTTCTAACACCAATTGATTAATTAAAAGTCAGGTTAATAGCAGGTGTTTCTACAAAATAGATAAGCGACAGGACTTTTATCAGGGACTTTATATATGTGTGTGTTTTTTGCTAAATGTACTAATAAAATGATTAAATCATGAGATGAGCATAATGGATTGGGCAACAGCCAAATGCAACAAACATGACATTGAAATGTTTTCTTTTCTCAGCGTATCTTCTTGTGGGATCTGGATGAAACCATTATCATTTTCCACTCTCTTCTTACTGGTTCATTTGCACAGAAGTTTGGCAAGGTACAGGATTTTTTTTTTTTTATAAATATCAAAGGTATTATGAATTGAATTGTTAATTGTTGATCTTCTGTTTGTTTGTTTTTTCCTCTCCTCACATTCTTGCCGTTTTCTGGGATGGTTTAATTTATTCAGGACCCAGCAACAGTTCTTAATCTGGGTCTTCAGATGGAGGAGTTGATCTTTGAGCTTGCAGACACACATCTCTTCTTCAATGATCTGGAGGTAAGTGTAGTGTAACACAGGGGTGTTTTCTGTCTGTTAGGGTTATATTAATAACATTTACCTCTGCTGTCAAAACAGGAATGTGATCAAGTCCATGTTGATGACGTTGCCTCAGATGACAATGGGCAGGATTTGAGGTACAGCAACAAAGTCAAATTTTTTGATACGCTTTCTAGCAGCTTCTTCGACAAGCAAATTGCTATTCAATTGTGTTGTGCTTTTATCATCAAAACACACATATTGCTGGTACATTTATGACAAAGGTTATGTGTAAAAGCTCTTGTTTTGTAATAGTTTTTTGTTTCGTCTATATGAGCACCTCTAATATTGATCATTCTGGCTTAGCAACTACAACTTCTCTAGCGATGGCTTTAGCGGGCCTAGTGCGGGCAGTGGTCCGGGTTCCACCACAGCGGTACAGGGAGGAGTAGAGTGGATGCGTAAGCTGGCGTTCAGATATCGCCGTCTCAAAGAGATCTACAACGGATTCCAAGGGAATGTGGGAGGTGAGATTCTCTCATATCTCTATTTCAAATCCCACATGTTCAAACAGGCAGGATCCCCGCAAGTCCTTAAAGTCTTAAATTCTGTTTTATCATTATCTTAAATATCTTTGAATGGTATAAGGAAAGTCTTAATTATCATTTCAAGAATAATGTGATTTGGTTATTAAACTTCAAAAGGTGATGATTTAATTAAATGTGATCACTGCACATTTCAAAGTAAATATGCTGTCGCGAGTTCTTCAGGCTCATGGTTTGAGAGCTGTTCGCAATCAACAAATACCACAGATTTATGCCTAGTGATTTGCGATTACTAATGATCTACTGTAGATGAATTATGAATTTATGGTGTTAATATCATAGATATATACATATCTGGGGTTTATATCACCTACAACCTCACTGTGTTTTGGAGAAATTCTTCATTCTAAGAAGTGCTGCTGCATAAGCGCGAGTAATGTTCAGAGTGAATTAGCATTTTCATTCAGCCCATCTGCTGTTGTATTCTACTGTAAAAATCGATCCATATATTTACGCAGCAAGCACTTAGTGTTGGATGGATTGAAAAGAAGTGGAATGAAAAAGAAACAAGTTTGCATTTTGAAAATCTAAACATTTTAAATGGAATAATTTGTAATTTTGACTCCTCCCTTTTCTTAACTGGTTTAAGCTTCACATTTTTTCACATTTATCATTTTATAAAACTTTTTGTTTTTTTGTTTTTATCATGTAATTTTACGATTTAATATGTTAATATGTTACCCCTCACATACAGTATTACTTTAATTTGTGCAGGTCTTAAAGAATTTGATTTTGAAAACCCAGCAGATACCCTGCACAAGGTGGTGCTGTTACTTAGTTCAGTAGTAGTTCTCTGGCTTGCCTTCTAGCTTGTTACTCAAATTTGGTTGAAATCTATTCAAGAATATTGGAATGAAGTTCATGACAGCCTCATGTGTGCTTCATAATTGAACTGACACTGGGACATTTGTGGAATATCTGGTTTAATGTTATAGCAAGCTAGAACTTGCTTTTGAAACTCCCTATTCATTAAACAGTCCTATAAGAATGTTTCAAGGTTTCTAAAAATATTAAGCAGCACAACTGCTTTCAACAATAATAAGAGTTGTTTCTTGAGCAGGAAATCATCATATTTGAGTGATTTCTGAAGGATCATGTGACACTGAAGACTGGAGTAATGATGCTAAAAATTCAGCTTTGCCATCACAGGAATACATTTTCATTGTAAATTATTCAAATTGAAATAATATTTCACAATATACATGTTTTTACTGTACTTTCGATCACATAAAAGCAGCCTTGCTTAGCACAGGAGCCTTTTTTGTTTGTTTGTTTGTTTGTTTGTTAAAAACATTTTAAAAATCCTATAGTAGATCTAGCGGTTTTTAAGACCTTTCTGTACTCGATCATTCACTCTCCATGAAATACGAAAAACTTCTAGTTTTGATTTCTTCCAGCTGCGCTCCATTTTTCTAGCTGCTCTCTTAAGGGCCAGAGTGTGCTCATTATACCATGGCGTTGGACTAATATCCTTAATCTTTTTTAAGCGCAAAGGGTCGTGTCAGGAGGAAGGGACATCCTCATTCTAGAAAGCATTCAATTGTGGGGAGAAATTGTATGTGCCACTGCAAGCTAAGTAAGGCTGTACATTGTAAGTGTCTACACCTGCCAAAAATATATTTCAGAATCTCTCTTATTGGCCTGTACATGTGAGGTGCGGAAATCCACCTTGGTCACATCAGTAGATACATTTGCAGTGTATACAACATGTTCACTCTTCAATATACACATTTGAGTAGTTAGACACAAGAATACAGACCAAACCTTTATTTTTCCTTAGTGTGCCCAATCTAAATTGTCTACGTTTTAGGACTGGGTATACTAATCCAATTTTGATTTCTTTAATTATTTTGATTTCGTGACGTGATATTGTATTATACCAAGTCCAGCAGTATCTTTAAATTACTGCATATTATATAAAATAAATAATTTATTTTAATGTCAGCGTTGCTGTTTTTGTAGGTCTGCTGAGCCCAATGAAGAGAGACTTACTGCTGAGGCTGCGCTCAGAGATCGAGACTGTTACAGATGCCTGGCGGAGCACTGCCCTCAAATCTCTCTTGCTCATTCAGTCAAGGTACAACTCACTCAACCTGCATCTTAAGAATTGTTTTTCCCTTTTTTTTTTTTCTTTTTTTTTAATGCGGTTGATTCTTTATCGATTCTCAAAAGCCATAAAATCGATATTTTTCCGTATTTATTTCTGGCAGACATTGAACATGAGATCTACTTGATGTGAATCTTATTACTAGACTTCTCCTTGCTCTTATTTACTTTACTCAATTTTTACAACAGAAAGCCTGTCATTAATATAGTGGTCCTAGCCCTACTGCATCTGTTTCTGTTCTCAGAACATGCATGATTTAGAAAAAAACATTAGCTATACATCTAGGCATTAAACACTGTGTTAAGTACTAGAGAATCATGCTAGACAGGCTTCTTAGTGCAGATCTGTCTGCTTAAAGGTAGTGTACATACTAACAATGAACTAATTGTTTTGGTGTTTGTTCACAGGGGCAGATGTATGAATATTCTGGTCACCACCACTCAGCTGGTTCCTGCTTTAGCTAAAGTGCTTCTCTATGGCCTGGGTGACGTCTTTCCTATCGAGAACATCTACAGTGCCACTAAAATAGGTAACCGGTTTGATTTACCTAAAATTAAAATTCAGACCCTCATGTCATTCCCAAGCGAGAAAATCCAGCCTTGCAGAACACACAGGGAGAATGCTGAAGAATGTTCACACTTTGGTTTCCTATACACTCGTGGCTTTCAAGTTCCAAAAAATTAAAATAAACTACAACCGTATAGATCTTCAACTGTCAAAACTTTTGAAAATAGACGTTTCCACATTTCCATTTGACAAAAATATCTCTAGAAAACATATTGTGGAAATAAGTTGTGACCAAATACCATAAGATATCATATGTCTTCAGAAGACAGATGAATATAGCACTTGGAATAAAGTTTTCATCCACTTTCGTTATATAGAAGAGTAGTTGCGATTATTCTTTGAACATTACCCTTGTGTTCCAGAGTATAAAACGTCATATGGTAATGAACAACCATGAGGGTTGAAAAATGATGTAAGTATGTTTGTTTTGCGTGAACTCTAACTGGTATCAAACTGAAACTGAGCACAAGGGTGAATGTACACATAGTATAGCTAACATTTGCTAAGAGTAACACCGAATAACCATTCTGTTAACAGGAAAAGAGAGCTGCTTTGAACGCATCATTGCTCGCTTTGGGAAGAAAGTGACCTATGTTGTCATAGGAGACGGCCGTGATGAAGAGTTTGCAGCAAAGCAGGTACAGTGCAGCATTTAACATATTACATAATCCTGTCAATGTGATCATATCACAATATACCACCTCATATTTTGCAATTGCAAAAGATTCCTGATGATAGTGCTATACAGGGGTCTCCAAACTTTTTTTTTTTCTTTCAAAACTCTGTGATCTAAATTATATACATAAAGTACACCATGATGTACATTACCATTTAAACATTTGGAGTCAGTGAGATGTTTTTGAAAGTCTATTATGCTCACCAAGTCTGCATTTATTTGATTACAAAATTCAGGAAAAATATTAATATTGTGAAACATTACTATTTAAAATAACTGTTTGTTATATGTGAGTATATGTGCACATTTTAAAATGTAATTCCTGTGATGGCAAAGCTGAATTTTCAGCATCATTACTCCAGTCTTGTCAGTGTCACATGACCTTTCACTAATCATTCTAATATAATGATTCATTGCTCAAGAAACATTTCTAACCATCATGGTTGAAAACTGTTGAGCTGCTTCATATTTTGTGGAAACCATGATACTTTTTTTTAGGACTCTTTGATAAATAAAAGTTTGAAAGAAGAGCATTTATTTGAAATGGAAGTCTTTCATAACTTTATGAATAATACAGGTTCACAAGTGTTGATTTATTGTATTGATTTACTTTTAATACATTTTTAATGGGCAATTCTCTCAAATTTGTGATCTAACCCGTTTTCACTATCACTGTTTAGCACAACATGCCATTTTGGCGAATCTCTTCTCATGGAGACCTGATTTCCCTTCATCAAGCTCTGGAACTGGACTTCTTATGAATAGAGTTGGAGATAAGACATGGATCTCTCCATTTGCACCCATCAGCAATCCCATCCACCCATCCTTATCCATCGCATCCGTGGAGCAGCTGAAGTAGAGTCTGGAACATCAGTGGTCATAGACAAGAACTCTAGAAGATCTGTGACACACAACATGATCTCACAAGCCCTCCACTCCCTCAATGGCAGCTATCCTCCCCCTAGGTTGAACCTTGCACTGGGACAACACGCCACCGTACATGTGGAAAAGAGGAAAACACGGTCTCCCATTCTCACTGCATCTTTCTCTTGGAAAAAGGATGTAGCTTTACCATCTTCAATGTAACTGGATTCACCAAAGGAACAACCTATGACCAAAAGTCTGCACTGGCACAGAAACTTAGGAGTTAACTTAGTTCTGTCTGTTCTTCTTTTTCCTGCATTCTTTTTAAAGGGCTGAAAAGTAAGTTAGTCATTTTGATTTGCACCCATTCCAAAGGTCAGGATATTGGTTCTTATAAGATGGCAGGTTACATGCTTTAGACGCATCCAAGAAATGATGCATTTATTTCAGTTCTTAAAATGGATCACAGACGTGGCCCGTTTAATATCTTTCTTCAGATGGTAGCTACAGGGTTTAGTATAGATCACATTTCCTTTTTACTGTATCAATATGGATTTTCCTAAATGCTCCTCAGTTCCAGGGGTCTGCATGCATTTTACCCTTCATACACACGTCATTTTTGCTTTAAATTGGGCAATATTACAAATTAGAGAGTGCCTAATGGAAACCATATTTCTTTCTGTACATTTTGTCCCTTTTTCTTGAAAGATTTAATCACACAAAAATGAAAATTGTCATCTTTTGCGTTACTTTTGTTCCAAACGGGTATGATTCTTTAGTGAAGCACAAAAGGAGACTGTTCACACTGCTCTTTTCCATACAGTGAAATTTGAATGGGAATCACCATAACAGAACTATAAAAGAAGTGTAGCATGTTATATGATTGAAGCCATATGATGAGAAACATACCTATATCCTGTTTTATTTTGTGAATGACCTAAGTTTTGATGACTTCAGAAGAGTTGAGGAATGCAGCAGCACAGTTTCGTTCTGTGGAAAAGAGCAGCTTGACATCTTTTTTTTGTTTTTGCGTTCCACTGAAGAGAGTCAGGTTGTATAGGTTTGAATTGACAGGGTAAGAAAATGATGAGAATTTTTCGGCTGAGCCATTTCTTTAAAATCCATATAATGGTGTTGTTTTGAGGGAAACTTAAGCTCCTGGAATTATACGTCCCATTAGAAATATCTGTTAAATGTCTATAAATGCAATTACGAGCCACATGAACTAACTGCATTCTTGTCCCCTGAGGCAAGTCATGTGGCTGAGTGTGATTTTTGTAATATTACCTCCTGTATAAAGCCAAAATTACCCATGGATTTGAAACTACAGGGCCCCAGCCAGTGACCTTTTTCTTTCGTTCATACGTGTTTGGGAGTAAAACTGTGTGATAGTGTGCAATACATTTCTGATCAGTGATAAATGATTGTTTCAATTTTGGTTGAAGGTGGTTTTTACGAGCAGGTTGGGTCTAATATTCCCCGCCGCTGTGAGATTGTGACTGAACATTACTGAGCCTGAAGAAAAAGCATTTTTACTCAAGCAGCTTTGACAATTAAGAATGTGTACTCTTCATTTGTTTGCATAGATGTGTCTGTGTGTCAGTGTGTGTGTGTGTGTGTGTCTGTGTGTTTCTTTTCCTGTACATATTTATATCGTGCCTTTTAAATATAATCACCATTCAGTAAATGTATTATCTTAAAGGGAATTACTGAAATATGACAAACATATGCAATATGACAAACATATGTTTGTATTGTTTGTTTTTTCTGGTGAAGTGTTAACTTTGACTCATAGGCCTATGTCATTGTCTGTCATTTTCTTTAAGTTTGGTACTTTTGATGTGCGCTAACTTCATCTCTGCATAAATAATTTTCCCCTTGGCCCAGCCAATCAGATGCTGTTATTCTTTCACTTGAATGCTCTTCTGGTGCTTTTCTTTTCTATGTCCTACTTTGTTTCCTGCATTTTTCAGGAAAACAAAACGATGATCTAGTCCCTGTATACGGTCTAATATCTACACCTAATTGAAGATACATGACTGTATCATGAGATTTTGGGATTTGTTACTAATGCATAGACAATCAAGGGATGTAACAGCTATTTTAGCCAGAGAATAAGTACTCAATCTAGCCCTGGAATTACTCTTCAGCTTTTAGATTAGCAAGAGAACCTCTGGCATATTCAAACTGAAACTGGCTGAAGCAAATCTGTACCTACACTGTTTATGGTTTTGTGTAAGTGAAGTTCATTAAATACTTTGAGGCTGGCCTACCTGCTTGACTTGCTTGTCTCTTGACTCATATTTGTCTGACTCTGTACTCTTTTTTTAAAAGTATGCAAACTACAGAAATAATATACTTTTAAAAAATTTTGTGTAATGTTTTTGGACACTCAATCACATGTTATTTGCAATTAAATTTAAATGTATTATTGTTTAAATATATTGTAAATGCAGCTAAATGACCTTTAGGGTGCTTTTTGACCCATTTAAGTAGGACTTCAGTTATATATATATATATATATATATATATATTAGTTCATAATCATTGTCTTTGTGTACTGTCAAATGTACATTTAAAATATACCTTTTAAATATTGATTTACACAAAATTATAATCAGGTTTACATGTGCTTTATAATGTTAGTCAACACTTGAAAATGTACTTCTTTAAAGCTTGACAAAAGAGTAAAGCACTTTTTAAAAATTGTTCTTACCGTAAATGTGTTAAGTGTAGTCATGAAAGTGTAATCTTTAAGTACACCTTAGTGGACTTATTTTTTTTTTAATAAAACCTGCAAGTACATAATTTTAATAAACGATTAAGGTTTGAAGTACTCTACAAACACACATTCAGCTCAATTAACTTTTTCATAAGGGATATGTTTGAAGGATGACATGGATTACATCCATAGTATCTGTAAAAGAAAATTGTCCATAGTAAATTTCTTTAATTTGCATTGGAATGAACAGAAGTAATTGAATACTTTATGACAAGGTAGAAATAAATTTCTCAACGACTTTAGCAATGTTGTTCTATATAAAGCCACCAAAAGAGTTTTCTGAAATTATTTGTTTGTTGTATATCTTTGCTCTCATAGTCATCCAGAATCAGAAGGTTGGGATATTAACATTGTATAAATGGAATATCCTTTTTTGTTGTTGTTTTTAGTTTGTTTCAACTGTAAATTTAAGTCAAATCCATAAACCTAAATGTTGCTATACCATAAAGTTCGGACAACCACAGCATTTTCCCCACCATACATTGCAGATTTTTTGGGTTAATAGTGTAGTATGCTCTTCAATAGTCATCCAAGTCATCCAGAATCAGTTTAGTTTAACTGTCTTGCTCTTTTAAATGTGTATGATTTGATCACACCAACATTTTGAAAGCTAAATGCATTAAAAAATGCATGCAGCAATGGGTTAAAAAAACTGTATTATTCATTCCTTATTATGAATGTATTTTATTTTTTAATAAATATAAAGAAATTATTTACAAGGTATTCTGTGTATACATATTTTTTTATGAATAAAATGTAATTGCATTTAAATAATTTATGATAGAACTGTGGGGGTTAACCAATAACTACAAATAGAAATTAACAGCCATGGCCCTCACCCTCCTGTGAATTCCTGTGAGCGGTTGAGCAGGAGCTGCAGCTCTAGCTTTAAGTGAAGCTTCCGAGGAGTCTGTCTTGTCGTCATAAAATGCTGCAGCTTGCCTTATATTCTGTTGTTCACTGGGTATAGCTAATTTCTGTTGATCACAATTAGGATGAAACCATCTGTAGTATATGATTTTCAATACAATTCCAGAAATGTGCAATCCTAGAAGTGTCGGGATCACAACATAAGGATTTAAGGAGCTCCAACAGCCTGTATATTCAAACACCTTCCAGCACCATAAGCCCAGCAGCATCGATGTGTCCAACCCCATCACACCATAATAGAGAACAGTCTTTAATTTAATGCTTCCTGTTGATACTTTAAACCAGCTGAAGTACCAGATGAGTCCAACAGCAGCTCTGTAGAGCCATTCCCAACCAGAACTTTCCATGTAATTTGTTTTCTGGCTCCAGACCCCTAAAACCAGCAGCATCCACAAAGACAGGAAGTGAGCTATGATGTAGCATGGCAATACACTACAAAAGAGTCCCAGAGCGGTTACACGGGGAAAGATCAGCAACAAGTTCCACAGGAAGTAGACACCAGTGGAGATCCAGTTCATCTTGAGTTTTTCTGGAAGAAAGGCCCGCATGTTGCGGTGGTACATAGCTACAGTAAAGGCTATTGCAGCAGCTGATGTGAGCATTTTTAAACCTGAAACAAAAAAACATTGCATGTCATTTAACAATATCACACAAGAAATAGTGCTGTTCAGAATATGCGAGTGATGCATATAATCACAGCCATGCTGATAATGAGACTTGGTACTGCTGAATTAATGTTTGGAATGAACTGTTCACATATAATCGATCAGCGCATATAGAGCACATCAAATATGGTAAACCAATAAGGTTTGTTTTCACACTTCTTCAATTTTAAAGTCATAGTCACCATTAAATCAAAATGTACAATTCTGATATTTTTAATGGAATATTGCAGTGTTTTTTGTAAATGATTTATACATGCACATTAATATTATTTTTTAATTCATATGCCCTTTAATAAAAAAACAACCTGTCACACACAAGATTGAAGCAATCAGCAAACGACAATAAAACAACAATCCAATTTCTCAATGGGCAAAATCATTGACCAATATTTTTTTTATGTTTTTTGAGAAGCCATTTCACTCAGATATACATCACATAGTAAAGAAAAAAAGACTATCACAATTTCCATTTCAAGCAATTTTAAAGGCACTTTTTTTGTGGCGCTTGATAGCACCACTTACAATCCATTTTCTTTATATGAAACAGATAAAGATCTAAAGATCTTCTTTACTAAAGATTTTCTTTTGCATTCCAAGTAAATAAAATAAAAATAAACTACAGAATGACAAGGGTGGGTAAATGACAGAACCCTCTTTGGGTTAATTATCACTTTAAAGTCCGCGTTAAATGCAAGTTGCAATCATCTTTTTGCAATCATCTTAAAAAGCCATTTGAAATGGCTTCTCGAACAAGAAAAAGTATAGAGAAGGACTTGATTTTATCTATTGGGAATTGATTTTAGTTGAATTCTTATGGTTTGCAATTGCTGTGATCTCATGTGATTGTCAGGTTGTCCTGCCCTCACACCAGTAAACACGTCATCAGAGAAGAGAATAGATAATGCTGCAAGAGGAAAGGGAAGATATTTTGATAACTTAACAAACTTAACTAAGCTTAACACAGAATAAACCGAGTAGCATTATCCAGCTGGAAGTATGCTGCTTGGAGGAGGTCTGGAGGAACCCAGGGTTCTGAACTGTGGAACTCACCTGAGGAGAATAGTGCACGCATCAAGTCCGTGGAGTGGAATAGCGGAGCAAGCGAACTGACACCGAGCAGGTCCTGTCTACTGGCCCGAAGGGGCGAGTATATGGGAGGACACAAGCCCTACATGGAGATTATAGAATCTCGCAAATGTTTTAGGTGTCGCCCAGCCAGCAGCTCTACAGATGTCTGTTAGCGAGGAGCCATGCGCCAGGGCCCAGGAGGAAGCAACACTCCTGGTTGAGTGAGCTTTTCACCACTCTGTGTATGCCATGTTGCCATGCCCATCTCGGAACTAGGCTGTTAAGCCAGTGCTGAAACGGTCTCATATGAAACAGCCTCTGCGGATGCTATATGTCCCAGAAGCCTCGGAAACAGTTTCAGAAGGACAACTCTCTTGACCTCAAATTAACTCAGGCAATTCAGCAGTGATTTAGCACACTTGCTCATAAGCTGTGTGAACATGGTGACAAGTCTATTTCCATACCGAGAAAAGAGATCCTCTGCACAGGGATGAGTTTGCTCTTTTCTCAGTTGACCTGAAGGCCCAACCTGAAGGCCCAAACGGACGAGGTGACTGAGCACCAAGTCCCTGTGCTTGCACAGCTGTTCTCGAGAGTGAGCTAAATTCAGCCAGTCGTGGAGATAGTTGAGGAATGCGAACACTCTGTTCCCTGAGTAGAACCAGGGCTCCCTCCATGACCTTCGTGAAGATGTGGGGAGATAGGGACAACCCAAATTAATCTTTGCCCACCATCGTAGCACGAACAGCCAGAAACCTAGGGGACACTGGGTGAACTGAATCCAAACTAAATCCATAGCCGAGCCTGATCATTTGGATGAGCCAGCAGGATGGACTGGGGAGCTCTAGCCAGGTCCCTAGAAACCGAGCTGTCGTGGTCAGAGGAACTACAGGCGTGCCCAGCGAGGTGAAACCGATGACCCTGCCATGGGAGCCGTAGCATCAGAGTGAGTACACTTATCTGATTCCATGAAATGACTGATTACTGCCAAAAAGGAAAAGGGGGACGAGAGCAAGGTGTTACATCGCCCACTGTCATCTATTGGGACCTAGAGGCAGAGGAAACAGCTATTTTATTGAGAATTTGGGTGGAACAGAAAGAAAAGGAGAACAAAACATTCTCCTCCGGCCCTCCTCCGGGTGAAGGAGTGGTCCTGCTACCATCTCCCTCTGACGTCTCTATCTCCGGGTCGCCCGTCTCAGGATCACCGCCCTGCCAAACCTGCCACCGACCCAGAGATAGAGACGTCAGAGGGAGATGCCTTCTTGCGGCCATCTCCTAACTGCGGATAAGGTAGAGGCTGCTGTTGTGGTTGAGAGGGAGTCGAGGAGGCCACAGGGGGTGCCCTCAGCGACGAGAAGCATGAGGCTGCTGAGTCGGCAGAGGGTTAAAGCAGCAATGGGCCACCAGGGCAGAATATCTTTAATTGCCTCAGACTGCTGGTGGGCGGCCGAAAATTGCTGGGTGAAACTCTCGACTTCGTAGACGAAGAAACCGAGGAGTTTAGGAGCTGAGTCAGATCAGACTCCCTCATGTCAGCCAGTTTAAGCCATAGGTGGTGTTCCTGAACCACCAAAGTGGACATCACCTCTCCCAGGGACTGCGCAGTGACCTTCGTCACCCTTAAGGTGAGGTCGATAGCAGTGCGTGCCTCTTGCATGACCCCCTGGTCAGTACTGCCCTTGTGCAGCTGCTTTAGCACCTTGGCCTGATGTACTTGGAGGAAGGCCATGGCGTGCAAGGCGGAAGTAGCCTGTAAGCCTTACCCACAAGAATGAGATGAGAACTTACAGGCCTTGGACAGGTACTTGGGATCACCACGCCAAGTGGAGGCGCTCTGATGACACAGCTGCATCGCAGCAGAGCGCTCCACTGGGGACATCCCCGCATACCCTTTGGCCACTCCCACATTGAGAACAATGAAGGTAGAGGTAGCCCCAGAATGGTTTCAGGCAGTTCAGAGTGGGAGCACAGAGGGAACATGAGTCATCCACAAACGCAGCCTCAGTGTGCTGAAAGCCCAGAGTTATGAGATAGCACTCATGACTGTCGGATGGGGCCATAAAGTGGCGCACACAGAAACACACGGGCGGAATGAAATCATTAGAAAGACTCACACCTGTGTTTGCTCTTTTAAGAGAGAGAAAAAGCTCTTTCAGAAGTGTTAAAACACCCAGGGGAGACCGCAGAAGCTGGAAACAGGAAGCAGGAAGCTCTTCTAGGTGATCTTTGCTGAACCGTGCCATCACACCAACACAGACTGAAGACCCATTATAAATTGATTTATAACGGGTGATTGTGAAGCAACAATAGAAGTGAAAGCATGAATACAAGTATGCTCACACTGCTCCTTATATACCCACAGAGCGGTACAGAGATCGCGATGCAAATTCCGCTGACCAATGTACTCAGCATACCATTGGCTCGTTTTGTTACCACTCGAAGGTGATTGGGCTCTCGGGTGAGACCCCATTCATCAGTATGTTCTGATGGAACGTTGAAGGTGACCGACTGAAAGGGAACTATAATCTGAAAGAAACAAAGATTTGAAGTGTTCTAGATTTTAGACAGACCTGTAATAAGCTCCAGCTCTCCTCTCTGTAAGATTCTAGTCATCATTAGTATGAGTTGTGGGGCATTTTCAGAAAATGCCTCAAATAGACGAAGCATCTGAAGTTCATGGTTCAGGTAAACAGCCACACCCTCGGTGAAACTATTCGTTTTTTGAAGAAAATGCATTGTGGAAATCTCTATCACCCCAGCATACCTGTGAACACAAGATCCATGCATTTACTTAAGCAACATTTCATACAACAAAACTTTACAATATAGTCAACATTGAGGCCACAGATTGGATTTTGTTCTACATAATGAAGTGCTTTAAAAAAGTCCAGAACAATTAATTGTTCTCAATAACGATTAAGAGATAGCTCTCTTTAACTTTGATCTAATGTTGATTTTTAAACAAAATTTTCTCCCAAAAATGACTATCTGATTCTGATCATTTACTCACCTTCATGCTGTTCTTCGAAAGACAGTATTTCTACTGACATGAGAACAAAGCTGAAACGTGTTTGTGAGAACAAAACTGTTCGCCCTATTTTATGTGCTCTACGCATATGTTGATCAGTGTTTATATGTGAATAAAAGCCTTAATTAAATTTGCATATGATATAAAGGAAGACATAAGGGAGAGTAAATGATGAGTTTGGGTGAACTATCGCTTTAATCATTTTATGAATGAAATACACTTAACTGTACTGAATGTGCACTTGTATTGTATTTCAAATCTTAAATGCATTTAAAAAAAAACTAATTGCATGCAATACAAAATTAATGAAATAAATGTCCATGTAAGTGTACTTAAAGCTATTACACTTTTATGACTACTGTATGTTTACCACTCTTCAAAGTGCACATTGTAATGATGTCAAATTAAAAGTTTTACTTTAAAGTACATTTTAAATACTGTTTTAATATTTTGTTGTGTTTTAAATAAGAACACTTATTTTGATGTGTTGACTAATATATTAAAGCACATGTACTTAATCACAATTTTAACTGTAGTGTTATTCAGTATCACATTTAAAGTTAATATAGTTTTTCATCATTACAAATATATTAAAATGCATGACATTCAAGTAAAAAAAATTGCATTAAACTATATTGTAGTTTACCTTAAATCCTTGTCAGTACATTCAGCAGTACACTTTAACCATATTTCAAAAACCAAAAGAAATAATTATGAAATTACATACAAAATGTATTTAAGTCCTAGTGGGTCAAAAAAAAAAAAAAAAACTAATTGGATTTAATATAATTTTAAACTTTAATGTATTTTCATTTCATTGCAATTAACATACAGTAAAGTTTCTAAAAACATTACATTCAGTTCACACTTAAGTATATTCTTTTACATTATTTCCATACTCTTTTTTAAAAGTAGAAGACTATTCAAGAAAAATTGAGAAGCAAATCTGTCACTGACCTGAGGAAGACTCCGAGCTGAAGGTAGTGGAATGGTTTGATCAGTATATGCTTTTCTGCAAATGTCTCCACCTTAGTTTCATGCTTGTCCAGGGAATCAGAGTACCAGAGCCAGCTGAACACCTGTAACAATCCTGAAGATCCCAGCAGAAGAAAGATCACCACTGCCATATACACATAAGCCCCGTCCTGATAAAATGACACAACAGTCCAAATGTCCACCACTATATCCAGAAGGAAAAATAACAATCCCACCAAAGTAAACAGATATTCAAATAAAGAGTAGTGAAAAGGGTAGTTCTCCTCCATGATTGAGTTCAATGTGAGAAACCTTTACAGCATGACAAACGATAAAAACTCCTTTTTTTATGTGGATACTGTTAAAAAGATCTGAAAGAGAAAGTAAACTTCTAACCCACATATAAACTCCTCCTATGTAATTCTTGAATGATTGGTCATTGCGTGAGATGAGTGACAGCAACCTACAACCCAGGTGCGCAGTTGAAATCTGCGCAGGTTGTAGAGGCGGGAAGTTGAATCGCTGCTAGAATTGGAAGGAGAAAACTCCGGCGAAAAACACAAAAAATATACATGTAAATTTAACTGCTGGACGGAAAAATTTAATTTCTTAGGTTTCATATCATTTCATATGGCCAATGCACAAAGTGTGTCGCACTGTTTTAATATCGGACACGTTGGGAAAAATGACGTGACTCAGCAGCACATTAAATCACAGGAACAGTATAATGTTAATGTACAATGTTAAATACATGAAATACATGTGTTTTTGTTACATGCACCACAGTTTTTAACTGCTTTGCAGTATTTACGTAATAAAATGTGTAATAATAATAAAAATAAATACAAAGAAAGTCACGTTATTATCATAATACTATTGTTATGATACTAATACTATTATAATCATCATGTCATTCTCACAATGGCAGTAAATCATTCATAATCAAATGACCAGACACTAGTCAAAACTGAGAACCACATATTGATCACATTTAAGAAGTGTTTTCTTAACATCAGCTCCTGAAGAACACATTATTATTTGATTTATCACTCAGCGAGTCATTTATCCATTACTGTCTTTGGAAGGCTTTTGTCTTTCAAACACATTCAAATGTACAAATTCATGTCATTTCATATTCACGTACAATTCAGGGATTCCCTAACTTTGCTGAACTTATTTGCCCTAATATATTTACTTGAAGTCTGAGATTTTAAGCGAATAAGTTAATAATAATAATAAAAATTAAGTTCATGTTACTAATGTTTGTTTAATGGCCACATGACATTCAGGAAATAAAACTTGTTTGATTATTTTTGTTGGTTGCAGTGGGTGAATCCGAGTATATGTGCATATATCTTTTTATGGATATAAATAAGGATGAATATATATTTAATTTATCCAGTGAAGACTATGCAGTGTTATTTAACATTTGATTATTTTATTCAATTTCTCTAGACCTATCTGAGTATTGTTAGTATTTTTTATTGAAGATATAATTGAATTGAATATCACATCACGAATCAAATAGAATTGAATTGAGATCTTGTGAATTGGAGTCAAATTGAATTGGCGCATCTGTATATCCAGCCCTACTGCATCGGTTTCTGTCTTTCCTAGCGAGAACATCTACAGTGCCACTAAAATTAAAATTCAGACCCTCATGTCATTCCCAAGCCTGAAAGTCCAGCCTTGCAGAACACACAGGGAGAATGCTGAAGAATGTTCACACTTTGGTTTCCTATACACTCGTGGCTTTCAAGCTCCAAAAAATTAAAATAAACTACAACCGTATATCTTCAACTGTCAAAACTTTGAAAATAGACTTTTCCACATTTCCATTTGACAAAAATATCTCTAGAAAACATATTGTGGAAATAAGTTGTGACCAAATACCATAAGATATCATATGTCTTCAGAAGACAGGTGAATATAGCACTTGGAATAAAGTTTTCATCCACTTTCGTTATATAGAAGAGTAGTTGCGATTATTCTTTGAACATTACCCTTGTGTTCCAGAGTATAAAACGTCATATGGTAATGAACAACCATGAGGGTTGAAAAATGATGTAAGTATGTTTGTTTTGCGTGAACTCTCCCTGGTATCAAACTGAAACTGAGCACAAGGGTGAATGTACACATAGTATAGCTAACATTTGCTAAGAGTAACACCGAATAACCATTCTGTTAACAGGAAAAGAGAGCTGCTTTGAACGCATCATCGCTCGCTTTGGGAAGAAAGTGACCTATGTTGTCATAGGAGACGGCCGTGATGAAGAGTTTGCAGCAAAGCAGGTACAGTGCAGCATTTAACATATTACATAATCCTGTCAATGTGATCATGTCACAATATACCACCTCATATTTTGCAATTGCAAAAGATTCCTGATGATACTGATGAGCAGCTGAAGTAGAGTCTGGAACATCAGTGGTCATAGACAAGAACTCTAGAAGATCTGTGACACACAACACGATCTCACAAGCCCTCCACTCCCTCAATGGCAGCTATCCTCCCCCTAGGTTGAACCTTGCACTGGGACAACACTCCACCGTACACGTGGAAAAGAGGAAAACACGGTCTCCCATTCTCACTGCATCTTTCTCTTGGAAAAAGGATGTAGCTTTACCATCTTCAATGTAACTGGATTCACCAAAGGAACAACCTATGACCAAAAGTCTGCACTGGCACAGAAACTTAGGAGTAAACTTAGTTCTGTCTGTTCTTTTTTTTTCCCTGCATTCTTTTTAAAGGGCTGAAAAGTAAGTTAGTCATTTTGATTTGCACCCATTCCAAAGGTCAGGATATTGGTTCTTATAAGATGGCAGGTTACATGCTTTAGACGCATCCAAGAAATGATGCATTTATTTCAGTTCTTAAAATGGATCACAGACGTGGCCCGTTTAATATCTTTCTTCAGATGGTAGCTACAGGGTTTAGTATAGATCACATTTCCTTTTTACTGTATCAATATGGATTTTCCTAAATGCTCCTCAGTTCCAGGGGTCTGCATGCATTTTACCCTTCAAACACACTTCATTTTTGCTTTAAATTGGGCAATATTACAAATTAGAGAGTGCCTAATGGAAACCATATTTCTTTCTGTACATTTTGTCCCCTTTTCTTGAAAGATTTAATCACACAAAAATGAAAATTGTCATCTTTTGCGTTACTTTTGCTCCAAACGGGTATGATTCTTTAGTGAAGCACAAAAGGAGACTGTTCACACTGCTCTTTTCCATACAGTGAAATTTGAATGGGAATCACCATAACAGAACTATAAAAGAAGTGTAGCATGTTATATGATTGAAGCCATATGATGAGAAACATACCTATATCCTGTTTTATTTTGTGAATGACCTAAGTTTTGATGACTTCAGAAGAGTTGAGGAATGCGGTAGCACAGTTTCGTTCTGTGGAAAAGAGCAGCTTGACATCTTTTTTTTGTTTTTGCGTTCCACTGAAGAGAGTCAGGTTGTATAGGTTTGAATTGACAGGGTAAGAAAATGATGAGAATTTTTCGGCTGAGCCATTTCTTTAAAATCCATATAATGGTGTTGTTTTGAGGGAAACTTAAGCTCCTGGAATTATACGTCCCATTAGAAATATCTGTTAAATGTCTATAAATGCAATTACGAGCCACATGAACTAACTGCATTCTTGTCCCCTGAGGCAAGTCATGTGGCTGAGTGTGATTTTTGTAATATTACCTCCTGTATAAAGCCAAAATTACCCATGGATTTGAAACTACAGGGCCCCAGCCAGTGACCTTTTTCTTTCGTTCATACGTGTTTGGGAGTAAAACTGTGTGATAGTGTGCAATACATTTCTGATCAGTGATAAATGATTGTTTCAATTTTGGTTGAAGGTGGTTTTTACGAGCAGGTTGGGTCTAATATTCCCCGCCGCTGTGAGATTGTGACTGAACATTACTGAGCCTGAAGAAAAAGCATTTTTACTCAAGCAGCTTTGACAATTAAGAATGTGTACTCTTCATTTGTTTGCATAGATGTGTCTGTGTGTCAGTGTGTGTGTGTCTGTGTGTTTCTTTTCCTGTACATATTTATATCGTGCCTTTTAAATATAATCACCATTCAGTAAATGTATTATCTTAAAGGGAATTACTGAAATATGACAAACATATGCAATATGACAAACATATGTTTGTATTGTTTGTTTTTTCTGGTGAAGTGTTAACTTTGACTCATAGGCCTATGTCATTGTCTGTCATTTTCTTTAAGTTTGGTACTTTTGATGTGCGCTAACTTCATCTCTGCATAAATAATTTTCCCCTTGGCCCAGCCAATCAGATGCTGTTATTCTTTCACTTGAATGCTCTTCTGGTGCTTTTCTTTTCTATGTCCTACTTTGTTTCCTGCATTTTTCAGGAAAACAAAACGATGATCTAGTCCCTGTATACGGTCTAATATCTACACCTAATTGAAGATACATGACTGTATCATGAGATTTTGGGATTTGTTACTAATGCATAGACAATCAAGGGATGTAACAGCTATTTTAGCCAGAGAATAAGTACTCAATCTAGCCCTGGAATTACTCTTCAGCTTTTAGATTAGCAAGAGAACCTCTGGCATATTCAAACTGAAACTGGCTGAAGCAAATCTGTACCTACACTGTTTATGGTTTTGTGTAAGTGAAGTTCATTAAATACTTTGAGGCTGGCCTACCTGCTTGACTTGCTTGTCTCTTGACTCATATTTGTCTGACTCTGTACTCTTTTTTTAAAAGTATGCAAACTACAGAAATAATATACTTTTAAAAAATTTTGTGTAATGTTTTTGGACACTCAATCACATGTTATTTGCAATTAAATTTAAATGTATTATTGTTTAAATGTATTGTAAATGCAGTTATATGACCTTTAGGGTGCTTTTTGACCCATTTAAGTAGGACTTCAATTTTATATATATATATATATGTATATATATATATATATATATATATATATATATATATATATATAATTAGTTCATAATCATTGTCTTTGTGTACTGTCAAATGTACATTTAAAATATACCTTTTAAATATTGATTTACACAAAATTATAATCAGGTTTACATGTGTTTTATAATGTTAGTCAGCACTTGAAAATGTACTTCTTTAAAGCTTGACAAAAGAGTAAAGCACTTTTTTAAAATTGTTCTTACCGTAAATGTGTTAAGTGTAGTCATGAAAGTGTAATCTTTAAGTACACCTTAGTGGACTTTTATTTTTTTTTTAATAAAACTTGCAAGAACATATTTTTAATAAACGATTAAGATTTGAAGTACTCTACAAACACAGATTCAGCGCAATTAACTGCACTTTTTCATAAGGGATATGTTTCAAGGATGACATTGTTTACATCCATAGTATCTGTAAAAGAAAATGTTCATAGCAAATTTCTTTAATTTGCAGAGTTGGAATGAACAGAAGTAATTGAATACTTTATGACAAGGTAGAAATAAATTTCTCAACGACTTTAGCATTGTTGTTCTATATAAAGAGTTTTCTGAAATTAATTGTCTGTTGTATATCTTTGCTCTCTAACAGTCATCCAGAATCTGAAGGTTGGGATATTAACATTGTATAAATGGAATATCCTTTTTTGTTGTTGTTGTTAGTTTGTTTCAACAGTAAATTTAAGTCAAATCCATTAACCTAAAATGTTGCTATATCAAGTTTGGGTTAATAGTGTAGTATCCTCTTCAATAGTCATCCAAGTCATCCAGAATCAGTTTAGTTTAACTGTCTTGCTCTTTTAAATGTGTATGATTTGATCACACCAACATTTTGAAAGCTAAAAGCATGTTGCATGCAGCAATAGGTTAAAAAAACTATTATTCACTCCTTATTATGAAAGTATTTTATTTTTTTATAAATATAAAAAAAAATATTTACAAGGTATTCGGTGTATAAACATTTTTTTATAAATAAAAATTTAATTACATTTAAATAATTTATGATAGAACTGTGGGGGTTAACCAATAACTAGAAATAGAAATTAACAGCCATGGCCCTCCCCCTCCTGTGAATTCCAGTGAGCGGTTGAGCAGGAGCTGCAGCGCTAGCTTTAAGTGAAGCTTCCGAGGAGTCTGTCTCGTCATAAAATGCTGCAGCTTGCCTTATATTCTGTTGTTCACTGGGTATAGCTAATTTCTGTTGATCACAATTAGGATGAAACCATCTGTAGTATATGATTTTCAATACAATTCCAGAAATGTGCAATCCTAGAAGTGTCGGGATCACAATGTAAGGATTTAAGGAGCTCCAACAGCCTGTATACTCAAACACCTTCCAGCACCAGAAGCCCAGCAGCATCGATGTGTCCAACCCCATCACACCATAATAGAAAACAGTCTTTAATTTAATGCTTCCTGTTGATACGTTAAACCAGCTGAAGTACCAGATGAGTCCAACAGTAGCTCTGTAGAGCCATTCCCAACCAGAACTTTCCATGTATTTTGTTTTCTGGCTCCAGACCCCTAAAACCAGCAGCATCCACAAAGACAGGAAGTGAGCTATGATGTAGCATGGCAATACACTACAAAAGAGGGCCAGAGCGGTTACACGGGGAAAGATCAGCAACAAGTTCCACAGGAAGTAGACACCAGTGGAGATCCAGTTCATCTTGAGTTTTTCTGGAAGAAAGGCCCGCATGTTGCGGTGGTACATAGCTACAGTAAAGGCTATTGCAGCAGCCGATGTGAGCAATTTTAAACCTGAAACAAAAAAAACATTGCATGTCATTTAACAATATCACATAATAAATAGTGCTGTTCAGAATATGCGAGTGATGCATATAATCACAGCCATGCTGATAATGAGACTCTGAGAAACACACTTTGGACAAAATCATTGACTAATATTTTTTATCTTTTTTGAGAAGCCATTTCACTCAGATATACATCACACAGTAAAGAAAAAAAGACTATCACAATTTCCATTTCAAGCAATTTTAAAGGCAATTTTTTTTGTGGCGCTTGATAGCACCACTTACAATCCATTTTCTTTATATGAAACAGGTAAAGATCTAAAGATCTTCTTTACTAAAGATCTTCTTTTGCAAGTAAATAAAATAAAAATAAACTACAGAATGACAAGGGTGGGTAAATGACAGAACCCTCTTTGGGTTAATTATCACTTTAAAGTCTGCATTAAATCCAAGTTGCAATCATGTTTTTGCAATCATCTTAAAAAGCCATTTGAAATGGCTTCTCGAACAAGAAAAAGTATAGGGCAGGACTTGATTTTATCTATTGGGAATTGATTTTAGTTGAATTCTTATGGTTTGCAATTGCTGTGATCTCATGTGATTGTCAGGTTGTCCTGCCCTCACACCAGTAAACACGTCTACAGAGAAAAGAAGAGATAATGCTGCAAGAGGAAAGGGAAGATATTTTGATAACTTAACAAACTTAACTAAGCTTAACATAGAATATACCGAGTAGCATTATCCAGCTGGAAGTATGTTGCTTGAAGGAGGTCTTAAAAAGCACACATGAACTAGCGTAGCGGTGATACATATGGGTACTCAACCAACAGGGTGGATATGTTTCAACATCAGAGATGGCAAGAGAGGTCTTGCCAAAGGAAAGACACGTGCTGACAAAGAGACTTACCATGGAAACACACACGTGGGATTGCCCAGAAGGGGGAATCACAACACATAAAGGCACCTAATCTGACACAGGGGCTGACTGACAGTGCATGCACACAAGTGTTAGACATCAACAGTGCTGGACGAACCCAGGGTTCTGAACTGTGGAACTCACCTGAGGAGAATAGTGCACGCATCAAGTCCGTGGAGTGGAACGGTGGAGCAAGCGAACTGACACCGAGCAGGTCCTGTCTACTGGCCCGAAGGGGCGAGTATATGAGAGGACACAAGCCCTACATGGAGATTATAGAATCTCGCAAATGTTTTAGGTGTCGCCCAGCCAGCAGCTCTACAGATGTCTGTTAGCGAGGAGCCATACATCAGGGCCCAGGAGGAAGCAACACTCCTGATTGAGTGAGCTTTTCACCACTCTGTGTATGCCATGTTGCCATGCCCATCTCGGAACTAGGCTGTTAAGCCAGTGCTGAAACGGTCTCATATGAAACCGAGCAGTAGGACAGCCGCTACGGATGCCATATGTCCCAGAAGCCTCTGAAACAGTTTCAGAAGGACAAATCTCTTGACCTCAAATTAACTCAGGCAATTCAGCAGTGATTTAGCACACTTGCTCATAAGCTGTGCGAACATGGTGACAAGTCTATTTCCATACCGAGAAAAGAGGTCCTCTGCACGGGGATGAGTTTGCTCTTTTCTCAGTTGACCTGAAGGTCCAAACAGACAAGGTGACTGAGCACCAAGTCCCTGTGCTTGCACAGCTGTTCTCGAGAGTGAGCTAAAATCAGTCAGTCATGGAGATAGTTGAGGAATGCGAACACTCTGTTCCCTGAGTAGAACCAGGGTTCCCTCCACGACCTTCATGAAGATGTGGGGAGATAGGGACAACCCAAATGAATCTTTGCCCACCATCGTAGCACGAACACCCAGAAACCTAGGGGACACCGGGCGAGCTGAATCCAAACTGAATCCATAACCAAGCCTGATCATTTGGATGAGCCAGCAGGATGGACTGGGGAGCTCTAGCCAGGTCCCTAGAAACCGAGCCATCATGGTCAGAGGAACTACAGGCGTGCCCAGCGAGGTGAAACAGATGGCCCTGCCATGGGAGCCGTAGCATCAGAGTGAGTTCACTTATCTGATTCCATGAAATGACTGATTACTGGCCAAAAAGGAAAAGGGGAACGAGAGCGAGGTGTTACATCGCCCACTGTCATCCTATTGGGACCTGCAGGCAGAGGAAACAGCTATTTTATTGAGAATTTGGGTGGAACAGAAAGAAAAGGAGAACAAAAGATTCTCCCCCGGCCTTCCTCCGGGTGAAGGAGTGGTCCTGCTACCATCTCCCTCTGACGTCTCTATCTCCGGGTCGCCCGTCTCAGGATCACCGCCCTGCCAAACCTGCCACCGACCCAGAGATAGAGACGTCAGAGGGAGATGCCTTCTTGCGGCCATCTCCTAACTGCGGATAAGGTAGAGGCTGCTGTTGTGGTTGAGAGGGAGTCGAGGAGGCCACAGGGGGTGCCCTCAGCGACGAGAAGCATGAGGCTGCTGAGTCGGCAGAGGGTTAAAGCAGCAATGGGCCACCAGGGCAGAATATCTTTAATTGCCTCAGACTGCTGGTGGGCGGCCGAAAATTGCTGGGTGAAACTCTCGACTTCGTAGACGAAGAAACTGAGGAGTTTAGGAGCTGAGTCAGATCAGACTCCCTCATGTCAGCCAGTTTAAGCCATAGGTGGTGTTCCTGAACCACCAAAGTGGACATCACCTCTCCCAGGGACTGCGCAGTGACCTTCGTCACCCTTAAGGTGAGGTCGATAGCAGTGCGTGCCTCTTGCATGACCCCCTGGTCAGTACTGCCCTTGTGCAGCTGCTTTAGCACCTTGGCCTGATGTACTTGGAGGAAGGCCATGGCGTGCAAGGCGGAAGTAGCCTGTAAGCCTTACCCACAAGAATGAGATGAGAACTTACAGGCCTTGGACAGGTACTTGGGATCACCACGCCAAGTGGAGGCGCTCTGATGACACAGCTGCATCGCAGCAGAGTGCTCCACTGGGGACTTCCCTGCATACCCTTTGGCCACTCCCACATCGAGGACAGTGAAGGTAGAGGTAACCCCAGAATGGTTTCAGGCAGTTCAGAGTGGGAGCACAGAGGGAACATGAGTCATCCACAAACGCAGCCTCAGTGTGCTGAAAGCCCAGAGTTATGAGATAGCACTCATGACTGTCGGATGGAGCCATAAAGTGGCGCACGCAGAAACACACGGGCGGAATGAAATCCTTAGAAAGACTTACACCCGTGTTTGCTCTTTTAAGAGAGAGAAAAAGCTCTTTCAGAAGTGTTAAAGCACCCAGGGAAGACCGCAGAAGCTGGAAACAGGAAGCAGGAAGCTCTTCTTGGTGCTCTCTGCTGAACCGTGCCATCACACCAACCCAGACTGAAGACACATTATAAATTGATTTATAACGGGTGATTGCGAAGCAACAATAGAAGTGAAAGCATGAATACAAGTATGCTCACGCTGCTCCTTATATACCCACGATGCAAATTCCGCAGACCAATGTACTCAGCGTACCATTGGCTCGTTTTGTTAACACTGAAGGTTTTGTTAACACTGATTCATCAGTACACTGTTAAATGTCGCTGTAGATTTAGCAGCACATTACTGTAAAAACCAACAGTACAATACTGCATTTTATAATACAGTACAATACTGCAATTTGCATTGCATTCTGGGTAATTTTGTTTGAGCGGGAACATTTTACAGTACATTTTAGTGTTGCTGTAACCTAGCTGTAATTTGGCTGTAATATGCCAGGCAATAATACAGCATTGCTGTAAACAGCGCCCCCTTACTGACGTCAGAGATTAATTAATCTCAAGCGTGAGATCACTGAAGACGGCAAGAGCGCGTGAGTGTTTACTTAATACCCGTTTCTGCTCTATTGCGAAGTTATTATTTGCTGCTAGGAAGGATTCGTTCGATTCTTTGCTTAGTTGTATGTTTGCGCTTTGATTTGTATCTGTTTGTATTTGTATTCGCTGCCATTTAGTAGATCTGTAGCGGTTGTTAGTTTTGGTATTGCTGGGCTGTGAACTTAAGTGCTGTACGTGCGCTTCCTGCAGTAGTTTCGATTTGGCCCATTCACGGCGAAACTCTTTTGCTGAGCTAATTGTTAGGGCGGACTCAGCTGTTTCCACTCATACGTTAGTAAGTAAGCTATTTATTTAGTGTGTACGCGCTGTCGCGGAAGCGTCAGCGGAAACGTTTAGCCTCCTCGTGTGAAGACCGACTCGGGTAAAGACCTGCGACTCTACCTGCGCGACTCCACCGAGCAAGGACACCGACACGACACTTAAGTATCCCCCTCCCCCCCCTCTTTTGCTCCCATACTCAACATGTGCTTTCAATATATTCCTGTTGTCGCTCGCATACGCTCCACTATCACCCGCAGAAGGCAACGCAACACTACTAACCTGCGTCCTATTTACTCCTCTTCTAACCAACCTCTATCTGTTTCTGTAGGTCTATGGAATTGTCAGTCAGCTGTTAACAAAGCTGACTTCATTCCAGCCTTTGCCACTAACTCTACTCTCAATATCCTAGGCTTGACTGAGACATGGATTCGTCCAGAGGACTCCTCAACCCCCGCTGCTCTTTCTAACAACTTCACTTTTACTCATACCCCTCGTCAGTCAGGAAGAGGAGGGGGCACAGGTTTCCTCATTTCTAACAATTGGAAATACTTAACTCACCCTGCTCTATACAACAACTGTTCATTTGAATCTCATGCCATTACAATTACATACCCTGTCAAAATTCATCTTGTACTCATCTATCGCCCCCCAGGTCAATTGGGTACCTTTGTCGAGGAATTGGACATGCTGCTGTCCTCATTCCCAGACGATGGTAGTCCACTTGTACTACTGGGCGATTTCAACATTCACCTTGATAAACCATATGCTTCTGATTTCCTCTCTCTCCTAGCCTCATTTGATTTCAACCGACTCATCACCACAAGCACCCACAAATCTGGCAACCAATTGGACCTGATCTACACACGTAACTGTATCACTGACAACATTCTGGTAACACCTCTGCACGTCTCTGACCATTTCTTTATCACTTTCAATCTGCAACTTATTTGTGCACCACCAACCACTTCTCATGTTTCCTTCAGAAGAAACCTGCGCTCTCTTTCCCCTTCCCATCTCTCTTCTGTTGTGTCATCCTCCCTTCCCTCACACACACAATTCTCATCTTTTGATGTAAATACTGCAACACACACATTATGCTCCACTTTATCCTCCTCCCTAGACAGTATCTGTCCTCTGTCATCCAGACCATCACAAGCAACTCCTTCCAACCCCTGGATATCTGATGCGCTTCGTGAAGACCGGACCAAACTCAGGGCAGCAGAAAGGAAATGGCGCAAATCACAAGACCCATCTGACCTAGGTTCGTACCAAGATCTGCTATCATCCTTTTCTGATGGAGTCCTTGCAGCTAAGTCCTCATACTTCCACAACAAAATCAACGGCGCTACAAACCCACGCTCACTCTTCAAGATATTCAACACACTCCTCTGTCCCCCTCCACCACCTCCCACCACATCTTTAACTGCTGATCGATTTGCCAATTTCTTCACCGACAAGACATCTTCCATCAGCAGCCAGTTCTCTACACCACCCACACAGGAACTCAGCCCCTCCTCATCCACTAATCTTCTCCCTTCCTTCTCCCCTCTCACGGAGGCGGAAGTATCAAAACTTCTCCGCTCCACTCATCCCACCACCTGCCCTCTAGACCCCATCCCCTCACACCTTCTACAAGCCATCTCTCCCACTCTTTTACCAGCACTTACACACATCATTAACTCGTCTCTCCACACAGGCACTTTCCCTACCACATTCAAGCAGGCTCAAATAACCCCACTGCTTAAAAAACCCATGTTAGACACATCACTCGTGGACAACTACAGACCTGTCTCTCTCCTACCGTTCATATCAAAAACACTTGAACGAGTTGTATTCAACCAGGTGTCATCCTTCCTCACACAGAACGACCATCTGGACGTCAACCAATCTGGTTTCAAGAGCGGCCATTCAACAGAGACTGCGCTACTGTCTGTCACGGAATCCCTGCGGATTGCTAAGGCTGCTTCCAAATCATCTGTTCTCATCCTACTGGATCTATCTGCTGCCTTCGACACCGTAAACCATCAAATTCTTCTGTCCACCCTCTCGTCACTGGGCATCTCAGGTACTGCGCTTCAGTGGTTTGAGTCCTATCTCACAGGTAGGTCTTTCAGAGTTGCCTGGGGAGGGGAGGTATCCAAAACTCATGAACTGATCACTGGGGTTCCTCAGGGTTCAGTTCTTGGTCCCCTCCTATTCTCCATTTATACTACATCACTGGGTCCCATCATACAGGCACATGGTTTCTCCTACCACTGCTATGCTGATGACACACAACTCTACCTGTCCTTCCAACCAGATGATTCCACAGTAGCTGCACGGATCTCAAGCTGTCTGGCGGACATCTCCACGTGGATGGAAGAACACCACCTGCAGCTCAACCTGGCAAAGACTGAGCTTTTAGTCTTCCCTGCCACTCCTACTCTACAACATGACATCAACATACAGCTTGGTACAACCACCATTACCCCATCAAAGTCGGCCAGAAATCTTGGAGTTATCTTCGATGACCAACTGACCTTCAGTGACCACATCTCAAAGACGGCGCGGTCGTGCAGATTTGCACTTTGCAACATCAGGAAAATCCGTCCCTTCCTGACTGAGCACGCAACACAACTGCTTGTCCAGGCCCTGGTCATTTCAAGGCTTGATTACTGCAATGCTCTTCTGGCTGGTCTGCCGTCAAGTGCAATCAAACCTCTTCAAATGATCCAGAATGCTGCTGCACGTCTTGTCTGCAACGAGCCTAAGAGAGCCCACGTCACGCCCCTCTTCATCTCTTTGCACTGGCTACCCCTTGCTGCTCGCATCAAGTTCAAGGCGCTGATGCTTGCTTACAGATCCACCACAGGCTCTGCACCTTCCTACCTCCACACACTGCTACAACGCTACGTCCCCACCAGAAGCCTGCGATCACTAAAGGAACGAAGACTTGTGGTTCCGTCACAGAGAGGCACAAAATCACTCTCCAGAACATTCTCCTTCACTGCTCCCTGCTGGTGGAATGATCTCCCTACTTTCATCAGGAACGCAGATTCCCTGGCAATATTCAAGAGACAGCTGAAAAAAAAAAAAAAAAAAAACCCAATCCTTCCCCCTTTTTCCCTTCCTACTCTAGCTTATGGTACTGAGCAATGTATGAAACTTGTATTGTGAGCACTTCCTGTGTTATTTGCCAATTCATGAAGAATCGCTTGTTTGTTTTCCTCACTTGTAAGTCGCTTTGGATAAAAGCGTCTGCTAAATGACTAAATGTAAATGTCAATGGCTACCGTCAACTGTCGTCTGGTTACTAGCATTCTTCAAAACATCTTGTTCAGCAGAAGGAAGAAATTCATACAGGTTTGGAACTGTTTGACGGTGAGTAAATGACAGAATTTTAATTTTTGGGTCAACCATCCCTTTAACAGTCATTAATACCTATAAATTGCTGATTCACTGAACATGTAAATAAAATGGTTTTAATAGTTTAATTGATTGAATAAAACATATTTTTGACAAGAACATTGATTGGATTGTCTTTTGATTTGCAGGTATTCTGACATAGCATTATAATATTACTTCCTGTAAATGTATATATTGTAATAACTACAAATATAATTATAATATTAACATTATTAGTAATTATTTTGAAAATTATAGTAATATTTTGCAGTAATGGATCAATATATATATTACAGTACAATACTGTATTATTAATTACAGCAGAAGGAGATTAAAGTTAGAAAATGCTGTAAAAATACAGTAAAATACTGTTTTGAAGAATTACAGCAATCTTCTTGTGTACTTTAAATTAAATTACAGTACGATTACTGTATATGAAAATGCAGTAACTTGCTGGCAATCGTGCTGCCAGTACTGTACTGTAAAAATACAGGAAAATTGTTAACAGTGTATGTTCTGATGGAACGTTGATGGTGACCGACTGAAAGGGAACTATAATCTGAAAGAAACAAAGATTTGAAGTGTTCTAGATTTTAGACAGACCTGTAATGAGCTCCAGCTCTCCTCTCTGTAAGATTATAGTCATCATTAGTATGAGTTGTGGGGCACTTTCAGAAAATGTCTCAAATAGACGAAGCATCTGAAGTTCATGGTTCAGGTAAACAGCCACACCCTCAGTGAAACTATTAGTTTTTTGAAGAAAATGCATTGTGGAAATCTCTATCACCCCAGCATACCTGTGAACACAAGGTACATGCATTTACTTAAGCAACATTTCATACAACAAAACTTTACAATATAGTCAACATTGAGGCCACAGTTTGGATTTTGTTCTACAAAACGCAGTGCTTTAAAAAAGTCCAGAACAATTTATTGTTCTCAATAACGATTAAGAGATAGCTCTCTTTAACTTTGATCTAATGCTGATTTTTAAACAAAATTTTCACCCAAAAATGACTATCTGCGATCATTTACTCACCTTCATGCTGTTCTTCGAAAGACAGTATTTATATTGACATGAGAACAAAAGCTGAAACGTGTTTGTGAGAACAAAACTGTTTGCCCTATTTTATGTGCTCTACGCATATGTTGATCAGTGTTTATATGTGAATAAAAGCCTTAATTAAATTTGTATATGATATAAAGCAAGACATAAGGGAGAGTAAATCATGAGTTTGGGTGAACTATCGCTTTAATCATTTTATGAATGAAATACACTTAACTGTACTGAATGTGCACTTGTATTGTATTTCAAATCTTAAATGCATTTTAAAAAACTAATTGCATGCAATACAATATTAATGAAATAAATGTCCATGTAAGTGTACTTAAAGCTATTACACTTATATGTCTACTGTATGTTTACCACTCTTCAAAGTGCACATTGTAATGATGTCAAATTAAAAGTTTTACTTTAAAGTACATTTTAAATACTGTTTTAATATTTTGTTGTGTTTTAAATAAGAACACTTATTTTGATGTGTTGATTAACACACTAAAGCACATGTACTTAATCACAATTTTAACTGTAGTGTTATTACAGTATCACATTTAAAATTAATATAGTTTTTCATCATTACAAATATATTAAAATGCACGACATTCAAGTAAAAAAAATTGCATTAAACTATATTGTAGTTTACCTTAAATCCCTGTCAGTACATTCAGCAGTACTTCAACTATATTTCAAAAACCAAAAGAAATAATTATGAAATTACATACAAAATGTATGTAAAAAAATGGATTTAATATAAATTTAAACTATAATATATTTTTATTTTATTGCAAATAGTTCAGTTCACACTTAAGTATATTCTTTTATATTATTTCCATGATAAGTACTCTTTTTTAAAAGTAGAAGACTATTCAAGAAAAATTGAGAAGCAAATCTGTCACTGACCTGAGGAAGACTCCGAGCTGAAGGAAGTGGAATGGTTTGATCAGTATATGCTTTTCTGCAAATGTCTCCACTTTAGTCTCATGCTTGTCCAGGGAATCAGAGTACCAGAGCCAGCTGAACACCTGTAACAATCCTGAAGATCCCAGCAGAAGAAAGATCATCACCGACATATACACATAAGCCCCGTCCTGATAAAATGACACAACAGTCCAAATGTCCAGCACTATATCCAGAAGGAAAAATAACAATCCCACCAAAGTAAACAGATATTCAAATAAAGAGTAGTGAAAAGGGTAGCTCTCCTCCATGATTGAGTTCAATGTAATAAACCTTTACAGCATGACAAACGATAAAAACTCCTTTTTTATGTGGATAGTGTTAAAAAGATCTGAAAGAGAAAGTAAACTTCCAACCCACATATAAACTCCTCCTATGTAATTCTTGAATGATTGGTCATTGCGTGAGATGAGTGACAGCAACCTACAACCCAGGTGCGCAGTTGAAATCTGCGCAGGTTGTAGAGGCGGGAAGTTGAATCGCTGCTAGAATTGGAAGGAGAAAACTCCGGTGAAAAACACAAAAAATAGACATGTAAATTTAACTGCTGGACGGAAAAATTTAATTTCTTAGGTTTCATATCATTTCATATGGCCAATGCACAAAGTGTGTCGCACTGTTTTAATATCGGACACGTTGGGAAAAATGACGTGACTCAGCAGCACATTAAATCACAGGAACAGTATAATGTTAATGTACAAATGAAATATTATGTTAAATACATGAAATACATGTGTTTTTGTTACATGCACCACAGTTTTTAACTGCTTTGCAGTATTTACGTAATAAAATGTGTAATAATAATAAAAATAAATATAAAGAAAGTCACGTTATTATCATAATACTATTGTTATGATACTAATACTATAATCATCATGTCATTCGCACAATGGCAGTAAATCATTCATAATCAAATGACCAGACACTAGTCAAAACTGAGAACCACATATTGATCACATTTAAGAAGTGTTTTCTTAACATCAGCTCCTGACGAACACATTATTATTTGATTTATCACTCAGCGAGTCTTTTATCCATTACTGTCTTTGGAAGGCTTTTTTCTTTCAAACACATTAAAATGTACAAATTCATGTCATTTTATATCTACGCACAATTCAGGGATTCCCTAACTTTGCTGAACTTATTTGCCCTAATATATTTACTTGAAGTCTGAGATTTTAAGTGAATAAGTTAATAATAATAAAAAAAAATTAAGTTCATGGTACTAATGTTTGTTTAATGGCCACATGACATTCAGGTAAACAAATTTTTTTTTAAAAAAATTAACCCCTTCAGACCTGATTTTTACCAACTTGATATGCTCTTCTTTAATGTAGAGTTAAATCTACTTGTATTTTAACAATACTTTTGAACTACAGTTTGTGAACTAGTACACAAATAGTGTTGTTGAGGATTTTGAAGAGAACACAGTAAGAAAGAGCAAAGCAATAAGAATGTAGAAAAATGTAAGATGATATTAAGTCTTTAAAAAAACCTGTTTGATTCTTTTTGTTGGTTGCAGTTGGTGAATCCGAGTATAAGTGCATATATCTTTTTATGAATATAAATAAGGATTAATATACATTTAATTTATCCAGTGAAGACTATGCAGTGTTATTTAACATTTGTTTACTTTATTCAATTTCTGTAGGCCTATCTGAGTATTAGAATTTTTTATTGAAGATATCATTGAATTGAATATCATCACAAATCAAATAGAATTGAATTGAGATCTTGTGAATTGAAGTTAAATTGAATTGTCGCATCTGTATATCCAGCCCTACTGCATCGGTTTCAGTTCTCATAGCGTGCATGATTTAGAGGAAATCATCAGATCCACATCTAGGTATTAAACTCTGCGTGTGAAGTGCAAGAGTAACAAGCTAAACAAGTTTCTCAGTAAGATTCCGTCTGCTTAGTGTTCTTGCTAACTAGAGAACATCTACAGTGCCACTAAAATAGGTAACAGGTTTGGTTCCAAAGCAAGATGGTCCAAACTTGCAGAATACAAAAAGAGAATGTTGAAGAATAATGTCACCCCCGTTCTTTGAAGGAGGGAACAGAGACATTATGTCAACTGACTAGTGGTATCTCTCCTGAAAGCCTTCAAATGTAACAAAATAAACCAATGCACACTGGTGGGTGAGATTTGCATAGCAAGCCACTTGGGCAGCGCACAATTCACTCATTCCAGTTTTGCACTGAGGAGCCGAGACAGGGGAGAGGGGTAACAGTGTTGTGTAACACTCTCCTGGCTCCATGGATCCCGCGAAGGAGTGGCTGGAGATGCGTCCTCAAACCACAGACTCCTGCTTTGTGGCAAAAGAAGAGGGGGATGAGAGTGAAGAAGCATGGCATTGTTCACAGTTAAAAATTGTACCTTGTGTGACCCAAGGATTGAGGAAACTGTTCTTTTATTGAGAATTTGGTTAGAAATGAATTGAAATTAACTCTTTGGGAAGTAGCGGTGTGCCCACCATCTCCTAAATAGTAGCTTCCTCTCGAGATAGAGGAAGTCAAGTCAGGTGACTTCCTCCATCTCCAGGTCGCCCGTTTCAGGGATGGTGTTTCGCTACCTACTCAGAGGGTTTAACGGTGGCTGAAACGGACTGCATCGGCTTCCAACTTCAAAGTTGTGTTTGGTGGTGGCCGCTGCCGAGGCCTGAGAGATGGCCTCCTTCTTCTCTGCCAGGTTCAGCCAGAGATGGCATCCCTGAATCACTAGTGTGGACATTGACTGACCAAGGGACTGCGCAGTGACTTTCGTCACCCAAATTTTCTTTGAAAAGTCACCTTGTATACCAAAGTATAAAATTTGTATGGTTTTTGAAGAACCATGAGGGTTAATAAATGATGCCAGTTTGCTTTTTTTTAAGCGAGCTCACCCTTTAAAACCATTGGTTTCAAACTGGAACAGAACAAGGGTAAATTTACACATAGTATAGCTAACATTTGTGAGAGTAACACTGAATGTTCATTCTCTTATCAGGAAAAGAGAGCCACTTTGAACGCATCATCGCCCCCTTTGGGAAGAAAGTGACCTATGTTGTTATAGGAGACGGCTGTGATGAAGAGTTTGCAGCAAAGCAGGTACAGTGCAGCATTCCTGTCAATGTGATAACGTCACAATAAAATACCCCATATTATGCAATTTCAAAAGTTTCCTGATGATACTGCTTTTCACCTATTCAACTTTTATGTTCACCAAGGCAGCAATTTTTTGATTACAAAATTCAGTAAAAACAGTAATAGTTTGAAACATTATTACAATTTAAAATAACTGTTTTCTATTTTAATATATTTTAAAATGTATTTCAGTGATGGAAAAGCTGAATTGTCAGCATCATGCATTTTTAGCATTATGACAAACATATGTTTGTATTGTTTTCTGGTGAAGTGTTAACTTTGGCTTTATGCAGTCATACGTCATTTTCTTTAAAGGGTTCTTTCACCCGGAAATGAAAATTCTGTCATTAATTACTCACCCTCATGAACTTATAAAATGAAGTATTCTAGTGCCCATTCAATACAATTAACTACACTTATTTTTCACAATGGAAATATTTCAAGAATGATATAGTTTACATCCACAGTATCTGCGAAAGAAAATGTAGTACATTTCTTGAATTAGCAGAGTTGGAACAAACATAATTAATGGAATGACTTTTTCCTCTTAGCAATGTTTGCTTTTCTGCAATCTTCTATATAAAGCCACCAAAACAGACGTATGAAAATTTCTGAAATTAACATTATCTGTCTGTTTGTTATATAACTTTGCTCTCCAACAGTCATCCAGAATCCGAACTGGTATATTAACATTGCATCAGTTAATGATGTAAACTGTTTTTTGATTGTTTGTTTTTGTATAAAAACTAAAAAGTTCTTTTTCTTATTTTTTAAAGTTCTGGCAACCACAGCAGCTGTTTTTTTAATTCTATTTTTATTGATTGATTGTACCATATAATTCAACCTTATAGTGTACCATGTAGTGGTTTATAGTGTGGTTTGCTCTCCAGAATATTAACATTATATCAGTTAACGAAGTAAACTGTTGTGTGTGTGTGTGCTTGTTTTCATGATTTATGTGGACACAAATTTGTATAATGACATGGGTATTACACTGCTATAATGACTTAAACATGGTTAATGAGGACATTTTATGAGTCCTCATATTTAAAATACCTTTAAAAACATACTAAACAATGTTTTATTAAAAAAGTAAAAACACAGAAAGTTTTCTGTGATGGGCAGGATTAGGAGTGGGGTTAATGTAGGGGGATAGAATGTACAGTTTGGAGAGTATAAAAACCATTACGCCTATGGAATGTCCTCACTAAGATAACAAAACAAACCTGTGTGTGTGTCTGTGTGTGTTTTTATTGTAAATTTAAATCAAATCCATAAAACCTAAAAAGATATACCATATTTTTAAGGTAAATTTCTGGCAACCACAGCTGCCGGCCAGACTTTGTGACTTTGTGACTTCTTCGTGACTTCTTTGTGACTTCTTTGGACGGACGAATGGACATCCAGATTAGTCATCCAGAATCAGTTCAGTTTACCCATCCTGCTCTATTAAATGTGTATGATTTGATCACAAGTACATTTTAAAAGCTAAAAGCATGTTTAAAGCAAATCTATATTATTCAATTTAAATAATAGAGAACTAGATCAGTTTAATTAGATGTTTTTATTTTTTTCAGAAAGTTTAAATAAAATTTGCTATTTGTTGTACAAAACTATGGTATTCTGTGTATAAATACTTTATCATAAATAAATGATTAATATGAATAATTTATGATAGAATTGGGTTGGGGGAAGCTGATTACTAGAGAACTAGTTATAGAAATTAGCAGCCATGGCCCTCCTCCTCTTGAGAACTCCAGTGACAGTTTCTTCAGATGAAGAATCCAGGGAGTCTGTCTCCATTCTATATAATGCTGCAACTTGTCCGATATTCTGTTGTTCACTGGGTTTAGGTATTTTCTCTTCATCACAGTTAGGATGAAACCATCTGTAGTATATGATTTTCAATAGAATTCCAGCAACATACAATCCTAGAAGTGTCGGGATCACAACGTAAGGATTTAAGGAGCTCCAACAGCCTGTATACTCAAACACCTTCCAGCACCAGAAGCCCAGCAGCATCGATGTGTCCAACCCCATCACACCATAATAGAGAACAGTCTTTAATTTAATGCTTCCTGTTGATACGTTAAACCAGCTGAAGTACCAGATGAGTCCAACAGTAGCTCTGTAGAGCCATTCCCAACCAGAACTTTCCATGTATTTTGTTTTCTGGCTCCAGACCCCTAAAACCAGCAGCATCCACAAAGACAGGAAGTGAGCTATGATGTAGCATGGCAATACACTACAAAAGAGTGCCAGAGCGGTTACACGGGGAAAGATCAGCAACAAGTTCCACAGGAAGTAGACACCAGTGGAGATCCAGTTCATCTTGAGTTTTTCTGGAAGAAAGGCCCGCATGTTGCGGTGGTACATAGCTACAGTCAAGGCTATTGCAGCAGCCGATGTGAGCAATTTTAAACCTGAAACAAAAAAAACATTGCATGTCATTTAACAATATCACACAAGAAATAGTGCTGTTCAGAATATGCGAGTGATGCATATAATCACAGCCATGCTGATAATGAGACTCTGAGAAACACACTTTGGTACTGCTGAATTAATGAATGTTTGGAATTAACTGTTTTTTATTCACATTTAAAAACATTTATCACTGCACATACATAGAGTGCATCAAATATGGTTGACATGTAGGAACCAATGAGGTGTGCTCTAGCGGCTCTTCTAATTTAAAATCACATTTAAATCAAATTTGACAATTCTGATTTTTTATGGCATATTCAGTGCTTGAAGTGGGCTGGTGCGCACCGGTGTGCAGTACCAGAACTTCTGTATTTTAATCAGTAGCGTACCCTCACTTTATCTTACGTGTAGGTGTTGTGCCCAATTTCAACCCCACTCGTTTAAGTCGCTACCCGACTGTCTAACCTAACCCCTCCCCCACACTATTTCTAAACCTACTAATACTAGGGGGGTAATAATTTGGCAGGGAGTCGAAATTCGGCACAATACATGGAACACATGGACCCACACCAAAACGAATCAGGATATTAATAAATTGTATACGCTGCATATTCTGAGCTTTTATAAGCTGTACAAACTGAACGGACCAATGATCTGCGCAATATTGTTTACCAGCGTTCACCAGCGTGCTCCAAAAGTGTGATAAGATTCGCTCGAGTTGTTCTTATCGTGACACTGATGATAAAATGAGTTATCCATTTGAACTCTGTTGAGAATGTACCACTTTAAAATACTATGGAGAATGTCAAACATGATCTAAAACAGCCACATAAACCAAAAAGACTGATGAAAAGAGTGGAAAACATAATCCTGCAACAACATAAATTGGAAAGCTATTTAATCTGAATCTGCCATTAACTCTGATGTATTTATTGTTGTAAATTTGTTGTAGAATTTATAATGGATAAGGAAATTGATTTTTCATACAACTGTGGCATGTTGTAGCTGTAGTTTCTAAACATGTAGGTTGCTGTTTTTCATAACAAATTGTATAGATACACCCCCCCCCCTCCATCATGACAACTTTTTTGGTGCTCAATATCACCTCAATTGTGATCATTTATATGGAAAAGAGGTGTCTAACAATTTTGCTGAAGATCTTCGAGAGAAAAAAAAATAATGCCATGAGGGTGGGTAAATGATGACAATTTTCCTTTTTATCATATTAGAGTAAGCATTAAAAGGAAGTTGCAATCATCTTTTCTTCCCTATTGTAATGTATATCTGAATGAAAGTGCTTCTCGAAAAGAAAATCCTTCTGTTGTTGTGGTTTGCTATTATTGTGACCTCGTGTTGCCCTGTCCTTGTGCCACTAAACATGCCATCAGAGAAGAGAAGAGATGTCGCAAAGCGGGAGGGAGTGTTATATTGATTAAAAATGACAAGAACGGGTGAATTTAAAAAAAAAAAATACAGATAAATCATTTTTTAATAAATATGCAATATTCCATAAAAAATGAGAATTGTCTATTTTTATGACTTTAAGTGCTTCAAAGACAAATAATGTAATCTGAAAGATTTTAAGTGTTCTAGATTTTAGTCAGACCTGTTATAAGCTCCAGCTCTCCTCTCTGTAACATTCTAGACATCATAAGTGTGAGTTGTGGGGCACTTTCAGAAAACGCCTCAAATAGACGAAGCATCTGAAGGTCATGTTTCAGGTCAGTTTTAGTTTGAAAATGCTTTGTGGACATCTCTATCACCCCAGCATACCTGTGAACACAAGGTACATGCATTTACTCAAGCAACACTTACAACAAAACTTTACAATATAGCCAACAATGAGGTCACAGTTTGGATGTTGTTCTGAATTATGAAATACTTGTTTTACTTACATGTGTAAATAGTTTGACTTTCAGTTCTCATTCACATTTGTTAAGAGTTTATTAAATGTTCTGAACTATTGTTCACGATATAGATTAAATTTTGATTTTAAAGGGTTAGTTTACCCAAAACTGAAATTCTGTCATTATTTACACACTCTCATGCCATTACACAAGTGAAGATATTTTAATGGCATGAGAACAAACCTCACTGATTTTTGAGGAAACTTGCTTGCGTGACACGAGAGAATTATGTGCTGACCAGTGATTATATGTGAATAAAAAAAATCAGTTAAATCTGCATATCATATAAAACATGACATGAGAGTGACTAAATGATGACAGAGTTTGGGTGAACTGTTCCTTTAAGTGTTCATAATTATATCTTAATTTTAATATTACCCTTGTGAAAATGTAAGCTTAACTTAAAAAATCTTTATATATTAATGAAATAAAAGCCACTTAAGTGAACTTAAAGTGAATACACTTTCATGACGGTTAACACTTAAGAAGTGCATATTGTATTCATATCAAATTAAACGTTTTACTTCAAAGTACATTTTAAATCATTATCTTTTAATAATATATAGTTGTGCTTTAAATAAGTACACTGTCTTATTTTGATGTGTTAACTAACATCCTAAAGCACTTGATTATAATTTTAACTGTAGTGTTATTCTAATTTAGAGAAACAAATCATTAAAGTGTCAGTTTCTGTCATCTAAGATTGGTAAAAAATTAAAATTCTACCTCCGAAAGATTTGGAGACTGTAAACCACACTCTCAAAGCATCACGTCTGAGCTACTGTGATTCCCTGTACTGTGGCCAGCCTCAAACTGCAATCTCTCGCTTGTAAATTGTCCAAAAATGTTGCGGCGAGACTTCTTGCTTGCACAAAAAAGAAGCATCACATTTCTGATATTTTAGCAACTTTGCACTCACTTCCTGTTAAGTTTAGAATCGATTTTAAAATTGCTGTTTTTGTGTACAAGGCTTTATGTGGTGTTGCACCAAAATACATCAGTGACCTTCCATATTCTCCTCAAACAGCACTTAGGTCTTTTAATCAGCTTGGTGCTTTAAAGGCTGGTCGGGCCTTCTCTACTGCAACACTTAAACTTTGGAACAGTCTGCCTTAAATGTGAGGTCTGCTGTTTCACTAGCCATGAAATCAGCTCTTAAATCTTTTTTGTTGTCTCTGGCTTTTGATTAAGATTAGTTTAAGGGTTTTATGTTGACGTTTTCTGATTGTATTCTGTTTAATGTGTTTATATTCTGTACACTACATGTTTTCCTTTAATGTTTTTTTTTTACATGCTCAAAGTTTTATTGTACGGCACTTCGGTGCAACTCACTCCCCATCGACTATATAGTAGAATAGAAAAATATGGTAGTCAATGGGGGGCGAGATCTGCTTGGTTACAAACATTCTTTCAAATATCTTCCTTTGTGTACAGCAGAATTTATACAGGTTTGGAACGACTTGAAGGTGAGTAAATTACAGAATTTTTGGGTGAACTATCCCTTTAAGTCCTACTCAAACAGCCTAAAGTTAAACTAATTACATTAAATAGGCTATAAATTTAAACTCTATTTTATTTGCACTTAACATGAAGTGAAGTGTCTGAAAACAATACATTCAGTTCATATTTAAGTATATTATTTCCGAAATAAGCTTTTTTTTTTTTTTTAAAAAAGCATGCTAAAAGTGCACTTTATTCTTCCTTTTTTCACAAGAGCATTCAAGAAAAATTGAGAAGCAAATCTGTCACTGACCTGAGGAAGACTCCGAGCTGAAGGAAGTGGAATGGTTTGATCAGTTTATACTTTTCTGCAAATGTCTCCACTTTAGTCTCAAGCTTGTCCAGGGAATCAGAGTACCAGAGCCAGCTGAACACCTGTAACAATCCTGAAGATCCCAGCAGAAGAAAGATCACCACTGCCATATACACATAAGCCCCATCCTGATAAAATGACACAACAGTCCAAATGTCCAGCACTATATCCAGAAGGAAAAATAACAATCCCGCCAAAGTAAACAGAAATTGCAATAAATTGCAATGAAATTGGCAGCTCTCCTCCATGATTGAGACCCGTGTGAGAAACCTTTACAGCATGACTATATATATATACTGAATAAAGATCTGAAAGAGAAAGTAAACTTCACATCCACATAAACTCCTCCAAAGTCATGTCTTTGAATGATTAGTCATGAGTATTGTAGTGAGTGATGTCACATGTGACCAGACACATACAGTTGGTGGGGAATGCCAAATTCCTTGAATCCTTCAACTTAAAGTAAACCGGAAAAGAAGGCTTTACTTGCCCAAATGGTTGTACTAAATAAGCTATAATACACCCCCCCCCCAACACAATTTTTATATTCCATTTATACCACTGGGGGGTTTGTTGAGGGCGGTGGCGATGGCAGCTGAAAACACGTTCAGTGGAGGGAGGGAGGGGGTGGGCATGGCCCATCAAAAAAGTAATTTTTTTTTTCAACATTATATTGCCCACAGCAACAAAAATATAACTTTTCTGTTAGTTAACAGTGTGATAACAGTTATTGAAAACAGATCAAAAGCATTTTTATTAACTTACAGATCTTCACAATTACTTAAAATACTAAATTAAAATAATACGAAAACATATGTCCCAAAGGGAAAAGTTTCTCAACTGTAAAGTGTTCCAAGTTTGCTAGTCAGTCTCTCAACTTTACAAATAAATTACATCCACTGATTAAATCAGTTCTCAATACCATGTTCACACACAGATGAAACTGTCAATTGTGACATTATACACCTCTGCAAACAAATACATTACCATACTTTAGTTTAATACGCATGTGTATATAATGCATAGGCCTATAAGTACATTTATATAAATATTAAGATGCTATCATTAATTGTCATATTTAAAAGTGCTAAACTGAGTGATAAATGTCCGATTTTTAATGTGAAAATACATGTAATTTGGATAAAATTGTATTTTTATCCAAAGATTATCTAAAAAAATTATTTAATCATAACCATGAGATTCGCATAGTCATTATGTCTCGCGCAAGTTAACGCCCTTTGAACCCATGCACTCTTTTCGAACCGGAACCAAGGCGGAATATCATGTGATGTCCACTTTGCAGGGCACTTATAGTCAAATGGAAGTGAGTATGTACTGAGTGTATTGCTAGGGTGCTTTTGGTGGTTTATAGTGGTTTGTTAGGGTGTTCTAAGTGGTTTACATGCCATAGGGTGTATAGGGTGGTTTACCGGGCTTTGTTGGGGTGTTCTGAGTGGTTTACAGTTTATTGTTAGAGTCTTTTGGGTGGTTTGTAGTACTTTGTTAAGAGTGTTCTGGGCAATTGTTTACTGGCCCAGAAGGACTTGATATTATGGTCTCAAACCCTCCTTCAGTGTAAATCTATATTTTTCACTCATTTGAAAATCTACCACGTAAAATCATTATCTCCTCAACAAATGACAGAACCTGAGGTCCTATTCATGTCTGTAGCACAAACAAGTTACTTTAATACTTAAGGTTAAGGGCTTGTTCAAATCCATAACCTTAGGTATGAACAACAGTAGTGAAGCCAGGCTCAGCAAACACCACACATAGAGGTTATCTTAAAGAGACATAAAGGGATACCAGAAGTACCAGTCATAATTTGATTTCTTTTAACCAGCACATAGGTTTCAAGCCTACAGTAGCTGGAAAATGCTTCCCATCAAGCTTGTTAAGGGAAGTCTGCTGTAAAGCAACCTAACAGGCAGTACAAGGTTACTTGTAGTTACTTGGAAACGAAGTAAATAAACACGAATGCACAATAACCGTACATGAAAGAGATAGTCTGAATAGGCTGTTTATTTATTACATAAACAAAATGGACATCTGTCAAAAAAAAAAAAAAAAAAATCCCTGAACAGAACTGACATAATGGCATAACCCATGATATATTAGCTTGTATTCCACATAGCATGACAAGAGGACACATGTTTGAAATGGCTAAACAATTTCAAATGCTACAGATTTCTCATGACATGCGTACGGCATCCAATTCTAATGCCAGAAACACCAAATAAAGGAAGTTACAATAGGGGATATTGGGTAATGTTGCAATACTACAAGAACTTCTACTGTCAGACATTTGTGCTGATGACACTAGTGAGTTATTTAATATATTGAAAAATATATTGAAAGTGTAGACCACAATCATTAACAGTTCATACTGTTCATAAAAGTCCACAGTGAAAAATAAGATTACAAATATATAAGATATTTTCACAAAATATAATAAAATGAGACCAATAATAGAACAGAAGCTGGTAGGATGCTAGGATGATTTACGTACATTTAGATCCATGTCCATTTACAGATAAGGTAAATAATGTTTGGGTGTAGTCTTCAACAACTACCAACATGTTTCTTTTCTTCAAGAAATCCTGAAAGAATGCTGATAGAACTGGAAAGCAAGAGTGAGTGACGTGAAGTGTAGTATGGTGTCCCACACTTGTAATTTGTGCTCTCCATTTCACTCAACCAAGTGCGCACACACAGCAGTGAGCACTGAACACACACACACACCCACTGAACACACAAACGGAGCAGGGCAGCCGTTTTTAATCACAGCACCTGGGGAGTGATTGGGGGTTGAGTGGTTGCTTGCTTCAAGTTGTTGGAAATGAGACTGGAAGAGAGTTGTTCATTCACTCCCCACACATAATTTATACAGGTAGTGAGACTCAAACGCACAACCTATGTGTTACAAGTCCGACTCTCTAACCATTAGGCCACAACTGCCCCCGGAAATGCTAATTGTTTTGGTGGGATCAAACCCAATCCCACCCAGAAATGAAATTCTGACATTAGACAAGGACCAAAAAAACAAACAAACAAAAAAACATTTTACACAGATAAACCAAAGCCATGCAGGTTTGAAATGACATGAGGGCGAGTACTGACAGCTCTTTCATTTTTGCATGAACATTCCCTTTAAGAATCAAAGACTGTAGATTCTTTAGAACTGATTCTAAATTATGACACATTCCATTAGTATTCTGTAAACACTTGACAATTTTCAACAAACTCAAAACTTAATACAACTGAACACATAGATTTACACTCACAAAAGATAGAAATTTTTGACACAATGACTATGGATCAACCGGTCCATCTATTTCTATTCTACATCAAAGAAATGAAAGAACATTCACTGAATCAGATTCCAAAATAGGCGTGCTTCGTGTGAGTACCAGAGTAGTAAAAAACAACATCACTTTCAGTCTGTTCCTCACATAAAACTATTACTATATTTGGAATAGAGTTCATATATCGTAAACACAAAAAAAAGTGGGCTGATAAGCTTTTGAGTAACAACACCGGATACAGACAATTTAAAAATATAATAAAACAGTCAAACAAGCTACATGCCATTCATTTTTGCAGAACCGATACATTATTTGCTCAAAATTCATTTGTTTTAATTGGTGTTTGTTGTGTAAAAGTTAGCAGCAAGTTGGCTCATCCTCTTATTAGACATTTGAAAAGAAGTAGCACTGGCCTGAACAACTTTGTGTGGCTCCTCCCCATCATCCGAAGCACCGTCGGCCTGAATGTGTGACTCCACTCCATCTGAATATTTCCCCAAATCCGGTGGACGCCACAATTTGGGGTGAAAACTGTAATAGTAGAGAACTTTTATCATTAAGCCCAAGACAAAACAAAGTGGGATGGAGATAATCAGACTAATGGCGTACGCGTGGGTCTTCTCTGCATCACGGTAAAACCACCACGTGGCCAACAGGATGCCAGTGTCTGTGATCATGAATGTGTGGTAGATGAAACTCCTGTCTCTGGTGTGTCCTTCAGACACATTAAACCAGCTGAAGTACCAGATGAGACCTACGGTGGCTCGGTAGAGCCATTCCCCCCCTGTGCTGTCCATGAAATCCGTACCCTGCCTCCAGGCCCATAACACAAAGAAAGGCCACAAAAACAGGAAGTGAGCAGCAATGTAGCAGGGCAACACAGAAGCAAAGAGAGCAACCGCAGCTACACGTGGGCCTATTAGAAAGAGGTTCCAGAAGAAGTAGACCACAGAAGACAACCAACCCTGCTTGTCCTTGTCGGGCAGAAATGAACGAAGCGACCGATGATAGTCCACCACCATCCAGGCAACAGAAGTAGTGGAGGCGACCACACTGACACCTGTGGAACAGAAACATTAGTGTCACATTTCAGTGTCTTGTACTTCCATTCTCTACTGCTGGGTCTTAGACAAAAAGGAAAAAACAATGCAAAATGCATACAATAAAATCTAACTAATATAAATGTGCATAGCAGTGTAGATATTATTAACTAAAACTATTAAAAATATTTTTCTTTAATTGAAATAAACCTGATTAAATTGACTTAAATTTAAAAAAATTACAAATTCTACCTTGAAATAAAATAACTGAAATAAAATAAGTTAAAGTAACAAAATCACTCAAATTAAAACTAAATTAAATATTAAATAAAGCTAAATAGAAATATAATATATATATATATATATATATATATATATATATAAAATGATAAAAGCAGCTATAAATATTAGTAAAACCTAAAATAAAAAAAGATATAAATATATATAAAAATGTATTCAACATATTAATAAATACTATAATAGTACATAAAAATAATACTAAAATAATAATAGGATAGAAACATAAATATGCTTATTTTTTAAATAAATAAATTCTTACACCTTTAATACATGGGTATACTTTAAAAAAATATGTAAAAAACATTACTAATAGGTTTTAAGTTTTGGGGAGGTGCACCAAATTACATTTTACGAACTGAAATAACCTTAACCGGTTATTTAACCTAAAGCAGACATGACAGTTGCGTCAAATCGCACCATGCTGTGCCGCAAGACAGGCTGTCTACCTTGGACGTGACTAAGCGAATCTACTTGTTCTACCTGTCAGAAGTAGTGGGAGTGCTTGGAGTACATCAGAAATAGAAAGAGGGATCATTATACTGTCAAGGATTTGATGTGTCACACCACATCAAGTAGACAGCATCACTGATCACAACAGGTTCTATTTGCTTTTGTCGCACAGCTCACATCTGGTGTAGACATGCTATAATATATATTAAAGGGATGGTTCATCAAAAAAATGAAAATTCTGTCATTTACATTTACAAGTTGTTCTACATCTGTAGGAGTTTCCTTCATTTGCTGAACACAAAAGAACATACTATGAAGAACGGCGGTAACCAAACAGCTGATTTTTTTTGGGTGAACTATTTAAAAAAAATTTGGTTTCTGCATGTAGGACACATCATGACTGGTTTGGTGGACAAAAAACAAACAAAAAAAAAAACTTTATACTAACACTAATTTACAAATGCTTAAAAATGAAAACAAAAATGGATATGGTCAACCCAAGCCTAGAAAAAGCTGAAATATTTGCCTGTTGCACCTTATCCATGTTTATCCACAAAATTGATAAAGTCAAAAAGTCCAAATCTGAGAAGCAATAATGAAATGTAAAATGTCAGTTAATTATTTCGGCCCTCCAAAGACTGAAGAAAATTGCCGAAATTTCAGTGCATCACCAATGAAAAAAAAACCAGTAATAAAATAATTTATAATAAGGTTTTTATTTCAAGAATGTCATTGTTTAAATGAGTCTTTTTTTCTTCATGATATGATATGATCGCTGTGACATTTTTATTTGATGCACTCCTAACCCCACATACAAACGGAGTTTGATAGTGTATTTAATGTTCAATGCAAAATCCTAAAAGTGTTGATGTCTACACAGGAAGATCAGATAACCAAACATTTCTGCATTTCCTGTGAGTCAGTGCTCGAGTTAAGTCAATTTAGACTGGATGAAAATGTTGGCTTCAGCTAAGAGGAAATCTTTTTACCACAAACTGACAATAGGAAATAAAGCATAAATTGGAGGAAGTGTTGTATGGAGGTTTTAATGTAGATTACAGTAACAAAGGATGTATCTCATGTGGACAGTCATCCCTAAAACTGATTGGATGTCATAAGTTTTCACGTGAAGTGGTTAAAAGCAGCATAAGAGCAGAATTGAAGTGGTTACCCACATTGTACCATTCTTGCGTGGTTGTTGCGTAGCATGATGTACATCATGAGGGTGAGCTGGGGAGCGCTCTCGCAGAACGTCTCAATGAGACGCAGCATGCTGAGGTCATGGGTCATATAAACTGCATACTCAGACCCTCTCCCCCCTCGCCACCACACACGAAAGCCCTGCCAGATAGCTGAAACATGCCTATTGGTAAAGAAAGAGAGTATATGAACTAAACATTACAAAGTATGCTTAAAAAGGAGATTAATAACTTTTTTGTACATAATAGTAGTTAATACCATGTTTTTTAGACAATACCGTAGTATTTTGTCTGAAAAGTATCCAGCTGTCTATGATAGCTTGGACGTTTATACTTACTTCCATTACATCCAAAACACATTACAAAACTCTGAACATACAGCATCAACTACATTCATATCCACACACACACACCATCAAGTGCTGATGTGAAAAAACTGAATGTCACACATGAACACAGTGGGTTATGAACTCATACTTCGGTCACGCTGTCTAAAATTAGATGATCTATCAGTGTGACATAAACAGAGCAAGTGTTAGGAAAGCAGGGAAAATTTCAAAATGACTCTGCGGTCACTTGGTTCTGGATGGAAACGTGTTTGTTTCAAAACTGTCCATTTATTATGTATATATCATATGAAGGTCTATGAATAATTATCATCTAATACAGGGGTTTGCAAAGTAGGGTCCGGGGACCCCCAGGGGGGCACAAGGAAGTGCTGGGGAGTCAGTGGAAATGTTTAGTGAAAAACTGTAAAAAATGTAAAAAATAAATAATAAAATTAAAATAATAAATATATAAGTAATAATATAATAAATAAATGAGATAAAAATAAATAAAATATGATAGTTGATATAAATAAGTCAAAATACAAATAAATAAAAATAAATTTTAGATTAAAATAAACATTTGATATTAATAAAGGAATAAAATAAATAAAAAAAGATACAGAATTATAAAAGTTCAAAACAGATTAAACTAAATAATAAAAACTAGATTAAAATAAACAAATACACAATACAGAGAACCATATACTATAGTGAGTTAAAAAAGCAGATAAATATTTGCAAATAATATTTCACACAATAATCATCCAAGTAATATTTTCCCAAATAATATTTAATTTATTTTTCAGTATTTATAAATAAAAATATTATCTTGTTATAAAATTATAACCCTGATCCAATACATTTAAGAATGCAAATCTAAGGTTTTGCATGTTTTGAATTCAAATTTTCATTAAAAAAAAAAAAAAAATTACTGACTATGTTATATAACAAAAGGGTTAAAGGGTTAGGCCTAGTTTACCCAAAAATGAGAATTCTGTCATTAATACTCATCCTAATGTCATTCCATACCGTAAGACCTTCATTCATCTTCAAAACACAAATTAAGTCTTAATTATTATATTTTTGATGAAATCTGAGAGGTATATGACTCATCCATAGATGAGTCATAATATAACCACTACTTTCATGGTCCAGAAAGGTACTAAAGACTAGGGCTGCACGATTTATCGCACGATACGAAAAATAACATTGAACTTGAACGTGTTTGCAGCTTAAACGCGATTCTTAGTGCGATTATGAAATCACAAAAGCTGCGATTATTTTTTAATGCGCAGCTTGTCAATAAAGTACGGCTCCAAATGCTAATCCACCTGAAAGCACTGCGAGTTTGAGTCGCTTATAATGTACATTTGAAAAAGCAGAGCGCGTCAAAAATCTTTCCAGACATGAGAAGCATTTATTAACATTATGTCCAACAAAAGATGTCACTTTTAATAACATGTTTTTACTCCAAACTCACTTCATAACGACAGTTGAGCATCCTTCTGCGAGATGATGTGATTTCTTACACAGAATAAGGCAGTCATGTGTTTATTAGTCATGTTTAATCAAAGCATCTCAATCTTCTGTTTATACAGTTATAGATATGACGCGTTATCTTCTTCTGCGGTAGGGCATATTTTGAGGTTCTGTGCAAGAGCGCCCTCTAGTGTTCAGATGGAAAAGCATTTACTACTGATCACAGAGCAGTACAGCTCTGACAAACTGCGCATCAAATAAATCACAGACTTTACCAAATCGCCTACTAAAGACATCGTTAACACAGTCGACGTGACTTCAGTTGTTCAAGCTTAATTTTATAAAGTGACGAGAATACTTTGTACACAAAAAACAAAACAAAAATGACGACTTTATTCAACAATAGCTTCTCTTATGTGTCATTCTCATACATTGTTTACGTTCAGCTCTTCCAGGTTCCACGTCAGAACGCCGACTCATTATTGGCCGACTCCTGCGTCACGTGTGCAGCTTTGGCCAATACTGAGCCACATTCAGTCGTAAACACTGCTTACGCATCAACTGCGTTAGGAAAACTATGAAGTGACAAGTTAATAGACTGCAGGTGGCAGTAATGCAACTTTTTGCATGCCAACTGCCAATTAAACACCAAGGAAGAAGAAGAACTACATAAGGATATTGGCAGGAAAGAGAGGGGATTGTTAAAGAAATTCGTTATTTTTGTGCACAAAAAGTATTCTCATCACTTCATAAAATTAAGGTTGAACCACTGCAGTCACGGCGACTGTCTTTAGTATCTTTCTGGACCTTGAAAGTGGTGGTTATATTGCCGTTCATGGACGAATCATATACGTCTCAGATTATATCAAAAACTTCCTAAAACAGGTCTTACGCTTGTGGAACGACATGAGGGTGAGAAATTAATGACAGAATTTTTATTTTTGGGTGAACGAACCCTTTAATAAAAACGATTGCATGTCTACTACACAATCGGAATGGGACAGATTAAACGATAGAAAATACACAAATTTAACAATTTAAATAAAAATAAAAGCGTTTACAAAGTTGTTTTAATCCCTTTTTTAGATGTATTTGTTTTTTATTTTAGGTTTACTTAAGACTATATTAATTAAAATGTTGAGCATCTGAAAACTCGAGTAAATGAATCTTGCACTTGTAAGACGCTCGTGAAGTTGCTGCAGTCTCACCTGATGAAGAAGCCCAGCTGACAAACATGCAGGAAGAGCAACAAATTGACACGTTTCGCTTCACTTAACAGAACAGTGTTCCCGGAGGACGCCTGAGACTCAAAGTTCTCCAAAGAACGGTCACCCCGAAGCCAAAACCAGCTAAAAAGCTGAATTACGACAGATGACATGAGCATGAAGCCCACCAAAACCCCGAACCACATGAACTCTCCATGCATGAAGAACTCCTTAGCCACCCACAGATCCGAGCCCACGTCAAACAGAAACGTGCACACGCCGATCACAGTAAAAACTAAATCCAGCCAGGAATACTTGGAAAAAGTCTCGCGCTCCATGATGGGATGAGCTTCAAAACACAATCAGCTGACTGAAGTTGAGCTAGAGCATGCATTTAGCCGTGTACTGTTAGCATACATAGGGTCAAGGGCTAAACACAAAAGTTTAGCCGCTTAAGTTAATCGTTATTCACTTAAACGAGGAAACGGCGAGCAAATACGCCTCTTTAAAGCCATTTCTATAGCAGCAGAAAGACTATGACATTTTTGAACACATGAAACTTTCAATGGCTAACTTAACTCACGCCCACCTGACGTCACTGCACTGGTTACGTGATAAATATTTCATTACACTGAAAAAGAAACAAACTATTTTCACAGAATTGGGTAAATTTTTTAAATGGCTTGGAAATAATTATGTATCAGTTTAATTACCTGACCTTTATTCAGAAAGGGCAAAATATTTTTTGTGATATAATAATAATAATAATACTAATACTAATAATAAAAACCTGCCTTGATGTAGCAGTTATTTTAATTGTTACGTGAAACTTAAGTTCCAAATGTTTTAATGAATTGTATATTTAGTTTTGACCATCGGAGAGCAGTGTTGTACTGTAGTCCTTCATAACTGACTCAATGAACGACATAAAAATGAATGAATAAATAAATAAGCGCATCATTAAATATTATTTCATATAGGCGACAACAAACTTTTTCTTCAACGTTTAAGGTTAATATTTATGTGAATATATAAATGAAAGTTTACCATACTGTCAATTAATAGGAGGCAATAAAAACTTTGTAGATTGATAATCTAATAATGTATAATAATTTCTCTATTTCATGTGAAATATCCTTATTTATACATATGGGTCTATGACGATAATTTGAGAAATCATTTAAAAAGTTTAAAATATCAAGCAGAAATGTGAAGTTCATGTGCTTTCATGCACTTATGAAAAATATTCATACCATTTCCCACAAAATCTAAAAGTCTAAAAATGTCAAGTGATCACATAAAAGGCAGTATTGAATACAAGTGTGTACAAAATGTTTGTCATATATTTACAAAATGGCCTATGATCAATGTTTGGCTCAGGAATATTAAGTTAAACAATAATTAAAAAAAAAAAAAACAAGACTAATAATTATTGATAGCCAGTTACATTGAGACTTCAAAAGAGCAGGAACGATTTTCAATTTCAGGTAAGAACACGTGAAATAGTTTTTTTTTTCCGTCACTCCAGTTTTTAATTTTCCTTTGACCATGGAGGAATATATTGTAACACGACTAACAATTTTTTTTGTTGTAACATGACTAAGGAAATCTCCTCCAGAGCAGATTATGCTGAGAGAATAAGTTGCTGCAGCTGCTTCCATTTCTTGAAAGTTAACTTACCTCAGTTTTTTGTAACCGAAAGTTGAAATGACCCATTTCCTTATCTTTGAACTTACCCAGGTTTGTCGCATAACCTGCTTTTTGTATTTCTGCATAACCATGTTTTACATTAGGCCTATTTTGTTTTGCTCAATAGAATTTCTTAAAAGACACGTGGTGTATAATAAAGTTTAAGATACTCTATAAATTGTGACCATTCCGGCATGCACGGGTGATAAATATGAAATTTGCAAGGTGTTTATAACGGCTGTAACTGCTATAGCTCCAGCTGCATGGATTAAACTTAAAATAGTAAAAAAGGTTAATGTTTACATATAGTGTTATGATGTCTGAAGTGAGATTTATACTTTTTTGTAATACTACACAATTATCATTTCCATCTACTATGCTAGCTCTTTTGAGAAAGACATTAAGACAAAAATGTATATCAATTTCAGTTGTTGAGGCTCACTGACTCTTAAGATGTGCAAGCTAATAAAAAAAGAAAGTCAAAATATTTCTAAGTAGTCTCATTTATCTGGAATTTTTCTCATTTTCTTTGTCAAAACCTTACTTTAGCTTTATGTGAGGAAAAGAGTGACTGAAATCATTAATTTTCATTGTTAATTTTGGAATTATACAATTAAAATTTTGCAAGTTCTTGTGTAGGTGGGTCATTCAGGGTCACGTTTTTATTTGAACTGTGAACACAATTAATGTCACAATGTATACTGTGAAAATACATGCAATGTTATTTCAAGATGTTTTATTTTCATGATCATGAAATGTGAATTAATTGGAATTTTAACTTGTATTTTTATATAGAATGTTTTGGAGTGTATTGCATGTTTTTTAGCAGCATGTTTCCATAGAAGAACCTTTCTATGTTCCCAAAGAACGTTTTAATAAACAATGTGTAATTCAAAGTTTCCATGGATGTTAAAGGATTTTCAATGGGTTTAACATGAATACCTTTATTTCACAGATCACACATGTAAAAAAGAAAAAAGGCAGCCAAATCCAAAAATGGGAAGAACATTTTCTGAAAGATAGGTTACACTTGTTTTCGATGGTCCACTTTAGACATTCTACTAAATATAGGTAACTTTGCAATTACAGGTCAACTAACTCTCATTAGAGTATTAGTAGACTGTTAGGGTTCCTGTTAGAATCAGTTGACACGTAATTACAAAGTTACTTCTAGTAAGTAGAATGTTGGCAGAGTATCAAAAAGTGTAAGCAGATAATAAGCCGATAGTCTGATGACAATTAGTTGACAAGTTGCAAAATTACTAACAATTAGTAGAATGTCTAAAGTGGACCCTCGAAATAAAGTGTTGCCGCAAGGAGATAAAATTGCCTTACGTCCCTGCAGAGGGCAGTATGGCTATATTTTGATGGGCAGTGAACTTGTTACACATTATGAGGTCACCTCATGACAAAACACTAACAGTCCTGATTCATGATTGCAACAGCCTTTATTTGTATTATGCAGCTGGAGGTGTGTTCTTAAAAAACAGAGGAAAAACAACTTTAAACCACCGTCCTGTAATTCATTCATATAGGGCTATCTTTACCATCTGATCTCTGTTGACCTGAATGGACAAGTATCATAGACAGATCGCCTCCAGGAAGCCCTGAAGTCCTAACACATTAAAATTACTCCAACAAACACGAGGTTTGATTTTAAGCACATAAACACGCATAAGCATTTTCGCAGTTAAATTCCTTTGCCTTCGCTGGCCTTCATATGTAGCTTTCAGAAACCCTTTAGTGTCTGGCACTCACCCTAATAGAAACAGCAAAGAGCTGCTTTATGAAAAAGATATATCTTTCACATAAGCCCTTCATTAGTCCACTTTAACCGTTGTTTGCTCATAAAACAAAAGCATCATGGAAAAGGTCAACAGTAAAAAGATTTGTGCTGAAAACTGAAAGTGTTAAAGGAACCCTAGTTGTCTAAAAATCGGACTCCTGGCAAGGAAGAGTAGGAAAGCTGTAGAAATAAAAATAAGTAGTAGAGAGAGTGAGAAAGAGCACAAATTTTGTCCATGATTCACATTATCACACCGCCTGGCTCTTTTAGACAATCACAATCATTTGAGGCATGATTAGGGTGTCAGTCCTGGTGCAGGGTCAAAGGTCAGAGGTTGCCTTCGCCATATCTCATAACCCTCAGAGATACGTAGCCTTTCAGACCTCTGAGTCGTAAGTCTCGGAAAAGCCATGGCAGTATCCACACCACAATCAGAGTGAAGAGGATTTTAGGCACCAGTGGGGTTTCATCCAGACCGAATCGGTTCATATTTTTATAGCAAATCAGCAAAGTGCCTCAGTTGTGGCCCAGTCCGTCAGGTTCAGCTTGGTTCAGAACAGTAGGGTGAGGGTGCAGTCACATGATGCAGCACTTGTTCTTGAAAATGTGCGGGTGCTTGTAGCGCAGTCTCTGTTTGGGACGATATTTCTCTAGATACGTCAGCTGCTTGCTGTTTATTGCACCCCTGCGCTTCCTGTGAAATCAAAAAATGTCCATTAGCGTGTTGATTTACAATTTCGTCACGTCACAACTGAATGACTTCCTTCAAGAAACACGGCAGATAAAAATGGCTTGCAATCTCATGTTTCACTTCAGCCCACATTGGACTGAAAATAGCATTGAAAATACAAGGAACTGTAACTGAGGGGGCGGGGCTTAAAAAAGGATCAATTGCAAATCATTTGCGTATTGAAAGCTTTAAGCTTGGCCTTGCTATCAAAAGGTACTCTGGCAAGCATAGCAACTGAGAACTAGCATTTAAGATCCACTTGTATGAATATAGCAGTTTGACGTCAAGAGCTCAAGGTTTGTTGTCCTTGAAAGAAGTCAAGAGAGAGATGTACGTACTGTCGGATGAACTGGATGGCATCTTCGTACTTCATCCCACTTTCAATCAATGCCACGGCCACAAGTACTGGTGCTCTACGCAAAAAATACACAAAGAGAAAGATGGGACATTGATTCAAACAGATACGTACGAGAGAGATGTTACTCGCAAACATGTCAAAAGTAATTTAGCCGATTTTTGTACTTTTTGTATTTTGTTTTATAAGAAATATATTTGTATTTTGCATTTAATTACTTTTTTTTTTGAATATTTACTTGATACAGCTAAACTTCAAAGGACTCAATTCTTAATTTGAATCTGTGTTCTATTGTTTTTATTTGTTTAACTTGTAATTTATTAAGTTTGTTCATTATTTTATTACTGACTCTTTACTTGAATAATTACATGGAAGCAACATACAACCAGGGCTGGGTAGGTTACTTTTAAAATGTATTTCACTACAGATTACAAAATACATGCTTTAAAAAGTAATTTGTAACGTATTTCGTTACATTACTCAAGTTTAGTAACTTAATCTAAATACTTTAGAATACTTTGGAAAACTAATAAAAAAGGTCATTGCAAGTTATCTCACAATTCTGACTTTTTCCCTCAGAATTGCGTGATATAAAGTTGCAATTGTGAGCTATAAAGATATAAACTCACAATATTGAGAAAAGTCAGAATTATGAGATATAAACTATAATTGCAAGAAAAAAAGTCAGTATTGCAAGTTTATATCTCATAATTCTGCCTTTATAACCTGCAATTGTGAGTTTAAATCTCGCAATTCTTAGAAAAAGAAGTCAGAATTGTGAAATGCAAACTCACAATTGTGAGGGAAAAAACAAATTGTGAGAAAAAGTTGCAGTGACGAGTGAATTATAAAATGACTCACAAACAACTATCACAAAACATGAAAACAGTCGAAAACATGAAACTTGACTCCGCTTTTTCAGACTGTCAGTGTCAGAGAATCACCAATCGCTGTTTAAATGACATTAAAACTCAAAGTAATCACTTTGGTAATCTAAAATACTTTTCAGATGTAACTGTAATCTGATTACCACCCATTTAAAATGTAACTAATGAAATACAGTTACTCACATTTTGTATTTTAAATAAGTTACTTATATTTCGTTACTCCTCAACCCTGCATACAACACCCTGCATTGTTTCAGTGGCAGTAGATTCAACTGCTGAAACAACCCTAACACACACACAACGTTATTGGCTCATTAGAGCAGCTCAATTGTTCCATGATCTTAGATAGAACTGACTGTAGCTGTACAGTGCAAATCAAATGAAGCAATGCCACATTAAATGCATTGAAAAAGAGGCATTGTAAGGAGTTAATTCATCATACAATAATTAATGTTTCACAATCCTAAAAGGTCAAGATTCAGGCAAAGCAGGAAAAAAATAATAATTCCAGAAAAGGTAAGCGAGAAAACAACTTCGTGCTGTTGCTAGGTGTTCTGGGTGGTTGCTAGGTGGATACCTAATAGCACAAGTCCTATAAAAAGAGCCCATCCCCAAGTCTCTACGATATTCTGGTCTTTCTGGTCTTGGATGTCGCGTCAGTTACACTTTTTTCATAAGTTGAATACGGAAGGCGTAGGACGTAGCATAAACGTTTTCAACTGCGAGAGGCGTTACACTTTCTTCCGAAGTTGAATACAGGCGGTCTGGCGGAAGCTGGATAAATTACTTTATAACTTGTTAAATATAGATATTTTTCTTACATGCTTCACTTCATAAAGAATTCTGAAGAGCCATGTGGAGTACATTTATAGTGGATGGATGCACTTTCTTGAGCTTCACACTCGTTTCCCTGTTCACTGCCATTATAAAGCTTGGATGCACCAGGATACTTATTAATATAGCACCAGTTGTGTTCATCAGAAAGAAGAAAGTCGTATACACCTAGGATGGCTTGAGGGTGAGTGAAGCTTGGGGTAATTTTCATTTAAAGTGAATTAATCCTTTAATGTCTATAGGATCTTTCCTCTCTTTTTATCATCTGCCAAGCAGAAAATCTTCAATCCAATCTCACAAAAGTAACAGCACACCTCTCCTTAAGCAGCGACTGGAGTATTCGTGTCAATAGGCACAGCAAAGCAAAGCTTCACTTTCAAAGATACACTGTACAGTACAGACAGTTAAATCTTACGGCATAAACCCAGCTCTAAACAGTGTTGCCATCTGAAAATAAACGAGTCAGGCCAAAAAAACACTGGCACTCTTTCAAGATTCAAGGCCTATTCCCTTTGGAAGTGGATGAAGTGCGTCAGAGACAGAGTTTTACCGCCCAAAAGACGAAAGCAGCGAGGCCAGACTACCTCCTCCTCCCCTTAACACCACTTGCTATTTTATAGCTGTTGTTTGAGGTGTTTTCGCTGTACGTGTACCAACAGAGATCATAAATACATAATCTGTAGGAGATCCTTATGGGATACATACTATTCAATATTTGTAACTATAAAAGTACATTATGCTCTGCAATATTGTTATTACCATGAAACTATGTACCAATTGAACTTCTATGGTAAAAAAAAAACAGCTAAATGAGTCCATTCATAAACGAAATTCAACCACAAGGTAACTGGGAGCATCATGTACAGCAAAAAAATCCCAGTCATGTGGGATAGACTGTCTGGCATTAAGGTCATGGACAGAGCACACGTTTGAGGAGGACAGTAATAACAAATGGTCGTAAAAAGCAACTTCCTGTTTTGTCTTCGGCCCTCACCCCGATGCTTCTTAAAACAGAGCGGGACTGCAGCAGAGTAAGTGCACTTTAGGGACTGTTGACTTTGGCGGAGCACTCTGTCCACTTTAAATCCGAAGAGGTACCTCTCGCTCGCTATGTACGTAGTATGGTTTCAGTCCATTGGGGACTATCAACTTCATCCAGAGTTAAGAGAGGAGACATATCTCCTGGGAGACCAGAGGTGCATAATGTTCTATAGGGCACACAGTACACATTCCTTTCCAGATTAAGGTCTAGAACAGGGCACCAAAGGTGGGCTTACTTATGGGCCACCAGAAGAGCAATGAACCCATTTGCCCCCAGAGTTCCCAGGGCCGAGCAAAACCCATCTAGTCAGCTAGTTAAAGATATGTTTAAATCTTCAGATCAGTGCAATTCTGTATCTGTAAGGACATTTACTGACCTTCCTAAACCAGCCACGCAGTGCACAGCCACGCAGCAGCCGGGGTCTTCTATGAAGCGTCTTTTCAGGAGACTCAACCAATCCTCCACAACTTTAGAGGGAGGAGGAGCGCCATCATCAAATGGCCAGTCCTAGGGAGAGAAGAACATGCTACACCTTAACATGAGCACATTAAATGTCTGTTCACACTGAGAAACAAGCATTGACTTTGAAACAATCCATTACTTTGGACTTTACGTGAAAAACTATTCAAATTTGCTGCATCTAATGGTTGCTTTTGTTCATGTTGCCTCAAGTTAGTGACAATGAATAACATCCAGCCAGTTTGTTGCTGCAAATCACTGTCAATGTGAGCGTCCCTTTAAAGGAGTCAAATATAAAAGAGTTGGAGTCTAAATAAATTGTCTGATTGTTATTACTTTCTTTCAAATGAATGCCACTTGGTTTGATATCTAGTTGTTTAATGTTATTGCATTGTTCAAAAATGATCAAACCAAAAGGCATTCATTTGAAAGAAATATAGTAAAAACTACTCTAAAGCAAAAAAACTTCAAAATTACAGTACTGAAAAACTTTGTGGTTGTCCAACGTTAGTGTTTCAAGTTAATTTGATGATCTACACATGTGGTTACTATGAGGGGACACCTGTGTGAACTGCAAAAAATGGCACAGAAAGTGAAGTTAGTTCTGAGAAGAGCTAGTGCAGAATTTGTTTACAGATGCCACCAGGTTTGCATTTAATGCAAACACTTTTTTTAAATGTGACCTAAGTGTATAAAGTATGGTTGGGGCCACTGTATCAGTTTTTACAGTCTAAGAGAGATCTGCTGGCTTTTGCTAAAAGTGAGTAATCCAAATGGTGAAGGTGCCAGGGGAGGTTAGACCTGCAACAGTAGTGTGTTAATGAGGACCATTCAGAAATAACCATCCACAGGTGCATTTCCCATACAATGAGATAACTGGCTGCTGAAGTACCATAGTATCATTGTTGGAGTAATTAAGTCACGACTGTTTCCGTAAACCATAGTAAATTTAATGCACAGCTGTTGTTCAAGCCAAGTTGGTTCGACAATATAGAAGTATTGATGTTGAGCTAATGATGTTGTCATGAGTTGGTTTATATATATATATATATATATATATATATATATATATATATATATATATATATATATATATATATATATATATATATATATATATATATATACATATATATACACACACACACATATACATACATGCATACACACACACACATATATAAATATACTGCCTTGGCCAAAAAAGGCAGTAATAGAAATTAAGATTAACAAAAACGCAACATGAAATGCACCTTCTCTGAGGTGAATATATCCATTGTATTCATCGTAATAAGTAGTTCACATTATATTCACATCTGTCAACTGTCATCAGACAAACTGGTCAGGAGATAGATATAACTCAGTGAAGAAAGTACACCGATACTTTTCCGGGATTTCTATGCATTTTGTATATTTTATGTTGTGTATTTATTCATCTTAATTTCTCACAACAGAAGCACAGAAGACCAACAGACAAGGTGAGGATTTCCGTTAAATAATAGCCCAACATTAAATTTCGGTTCGTTTTTCACAAAACCTTATTGTATACCCCAGAACACTTGGAATATATTACACGTCACATGTGATCATTCTGTGCTACTTCGGCGTCTTTTTTAAAAAGCTTGATGCTGGTGGTTATTCCCTACCATTATATGGATGAGCGAAAAACGGGACATTTTGCAAAAATTCTCCAAAAGAAAGAAGGGCATACGGCATTAGAACACCACCAGGGTGAGTAAATGATGACTTTATTTCCATTTTAGGTTGTACTATCACTTTAAGTCCACGTGTGGTTGTAACAAAAAAATATTCTTCCAACCACACAACTTTGCGATGCTGTTTGCAAATGTTCATTGGAACTATTTTTTGGGAAACACCAAATTGTTGGAATGTTGGAACTTGTGAACATAGTTGGCTAGCAAAGCTTTTGGGAAACTTACTCCAGAACAAATAATTGCACTACAGAATCTGAGATCACTGCTAAATGTGTGTATGAAGCCAAGGAGTCTCCTATCGACTGAGATTTGTTTTTTTTTGGGACTTGTACAAAATGGTTTGGGACTTTCAGACACTGCTATAAACCCTTCAGTTTACCAACAAATGTTTAAAATCAGGGTTTCATTTAAACATTGGTAATGCCACTAAAGTGGTGATGTCCTGTCATCTATCAATCCCTGCTACTGTTCAGGTGGTTTATAAAAGGAGTGCATGCTTCACTGTCAGAAAGGCAAAGTGTGAGGCCCGAGAGGCATGTGGAACACGGCATAAATTTAGCATACGCGTGTATCTTTCCTGTGCTCTCGTGACCTCAAGTTGAGAGGTGAATCACAATCATGCTTAACAGTAGACTGGGAAAATCCAACCTCTCCTCCATTTACCCGCCTAAAACCACCGCTGGGGGACTTTGATGTGGTTCAGCTACTGAGGGACGTGGCTCACGAAGACCAGCACACTAACTGGCATGTCTTCACAGGCGCAGATGCCCACACAAACACATACTCGTGATCCAGAGAGGCTTGGCAGGGCAGACCTTAATTATAAAGAGCTTTCTCATAGTACAGACACATAAGTCGGCATTCAGACACCTCAAAATATCGCTTATCACATGGGACCGATGAGTGATACGCAACCACATAACAGCTCCGGGGACAGAACTCTCAACACTAGCAGGTGTGAGTCTTTTCAAGTAAACAAGTCAGACCAGCAAGGCCTTTAGGAGGTTGGCTTTACAGAAAAGCCTTTGAAGCATGAATGGCGTGCCACAAACGCTTCCTCCACTTCCCTCCAGCCCATCCTATTGATTTCCTGGGCAAACATGACTCAGAAACCTTTCGGAAGCGGATGGAGGGCCACTGATGTAATGCAGGTTGGCTAAACAGCCGTGGCCTACTTTGGGAATCCAGAATTAGGTAGCGGGGTCACTTGCTCAAGCCTGCAGTTTCGCAGATCTCTGTACAGTGTTGTTCTGAGTCGGAAGGGTGCGGAATGGCATGTGCGCACCTCCCAGGAGCACGTAGTTTACTCCCTTGTTGCAAGTGCTCGCACAAATACACGAGACGAAGACGCTGGTGATTGTTCCCACTGGGGTTTTTTGCATCGCAAAGTTTCTCAGCAACTTGTACAGCGGACATAAACAACAAACATACGTCTTAGGCAGTGTATGACACCAACGCAAGCAACTAATGTGCAATGCTTCATACATGTTGAGTCTTTTGAACGTGTCTTGAAACAGAAGTGTTATTCACAGCAGGTGATCAACCTCTCTGAAGGACAAAATAAAAAAACGTCAATAGAATGAATTATTGGGATTGTCAAATGGCTGTGGAAGGAAAAGGTGTATCGAGCAGACAGCATGTCCTTTATATTCACAGAAGGCAGTAAAGACAGGACTTATGCAACAGTTCGCCTTGGATTTCTCTTTCTTTTTCTTCTTGACTTTCTCTCAGCAAAACTGTAAAAAGTATAAAAGAAAGGCTGGGTGGTGGGGGAAGGTAGGCGGGGACCGATCGGAGGCCACACGGAGCGACCAGGCTCTGCCGCTACCATAGCAACAGTGAAACGTTGACGTCGGTAATAAGAAACACGTGTGGCTGCTTGGAAGAGAACATTCTCTATAATGTATTTAGTGTGTGTGTTAGAGAGAGACAGCGTGAGTATACGGGGGTCAAGGGGTCTGTGGGGAGCCGTTTCACTTTTCACTTCTAACGCAGAACACTTTTAATAACTGCCTACGTGCACCAGAAGCTCTTACCTCGCCATCATTTTCACCATCTGGCCCTTTAAATGTGAAATAAACATGATTTATTTACACAGCTCTAGAATAGTTTATTCTACGGGATGATGGTTGCATTCTGGGGTCAAATATTTTTGTATATTGTACCTAAACTGTATATTTAAGCGCTGTCCTGTGTAATCCATTTTCTAAATAGCAGTCCTAGTTTCATGTCACTCATATCACTATGCTGTCTTTTTTTCCCATATTACACAATTATTTCATATTGAACCAATATTTTATGTCCATTTATGAACTATCTGGTAAGTAGTGATGTATCCCACAAAAATGTGTAAGAAAAATATCCATATTTAACAAGTTACAAAGTAAAATATCTAGCTTCCAAAAGGAAGCTTCTAGCGGCACAAACACATCACTTCACTTCGGAGTCGTGTGGAGTATGTTTATGATGGATGAATGCACTTTCTCGAGCCTCATACTCATTGGTCCCTTTCACGGCCATTATAAAGCTTGGGTGTTTCAGGATATTTATTAATCTAACTCCGATTGTGTTTATCAGAAAGAAGAAAGTCAAATACACCTAGGATGGCTTGAGGGTGAGTAAAGCTTTGGGTAATTTTCATTTTAATGTGAACTAATCTTTTAATCCTACCCAGGACCTAAACTTAACTACCTTATTAACTATTAATAAGCAGTAATTAGGAGTTTATCAGGCAAAAGTCACAGTTAATAGTTCGTTAGTAGTCAGAATTGGACCATAAGTGTGAACATAATTACACTTTTGCTAATGGTTTTCCAGTTAAAATATCTAAAAATTGAAACGGAACAAATTTACTTGAGAAGCAACACTAAGACTTTTCACATTTTGCATAATCTTTTTTTAGTGAATTTTGTCTTATTGCACTAGCAGATTTTATTTTTTACTTGTTTTAACTTGTTTACCAGTTAAAAAAAAAAAAAAAAAAAAAAAATCTGCCTGACAAAATGTACTTGTATTAAAGATTCTTTAACAAGAATGCCAAAAAGACTTAACATCTTATGCATTGTTTCTTCTTAAATACATGTGTATTGTTTTAAGGATTTTTAGATATTATAACAGGAAATTGAGACAAAAATACTTAAGAACACATTTGCCGTGCATTAAGTGAGATAACCTATAGTCAGACGGTCAACATCGCAAAATTAACCCCTTCAGGTTGACACAAGACCCTTCATGTGGGGGTTCAGATAACTCTGCTGGGTATTTTTTATTTTTTGCAAACAATGTCCAGCTGACAGTACATTATGGCTTACAAGGATATCAAAAAGATGTGCACTTACCACAACAGTGATCCCATCCTTCTCCAGTGGGGTTTTGTCGTAGGTTATCTCACACACTCGGACCACTGTTGTGGCACCATACTTCTTAAGATCCTAAAGTGTGATGGCAATAAAAATACAGACGATAAAAAAAACAATTCAGTATAACAAACAAAAAACAGTCACCATTTGTTCTGTCATAATTTTTCCACATTAAAATACAAACAATCATTTAAATGGGGTGAGAAGTAAGGTAAGCTGTCCATGAACACGTAAGCTGTCCCTCATCCTTGCCATGTGACGGAGCACTGGGATGGGTTTCCATAGAAACGGAGGCTTTGTGGATGTGCTGTTATCACTAGAGTCTCTATGGTTCATGTACACTTTTCCAGCAAGATAAGAATGAGTGGGCCATGTGACAGTGGAGTTGTCTTAAGATAGACCATGTGAGACGGGACATGTTGCTAAAACGAGCGTGTGTTCAAGCGAGGGATAAAAGTTGAAACAGAGGGTAGGAGGAAACAGACGACACAAATACACGCAGAGAGGGGACTCACAGGGTAAGATGGTAAACAAATTCTCACCTCAATGAAGCTGCTCAGAGTGGAGTTTGTTGGGTTGTGTGTGATTAAGAACCTCATGTTCTTGTAGCAAACCTCCACAGGGGCCGGTCGATTCATCCGAGCCATTGTGCTTCCTCCAACTCGGTGTCCAAACCGTTCACAAGCAAATTCAACCAATGGATGCCCTTCACAGTTTTGTTCAGCCAATGATATTTCTTCGTGAATAAAACACTGCAAAACTCCTCGACGTTCAAGGTCCCCAATATCTTGTATCCTCTCTCTAATGGCTTGCTGTAGCCAGAGAGGTAAGATCACCCCATTAGATTTGGGAGGAGTTTTAGGTGGCCGGACCACAAGTAGTAGAAGGAAGAACGTCTCCAAGCATCCAGAAATCAGTGGAAAGAGCGCAGCACATTCTCCCCGTGTTTAGACGTGTAGATGTTGAGCGTGGCAGTAGTCTCCAGTCCTCTGCGAGAACGCCATGGACAAAGCCACTACTGAAGGACAGAGCTGTTGGAAAGAGAATCGGAAAAAGAGATAAGTGAGTTTTCTTCTCTGAAATAACCCGACACGTAGAACCAGGGCAGTCCGCTGAAGACAAAATGACGCACACATGACAGCGCAGCTCACGTTAACTATGAGTGTGTGACCGCAGATTACATACAGTGTCCTCGCTCCCACCCACTCACAATCCCACTCACACACACGCACTCAAAACATTGCGCAACACAGAGGCTGTTAGGGACTTGACGTTTTACAAAAAGCAGAAAATGAGAGTAAATGCATATACCAGGCTTTCTCCTTTTTTCCCACAGACTTTTTTTTTTCCTTTTGGTACAAAACTATACATTTGTTAACATTCCCTTTTTGAAAAGTGCTGAACTTTAAAAAAAAAAAAAAAAGTTTTACGAGTATAAAAATGGTTATGAACACTTTAATGCATGCACTGCCTCTTTAAATGCTATATATACTTTTTTTATCTTTAAAAGTTAGCAAAATTTTGTTATAAGCAATCACTCAAATTAGCAGTGTCGAGCAGTGAAAAACAAACAAATTTAAGGTATCATATTCTAAAGTAACATTCACAAAAATCACATCTGAATGCAGCATTTCAGATCAAAAAGTCTGTTACTTACCTGTGCTATGTCTCTAAATAATATTTTAATCGTTATTGATTAAAATTCAAACTGGTCAGATGCACAGGCGAACTGTGAGAGATTCTGATGTATGAATGCTGTTCTCAAGCACTCTACAGTTTTACTGAGCGCTCCCCGCAGATCTGAGACTGCAGGGACCTACACGAGTGTCTTCAGCAGTGGCATCTACAGCAGTTAAAGGTACAGAGACACCTGAAAACAAATTTTTAGATTTGGCCAAAACTGTCTTGGAGTGCCAAGTCACTGACTGTTTAGTCAAGTCAAGTCAAGTCATCTTTATTTATATAGCGCTTTTTACAATGCAAATTGTGGCAAAGCAGCTTTACATTAATAATTGGCAAATAATTTTTAAAAAAATCTCCCAAAGAAAATGGTGTCATTGTCCAGCTTATTCTATATATTATTGCACTTTAGACCAAAGTGGAAAAACAGTTTCTAACACTCACTTGTCACAGAGAAGAAAACAATTCAAACAATATAAACAATATTTGCATGATTTTTAAAAGGCATTCCGCATCAAATACTTAAATACTTAATATTTATTTTCAAACATTTGTTTACACTTGCACAATTTTAATCTTAAGTAAAGCATACCAGCCTAGAAAAGATATCTAGATAATGGTAGAAAATTCTCAGATTCTTTATTATAAAGCTGCTGTTTTGCACATCAATCTGTTTAAAACATTTGTTTACTCCATAAATTTTAGGTGTGTCACCCTATTTATCTTTAAACCTGATTTTATAATGTAATTCAATATTGTGATAATACCATGATATGAAAATTGTCTACAGTCACATGGTTGCTTGTCACATGAGACAGTGAGTCTTCACCCTTTTTTCTAATGTTTTGTGTATGTGTGTGCGTGTGTTTTTGCGATTTAACATTACATTGTGTAACATTGTTACACAAATTTGTATAATGACATGGGTATTATGCCGGTAGTACGATGTAAACATGAAATATTAAAAACATAGCTTAAAAAACATACTTAATGTTTTATTAAAAATGTAAAAATGCAGAATGTTCTCTGTGATGGGTAGGTTTAGGAGTAGGGTTAATGTAGAGGGAGAGAATGTGCAGTTTGTACAGTATAAAACATACGGAATTGTCTAATCCTCACTAAGATAGCAAAACAAACCTGTGTGTGTGTGTCTCTCTCTCTTTGTGCGTTTGTGTGTGTGTGTTGATTTTGGCATTTGGCAGTGTTAAGAGTACAACACTTATTTGTAGCTGAAACAAAACATTTTTTAGCATTTTTTCAAAATTACAATAGCAAAATTTCAATATATATAAAAATAATTATTTAAAAATTAATATTATGAAATAAGGGCATCTGAGTTGTGTTCCTGCAGTATTGAGTAAATGCTTCAGAATAGGGCACATGAAGACCTATGATTAGGTCTTTATGTTGTTAGGCCTAAGTGCAACCATAATCCACGATTTATGGCTGGTAATTAATTAAAACTTTAATACTGAAGCCTAATTTGCCATTTCCTATTTTCAAAATAAACATTTTTTTCTAAATGTAATCCACACTTCCAAAATTCCTAGTTGCTTAGACCCAAACTAATCTTTTCATTCGCTTTCTGGACCAAAAGAAAAGAACAAAACAATAACCAAACAACATTGACCTACTTAATGAAGTTAATATAAGCCTACTTTTGAACAGCTTTACTGAAGAACAAAATTGAGGCTGTGAGGGTTAATATACACTGGATTTTTCACTATATTTGTGTTTGCAAAGACAAGCTTTACAAATTCTACTGCGCTTTTGTCAATATAACTTGTGGGTGGGCTCTTTTGACTTTAACTTGGTACATAACTACCTAGCAACAACCCAAGACACAGACAACAACCACTCACATTTTTGTCATAAAATGTACAAATGCAATTATATATAATAATTGTAAACCATTATATACCAATAAAATGATAAAACTAACTATAAATTTAAATGAATAAAATAACATCAATTAATAAATTAAATAATATTTTAATACAAACGTTTGGAAACTGTCACTGCATTATTTATTGCTTTTAAAAAAGTCACTTCATATAATTTGACTTGTTTATGTCTTTAGAAAAAAAAACTCTAAAATGGATTCAGGGTTGAAAATTCTTCCAAAGTGTTTGTGGAGTAACAATTTTGCTTTATTGTTACACGTTACATGTAGTTACTGTAGTAATAACTATAAATTATGCATAATTACATGCAATTAAAACAATTATTATTACACAGTACTTAAATGTATATATAGTGTTCTTACCAAGAGAACAAACCAGCACAATTTAATAAAATATGTTTAAGAGATTCTGGACTCTTGCTTGAGGAGAACAAAGAATCTTCATTTGATATTAAAAACTTTGTGTGTTTGTGATTCTGTAATGTCTTATAGCATATTAACAGTAAATATGCAATTTTTACCCACGGTTGAGTTAATTTCATACAGTTTGGCGCTTGTACACTGATCCCATTCATTTTCCCATTTTTTGATAATGCAGCATTAAGATTGGTTTCATGGGATTCCACACTGTGCCTGGATTTTTCTGAGCTAGATTTAAATCTAGCCTCCTCCTGTGTGGAGCAATGAGATATGAACTTCAACTGCTGAACAAAGACCAGCATGTAAAACAAACAGAAGAATACTTCTGACACCAGGTCCACCGGGGGTCCGACCCTGAGGCACTGTACTCGTTTACTCCATGCAGAGTAAGGTTAATTGGTAGATTCTATGCTATGTCAACAGCACACAGGGGTCACACACATCAACCGATACACAGAGAGACTTGTGAAGATCAGTAAACAAATGCTGTCGAGGTAACAACAGAATCACCAGCATTACTTGTAAACCCTCAGTATTACCGTTAACTTCAGCACTGAGGGTAGAGTAACCATGACAGTGTTGTGCTCGTCTTCACAGACCAATTACCAGCCCTTGTCCCTTAAGACTGCAAATACTGGTTAAATATTTGTGCTGACAATTTAAAGTGCTTGCTGTGGGCATCTGGGATCTTGTGATCACACTAACAAATATTCTATGGCAAAACAGGACGGGGACAAAGGGTTTGACGGCAAAAGAAGGAATTTGTCGAAGACGAAAGGCCCCTAAATGAGGCGACGTGGGTTGGAAATAGATCAGGGACCAACTGTGGCTCTTTACACGTGGTCCTCAGTCACATTGGTGACCCATAACAAACAAAACACTCACCAACTGAGTAGATATTAATTTCTACACATAAACTGGTGCCATGATTCTCCATGTAACCCTAACTGGCCCCTCAGAAGCTTCTGGACTTCAATCGGTTGAGTTGCTATATTCAGTCACAGAGTGTATAGACAGTGCCAAAAAATGGGCTCTTCAGAATGTCAGGCTGTCAACATGGACATCCTGAAGTATGTGCCTACTTGAGAGATCATAAAAAAAACATTTTTGAAATCAACCAGTAGGTCAAACATTAACCCTTTTTAATTGGTGTGGTTTAAGATCATATCCATCAGATTTGTTTTTAGCAATATATGGACACCAAGCAAAGATATTCAATAAGATATCTGTAAATTAAACAAAATCATATAGCTAAATAATAGTAATGCAATGAAATGTAGATTTATTGTCGGAGGTGTTTGAGAATCTGCTCAACAGCGCTCAAAATGCTAGGGGGAAATGCTGGTATAGTCACATTTTTGAAATTTCAGTACCGACTTGGTACCGAAGTCGGTACTTTTGACTACACTAGTCAGTACGTCGACCTTAGGTTGATTGTAGTATAGTGTGATATCGGATAGGGGTAACATTTTTTTAAAGAAGATATAAGCTGGTAATCAAAAAAATCAGATACTGTGAACAAAACAGAATTTGGCATCAATACCTGCATTTTGAATGCGTCCAAAGAGACAAGTCTGAATCTATAGACATGAAAGCCATGCTAATAGTATCTCTCAAACAGCTCAGAGTGACGATGTGACTGGCCCGTGTGCTGCACGTCACCTGCAAGTTATAAATAGGCCCGGCAGCTGTTTTGTGATACATTTAGCCTTGACCGGACTGGTCCACTGGATAGGAGATAACAGCAGGTGGGGGTTCGTTTCCAAGTCAGTCCAGCTTAGTAAACTTTGCTTGTAAGACCAACCTCTATCCTCAGTGATGGAAAATCTGTAATTAATTATGGATTCATTGGGCTGCTGAACTGGAAAAAACAGCATCATAATGTTGTTGTGGTGGAAAGTACAAGATGAAGTTATCCAGGAAACATGAGATCAGAACAGAAATGCACAAGCTAACTTATTGAAGTGTCCATGACTGTCTTCATTTGTGCATTAGCTTTTGCTGTGCTACTGAAATTGGCATCAAGAATCATGAAAATTCTCTGAAATTGGTATCAACTACTGAAGTGGGGTTATGATGGGGTTGCGATGCAGAAAACAAGGACGGAATCACAGAATCCAGTCATAAAAATGGAGGTTACAGTATAACACTGATGCCTAGTCCCAGACTAAAATACATGTTTGAGCTGTTTTAAATGTCCTAATAGAACTAAAGCCTAATCCTGGCTTAATCTAAGCCTAGTCTGTGAAACAGGGCCTGAATGTCACAGAATTTGGTAAAATTTTAAAGAACAGCCTAATTCAAAATTAGGGCTGTATGCATCTCAATATCCATTAGTATCTGTGAATATTAAGTGAAAAAAGACTGCTGCTGAAATCTCAATAGGTCATTACAACCTGCCAAAATAAAAGTTTGGTTTTACTTTTAAAATAATGACAGAAATATATTGCTATTATACAGTAAAATGTCAATAATAATAATAACATTTTTTTTTAATACAGTGTTTAAGGAATATAACAAAAAAGCTACATAGGGGCATAACTTCAAAACCATGATGATAAACAAATGAGATTTGGAGGAGGTATTCTATACTTGGTGATGGGCCCTTAGGGGCAAATCTGCACCTCTACATCTATGTACACAACTATGTGCTTCCCACAGGGATAGAGCAGTTGGTCTCCAATAATCTCCGAAGCATGGATCACCATGGCAGGAATTTGTCCAGCTACGTGCAAGTCCTGACTGTGGTGACATGAAAGCAAGAGGCTCCTTCACTTAGAGCCACCGTGATGTATATCACATACTTCCCTGCCTGCATTGGTCTTGGGAACATTGCTTCTTTGCATTTCATCATGTCAGCTTCAAGATCACATTTTGACCTTTCACCTCTAAACTAAACCTGCATCGCAGTAGGTTTGTTCATTTAACAGGCAAAAAATTGATGTGCCATTTTTATTATGAATTACTGAGCTCTTTTGGCCCTATTCAATATAAGTTAAAGGGACAAGTCATTCTAGAAGATTAAACAGCAGAAATTTGATGCTTGATTTTTTTTAAAGTGCTTATTTCGTGCAAATGTGGGAATTGTAAGCGGTTTGTTTCTTTAATCATCCTTCTAATGCTGAGACTAGTGTTCTAAGTGAACAAACTTCTGGTTATTACATCATCCCATGTATCCATGTGCATTGCACTTTCATTTCTAGTATCCTAGTGCATATTATGTGAAAAGGGAACTATTAGGCAAAATCCTAATTATATGTGGCGTCTGACATCCAGCTTTCTCTGTGCGCGCTTTGGATGTGTGCGCTCAGAAAACCATATATCAGAAGTTTAAAATGATATGGCTTTAAAACTCATGCAAACAATAAACTTTCATGATGACGAAGAACAGCAATGTCATGAGAGCGTGGCCACGGTAGAGACGATAATCAAAATCAAACAGATATTTTGTTTATTTTTGGCAGAGTATCCGAGGCACAGCACTATTCTGGATAGGGGGCGGGCAGCAGCAGCTCATTTGCATTTAATGACACATGCACACAAAAAAACGCATGTTTTTGCTTCCACTCAAAAATGGGCATTAACAACATGGTATAATAAATTATCTCTGGGGTATTTTGAGCTGAAACTTTACAGACACATTCTGGGGACACCGGAGACTTCTATTACATCTTGTAAAAAAAAAGAAAAGCAGCCATAATAGGTCCCCCTTTAAAAGGCTTTACATGATCATGATAAGAGCTTAAAAAATCTTTGGTAAGTGACAACCTTTACGTTTTGTGGCTATACTGAAACAGTAGGTGCATTCAAAATCGCATTCTACCCACGTAGATACTTAATTTGAGGAGGAACGAACTTCGGGGGTGCTAGAGTATATTTTATATAGTAAGAATGTGAATGAAATTCACGCACACTACATTCATCATCTTGTCATTGCCGTGTGAGTGAGTTGTGTCACATACAACTCTTAATAGAGAAGGCAGCATATTAAGACCCAAGGATTTTGAATTTTTACTGTACTGTTTTACTTATTTTTTTATTTTTTATTTTTTTAACATGTTTTTAACACTTTAACTGAGGAAAGGACTTTTTTCTGTGGCAATCAACAACATTTTACAGATAATTGTAGAGATGAATTTATATTGAAACCAAAATATTTCTGTAATCAAGTGAATCTAGTAATTTTTTTTTTTAAATAAATGGGTTGATTGATGTTAATCGTGTTTATATCATTGACTAGCAGTCCCAGAGAAAGCACAAAGTACTTCAAATTTTAAAGGAATCTCGAGTTGTATTAACCCGGAACAGTCGTCAGATATCACTCCTGCAGCAAGGAAATGGACTCATTCAGATGTACCGCATGGGTCTCGCTGCTAACAGTCTTTAAACGCAGCTGAAGTTGTCGAGTAGGCCCACTTACAGGAAATCAGGAAGAGGCCAACAACCTCCAGGTGCCTTTGAGCAAAACCGCTTGTGGACGAGATGGGTGAGTGGTTTCCTTATGAAAAAGATACGTTATTTCAGCAATCAACAAGTTAAGAACAACAGATAACATGTTGCAAACACCTGCTGTAAGCAAGCTGGGCTGTTAAGAAAACAAATTATTATTATTATCATTATAAAAAAAAAAAAAACTTTTTTCCAAACCACTCATCTCCATTTTTGAATAAATAAATCTGTTCATATTTACACCATTTTTATGTTTTGGTAATAGTTTTGATGAAAAATGTTCTTTATATTTACTCAATATTTCATCAGGTCACATTCACTAAATTTTAGTCCATTTTATTCTGATTGAAATGTTATATAATTGTATTCAGTGAAAACATTAGTCAATGAATCTCATACATCGCATATTAAGTACTGAATTGAACAAATTAAACTGCTAACAAAGTGGTTCACTGATTCTCAGCTCAAGCAGATCAATATACAACATACCGTTTTCGTCATGTTTTAATTACATTTAATCATTTAGAAGATGAGCAACAGAAGCAGTTGAACCAACAAAGAGCAACAATATGTAAGTGCTATGACAAGTCAGTCTAGCACCGTACACATAGCCAGTGGCGGATATAGGCATGGGCGGCATGGGCGACATGGGCAATGGCCCAGAGCGCCGGCGCAAGAAAAACTAATCCGCGATCGGGTTTTTAACGCTCATTTGCACGTAACGTCGATGATATCATGTCACCATGTGGGTTGATTAACCTGGTCGGGAGGGACTCTGAGTGTGCACCCGGAGAAGAACTACAAGAAAAAGTGTACAAGAAGAAGGGATGAGGTGACGTCTGTATGGAGAGCAGGACAAGTTCTAAATCGACACTAAATTATGGCAAAAAGTTTATTAATTAAGACAAAAGGTCTAAGCCACTGGAGGCTGATTTAGGTAAATAAATTTTAAAAAAGAGGAGGGGAAACATGAAAAAGATAAAGGCATGTATGTAGCCATTACTCATATCGTAATAATATTAAGCAAATAATAAAATAGGCTAATATAGGGGGCCTATGCTATGTTGCTTGCTATGCTATTACACATTGGGCAACAATATTCATTTTTTTGTCCAACTAGTTTACATAACCTGACAGTAAAATGTTATTTTGTAACATATAGTAACTTAAAAAAAAAAAAAAAAAACATATCACTTTAAACTTTTTACTGTAAAGTTGCACAGTTGTGTGGGATTTATGTTATTTTTTATTATTTATTTGCCTCAATTTGTAATAATTTAAATATATAGCCTACATTTATATAAAATAGTGAAATTTTATGTTAAATCCACTTTAAAAAGGACCTACATTGCTTAATTTAATTCATAGTGATAGACATAAAATGTGCCATAGTTTAGTCAACGATTGCCATCTACTGGAAAACAAACACTTTTATAATGAAAATAACATGAATTTTTAACTACAGTCACTAGGTGGCTACAGAGAATTACTCAATAGTTCACATTATAAAATTATTATAATAACAATTAAAATGACTCTATATCAAATTTGTTCAAGCCAGAATCGCCACTGCACATAGCTGTTTCTTGAAAATAAAGATTCACTCCAAGAATAACTATTAAGACAGCGATAAAGATAGTTCTAAAAAATAGTTCTAAATTTAACAGAATAGCAGAGTCCACACCACAACTGTAACGATTTACAGAAGAGAATTTATGTCTCCATTGCAGTTGATGAAACTCTTCAACAAACATTTTTGTAAGTAATTTCATTGATGAGATTAACGCTTACAAAAGTACTACGTTTCCAGGGTCCTATATAGGGTTGTGCATTTTTCAAAAATATATATTGAATATTTGGGCTCACAATAAATTTATTTAAATGACGTTTAAAAGAGAAATGCTCTAATTTTTTATACATCAAGTTGTCGTCACCATTTATGAACAAGCTTACAATTAGGCAATACACAACATGCCTATGTCATATCTTAAGGATTTATTTTAGTTGACATTAAATGTGCAAACAAAAAATATAAAAAAACAAAAGCATTTAAGCTTAAGCTACGCAAACAGGGAAAAACGCGAATAAAGCAGACAGCATCAGCTATCGTACAGAACGTACACTCAAGTCAGCATTATGGTGATCGTATTTATATAGTTTCACATGTTCATGTTGTCTAGCAGCGATGCTTGATTCAACTTCTTGCATCTACCTGCGCAGGTATCAACTGCGCAACTGTAGGTTGTAGGTTGCCAGGTTGAGGTCAAAAATGGGTTGAAATTAGTATGATGTGTCGATTGTGTGAATTTGTTTCATACGAGATCTGGCAACTGGACAACCTTGGAATAATATATTGATGTGATTATTCATATAACAAGGTTTGGGCCATACGGGAGTTTCCCGAGAGAAATAACAAAATGGGAGGGGGGCGGAAGATGGGTGTGAAATACGGGAGACTCCCGGGAAAAACGGGAGTGTTGACGGGTATGGTTTCAAAGACAAAGATAGACGGTGTGCTAAGCTACGTTTTTAAAGGTCCTTTGTGTTTTCTGTTCTTAAACTGGTCTCCCTTGACAAAACTTAAAGGAAATATATGTCTAGAGAACATTTTGCTATCAGATAAGTTATCTTCTTGGCTCACTCGGGGTACAGCTGTGCTTACCTGTCGTGAATGCAGTGATAGACAGTTGTCTTTCCTCATTCGACAGGTGTTTGGATTTCATGCGATTTCTCATTGTGGTGGTGATATCATGATGATAACTCAGTTTCAATAATTCATCTGATCAAAAGTAATTCCATTTTGTAGTATCATTTTCATCTAAATAATTAAATTCACAAGGCAGACGACATTATTTGATAAAATACAATAAACTTTTTAAACGCGCTCCACAGCGCCACCCCGTGCATGTAATTATAACTGCTAGCTTTGGTGCTTAGGATGTATAATGGATTCACTGCATTTACGGCCAGTAAAGCAACTTAGTAAAATTTGAATAGTATTTTTATTTTTAGAATAATAATTATAGATCGGATATTCGAATATTTGTGCACACCCCTATCATTCCTGTGATGAGTACAGCACGGACAGAATAGCAGAGCCCATTAAAACAGAATTTACAGTAAACATGGAATGTCTCAGAATTAGGCAAATTTTGTATTAATTAATCGAATGCTGTACATTATGAAATTATTCATGTTCTCTGTACAAAACTGAGCAGTGCAGTTCCATCTAATAATTTATACAGTTTTGCATAAAAATGCAATGTTTTGTTTTAAAAGTTATCGCATTTTCATTTGACAAGTTTTATAAATTACCACAGTTTGAAAGATAAATTTATATTAAATTAATTAGACAAATATAAAATGAATAAATAAAAATTATAATTTGAAACAAAAATTGACACTAAATTTATAAAAAAAAATATAACTGATTTGATCAAGGCCTTATTACTGGTAACATTTTATTAAATTATTAAATTGATTGTCTTTATGATTTCAACTTTTTGATTATTAAAATATAATTAAAAATGAAATCCAAATTTTTTTTACATTTTTGGGGGAAAAATAAGCACAATTTAGTAAGAAATAAATAATACGGAGTTTGCAAAAAAAATACAACAGATTCAACAGGGCTCTAAAATTTCTCAGTGCTTTGAATCAGCATAATTTCACATTAAAATCTTCACAATCCTCTGGGATCTGCCTTCACAAGAAGCTGGACAATTTGGCCTTTCTGTAAACCACTAGGGGACCACCAGCGGTCTGGTCTGGAGGTCTGTCTGAATGCAGGAATCCAAATTCTCACAGAACTCTGAAAGGTCAGGACTGCCAAAATTTGGCAGAGCAGGGAAGAGGATCACAACACAGGAAATCCCTCATCCTGTCTCGCAAGTATCAATGAAACACGCACACACACACTTCAACGTGCAATGAACATTAGTCGGCAAGAGGACAGCATGACCATGTCAGTAAATTAAAGTGATAATTCAGCCAAAAATTAAAATTCTGTCATTAATTACTCATCCTCATGTTGTTCTATACCTGTATGACTTTTGTTCATCTTTGGAACTTAATGAATTTAAGCGATTTCTGTCCCTCCATAGACAGCTGCGTGACTACCACTTTGACACTTCAAAAAGTTCATACAGAGATCGTAAAACTAATATGAATTGAGTAGTTTAGTCCAAAGATATACCATTGTCTGAAGAGACTCGATCACTTTATATGATGAACAGTTTGAATTTAGGCTTTTATTCACATTTAAGCATTCATCAACTCACACATCAGTAGTCAAAAAGGTAAAAGAAAGATAAAGAACGTTTGCTTAGCGTATGCGAGAACCACTGGTTCATGTTCGTGTTATGCAGCATGTTCCACACTTGTGAAGCTGGTTCGGTTGAGCTTCTGTTTATGTTCACTGATCAATGTTTATATGCGAATAAAAGGCTAAATTCAATCTGTTCATCATTTCAAGCAACCGAGTCTCTTCAGAAAATTTGGACTGAACCACTAAACATCTGTCTATGGAGCGATTTCATCAACAAGATCTTCATTTGTGTTCCAAAGATGAACGCAAGTCTTACGGGTTTGGAACAGCATGAGGGCGAGTAATTAATGACAGAATTTTCATTTTTGGGTGAATAAACCCTCTCATACACCAGCATTATTATAGTCTGTTTAACAAAGTTGTCAGTTTAAAAGAGAGCAAGAAACTCAGAAGACATTATCTGTGTGGATAGTGGATATTTTGGATGCTGGTTTTTTTTCATGGGACATTCCCTGTGTCTGCAGCTGTGAGTTTTCAAACAATACACAAACCTTATGCTGATGTCAGAGGGTTTCCTGCCTGAGAACTGCAGCTGGACCGTCAGTATCGTTAAAAAAAACAAAAACAAAAAAAAAAAAACAACAACATTACATAAATACTCAAATCGCTCGAAATTTTAATCAGAAAAAAATTTGGGACTGTCCTACAAATTTTCACACTGAAGTTCCAGTTTGACATGCAATCAAATCCCAAACGGAAAATTTTTTTTAAATCCCCAAAGTTAAACCCCAGAATTAATATTATTTTTTACTAATCTACACTTTATGCACATTTGAATGCAATTCGGCGTGTGAGCTGGACTCTTCCATCATGATAATGTCTGTGTTCAGTTCGAGGCCCAGAATCCTCTGTGAAGTAGAGGGGAAGAGAGTCTGGGAAGTCTGTTCATTTGGCCAAAACACAAATCCTAAATCTCCTTGAATGAGACTGCTGCAGCGCATCACACAAATTATATGGTACTGCCTTACAATTTAGTACCTGAATTTGACATTAACATTCAACTGTGTTGTCACCCCAAATTTATTTCAGTAGATAGAAATGTTTAATCACAAAACACAATGTGGATTGTGGAATAATTTATCGTCAATTGTAAGTCTGATCACTTAGAAAAGTTAGGCCTATGACATACACTACCTTTCAAAAGTTCAACAAGACAACTGAGGTCTTGTCTGTAGCATAAATGGTGTGGTATCAAACACAGCTAAGGTCTAAATATGTTTCCCAAATACACAAAGAATTTTGGCATTCAAAATGCTACACACTTCACATGGGCCTCACATTTCACATTATTGTATGGAATTAAAAGCCACGCATTCCCTATTTTAAATCTTTAATCTCATAGCAAGACTTGTAAATTAGTTCGACTGCATAGCACCAGAAGTTTTGGCACGTTTAACAGCCTGACATGGGGGAGAAAGAGTTTTCCCTCTTTTCCCACCCAGTCTCCTCGTGATTAAATCCCAGGCTTGCGTCACGGCAGGCTCGGGCAGCCACCCATGGCCCTCCACTGGATTAATTAAAAGCATTTCTATTATAACCACTTCATGGGATGAGAACAATAAGCCACTGTAAAAGAGCAATACGACACTGGGAGGTAGATCTGTGCAGAGTGATTGCTTTCACCGGTGTTTCAAGTTAATGGATGTAAAACAATCGAAAAGCACTGGTTACGTTCACTGTTGCGTAACTTCCCGTTGAGATCAGAGGCTTTTCAAATAATGTACCAATATATATCACCAATTAAAGGTGATTTCAGTTGGCATATTGCATTCTATACTTTTGCAGGTTACACTGTTGGTTATATTTCTAACATGTCTTATGTAGCCTTTTCATGCCTTTGAATCACTGCATTTTTGATACACTGTATTGATCGACTATATAATTTGGTTGGATAACGATCGGGCTGTAGAGTTGTATGTAGTGAGGCAGGAACCAGAGTTCACTGATCAAGTGACAAGATGACTGACAAGACCATGGCGGAAGATTTGTTGCACAACAGAGCCCAAGCGTCTGACAAATGTCTTATCTTGTAGAATGCGCACTCAGCACCGGTGCTCCCTATATACAGAGTATGTCGAAAAGGTCAAAAATGGGTTGTCGTAAATCGAAAGTAAAAACGTGAGCGAGCATTCAAACACGATTTCAAAACCCCGCATTTTGAAAGCGGCTCCCCGATGCATGCAAATATCTTCCAATATGAAAGCTATCTTAGGCTGGGCTATGTAATTGTAACCATCTTTTAGCTAAATATCATGCTTGAAAAAAAATTGGTCTCTATTTGCACTTTGATACAAGACAATTAGTTAAAACATTTCAAACGCACCTGTAGACTATTTTTCTAGTCATATATTTTGTCATTGAGGATTTCTTAAAAATACTGTGTATAAATCTCATCTCGTTCTCGTGAGCTCAGTCTCGTCTAATCTCGTCACACCCCTTATAATCAAATATGAATGACTATTATAGGACACAAGAGAGTGCCAATGCATTGATATCCTGGCTGTCTTGACCACTAATGGGAAATACACTGGAGCCCAGAATGCTTCATCTTTGCATGATAAACTAATAATTAACTCTCCATCTCATCACCCTAACAAGCCTGAACCAGAAGAGCCTCTCGAGACATCTGTATGGTGACGCATCTGATGTGAGAGTCAGAGGCAGTCATGAGAACTGTCATCTTGGTTACTGAATCAAATGTATGGAACAATGCCTTCAGAAAGATTATGGTTTGATATCTGATGTGGAGTATGTCAGCAAATACTTAGTACACCTCAGTCTGCAACCAATGCACTGAACTTAATTAAAAGCAGATACAAAGATGAAAAACGCCAGTGTTTCCTGAGTTGTTGTTAAAGGGATAGTTCACCCAAAAATTAAAATGATCCTATCATTTACTCACTCTCAAGCCATCCTAGGTGGATTTGACTTTCTTCTTTCAGCCAAACACAATCGGAGAAATATTTTAAAATATCCCTAGTGCTCCAAGGTTTACAATGGTTATGAATGGGAATGAAAACAAACAAACAAAAAAAAAACATCCATAAAAAATTAATCCATACGATTCCAGAGAGTTAAAAAAGGCCTTATGAAGCAAAGGGATGCATTTTGTTATTTTCAATTGAAACTTTATAAATTCAAATAACTAGTCAACTTGCGCCAAATGAGTAACTTGTGATGCAATGTATGATGCAGAATGTAGTATCGTAAGCTTAGACGCCTCTCACGGTTTAAACAAATAGGGCTGTGCAACAAACTCAAGCTCCTCTTCTATCGAAATCTGACATTTCCGTTTAAAATTTCAAATTTTTAGACCGGTATTTTGTTTTGCTCTCTCCTCTGTGCTTCCGCATTCGTCGTTTTGTCATTGCATGGAGTCAAAGTTTGTCTTCCATGCAAATCGACGTGCGCAATATGCGCACAGTCATTTGTCAGAAGCTAGTTATTTTAATTTATAAAGTTTTGAACATGAATATTTTTCTTACAAAAACGCATTCCTTCGCAAATGGCTAGTTATAATACGACATTATCTTGTAGAAGCTCGCATTGTAGTATTTATAAAAAATGGCAAAAAAAAGTGTGTTTTTATTTAACGTGTTTGTTGGTAAGCCCAATTTCCTAGGGAGGAGGATCATGTGAGAAACACTGACAAGTGTAACAAGACACAAAGAGTTCTAGTTCTCTGTGCGGACAGAACACAACTAAGGTAGGCAAGGGGTTGTCAGAGAAACACTAAACACTTTAAGTGCACATCAGTAGGATCTCTGAAGCGCACAGCTTAATAACTCCCCTGCTGTGAAAAACGAAACCAAAGTTATGTTTACTTGGCAACAGCTGAAATGTTGTTGGCAGCTGCATGTTTGAGAGTTTACAGTTTAAGATGTTTGTTACGTAAAGGACGTGGGAGGTTCTTACGGTTATCTTAGAAGAAACTGAATTAGGTTTATGCACATTGTAATTTCCCATCTGTGCATGCACATCTTCACAGAGAAAAAGTTGAAGGATGGCAATATAAAACAGGGCTGTATGACTGGTCAAAAATTATATTGAGGTTTGAACTGCAATATGATATTATTCCTGGGTCCTGGTGCAGCAACACTGAAGCCCTAATACAGGTTTCCTCAAATCCGGTCCTGGAGGTCCACTGACCTCTCAGAATTCAGTTCCAACCCTAATCAAACACACCGGAACAAGCCAATCATGGTCTTCAGAGTTACTAGATAATTTCAGTTAAGTGAGTTTGATCAGGATTTAAGATAAACCAAAGACTTAAGATATACAAAGATGGCAAACTCATATTACTTTGAATGTCAAAAAGTACAATAAGCAATATCCTGCCTTCTAAATAAGAGAGCCAAAGTCACTGCGTCACTGCAGCTCCGGCTGCTACAGTCCTAGATGCGTGCTTATGACTGCACATGTGCATTGACTGGTCCAGCCTGAAAAATGCAGTATTTTGTTGCAATCGGAGCTTTTAGAAACAAAATTTATGAGACAGTTGTTGTCAGATTTCATTGGTGATTTAAAGGTGCAGTAGGTGATCTGAAAAATGCTAACGTTAGCCACTAGCATTGAAAGCATACGATCCCACCTTCTGCACAAATTGTCATCCAAAGCCAAGCCTCCTCCAAAACACATGAACACGCAGACAGCTATTCTCAAAGCCTCAAGAGACAGCATTAAACTACCTTGTGTCTCAAAGCACATAACATTACTGTAAGCAGTGATGAAAGGGCCCTCGCACCCAAGCCACTGCCACCCGGTGGTTTTAGGAAAACAGAGCATGGTGGGCAGTATACATTTAAATATAGAAAATTAGGAGGACAACATCAGTCATGCTTGCCACTCTTCATGCTACCAGCTGGTGGCGCTATGACTATAACTAAATTTTGGTGTGTAGATGTCTTCAGGCCCAGGGCACTTAAACGTGAAGTTTGGGGCAGATTGGACTTTGTATGCCTGAGTTACAACAACTTTCTCTTTTGTAGCGTTAATCGCATATTAGCACCTAGCCAAGTGGTGCATGATTTAACGTGTTTCTAGCATGTTTGGTACTTCATGGCATATTTAAATGTGTTTCAGGGAGTAAATTACAGTGTAAAGCATGTCATTTCCTGTTGCCAACAGGTGGCGCTATAACTGCGAGTGATTTTTTTGTCTTCAGGCCAGGACTCATAAAAAAAAATAAAAAAATACATGTGAAATTTGGGGCAGATTGGACACTGTGTGTCCGAGTTACAACAACTTCCTTTTTCATGGCGAAATGTCGAATTTTGTCAGGCAGACACACTCTTCAGCAAAAACTCAAGATCTTTAGATTAGACTGACTAAATAGGACGTTTATCTGATAAAATCTCTGAGAGGAGTTTGTTAAAGTACAATGGCAAAAACTGCAAAAATATTGCAGAAAAATTCAAAATCTCACTTCCTGTTGGGTTTTCAGATTTTGCTCCCAATGACTATTGGGCTCTTACATGTGTCTACCGAATTTCATACTTGTATACGAAACGTAGGGCAAAGGGAGCTTAATTGATATTTTCTAGGTGGTTCTATCAAGCAATTTTGCCACACCTAATTCTGAAACCCATTTCAGATGTAAATTTTCACCACTTCTGATGTGTGAACAAAGTTTCACGAGTCTGAGCATGTTTAGGCCATCCACAATGGAATTCATTTCGGAGAAGAAGAAGAATTGAGCAAGCCATTTCAATAGGGTCCTCACACCATTGGTGCTCGGGCCCTAGTAATAATAATCGGAGCAATTCCAAGAGGATTCCTAATGAACAATCAACTTAGCGAGATTGTACCTGACTGCTGCAGATTTATTTGGGTGTTGATAATGTTGACATATACACATAATTCTGAGTCTGCCTGAGCAGCTCCGTTTAGAAGGAGGTTGTCGTCTCTAAATTACAGTAGTTATGGCATGAATGCAGCATTTAGCTCGTTGTTTTGATTCAGTAGGAAGTGTAAAAGTTGGCTGCTGTTTAATAGCATGAAACACACTGATGATGTATGACGTCTGCGGGAACATGGTGCGCAAGGCCAAGGGTGTGTAAAAACATACGTTGACTGGCAGGTAGGACTTCATATTATTTCATTCGGACCGAATATAATAATTATATGAACGTTTTATGGTTCTAAGCCTTCCGCAGACAAAATACATTTATAAATATACATTTAGACCGCTTAACATAGTGACTGCTATCAGGATATGAGGCGGCTTTCAACCGGTATAACAAAAAAACGTTTCTTTAGAAAATTAGCTATAATTGTAAGCTTGGTGAACAGCTTTGGAGAACGTTTCCCCATTCAAAGAGATCGGAGCCGTCCTTGCATGACTGAAATAGCCGATTTGAGGAACCCTGCCCTAATATGTGGTCATTTATTGTTAAGACCATCTAGTTTCTTGAATTATATTTTCCATTACATGTTCTTTGAAACTGTTTAAGGAATATTAGCGGAAATAAATTTACTTCCAAATTGGCACAAATTTTCCTGATTCTCTCTGGATGGGCAGATGACCGTTAATTCACATTAAGCGCACAATGGAAGCCCATCATTTGACATGATGAATAAAGTTCCAGTCAGCTGGACTGTGTTTTTGATTGATTTGCATGATGTTATTTGTTTGTATGAAATTGGATGTACCCACAGTTCAATACATCTGTGTGTGCTGCGCTCATGTGCACCTGCAAGAATACTTGCATCATTGAACTAAGAGAGTTCTCACACACAAATGAACAACAGACAAACCACCTGGACCACTATAAACACTTCAGCTTTGAGTCAGCAACTAAACCAGTGAAAACCTGTCAATCGTAGTCATTTTCAGAGTCTTTTGCCTGTGCACATCTGTTCTTGTGCACAAGAATGCATGCATTTAAAGATTATTTTAGTTATTATGCAGGTTACATTTTCTTCACTAAAATTCACACCACAAAGATGCACAAGCCCCATCTAATTATCACAAAAATGAGGAACATCTGAAACATAAAAGAGCCTATATCACCTGGAGCTAAGTGCAAGTTGGCATACACCCTGGTACGCTGTGTGTGGCTAACAACTGTTTATCAAACAGATAATTGCGTGACCCATAACCGGTTTGGGTCAAGTGCTAGCACTCACCAACTTTGGCACATACTTCAAAGCCAGAGATAGGATCATGTTTATTCATTTTCATTCTAAGGGCTGGTAACTATCAAAGTCCCAAACCTAGAGAGAATACACAAAGATTTTTCGGATACGATTAGGCTTAAAGAGCTCTGTGACCCTTACCATCCACAAACACCACCTCTGGCGCTTTAGGAAGGAGCTCCATGTGATTTTTCTTTCATGTAAGATGTTAGTGCCTGCCTGGTCATAGTCATCCAACTTGGCAGATGTGATCTTAGTTTCCCTTGCACCCTACAACCCCGCGATCAAGTTTTATAGACCACAGCCGAGGGCAAGTAAAATTCCCAAGGAATTGAACAAAAGAGGAGCCCCATTTAGCTGAAACCACACTGCAAAAAAGAGCAGTCGGCTGACATCTCAAGGAATCCTGTACGTCACTGAGAGTGCAGAAACAGCTCTTTCTGGCACACGGACTGAAGGTCATGTGGAAGTATTTATTTGAGGCTCGGGACCCTCATGGGGAAAGCTCTGCAGAATTCTTGGTCCTGAGAATTTGCTGGTCTTTCTCTTACCACATAAGAAAACCAATGTAGAGGATGAAAAACAATGTGCAAAGCAGACAAAAACACCATGGGCTTGGAGCGTAACTGTGATGCATTTCTGATGAAAACAGCTGATTTGCTCTGCTACAACATTTTCTTCTGTAGAAAACAGCTTTGCCTCCAGTCTTTAAGCAGACATTAGGTAAAACATGTGAGAGGGGGCAGTACGAATTAGAAATAACCCTACATAAGTCGATTTTAACTGCAACAATAGCAAACAAAGTTGACAACAAACACCTGAAATGAAAATGTAGCCATCTTACACAGTCAAACTTAAAAAGTCCTCTGTAAATGTGATTTATAGTCTGAAATGTTAATGACCCGTTGGGTGAGTCAATCATGCCGGGTCTACTGAACACAAATACAACGGCAATGCATACCACCAAAATGTCATCACTCAATAAGAGAAGGAAATACCTTGTTCAGCATCCCTCTAAAGTCAAAATACTTATGTAACTGGCACAAATCCTGACTAAAATATGAATGTGTGATGTGGGTGACCTGGCTGAATTACTTCGGGTTTTAACCAGATGCTGCTACACATATGGTTTGGGTAAAGATACATGTTACTCAACTATTGACAATAATGCTAAAATACTTAAGGGTTCTTATGGAATAAAAAGTTACACGACCATTTTTTTCCCCTCAGAAGTACTTCAAACAGTAGCTTTCAATCTGGAGCTTTAACGACACAGAGACGTGGACAGAAAAATGACAAGATGTCGCCCAAAACCGTGGAAACTGGCCTATAAACGGACAATACAAAACTATAAAACCTCCTTTTAAAACGAAAATCGTGTAGTCTTTGTTATTTAACTAAAATCGTGTAACATTTAGTTTATCCTGGTCCCCTCGAACATTTGTCTCGACATATCCCACATAATAGCGCGTTAAGCACGTTAACACCACAGACCGCTTTTATATGCAAAATTCTCTAATTCAAGAAAAACAACCCAAAACTACACCGATAACTCTGCTAACCATGATTTCCGACAGAAAGCCGGGTTGGGCAACACCCTCAGCCGCACAATCCGCTTAAATGCTCACCATACACGGCGCTCTGGTCGCTCATCAAGTCTATTTTCGTCAGTTTTGAACATCTAATATGCATTTATTAAGATAGATTGTAAAAACTGTGCGTTCATTCTACTTACCGAAAGGTTCCAGCAAATAATCTAGAATCTCTGAGTGACTCAAGCCTCGCCATGCGATCGTAGTGATGTCTGATTCGCGAGCCAATCGTTCTGTTCGACATGTTCTTTCTCATGAATCAGAGGAACCGATTCGCAAACCCAAATGGTTCGATCAGATGAATTTGCTTCTAACCAGTTCTAACAAGCCTTGATAAAATTGTTTTGTAAATTTAGGCGAAAACAGCTACTGGTAACAATGTATCAGAATGTCCCTTTTACAAAATAAATATTTAATGTTCGTTGAGCTTTATGCTTTATTATAGCCTAAGCAATATCCAGACATGACACTAAAGTTTACTAAATTTTAATTTATTTTATTTAAGACAAAAAAAGACAAAAGAGCCTATTATAATATATTAAAATAAATAGTTGTGTGTGGCCATATTATGCAAATTAAAAAAATAATAATTATAATAATTATTAAGCTATTACTTAGGCTACCACAACAATCTAAATAATAGCCTATCTAATTGTTAATCAGAATCGTGTTACCATTAAACCTGTGAATGTTGCACTATTAGTTTTAACGCAATATAGCCATTGTTGGCCTAAATGATTTCATATAAGATTTAAATAATATTTTAAATAAACAAACTAAATACGGGAACATTCAAAATATGACTTTTCCCTAACACGCATCAGTATGGTTCTAAATGAATCTTGAATCGGTTGTTGTTAATGACTTATTAAAAGTATGTGTTCAAATGAATCGATTCTGTAAAATGAATCGAACTGCCTAGCACGTTCTCGATTATTTGGTCCTCCCACAATCTCATTCTGCGTCATGACCCGCCACATGACGACAGCGCCAACCAGGTTAAAATCTATAGCGGGGTTTCAAATCTTAGTCACGAGTCCATGTTTTTTTTTTTTTTTTTTAAATACTCAAGCATTTATTAAATATAATGCTAGTGGTTTTACAATATGTTTTTATCTAAAAGTCTGAACAATTAAGACGTTTCAAAACGTCGAAATAGCAGGAGGAAACATTTTGTAAACAAGAATAAACAGGACGTGTCTTGAGATGCATTTAATGTACTTTAGGCCAACTTCAACAAGTAGGCCTAGCATAGCCTACAAACATAAAAGAAAACTGCCGTTATTACGCTTAAGTGAATATGGTCGAAATTAAATTTAATTTAAGAGATTTAATCGTTGATTAATGTTGCCGGATTATAGCTTGTGAATTCATGTCTCCAGACTAAAACCACCGGAATGTTGGGAATTCAAAGTTTTGATCCAGACTGAATCAAATTGGTCCCCTTTCTTTGCGAGAGAGAAAAACTTGTATTGGTCTATGACAAAACTTGTCGTCCTTATTAATACCTTAATTTGTGATTTTACCAAAATGGACCCCCTTTTTTATTTAGATAATTTGACCAAAGATTATAACTACATTTTTGATTGTTTAAACCAAGTTATTTATTGGTTTAAATAATAGGCCTCGAGGCCTACTACTACCTAATTATTTAATAAAAATGTATAGACCTATTTATTTGGATATTATAGATATATAATTTTGACATTTATTCTCAATGTTCAAATTTACAGAGTTGCATATGTTACAATATTAAACATCTACAGATAATGGGAGTATGATGCCCGCCTACATCCATCAATAGTCATTAACGAGGAATGCCCGTCTCAGAGATGGAGCAGGAGCGCGCAGACATGCTGTCAGAAGAAAATAAAGAAAATGACGCGCGTGTGTCTGATCGCTTACGTCATTCAAAACGCACCTTTAAAAGAAAGAAAGATTAAAAGAAAAGATTAACGTTTCACGAGGTATAAGTTTTAATTAACAGGTTAGACCTTGGTGGCTTAGGCTACTGCTTTATTAGATGATACATCTTCTGTTATGTTTATTGTCGCCTATTACTGCTCGTTTATTTCATAAACAGTTAATGAATGTGGTGACGACATTTGTAGATGGGGAAAGAAAAGGCTTCGAAAATAATATTATAGATATTAATAATAATAATAATAATAATAACATTATTATTATTATTAAGAACGTTTTCCATTCATATTTGCAGGTGCCTATAAATCCGGAGTTTCCAAATGCAAGTCGCAACTTTTGGAAAGTGGACGATAGTAAATTTTCACCCCAATGATACTGTGACGACACTTCTGTGGTTTTCCCTTATCTTCATGGAAACATGGATGTTCTTTCTAAAAAGAATACGACGGAAAACAGGACAACCAACAAACGGTAGAGGCAGAAAAGCAGTTTACCAGCCCGTTTTCCATCGAGTCACTTTTGCAGCGAGAAAGCAGCGCCTCCGTGAGGCACAGACCTCTATATTGTGCAACCAGGAACTTTGCAAACGAGTTACTGGGCCAAGCAAACGGAGACCGTGGTTTGTCGTGCTAGAGGAAAACTAATCAAACGGCATATGCCAATTTCAGACGATTATATTCACACTTTTGTTTCCCTACTTGCAGTTTGGGCCACATGAGTCATGGATGCAGTCCCCCTAGTGGAGCCTTCAGGAGGATGCGCTCAGTTTCTGTACCGTCCTATTGTACAGCACGCGAGAGCTTTAGAAATTTCACTTCAAATACTTTGAGCTGGGCCTACATGTAACACTGCGCTTAACCATTATTGTTAAAACTCTTAACATTTTTAAAAGCACTCATGTTAAACATCTTTAGAGACGTGGTCTATGCTGTCAAATGTTTAACAGCTTTATTTTTTTGCCAAATAGTGTTTTTTAAACCTTATGGGCATCTTTTGTGAAATATTCCTTGTGTTTAACCAGGTGACAATAATTTTACCAATAGGACCTATTCCGGGATTATGGAAGCCCGTTCCCGCCACTGTTGAGAAAAAAAAATATTCCGTAAGTCATAATAATGAGAAACTTTCTCATAATAATGACTTAGCATCTCATAATAATGATTTAGTATCTCATAATAATGACTTAGTATCTCATAATAATGACTTAACATCTCATAATAATGACTTAGTATCTCATAATAATGACTTAGCATCTCATAATAATGACTTAACATCTTTAACTTAATCAAAAAAAAAATTTTTTTAATTTTTTTTTAGAAACTTTCTCATAATAATGACTTAGTATCTCATAATAATGACTTAACATCTCATAATAATGACTTAGTATCTCATAATAATGACTTAACATCTCATAATAATGACTTAACATCTCATAATAATGACTTAACGTCTTTAACTTAATAAAAAAATTTTTTTTTTATTTTTTTTAGAAACTTTCTCATAATAATGACTTAGTATCTCATAATAATGACTTAGCATCTTTAACTTAATCAAAAAAAATTTTTTTTTAATTTTTTTAGAAACTTTCTCATAATAATGACTTAGTATCTCATAATAATGACTTAGCAACTTAATAAAAAAAAATTAAAAAAGTTTTTTTTATTAAGTTAAAGATACTAAGTCATTATTATGAGATGTTAAGTCATTATTATGAGAAAGTTTCTTAAAAAAAATAAAAAAATTTTTTTTGATTAAGTTAAAAATGCTAATTCATTATTTTTATGAGATACTAAGTCATTATTATGAGATGCTAAGTCGTTATTATGAGATACTAAGTCATTATTATGAGAAAAGTTTCTCATTATTATTAGATACTAAGTCATTATTATGAGAAAGTTTCTCATTATTATGACTTACGGAATTTTTTTTTTTTCTCAACAGTGGCGGAAACGGGCTTCCATACGGGATAAATCTCCTAGTAGGTCCTGAAACGTTATTAAGGGCGGTTTCCCAGACACTGATTAAGACTAATCATAGACTAAATAGGAGATTTAAGCTGGACTAACTGAAATTGAATTTCTCAGACATGATTTAAAATAGTCTCAGACTTTCCCTAGTCCTGAATTACAACGTCTGATTTCCAGAAGTCTGATTAGAACTAGTCTAGATTTAAGTAGCTTAAACTAAACCTGGCCAGAGGCAGGTTTAACTTCAGATTAATTGATGTTGGCCTCCAGATTGACCTTAGCGATAGAGGAAAATGGATTACCTGGATTATTTTAATGATGTTGAAAGAGCTCCATTTAGACCAGACAGAAGGGTGGTTATGGACAGGAGCAACCCACTGAATGATTTTGATGAAATCAACTTTCGTGACCGTTTTCGCATGTACAAAGCAACTGCAGCAAACATAATTAGTCTGCTTGAGACAAGGCTTTCATCTGATTCTTTTAGGGGAATGCTCATCCCTCCTTCGCTACAAGTACTCATCACCTTAAGGTTTTTGGCATTGGAACCTTCCATCGTGAAACAGGTGATTTGTGTGGCATAAGTGAACCAACTGTGTGCAAAATAGTCCACAAAGTGTGCAAAGCTATATGTGAACTGAAGGACGACTGCATCAATTTTCCTGATGTTGCTGGCCAAGCCAACACGGTGGAGTTCTTTGAATATGGAAACTTCCCTGGAGTCATTGGCTGTATTGATATTCCAATAAAGTGTCGCTCTACTGCAGATTCTGAGGAGTACAGAAATCATAAAAACTGGTTCTCAATAAATGTACAAGGTGTGTGTACTCCCACTATGCAGTTCTCCAACATTGTTGCACATTGGAAAGGTGCAACTCATGACCTAAGAATTTTCCAGAACTTCTGTCTGTACGCTCAGTTTGAAGGTGGTCAACATAGTGGAATCATACTTGGTGACGGTAGGTGTGCACAGACCAACTTCTTGTTCACCCCTTACCTTCATGCAGTCACACCTGAGCAGCAGCAGTACAAGTAATATCCGTACCGGAGGTACAGTGGAGCGCATGTTTGGTGTATGGAAGAGTCGTTTCCAGTGTCTCAGAAACACATCGCGCTTTGAACAAAGAAGATGCTGTATTGTCATAATTGCAACAGCAGTGCTTCACAATTACCTCTAACAGCATGGCTGCTCAGATCCTCAAATGGAACATCGGGATGAACCAGATCTTCCCATGGTTGAGCCAGACAATGACAGGTATGGACTGGCGTGCAGAAATGCTTTTGCTTTGCGGCACTTCTCACAATAAAGTTACCTCAGATAATTGAAGACAACAGTTACCACAGATTGATGATGAACAAAATTTTTATTTCACAAATTGAGATATCGGGACCCTGAACTGGTGCTGGTTTCAGTAGCACATTGCTACTGCTGCTGCTTCATGTTTCTCTCTTCCTCCTTCATGGCTAACTCAACATGAAGTATTTTCATCTTCATTTCATGTTCATCTTTTAAATACTTTAATTTGTGCTCATGGAATTCCATGGCCAGTTTGTCGTGCATGTCAGCCTCTTGGTAGTTCTCATCTGGCCAGAATTAATGACACCATCTTCCCTCCAGGCTGCTGCAGCTGTAGTGGGCTGACTTTCATCCTGTCTCAGGACCTCCAAGCTCTGGTGATCATCTGAAAAGTTAGTGCAGTATTAGTGAACAATATGTATTCAAAAGTTCAGTTCATGAAATATTTCTGGTTATAGGACTGCAAGAAATGACTAACAACAATACATATTCCCTGCAGTTTAAGGAGGGCACATATTTAATTAATGTGGCCTGCCAAATGAGGATTGGAATGGGCCCCCATCTGAACTGTCCAAATGATGATCATCAGGGATACCTTCCAGGGGCTGCTGGCTATCAATGATCGAAGTCAACAAGTCTCCTAGGTCATCGTTCTCCGGTCTTTCTGGGGGTCCACCACCAGTCTTGAAATGCTCCCTACGTGCAACAGCATTTGTCTTCTTTAAGTTTATTTTTATGTTTTTCCACAGGATCTTAGAAAGATGAGACAATATAAATAATGAAAATTCTGTATGATGCTGTTTGTAATATACTTGGATCAAAATGAAGCAACTTTTCAAAATGACTGACATGTAAAAGTACACCAACAATAATACAGTAGCTTACCTGAAGGTGAAGTGTCCTGTTGTTTACTTTTTCATTCGACTCAAATTCATAACAAATTGAAGTCCAAGCATTCCTTTTCTTGTTTTCTGTTGCTGAATCATGTTGTTTGTTCTCAATAATTGGATGGTTTGATACAATTTGCTTCAAAAGGGTCCTTTCAAAGTCACTGAAATTCTTTGAACGTTGTCTTTTACCTTTGTCCATTGTTTGGTTGAGTGTTTTACTCCAGTTCCACTCAATGTTAATGTTTCTTAAGGGTCCAGCCTCAGGTCTTCACCAAGTCCACAACATTACACTAATTGGCCTAGTCCTCATTTATTTTAAACTCTGCCTGGGAAACCGCCCCTAAAAGTTTAGGGATTCTTTTTTAACAAGAAATCGAAATGACCATAACGTGCTTGAGTGTTTAAGTTGAGTGGTTAAGCAAACCAACCCTGGAACATGTTCAGGGAGAACGTTGCTATGGCTACTTCCATAACCTGAAACTTACCTCCGTTTTTGGGACCGAAAATTGAGGTTATCGGCTTACTTACTCTTGAACATACCTGGGTATGTCACATAACCTGCTTTCTGGAATACTCCCCTGGAAACATGGCAATGAAAACGATAGACATGAAACATGAACATGAAAACAACACCAAAACTAGACGTGACAGCATTTAAGTGGCTTTTATAAATGTGCTCTAAAAAAAAACTTGAGATAATGACACTAATATATTTTAAGAAAATTTAAACAGCTCAAACATACATTTTAATCTGGAGTTTAAGCCTTGTCTGTGAAACCAAGGGAAAATGTTCTAAGAAGATATATACTCCTATTAAACAAAGAATAACTATTGATACAATAAATGTTTTCTTAATACAAAAATGATCTGTTTATTTGCATAACTTGCACTTATCATTTAAAGAAGTTGTCAACAAGTTGGTTAAATTGACTCATTACCACTTATGAAGTATTTCATTTGCACATGAGTGTCTCGTGTGAATTTATGTTTCATGACAATAAACATTGGAATGTTGAGAATTAACATTTGAATCAATAGAATCCATGCGCTCTCACGCCACACATCATGTTCTCACGGTGTGAAAAATACATCCCCGAGCAAAGAGGACACTGAGAATGTGTCGACAGACATATGAAACAGTTTCAAATTTAATATATCGTAATTTTTTAAAGAGGTTTAAACAATAAATACCGTATAGTGGCTCTTTAATGTGTCATGACAGATCGCTGCAGCTCCTTCAAACGGCTCGTGAAGCAACCATCTCTTCATACTAGTTCATTTATAGTATCAAATAAACATGAATGAACATCAGAAGGAATGTTGTTACAGATGCAGAAAGAAGTGAGTACACAATTTTTGAAGTTCAAGTTCATCAATGTTAATCTACTAACTCCCCTAACTGCTTTGTCAGATAAAATGGGGGATTCGTCATTATGATTGGTCAGATCGCCTGTCAATCAAACTGTTTGTGAAGGATGAATTAGGACGCCATTCCTGTATTTTGCTTGGGGCCTCCAAATCACTAAATCCGCCCCTGTTGCTTGCAACTGACCCCTATTTTGGCGTCAGTGTTGTAACATTTGACTTGATCTATTTAAGCAAAAAAATTGTAGGTGAATTGTCATATGTACACATGTAACAGCAGTGTGGCTTTGTAGCTGACAGGTGTGGGTTTAATATATTAAAATGTCTCTGAGAAACTGAAGGAAATGCAAAAAGAGTTCCCGACTCTACCCGTAATTATTTAATAAAATATTTGTTTGATTATTAAGATTAAGATTGCATCAGTAAATCTGAGTTTATGTTTGACTAATATTTATTGATGTTTCCAAACTCTTCATTTCAGTCTTGTGCATGCTACAACATTGATAACATTTGGTGGTTCAGGCATGTCCCCCCACCAATTAACATCTCCATCAATTATGTAAAAGAGACATTAATGAGAAATGCCCATTTACACCTCGTTTGCAAACTGCCAATAAAAACCACAAAAGAAGAAGAAGAAGAATGCCCATCTACATCTACAATAACCGATGTGATTCATATATAGGCCAACAAACTCCACGACAGACACTCTTCATCAGAGCAAACTTCAGAAGTTCTCAGAGATGCAGCAGGAGCGCGCAGACATGCAGGTCAGAAGAAAATACAAGAGATACTCCAAACAGAAAATGACGTACATGGGTCTGATCGCTTATGTCATTCAAAACGCACATGAGAAAAGATTAACGTTTCACGAGGTAAGTTGTAACCTATTACCGCAGCGCGCACTATAAAACGGATAATTTTGGCGCTAAATTCTGATTGGACATTGGACAAACTGCATTTGGTGGCCTATAGTAGGCTTGGCGCGAAGAATAGACCTTATTCAGAGCAGCGCCATGGCAGATATGAAAGCGAGGCTGTGATGCATCCTCCCCGACACTGTTTTCAACACTGTATAAAGCTCCTGGATCACTTAATTTTCAATAGCTCATATTGCCTGAAGTTTTTTGTCTACAGAAATTTCTTGGAAAGACATGTTTGCAGTGTTTCGTTAGCAGGCCAATCAAAAACACATTAAATAACAGCACATCCATCACAGCTTTGCATTCATTTCCGTTAAAAGATGGCGCTGTGAATGAGGCCTATTGTGTCCAAATTCATTTTCTGATTGTATACTTTCCCAACTTGCTTTATTTAAAAAAAAAAAAAGCTAAATGAGAAACATGTGTAAGTTACAATGTTTTGATCTGATTTTAATGAACCTGTTTTTTCCCCATCAGTTAATGAATGCGGTGACCAATTTTGTGGATGGGGATAGAAAAGGCCTTGAGAATAATATCAGAGTCTGTTTATCATCAAACAACTGTTTTGTAAAGGTATCTTCTTCTTCTTCTTCTTCTTCTTCTTATTGGTTTTATTGTTTATAGCAAGATGTTTACCCTTCATATTTACAGGTGCCTATAAATCCAGAGTTCCCAAATGCAAAACGCAACTTTTGGAAAGTGGATGATCGAAAAATAACCCCAAAGATACTGCGACGACACTTCCGGGGTTTGTGTGACGTTTTCCCTGACCTTTATGAAAACATGGAAATTCTCTCAGAAAACAGGGCAACCCACCAACGCCCTGAAGCAGAAAAGTTTATCAGCCCGTTTTCCATTGAGTCACTTTTGCAGCAAGAAAGCAGCGCCTCTGTGAGGTACAGCCCTTTAGGCCTACATGATTGTGCAACCAGGAACTTTGAAAACCAGTTTATGGGCCACGCAAATGGAGACTGTGGCTTGTTGTACAAGAGGAAGACATGGGACTGGCCCAATCAATCGGCATATGTCAATTTCCGTGGATCGTATTCACACTTTTGTTTTCCTACTTTTCCTACTTGGCAGTTTGGGCCAAATGAACGATGGATGCAGTCCCCCTTTGAACTCCCCAAGAGGATGCGCTCAGATTCTGTACCGTCCTATTGTACAGCATGCGAGAGCTTTAGATATTTCACTTCAAATGCTTTGAGCTGGGCCTACATGTAACTGTGCTTAATTTTCTTAGTGTATGTATTCCTATATATCTTACTGATTTACTTGCTGAAAATATCTACTAGCTTCTCATGTGCCAAAATATGTAGCTTGCAAGTATAAATTGGGGAATGGGATTTTTTCTTCTTTTTTTTTTTTGCCAAGTAGTAGGCCTATATAGTCCTAGATAAAAGTCACTCATAAAGATTTAAATTCAGACATGAGAAAAGGGATGATTCAAATAAAATTTATTGACCTCCAGCTTCCAGCAGTCCATATGCATGCAGATACAGGCTTCAGTCAAAATAATTTTTTTTCAAAGTTTCCCATACTTTTCTTACAAAACCGCGTGCACCTTAAATAATCAACTCTGCAGCGTACAAACCACAAAAATACCAGTTTTACATTATCAAATACTGCACATAGAAAACATTTACAAAGCACAAGTATAAAATTACAGCTTCCCCATACAGCTCTTTACCGTTCTGTTATTCCTAAACAGCAGTGCACTGTCAGCTCAAATAATTTTCTAAAAGTTTTGGGGGCTACCCCGTCTCTGATAAATCTTTAATCGTGCTCTCCCTAAGTTTAAGAACCGAGTGGGTTAAATATAGGATAGATGTATGGATGCATTTGGATGTGTATTTCAAAGTAGCTACATTTCTCATGAAAGTTGAAAACATCTGCGAAGGTGAGCATGTCCCAACAGTGTCTTGTGCTATGAATAAAATGAATGGCTGATTTATGGCAACAACAAAAGAGCTGCTAACAGCTTTGCTACATGAATGAGAAAACAGACTACAAATGACCATCTTTGCATTTGTAAAATAAATAAATTGCCAATGATGGTCTTTTAAGTCTGACCCAAGAGTACAATAAATTCAAGGTTGTGATCATAATATAAATGAACATCATATACATATATATTTAATTCAATGATTTAGTTAAGTGTGATCACAAACAAAAGAGCAAATTTTTCTTGGCTCTTTGAAAAAAGAAACAAATATGTTACAAAAAATGCAATGCTGACTTTCTTCATATCATTTTACAAATCTCAAAAGTAAATAACTAAAAACAGACATGCACTGAATGTTATAACTGATATCTGAAAACAATCTTATGTTCTCAAAAAGCCAAATACGCAAATCAATTGTGGTTGTAAACAGATGGCATTAAATTCCAGGGGCCTCATTTATGAACTGAATTTAGAGTGTGTACGCTAAAATTCACACCAACGTTCATATTTATAAAAACTGTCTTGGAAAAGTGCTTTAGCGCCACGTCTGTATCACTTTTCCTTGTGTTAGAGAATCTGAGTCCTGGAGGTATAGGCGCATTTGGAAATCTAAGCAATTCTTGCCGCTCACCATTTGCAAGTAATTTGGATGTTGACCAGTGCCTGGTAATGAAAATAATTATAGGCGGTGCACAATTTCAAGATTGTTTGTGGTTTATAAATTTAACATCTGGAAGAGAAAGGTATGAACATTTTTTTTGTGCGTTCATTTGTTGTCTGTATCATATATATGCACATTTGCAAAGTGATCATAAGATCAAATCTAGGGTGGTTTCTACACATTTTACACATGAGGCCCCAGGGTTCTTGTGCTCATATAAGCCTTTAAACATCAACACATACCAGGAAATAATGTGTCATTCAGACACTGTAAAAGAAACTTAAAGAAACATAAAATTAAATATGTACATTCAAGTTAGAGATACTTTAGTATAATGATATTGAAGCAAGACACTCAAGGCTTTCAGTAACACATTTAAGCCTTAAAATACTATCTCACAAGGCAATAAACAAGCCATCGCCCTTACCCAACAGACCACTCTTTAAAATAATTAATTTTACAAAAATAAAATAAATATCGCCTCAATAATCCTCGTATTTGTTAACAAACGCACAACAACAACAAAATAAAACTGTATTAGGGTTTCATTAAAAGACTCCACAAAGGGTTTAAATGGCCCAGATAGTTGTAAAGGGAGATTACATTCCTATTTGAAATTCAAGCAATCTCTCAACATGTAAATCATTCATATACATCATACAGTACCCGACGAAGCAACATCTCATAAAATAAATGTTCAAAAGTCACACATCATTCTCAGTTTTACAATCTACTGTCCATTTCTGAATGCAAATAAGCATGAATACCAGGTAAACCTCAAACTGTATCGGCTGATGATTGGCCCACACAGAAACACTCAGCTTACATCATAACATCACATTGATATTGATCTAGATTCAGTGTATTAAGATCATTCCCCAGTCAGACTGGTGTCACCTACTTACACTCAAACATAAACTGTGCATGCCAAAAAAAAACCCAAAACAAACAACAACAACAAAAAAAACTCTTCAGTCTTTGCCATGTATGAACTGAAAAGCATGAAGTGGTCTCTCATTTAAAAGCATCAAGTAGTCTGAATCAACACTGCGTGTTTATACAAACCAGATGCTAGTGACTTTCAAAAGTTACAAGATCATACCCAAAGATTTGTATTTATAGATTATCAATACACCACAGAAGCATTTGATGCTGATCATTCTCGTTCCATGTTAAAATATCGAAACGTATCCAAACCGCAGAAATCTGGAAGCGGCAAATCTAGATTTTTTTTTTTTTTGTAATGTTGCATTTGGTTTAGCTATGGATTGCAACAAACTACATCCATCCACTACACCTGAAAAAATAGAGCAGTACAGTACAAATATTCATGCATTCAGACTCTTTTCATTTTGCAAAAATGCAAGATTTTGTAACTACTTCATTGTACAGTAAAGGGACACATATAATCCCATATTTCGATGTACATAAAATCACATAGAAAAAATATCAATATCTAATAGTCATTTCATAGTGTTTACCAAGGACAAACATTCAGCTGCAAATACAATTTGTTTTCATTACAGTAAAACAATTTCATCTTTAGTTAGTACCTAATTTAATGTACAGACATTTGTCTGTTAGTGGAAAAGAGAAAGGTGCAACACAATCAAACTTGTGCAAATACATAAGAAGCAAGAAATGTGACAATTAGCAGACACTCACTTTGTACGTTTCAATGCAAAACCTCTGAGTTTGAAGAACAATGACAGGCTGGAAAATAAAATGTTCTAAAATGTCAAATCAGTCATGACTGGTATGAGTAAAATAGTGTCAACTTGAATGTACTACATTCACAGTTTTAGATGATAATAAGAAAAAGCAAAGTACAGAGTTTCAGATGTTGGAAAATTATTCACTGTTTTTGTTCTTCCATTTGCTGGCAACTAATTCTTACGGAAATAATTAAAATGCAAATATATTTAGTGTGCATGACATTTGTCATTGCGGTTCAGATATTTTTGTAATCATGTAAAAATAATACCAAGATTAAATAAAAATAGGATTCTTTGTGAAGCAAAAACATCTAAATGAGCAGAGAAAGCATTTTAAATGTGCTTTAAAGACAAACTATGACCAAATGGTTCTCAAGATTTAAATCTCTCTACTACACAAATAAAACCGTTCATTACGATAAAGAATGTACGGTAAAGAAGTTTTTTTATAGTATCTACATCTTCTTCTAGTATCTGAAACATGTGCATGTGAAATGCATGGATGGAGCCTAGGAATATTAAAAGCTATTAAGAAAGACAAATACGATTTTGAAAGTATGGAATGTGATGTACACTTTCTTATGAACACCCAGGGAAATGGTTCAGATATTTCAAACACAATACAAGAATACTTTAAATGATTCCAAATGATAAATCAGATGAAACGGTTTGCTGATCTCATAGTCTGCCTTTAAAAGCAGATCTATAAGATGCATATGATGCAAACCATAAAAATCAAACATCATTTAGAGTTTGTGTGTTCCATCACACATGAGAGTTAGAACAGACTGAGGCCTTGTCCACACTAATACGTTTAGTTTGAAAACACATCTTTTTTTTTTTTGGTCTTCCGTCCACACTGAGACGTGTTTTTGTCCTGTGAAAATTGAGCTTTCCCAAGCGGACAAATTTGAAAATGCTGTTTTTGCATTGTAGTGTGGAATGAGGTATTTGAAATCGATGACACATATATACTAATGTGACCCATATTGAACCGATAGATACGTATGCTTTATTACGCTATTGTGCCTCTTATGTGCTATTCACTTTCACACTGTTGCTAAAGATGTTACTTTGCACACTCTTCATATCGCAGTCCTGCAAAGATGACCGAAAATGCACTCGTAATTGCTGTCCTGCTAATAATGTTGACTGAGTGCAAACTGAACGCATCAGTTAACGGCGAAATATTTTGCTAAAAAAATATTTTGCTGAAAAAAAATTCTGCCAGAAGAATAGCATGAGAACTTTATTATATCTGTATCATCTCAGTGAGCTTTTATGAGGTTTTACGCATGCGCAGTAAGGTGAATTCAACGCTTGAAAACGCTAGCGTGGACGGAGAGCGTTTTGGAACGAAAACGCAGTTTTCAAACGTATCCGGATTAATGTAGACGTAGCCTGAATTACACGAACGTCTTTAATGATTTGGCTAATGATCCATTTGGGAACTTAGAAATGAATAATGTTCTGGTTCTTATTGATACTGTTATATATGAATCTTATTATAGGTCTATGTGTCACCATCATCTCTGCAGACGATGTGACTGAAAAACTGAATGTGATAAACTAGTACAGAGATTCTGCTATATGTAACTTCTTCCAATCTGATATATTCAGAAGAACTATTAAAACTAATCTAGATGTGCAGAGGAGGCTGACAGGAGTAGGATGAACACTTTGTATTTTACCTACAGTGCTGCTTTCCTTCCACAAGTCTCCGTAAACACCAAAGACTGAGTGAAGAAGCCATCTAGAGCCACTCAGCTTCAGAGTCGAAGCTAAAGAAGACTGCTGATTGGACAGGAATAGTCACAACGGCAAAGTTCAAAGACAAAAACAATAGTGTCCAGGAGTTTACAGAATACCATTTGTTCTGGGCTTCAAAATCCTGTTGCGCGAGCGACTCCATCACCAGCCCTCATATTGATGTGTATGTGGTTTTTGTTCAGCGTGACCTCCTGAGTGTAACAGGAAATGGAAAAGACCTTTAACAGTTCAGATCCATATGCTGGTAGAAAGAAACCCAAAACTACTTGAGGCGGTAAAGTATAATGCGGCTCCAGCTTCCCAGAAATATTCGCTACTTGCGACAAGAAAAGTTTTCTTGCTTGTCAGTGGACAACGTTCGGCATATCCCACAATGCAGCAGCTGTGTATGAGGGTTGCTGGTTTAACAGGACAGTTGGTTCTCTTTCAGAGGTTTCGATTCCCTCTGACTATGTCTGCAGCTCGGTGCAGATCGTGTTGTTCAGACAAAAAGTGAGATTTAAACATTAGCAAAATAAATAACCTACCATCTATTAGTCTACATAATTTTAAAGGCAAGCTTAAAATAGCACTTTACATATTTTGCTCAACAAGGGTTGCGAGTTAACGTGCAGAATGCAGTCGGTTAATACATAAACACAAATATCGATCTATATATTTATTTATTGAGCTCTCCGAAAAGGAAAAAAAAGAATACGCTACTTTATGCGACAGGAATCGTGTGCATTTCTAATAAATAACCTGACATGTGGAGTAAAGCCCTGCCCTTTAAAAGTTTAATTCTGAATGTAGTCTAGTGAGTTTTTCTAACACGTCATTGTTTTTTTGCATCTCATCTAAGTCATTGACTCTGCTACATATCCATACTCTATAATATAACACTACAGATAATAAGAATTGCTTTGGTTTTTTAAAAAATAAAACTTAGGGTTTGGCATAGAGAAATGATTGACCCTTGAGGGTCTGGAACTGCTAGAAGAACCCATTCTGCTTCCTGTGTGACATGACGTCAACACAAATGCTACATTGTCAGGAACATTTCTCAGCAGATTTATTAAATGCCCCTATTGATTGACCTGTGAACAATGGATCTGCATGTAACTAGCCATGACCGATTCCGGACGCCCATATAACCGCATGTTGCTGGTTACACCCATATCCATCTGTGAGGGTGTATGTGTTAAATGTGTCATGCCTGATTTGTATCCAACTCTTAATATCTGTATCAGTAAAGCGGAGCGTTCCAGCCCCGGGCGAGTTGGCTGTGTGTGTACATGCTTTTGGGGTCGTGGCGGGGTATATTGAATGAAGATACACACGTAGAGATAGAGAACACAGGCATATTTAGATGGGGACGTGGATGTGTCTAGGTGCACGAGGGGCTGGTGGCACTCTCGAGTGAGGACTGGGAGAGTCGGCGTGTCAGAGGGCCGATGCTGGGGTCCGCTAGAGAGGAGGTGGGGAAGAGCTTGTACCAGCCGCCCACCATTGACGACAGATCGAGATCATCCAGGAGGATCTGAGCCATTCCCATGAAACACTTGCTGTCCATGCGGCCGTAATCACCCCACACGATCACCTGGTCAGGTTAAATGGACACATTTAATATGCAGTGACCCCAAATATGGCATTTACACTTGGTGTAGCTCTGGATGAAACTTAAAAATGTGAATGTCTTAATGTACTTTTTGTCTTAATTGTAAACATTATATATATATATCAGGCATAACATTATGACCACTGACAGGTGAAGTGAATATCACTGATTATCTCTTCTAGGTTCAAGGTTATTTGATTAATATAGCACATTTAAAAACAGCAAACGTGGCTGACCAAAGTGCTGAACAGAACAGAAAGCGAAGAAAAAAGAAACACAAAGCAAACCATACATTCATGTCAGTCGCTCACAATGAATTAAAAGCTAAGTGGAAAAAAATAGGTTTTAAGAGAAGATTTAAAAACAGTTAAAGACTGTGCTGATCTGATATAGGCAGGGAGGCTATTCCACAGCCTAGGGCCAGCAATAGCAAAGGCTCTATCTCCTTTATGCTTTAATCGTGATCTGGGGACATAGAGAAGTCTCTTATCACCAGACCTCAGATTTCGTGTGGGATTGTAGGGATAGAGTAGCTCAGACATATAGCTCCGTGCCGGGTTATTTAAAGATTTAAAAACAAAAGAAGCATTTTAAATTCAATTCTAAAATTCGTGAGTAACCAATGCGATTTCAAAATTGGAGTTTTTGTTGATTTTAAATTTATGTTGATTTTTGAGGAATTTTGCGGCGGCATTTGCTCTAAATGGAGACGAGCGATAGAGGATTTGGACATGCCATAGTAAAGAGAGTTGCAGCAGTCCAAGCGAGATGTAATAAGGACATGGATCACAATCTCTAAGGTTTTCTCAGGGAGAGGATTTAATTTTAGAGAGAAGACGTAGTTGAAAAAAGCAAGAACTAATCACAATTATTTATTTATTTTTTTTTAAATTTGATGTTCTGATCCCAAAAACACCCAAGTTTTAAATGCACGATGAGGTAAAAGAAGCAAGGTAGTCCAGGTCAATGCTTCTGCTCTCAGAGCTATCACGGGGCCCAAAGATTATAACCTCAGTTTTTGATTAATTCAAAAACAAAAAAATTGAGAGAACCACATTTTCACTTCATCTAGGCAAGCAAAAAGAGATTTAAGTGGAGCATTCATGTTGCATTTCAGAGGTAAATAAATTTGGGTATCATTTGCATAGCAGTGAAATGATACACCATGCTTTCTGAAAATGGACCCCAGAGGAAGTATACAGAGAAAAAAGAATGGGTGCAAGAACTGAACCCTGCGGTACTCCACAAGAGAGTTGAGCAGGAGATGAAGAAAAATGACCCAATCTGACAAAGAAACTTCTATTTGTTAAATAAGATTTAAACAGTTCCCTGAATGCCCACAAAACATTCTAGTCGGGATAGGAGAATTTTATGATCAACTGTATCAAAAGCCGACGTAAGGTCTAACAGTGTCAAGATCACAGATTCGTCAGAGTCAGTCGCTAACAATATATCATTAAAAACCCGAAATGAAGCCGACTCTGTGCTGTGTAGAGGCTTAAAACCAGATCGGAAAGTTTCAAAAATGTGATTTTAGCTAAAGAAAGACTGTAGTTGAATGAAAACAGTTTTTTCCAATCATTTAGTAATGAAAGGAAGAGTCGAGATTGGTCGAAAGTTATTGAAATCACTATCATCAAGTGAAGGTTTCTTAAGAAGAATTGTAGCTTCTTTAAGGCTATCAGGGATAGTCCCTGAGCATAAGAATTTATTCAGAAAAGACACAAAACATGGCCCAACTGAATCAAAAATTTGTTTCAGAATACAAGGAGGGAGAACATCATGACAACAGAAGAAAGAGAAACTGAAGAGACTGAAGAGAAACTGGGTCAAAAACACTCCATGTGGCTGAAGAACAACAAAGGTCAGGTGAAACATTAGTAGATGGTTGCAATCGAGATCTTAGAGTAGTGATCTTATCAAAGAAAAACCTAGAGAAACCTTCACATAATGACGCTGAGGGATTGGAAATAATATTTACAGGAGGACTTAAAGCAGAATTTAACACAGAAAATAAGGCTTTAGAACTATAATGTTGTGCAATTAAATTAGAAAAATACTTAGCCTTAGCAGATTTCATAGCTTTCTGAAAAGCACCAAGACAATTTCTAAGCATTTCATGAGAAATTTGCAATCTTTTCTTCACGACACCTGTTAGTGGGTGTGTTAGAAGTAGGAAAAATGGGCAAGCGTAAGGATTTGAATGAGTTTGACAAGGGCTAAATTGTGATGGCTAGACAACTGGGTCAGAACATCTCCAAAACTGCAGCTCTTGTGAGGTGTTCCCGGTCTGCAGTGGTCAGTATCTATCAAAAGTGGTCCAAGTAAGGAACAGTGGTGAACCGGCATGGGCGTCGTGGGAAGCAAAGACTGGCCTATGTGGTCCGATCCAACAGATGAGCTACTGTAGCTCAAATTGCTCAAAAAGTTAATGCTGGTTCTGATAGAACGGTGTCAGAATACACAGTGCATTGCAGTTTGTTGCGTATGGTCCTGCATAGCCACAAACAGTCAGGGTGCCCAGGCTGACCCCTGTCCACCGATGAAAATGCCAACAGTGGGCATATGAGTATCAGAACTGGACGACGGAGCAATGGAAGAAGGTGGTCTGCTCTGATGAATCATATTTTCTTTTACCTGGGGAACACATGGCACCAGGATGCACTATGAGAAGAAGGCAAGCCGACGGAGGCAGTGTGATGCTTTGGGCAATGTTCTGCTGGAAAACAATGGGTCCTGACATCCATGCAGATGTTACTTTGACACGTACCACCTACATAAGCATTGTTACAGTCCCTGTACACCCTTTCATGGAAACGGTATTCCCTGATGGCTGTGGCCTTTTTCAGCAAGATAATGCTCCCTGCCACAAAGCAAAAATGGTTCAGGAAAGGTTTGAGCACAACAATGGGTTTGAGGTGCTGACTTGGCCTCCAAATTCCCCAGATCTCAATCGAATCGAGCATCTGTGGGATGTGCTGAAGAAACAAGTCAGATTCATGGAGGCCCTATCTCACAACATACAGGACTTAAAGCATCTGCTGCTAATATCTTGGAGCCAGATACCACAGCAGACCTTCAGGGGTCTAGTGGAGTCCATGCCTTGATGGGTCAGGACTGTTTTGGCAGCAAAAGGGGGACCAACACAATATTAGGAAGGTGGTCATAATGTTATGCCTGATCGGTGCATCTATCTATCTCTCTCTCTCTATATATATATGTATATAGTTAGTATAGATAGTATGCTGTTTTCTGAAGAAAGTGTGTGTGAAGAATAGCTGGAGTGATTTGGATTTGTAATACCTGTAGCACTTTCCCCTGTGGGCTCTCATCGAACATCAGGGATTGCTGGAAGGTTGGATCCAGGGTTTTCTTCACCACTTTGGTTTTCTTCTTAGCAAGACACATTCCATTCTCCAGGACATAAACCTTTATATATGTTGCTGATAGAAAAGAAAACATCCAATTATGATACAGTGTTCTGTGGCCTTACCTAACAAGTAATATGGATAAAATGATTCAGCACAGTCATGTTTAATTGTGGGTTACCTGGAATGGTCTTTGAGCCTGGTTTAGGGGTCAGACCTCGGGCTTGCGTGATCTCGACCTCTAACTGACCCGCTCTATCCACCACACCAATGTAAACATCACCTACACAGAGAAAACCATACACCTTATCAAAACCTTCGTCTGTGCAGACATATTGCAATGGGATCCTTCAACAGCAGGTGGAGACAAAGATCAATATATAACCGCCATTTCTGGGAGATTCTGCCTTGATATTTGATTTGAAACGGAAATTAGATACTTATTATTAAATCTAACTCCAGTCCAGTCAACATGGGCTCCTGCAAAGTTTGACAAATATCAGATCTGTGTTATTTTGCAGACAAATTCATTGACAATCAGCTGAGTGGCACAGATTGCTTAAGGATAGCATAGTACCATACAATTTTTACAGTATATACTAAGTATACCATGCTCATTATGCAAATTTACCTATTATACAACAGAACACAGCGTGGAAGATTGAATCCCACGTTGCAATATCCTCGACTTGACCTTTCATTTCCAGTGTGATGAATAAAGCTAATGTTTTGCCACTATAACTCTTGACACATTAATTGATTGGACTGCCAAGCGTCAAGACATTTTAATATGAAATAGAATAAAAATGCAAATGAACCCTTTTTATTAACAAAATCATAATTGCTGTATTCAATGTATACTGCCAAGTACGCAACTGTCTTACCCATTGGTGGTGTGGCTAATGTCTGACGTCCCACTATCTGAGCAGGGCCAAGGCCATCCAGAAAGTCACTGAATTGGCTCTCAGGGCCCAGGCGAGTGGTGGGGAAGATGAACCTAAAATACACACGTTGAGATGTATGAAATGTGTCATCAAACTCATCCATACAAATCAGGTTTGTTTCCAACCAATGCAATGTATAGTGCTGAGAAACCAACTACTTCATCATTTAATGTGAAAAAACCTCACATTGCACAATGATGGGTGAATTTCATGTCAACATTTTATCATAATTAGGGCTGCAACTAACAATTATTTTGATTACTGATTAAACTGCTGATTTTTTATTAATCAATTAACCAGAAAGAAAAATCAGTAATAATTTATTTTACAGTGTCTTTGTTACACTTGTTACAAGTAGTTACTGTAGCAATAACTAGAAATTATGAATAATTACATGCAATTAACCCTAAACCAAACCCTCATCCTAACCCTAAACCTATAGTAAGTACATCCAGTTGATTATTACTACTCAGTACTTAAATGTATAATTACACTGTAATACTGACACCTTAAAATAAACTGTAACCCAAAATTCAACATGTAGTAATTATTACAGTAATTAAAACATGATTTTAGATTAACTTTAATCCATTTCATTTTAATCAGAAATTATTTACCGATTTTATCAATTAGTTACACCACATGATAATTAAACACATTTCATCATCAAATCTTCATTAATGTAATGTGAAATAAAAAATTCTATATATGTGAAATTTTTTCATCTTTAAATGTGGACATGTTTTTTTGTGAGATTCACTCAAAAAATAAATGCATCTAGATGCAGTGATTTGTGATCTATATATCCAGGTTATTTGTCTGTGATTAAGAGTCTGTGTCAATGAACTGATGTTTAAATAGTGCTTAATAAATAAATAAATACAAAATACAAATGCAAATACGAGACACCATATCACTCACGTTCCATCAGAGCTGTTGCTGTTGGTGCTGCCATCTGTTGAATCCTTACTGCCCTGCCGTGTGACACGGTTCCTCATCTCCACGGCGATACCTGTCTCTGTGCTCCGCCGGATGGTGCTGCGTAGTTTCTTTGTTCCACCATCTACACAAAAACACGCATATGGTCACGTTCCATGAATACTGCACAAAATGACATTGCAGTTTATGCGACCCTGTTGCAAACATGTCTAAATAAAACTTAAAATATATAAATTATTGATAATAATATAATATAATATAATATAATATAATATAATATAATATAATATAATATAATATAATATAATATAACAAATAGGTAACAGGGTTGGAAAGTAACAGGGCTGCATATTTAGCCTAAATGAATCTCTCACTCTTTGGGACCAAAAGTTGGTTTGTAGTCTAGAACTATTTTTTTCCATAAATAAATGTAATTGTTTGACCATTTTCCTAAAATATTGTGGGTAACACACAGCAGGGTTAACATAAACTCAAACCATTTTATAAAAAAAATAGTTACATTGATCACATCATTATGCATGCCACAAGCTGATTGGCTTCTCTAGATCCTGCAGTCAATGAGATTGCTTGCACAACATTTAAATAGTTTGGTTCATTGTTCGCTGTAAGGTAATCCTGCGTGCGTTATCAGAGTTCCTCTGAAACCTTCCACCTCCCCCAACTCCACCTGCCTAGATCTGCTATGGGATTTAGCAGCATATCTTAACATGCTGACAGCGTCTGTGTATCTATTAGCAGTAGCAAGTCCATACTTTCTCTGCAGCAGAAGCAGCAATAATCAAAAGCAGCAGCAACGCAGATCAAGTCTGTCAAGATCATGTACAATAACATTGCCATATTCAATAACAGTCTAAAACTATTCAGAGTTGTCACGATTGAAATGAAATAAAACGGCAAAATCACACAACAAAATTACTAAAAGTTTAACTAAAATTAAAATTAAAAATTATTCAAAATATTAATAAAAACTATAATAGTATCTCAAAGATACTAGAACAACACGGTAACAATAACAATAACATTACTTGCCTTCCTGTGACACTCTAGAAAGGGTCTAAATGATGTTAAATAATGGTGTAACAATTTTAAGCAATGTTACATTTCTGTCAGGACCACTATTGTTAAATATGATTGATGATTGCATAGAGTTTGTATTGGCAGTATGGTTATGTTCTGTGCAAGAACTCCCTGCATATCCATGCAGCCTAGCATGGATAAGAGCAGGGAGAGCAGCAATAAACCCCCTTGGGGTAACAGAACAGAACCAACATAAATGTGCAGATATCTTTAATGTCAATAATTTAATATGCACACATTTTTCAAGAATTAGTCTGATTGACGGGGAATCAGAAGGCCAAATCTGACTGACGAGAGGAGGAGCTGGGGATGGAGAAGGGTAATTAACTCCTGAGAAATACAGTAGCTACTGATAATACTGAATATCTTATAAATTGATGCTGTGATAGGCGTCGTATTCCTATAGGTAGACGTGGGTTAGCTGGAAGTGAGCCTGATTGACGTGACCTGCCAGAACTGACGCTATACTTGATTTTTGTAATGAAAGAAATCATACTTTAACAGGGTTACATGCAGAATGTGGGACACAAGCTGTTAGTTTAAATAAGATATTAGTTAAAAGTAGTTTTAAAAGCAATAATTGAATATTATTTCAGTCAATTACATCAAAATGATTACAATACAGTCAGGAAGTACATTTAATACTTCAAAAAAGTCACAGGACATTGACGTGTAATGGAAAGTGGCACTGATATAAACTCCTAAAATATAATGCCATGTAAAAACACTGCATGAACTGCTCAAGTGTTTATGAAAAAGACAGCTAAGCTTATATAGTCCGGTCATATTTCATACTAGGAGTCATTTACTTGGGTACTAATGTAAACTCATCTGTACCCATACTCTGCATGACTTCCAGCTGTTTACAGCTGCTGCATTTAGCTGACATATTTTCTTGCCAAACAATCAATCCAGGCATAGCAGAAGAGCTTGACTACTCAAATGCGTTTGCTTTTGTACTCAAGCACCAAATATGGAAATCACAACAGTTAAACCACAAAAAATGGTGGTTAAATTTGTAACAGGGCTGATCGAAAACAAGTAGGTGACAATAAACAATGCCCAATTATAACTTCCCAACTAAAAACTCCCATGTTTCATGTGCCCAGAGGTTCCCACTTGGAAGTCACCAGGGAGTTATAAAGTGCTACATCCATTAGAAAGTGCACATTGGTAAACCCCATGCTGTTGAATTCCAAGAATGCCAAGAAAAAACAAACTGACCATCTGATGCATATTGCACACACAACTGGAAAGCACTTGTGATCATTACCTCCAATCAGCCTGCTCAGAAAATCAGAAAACCGTGATTACAGGGTACCGGGTTGATATTATGAGAGCTATTTTCCAAGTTCTTGACTTCAAATGTTTCAAAGATATTTAGTTTTTAATTTGACACACTTAGTAGCAAGTTTGCATGTCAAAGTGGGCTGCTCTCCCAGAATATAGGGGTTACAACAGGGCTAAAGGCAAGCTTCATTTTATTCTCCCCTAAACCTCTAGAAAGCAAAACTCACAGCAACCCTTGTCGCACTTCATTATGCACATAGAAAAGTTGATTCTGGGCTAATGTGATCTAATAATGTTTTTTTTGTTATAGATTTTTTTTTTGCAAGTGAGAATAGATCAAATTAAAGATATTTGAGACTTGTTAAAAATATTCAGTATTGTAATTTCAGTAAAGTAATTAAGTCAACAGTTTTTCATATGGTATTTGGAGTAAAAAAGTACCCCTACTGTTGGTGTTAAAGGCATAATTTTGATTTTTCCTTTTGTTGACATGGTTAGATTCAAATGATGAATAACATTTATTAAGATCGCTGTTCTTTTTGCACTACTCGTCTGTCTGGGGTACCATTTCATTGCTGTTGTCCAACATTACATGACGGATCGGTGACGGGGGTCACACATTATACAACATTTCAATAGCAAGAATCACTGACAACTCTGTCTACAAACTACATTTCACACAACCAAACATACATGAGAATTGATAATTGATCTCCATGTTTTTCCGTCATCTCCAGTCACGTTCATATGTAAACTGCGCAAGCTTATTTTATTCATTAGATCAAAAGATCTGAAAAACCCCATTTACCCACCGCGTCTTTGATCATATACACTTCACAATTGTCACTCAAGTGAATGAGCACTGATTTGTCTCAAATTCCGGCCATTTGTTGGTGATTTCCACAAAACTCTGAGTGTGTGAAAATTGTGCCTAAAATCGTGCAGTGTGTACTTGGCATTAGAGATAATCACCATATTTACATATATAAATTTATTAATCATATCATAAAATATATACAAGGTTCTGTAATGAAACTCTAAATGCACAGGCTAATAGGTCCTTACCTCAACCTGCTTGTATTCACATCATTATCTATAGGACACATATAGTACCATATAAAGTCACCATATTAAGTAGCCAATGAGCTCGCATGCTCAATCTTCAAATACATGAGTAGCATTTGCCTTAGTAGTGCAGCACACTTTCAGAAACCCTCCATCTTCCCCAGCTCCACCTGTATAGATCTGCTGCAGGTAATTCATTTATGCGATATTGTGTGTTGTGTATATATTGTGTATATATTGGCAGTAGCAAGTCCCACTTACAGAAGCAATAACAGCAGCAGCAGTGTAGCAGATCTATTCTGCCAAGACCAAACATATCAACATTGTCATATCCATTACCATGACAAACTCTCCGAGAGATATTATGACAGAACCTTAATTCTTACTACTTTAAAGCCATATTAAATTATTATGGGATCTCCATCAAATCTTTAAAAAAACATTTTCTGTATTTAAAAAAAACATATTTTAATGGCAGTATATTTATAATATTATTTATTATTTATTGAATCATATTATTATCATTTATATACTTTATCAAAATAAATAGAAAATGATACAATCTTGGCTGAAGGGATCTTTTATTAACTTACATATTATGCAAAAAATTTCAATACTGAGTACCTTGTGCATCACGCATGCTTTTACCCGGAGTATGGGTCACCTCATACATTTTATAAGATTTTAAAACAAAACAAACTACCTTTATGATTTATTTTCCTCAAAACATGTTGATCCAATGTTCAATAATAATAAAAAAGGAATTCTGCAATCATACACTATGGGAGCACATATCCCTTAAGGTGTGCCTTTAGCCCTGTTGTACTCTGCCATAAATCAAAGGTCTGGTTAGGTGAGACTCTGGGGTGGTTTTCTGTTGACTGTGCCTTTAATGCTTTCAGATGTCCATGAGTTTGTAGAATGATGGCAGGCAACACACAAACCTGGAAGATGCACAAGACAAGTGCACCCAGCAATCTGTTACAGCCAAGCAATGACAGCCAAGCGGCTGACCTCACCATATAAAGTGAGAGAGGGGAAGGAAGAGAGAGGGAGAAACAGGCTGCAGCTCAGCTGATGTTAAGAAAGAGATAAAGTGAAAAACATGGTGCTCTATTCTGTGCCAAAAGATGACATCTCAAAGGTGATGTAAGGTGTAGAGCAACAGAGAGTGATGACTTCATAATTTCCACATATAAAGGTACTAAATGATTGGTAAACATTCATAAACATTTACAAATAATGAATAGTTCTAACTTTAGATACTATGCGGTACTGAGAAACATGAACAAACAATTAATAAATCATTTGTAATGATGTGTAAACAGTAGAAGTCTGCATACACACCACAACAAACAAAGACCAAATGTGTGTCCTGTACAGACTGTGGTTATGAGTTAACAAATAATATGTTAACATGAACAGTGTGAAGTGCTTAAAATCACTAATTAAACTTTTTATTTTTCAATTGTAACATTAGGTAATATATCAACTGAAGTTTAAAGACTTTTAAAATAAGCTTTTAATAATTGTATAACAACTGTTAAAATCATTTGTAGATTTTTATTAAGTTCATGATCATGTTAATAGAAAGTTTAATGACATTTGTAAACATTTTAAAGAACTGTAAACAATTTACATTAAATAGTCTGTTAATCATTATGTAATGTTTAATAAGTTAATTAGTAAAACATTAACAAGCACATTATTCCATATTTCTAGCCATGTGAATATTAACTAATGATCTGTTAAGCATTATATGATTGTTAATGATTTATTAACGAAAGTAATTATAAAGTGTTACTGGGTAGCATCCATATAATCAAATTTTCAAAGTATTTTTTAGGCAAAAATTGAGACCAGCATTCTCATTTTGATAAGATTTAAGGTAATGTACTGTCAGCTGGTCATTATTGCCAAATAAACATAGACAGGGTGCGATTATTGCTGCACAGCTTACCGCATAAATAAATAGATAGATGAATTGGAAATACTGATGAGGTGAAACTATTTTATGTGAGAAGAGATACACTATGATACCAGAGACTTTAATGGCTTTGGCTTTTGTTTAGAGTCCTTATATAAAAATATTTGAGTGCAGAATGTCACAATTGACCACTCAGAAAGTATTGCTTAAAGTTGGAGATCAAAATCTCAAGAGATTCAAAATAGTCTGAGAATAAGAAATGGGGCATTAAAGAGCCTGGTTAATAAATAAATGACACTGCAATTGACGCTATATTTTAATTAAACTGATATGAATCGCAATAATGTCGTTTCTGCAGAAGAATATGGATAGACAGACTGCACAACTGTTATTATTGCATTTCCAGCAGACCCTTGCTTACTGTCATGGTGCTCACAGACTTTAAAATAAAATAACCGCAAGAGCGAGACACAGAACGAGAGCATCTTTCTAAAAATACAGACAGAACATGAACAGTGTGGGCCACAGGAACACAGAGTAAGAAGATCGCAGTCAGATGCACACAATGAGGCGTTCATTTAAAAATGAACTACTTTTGAAAGAGAGTTGATGCTAAACATACCACAGACTCAATGGCAAGCAAATGCTAGGGAAATATTATACAGTATATGACATTTCAGAATAGATACTTTGTGGAACAGAATAACTACATGTTGTCATCTTATATAAACGTTATTTTACAAGAATAGCTGGCTGGCTGTGAGGTGGTGAAAAGGAACTGTACATTCACTTGACACTTTGTTTGGTATTGCTAATGCGACTGAGGCATGTTGATCCCTCGAACAGGGCTGTATTTGTGATGGTGTTAAATCTATGTTTTGTAGAGGAATAAAGTGGCCACCAAGAGAACAGGAACAGTCTGTCTGTGTGTGTTCAAGGAGTCTTTGTTTAAAGATGAAGTTTGTAATAAATTTCCTAAATTATTTTTGCAGGTTCCCCAAATACTCCTCTACCTACCAAACAGTTAGTCCCAGCCCAAACTCACACCATGGATTGGTCGGTGTGTCAGGATGGTGTGTATACCACACATGATGAAGATTATGCTTGATTATGCCTCTGAATAAAATATGGTAATTGTAAATTCATAATTTCGCAATTGCAAATTTAAAATCTCACATTTTTACTTTATATGTCACAACTATGACTTTAAATCTCACAATGTGACTTTATATCTCACATTTTGATTTGATATCTCGCAATTGCGACTTTGTGTCTCGTAATTCTACGTTTATATCTCAAAATGTATATGACTTTAAATCTCACAACATGACTTTATATATCACTTTTTGATTTTGTATCTTGCAATTACAAATTCTCATAATTGTGACTTTACAACTCAGAATTTTGCTTTATATCTCATGACTGTAATTTTAAATCTTGCTATTTGACTTGCAATTGCAACTTAAAGGCACACTATGTAAATTTCCACCACTAGAGGGCACTTATTCAAAACAAAGGTGTAGCTTGATGATCCCTTGATTTCGAAGAATCATGGGAGGTGTTGTCTTCACGTCTACAGCCGGTGAAAAAGAATTTGGACAGGACTCGTGTTCATGGATGAGATTATTGACATTACTGTAGTATGAAGCAGAGCAGAGCCAAGTGCTGTGCAAGTAGAAACTAGTCCACTGGAGCGATTGCTAATGAGAGACGAGCACAAAACATCTCGAGAGCAGCGGAACTTTTATTATACCGCATTTGCCGCTCCCGCTTCTTCCGGTCAAGCATATATAGGGTAAAGCAGCGCTGTTTTGTCATATTGGATTCATTTGTGTGTTCGAGATTAGGCATGGTAAAACATGATATTCGCAGTAAATCAAGAAAACAAGACCTAAACAATAAGACTGTGTTGAGCTATATAACATGATTAGTTTTCTGTTGATGAATGTATCCATCCAAACAGTTGCTCACCTGTCTAATAAACCACATAATATATTAAAGCGTCTTTTGTGTTTTCATAGTTTCTACTAAATAAAACCGGAAACCGAGGGTAACGCAGGTATGATGTACAGAACACGGTCCTGGTTAAACTAGCTTATATCTCTGGATTTAAACAATCTTAGAAACATTTGGGAAAATGTAAATACACAAGTTAACAAAATATTGTTCTAGTGATAAAACAATGTTCTAGTGGTTTTTGGGTATTTTAGTCCAAAAATCTTATATATTATGCCTTTAAAGGTAAGAAGGTAACTTGAAATCACACAATTGTGAATTTAAATCTTGCAATGCAAATTTATATCTCACATTTTAATTTTATATCACAATTAGGTTCTTGTAATTGTGACTTTATCTCCCAAAATTGGGATTTTAAATCAATTTACACAATATGCTCTGTGGAGGAAGCATTCTTCCATTCACAATCACACATACAGACCTCTGACTGAAGCATCTAATTTATGTGTTTTATTCCCGGTCGATTTTGCAGTGAAAGCAACATATGTTATAACATATAGGTGAGAGCTTTCTCCAAGACGCTTATAAAACACATTTATATATCTTTCTATATACAGCTCTATCTCCGGTCTAATTCTTCCCCTCAGTCCTTGTCATTCGACAGCTATTCCCTTGTAGCCAAACGCCTACTCTGCCTGTTTCACCCAGAAGCCTCTCGCTACTGATCCACAGTAAATACCAGAACAGCGGGAGAGTCTGTCCTTTGGGACACTTTGATGAAATATTAAACAGTGCAGCTCAGAGAGGGAGAGCGAAGGAGGGATAGGGTTGGTTAGAACCGGGGCTAAGGGCAAGAGGTGCTAAAAAGATTCATCCAAGTTCACGTGACATCTTCCCGAGAACAGCAGCAACCCTCACATGCAGCCTGAAGAGAGATCCACCTGTTTCTTAGAGTTAAATGAAAGTGCATGTGCATAGATAGACACAAGCACGCCATTTTCACCTTCACACAAAACCTGTTTCCACCTGCAGCTATGCTGAACAGCTCATCAATGTTGTCATGCGCGCCAACAACTGTGTGTCTAAAAAAAGGGAAGTGCCGCGCATGCTGGAGACACATCCTTCTGTCTGGTATCTGTGGCAACAGCCTGCTCTCTCCAGACAGATATCATGGGGTACAGACATTTTAGATTAACTGGAGCTAAAAATATACTGCCTTATCGCCCAACAGGACACAACTAATCAATGGCTGATATTTCAGGAAGATCTGTGTGTGGGTGGTCTGTGAAGGGGCCGTTGATTTGAAGGAGAATCTAATTAGGGGGCTTCCACAAAATAAACAGTTTATTCACAGACTAAATATATATCAGGAAATATTTAAAGCTTTTTCATAAGGGTAGACTGCTGAGAGAGTTATTGGTAGACTGGTGATATGCTCATCCGAGGTACATTGGGTATGTTCAGAACTGCATACCACCACACTGTTCACACTTTTTTGTAGTATGCAGTATTGGGGTGGACCATATGATGTATATATAGTGGGGAGAACAAGTATTTGATACACTGCCGATTTTTCAGGTTTGCCCACTTACAAAACATGTAGAAGTCTATAATTTTTATTATAGGTATTCTTCAACTGTGAGTGACGGAATCTAAAACAAAAATCCAGAAAATCACATTGTATGATTTTTAAATAATTAATTTGCATTTTATTGCATGACATAAGTATTTGATCACCTACCAACCAGTAAGAATTCCGGCTCTCACAGACCTGTTAGTTTTTCTTTAAGAAGCCCTCCTGTTTTCCACTCATTACCTTTATTAACTGCACCTGTTTGAACTCGTTACCTGTATAAAAGACACCTGTCCACACACTCAATCAAACAGACTCCAACCTCTCCACAACGGCCAAGACCAGAGAGCTGTGTAAGGACACCAGGGATAAAATTGTAGACCTGCACAAGGCTGGGATGGGCTACAGGACAATAGACAAGCAGCTTGGTGAGAAGGAAACAACTGTTGGCGCAATTATTAGAAAATGGAAGAAGTTCAAGATGACAGTCAATCTCCCTCGGTCTGGGGCACCATGCAAGATCTCACCTCGTGGGGCATCAATGATCATGAAGAAGGTGAGGGATCAGCCCAGAACAACACAGCAGGACCTGGTCAATGACCTGAAGAGAGCTGAGACCACAGTCTCAAAGAAAACCATTAGTAACACTACGCTGTCATAGATTAAAATCCTGCAGCGCACACAAGGTCCCCCTGCTCAAGCCAGCGCATGTCCAGGCCCGTCTGAAGTTTGCCAATGACCATCTGGATGATCCAGAGGAGGAATGGGAGAAGGTCATGTGGTCTGATGAGACAAAAATAGAGCTTTTTGGTTTAAACTCCACTCGCCATGTTTGGAGGAAGAAGAAGGATGAGTACAACCCCAACAACACCATCCCAACCGTGAAGCATGGAGGTGGAAACATCATTCTTTGGGGATGCTTTTCTGCAAAGAGGACAGGATGACTGCACCGTATGGAGGTGAGGATGGATGGGGCCATGTATCGCAAGATCTCGGCCAACAACCTCCTTCCCTCAGTAAGAGCATTGAAGATGGGTTGTGGCTGGGTCTTCCAGCATGACAACAACCCGAAACACACAGCCAGGGCAACTAAGGAGTGGCTCCGTAAGAAGCATCTCAAGGTCCTAGAGTGGCCTAGCCAGTCTCCAGACCTGAACCCAATAGAAAATCTTTGGAGGGAGCTGAAAGTCCATATTGCCCAGCGATAGCTGGGAATCTGAAGGATCTGGAGAAGGTCTGTATGGAGGAGTGGGCCAAAATCCCTGCATCAGTGTGTGAAAACCTGGTGAAGAACTACAGGAAACGTATGATCTCTGTAATTGCAAAGAAAGGTTTCTGTACCAAATATTAAGTTTTGCTTTTCTGATGTATCAAATACTTGTGTCATGCAATAAAATGCAAATTAATTATTTAAATTTTTTTTTGGTGCTGTTCTGTTATTGACAAAGTGAAAATTCATTAAAAAAAAAGCAAAAGAAAAAACAGCAACATTTTCTGCCTCTTGCCAGTATCTATCTGTTTGGCTTTTTACAGATAAAATGGTGATATGATAAAATAACATCACTCTTAAAAATGAATTGTTGCATATGATTTGGTGTATCGCAAAAGAAATCTGCCCTTGAGCTGTTTTTAAACAAAATTTTGCACTAATTCTATATCTTTTGGGTCCAAGATATCCAAAAATGTTTTTAAAATGGAATGAGTCTTGGGGCAATTTAAATTGTTGCATCACCTCATGTGACACCATATTATTTTTGCTAAAGCTTTTTTCGTGACAAAAAGTGTTTCCAAATACATTTTCTTTCATAATATTTTAAGTATAGACATAGAATTTATGCACTAAATTTTAACAAAAATTATTGTGTTGACACTTTTATTGATAATTAGCATTTACATCAGTAATATCAGAAAAAACACAGCAAATAAAAATGGATGAAAATGACTACATTGTAGTAGTATGTCAGAAAACTACTTACTGCCTCCTATTTTTATAAAATAATATATAAAACAGTACACATTTTCATTAAGTATTTTTTTTTTAAATAGCATAGGCCATCTACAGTGCATAGCATGCAGTACGATGTCTGTTGGGATTGTATTCTGATGATGTAATATACTTTACTATTGTTTTCAACTGCGCTGTATGCAATTTGTTAGTATTCTATTCTAACAATGTATCATGCATTTTGAATGTGTAGCATATTTTTTGAAATACTGATTTCTCATTGTATACCTATTACATAATATATTTGCATGGTATTTATAAAAATAAGTAGTAATCATATGTAATGTACTTCACAGAATTCAGTAAGCAGTGTGCTAGTACTCCATTTCAAACACTTCCATATCTAGGACAGACTTAGATCTTTTATTTTAACATTAAAAAGTAATAAATATTTCTGAGATGATAACTGAATGCCACTCACTGAATTAAACATGCAAAGTAAAGGGGTTATGTGACAATGTAGCATATGTCTTGCATACTATAAACCAGCAAAACAGTATTACGCTAGTATTCCATTCCAAGCACAGCCTTGGTCATTTGTCCATTTAATAGCACTGTAGCAGTAATATGTTGCATTTTCCATCAGGAATTAATGCATATGTTTGTCGACTGGCTTTGTGCCTCGTCGGCTGTCTTGACGCCTGCCTGAGAGACTCATTAGATCTCTCATCACAGCAGGAGGCACCCGTAACACATTATATACTGTTCCTCCCATCTCCATGACGATGAGCATCGCAGATGAGAGAGAGAAACTGATATGAAGTGGATGACAGCGAGGGACAGGGAACAAGAGAGTAAACAGACAGAAAGAGTGATGGGGTACAGAGGGTGCAGAGGATGAGTGGTAGGGTGGGGTTTCTATTTTTAAGTCTCTAGTCAGGAATATCTCGGCCGAGGGAAAGAGAACTGTGGAGTTGCAGACAACCTGCTCAGGCAATAACCAACCACTGTCTCCTCAAACCTCAAAGCCTCACATGATTATCTTCAATCATCCTTAAATCTGATCATAGAGATTCTTAAAATGGTGTCAAATGCATGCCATCTCTACACTTTGCAGTACAGTTCAAATTTTATGAATCTCTGATCAAACATTAAGCCTAGAGTATACTTCGGTTTTTATGCATATGCAAGGGAATGTGCCAAGGAAAGTGCATGTCATGTAAATTTTATCATCAGATTTTTTTTTTTTCCCCGCAGCCTAATTTTTGAAACCAAGCATAGGCCTACTCTGTATGCCTGTGGCACGTCCTGATTTAGTCAATTTTCACGCGTTCCAGGGTCAACGTATTTTGCGGATCTTGAAACAACATTCCTGTATGAAAATTAGATTTTTAACCATATCCCTTCCCCTAAACCTAACCTTACCCATAAGTTATCCATAAAATCAGAGGGAAATGATGGGTGAATAACAGTGATGTAGAAGCGCTTAACCCCGTTTGTAAGCCTAAACTTGACATAATCTGTAAACTTGTCCCTTAAATCTGATTAGGTTGATTGGAATGTTGTTCTAGGATCAACAAAGATGTTGCTCCAGGAATATGTTGCACTTGATCAAATCAGGTTCTGCATGTCTGCGCCTTGAAATGTTTTATAGAAATTCGCTTGTCCAAAAGGTGGTAACGCTGGCTCAACCATTGTTTCACAATTGAAAAAGAAAAGGAACAACAACAAACTAGACACAACAACAACAACAGAAGACCACTTTGACCAGCCCTTGTAATGTGAGGGCGCCAGAGATACATGCAACTCCAGCTTAAATGAGTACACAGACATTTGTTTTGTTCATAACTTCTGGAGAGAATAGAGCAGTCACTGAACAAGGATGAAACTTTCTAGTGCACATGCGTTTGTGCACGTTATCATACATATATATATATATATATATATATATATATCATATATATATATATGAAGTATACTCTAGCTCTGTCCCAAATGGCATACTTCATATGCACTTATGGTATTGTGCACTTTCAAAGGTCACCATATACATCTCATTGTGAAGTCCACGAGAATGTAGGGTATTCCATTTGTCATTTTAGGTTTCAAAAAGATGTTCGTGAGCTCCCCCTTTGCAGTCGATACGTGTCCTCAATATGCATTCTTGCCGAACCCGTACTGAAGCCACTCATAGGAAGACAGTAAGCGTTTAGGGTGCCAGTTGGGACAGAGCCTTTGAATGGCTGTGCATTCAGTTGTATACGTATGCGCTAAATGTTCACTTCAAAACTGAATTATACTTTGGGCTTTACACTTAGTTTATTCTTAACATATCAAATTCATCTGGGAATCCTGTGTCTAGATTTCTTTAGCAAGGAATGTTACATCTGTGTTTATGTGTTTGAGACTGCAGTAGGAATGCAAAATAATCAGTTACAGGACTTTGTTGCAATCACAACCAATTTGCTGATTGTTGATAGTGTTCAAAGGCAACAGAGAATTTTCTTTTTGACAAAAGCTGAATTCTTAGCGTGTTCACAAAGGACATTCTTGTATTTAAAAAAGATGGACGGAGCACAATGGAATGGAACAGAAGGCAAGAGGTTTTTCAAAGTTTACTTTAGTCTCGCATAGCCAGACCTTAAGACTGAATTAAGAAGGTCCAGACTCTATCACAGCTTTCATTGTCCAAGGAACGCCCAAGAGGATGTTTGACTGACATGTACCACAACCAATCATGTCATGTTTAGAGGCGTGAAAATGTAAAGTCTATGTCCCTAAAATAACAGACCAGTGTACATCTAATAAATGATTCATTAAAGAATGCTGTGCAAGTTTACTGCCACAATGGAGCCGTGAATTTCACATACTTTTGAAAACCCAACGGCGTTCTTCTTCCACGAGGGGTTTTGCATCATGGCGTTTGTATCCATGCAGACCATTAAAGAATGCGACATACATGTCTCCCGGACATCCTGTAGAATTCAACCAACCAGATGATGACTTGAAGTATTTCCAGTTAAGTGTGCCATATGTATCAGACATTCAGCGTACGGTCTGTGAGCGTGACGTCTAAGGCTGAGAATAGATTATTTTTAACTTCACAAAGCATGAAAACATGCCGTTCATGGTGCGAGATGCAGAATAAACAGCAAGATGCAACGTTGTGCAAGAACACAATCACGTGTTAGCCAATAACAGAGGTCTTAAAAGGTACAGTAGTAAAAACAACAGCGAACATGATTTGACTAGATTTAACTATGCATTAATGCACTTGTTTTGTCCAAAAACATATTCATGAAAAGGGATAAGAGTGTCCAGGTAGGTATAAAGGGAAAGGTTGTGGTATCCTCTTTGTAGGATGTGAAGGTCAGGCTGTGCAGATGGCTGTTGGGTCCAGAGGCTCAGGGCCAGCTGGTCATCATCTTGTCACGGACAGGCTACATCTCACCTCTTCATCTGTTCGTGGCTTATCTGATGCATAGTGTACAATAAACTTATTCTGGAAGTCAAGTCTTATTAGTTTTTTAAGTTTGGCAAGAAAAGTTTGACTTGCAAGAAAATTGGGATTGATTGGAGGGCTGAGGTAATACACATTTATTTACGTATCCGAGTTACATCTAAAGTGTTATTAGGGCAAAACATGTCAATTTTCCTTAAAACTATTCCTTTAAGCCTCAACAAGTAAAAAACAACAACATGCCATTGATTTGAGGGAGAAATCAATCATCTACCATCTTTCACTAAGTCTCACTGCTAACACATACACTCAGAAGCCAGTTTACTCTCATGATTTAAACTCTCCCGTCTTCTGTTTGTCTTCCGACAAACGTATATACAAAGGACAGGGAGTACTAGCCAATTACACACATACTCTTTTGGCAGTGTATATTAGAACTGATTTTTAACTGCCCACTCAGACTGTTTAGTCTGTCCCTGCTGAAAAGACCAACCTAAGAAGGTTAGCTGGTCTCAGCGGATTTAAAATGGTATATCTCGCCACCCAGCTTGGTCAAACTGGCTAGAAGTGCCCAAAACCCATCTAAAACCAGCCAACAGACCAGCCTGCCCCAATTGGGAGATTAGATAAGACCAGTTTAGGTTGGTTTGAGTTTTTTCTTTGTTTGTTTTTTGCAGTTTGGCTTAACAGGATCATGTTTAGCTGCTTTATTTTCTCACTAGTGTGACGGTGCAGCGATACAAATCTCCACCAGGAAGCTCCTCTAGTCTCCAGCTTGATCATATTAACCCCATAGCAGCCCAGTTTGTACTAGCTTCACCCACTGTCCTCCTCTTCAAGCCAACACCTTCAGTCCATACACACCCACGACTGAGTACACAGAAAGCCTGGGAGCTCTGCAGTGACCCCATCCCTTCTTTTCTAATCCTCTATCCTCTGATGCTCTCCTTCTCTCTCTCATACACACACTCTTTCTCTCTCTCTCCCCCACCCCGTTTCCATGGTAATGCTGTCTGCAATGCACCAAGATCCCATTGTGTCGGCCCCTCGCTCAGCTTGTTTGCTTCTGTTTCTACAACTCTCACCCATTAATCGGTCTTTTTTCTCTAACTCTACCTGACTTTTAATAATGTTTATAAAAGTTGTAGACAAGTCCTTCACTCTTCTATAACTCGTTTATACTCTGAATCACAATATCTGTCTGTCTATCTATATATGTTTTAACCTATCTACCTATATTTGTCTATCTATCCATCTGTCTGTCTATCAATTGATCTATCATCTACAGTTTTATGCAAAAGTTTGGGCACCCCGTGTTAAGGATAATTTCAATTCACAATCTGCTGGGTTTTTGAAGCAGAAACTTCATTTGGATATAATTTATACCTTATTGAAACACTAACATTTCAGTTCTGAAATAACATTTATTGAATCGAGGGAGAACAATGTAACGTGAATCATAACAAAAATTTGGGCACCCTGATGGAATAATCACATCAATATCAGTCTATGTCTCCTTTCAATCATTCCATATATTTTCGATGATGCTCAAGTCTGGGGATTGGGATGACCATTCTAGAACATTGTATTTGTGTCTGTCAATGAATTCTTTGGTAGATTTGGACCAATGCTTTGGATCATTGTCCTGCTGAAACAAATAACCCAACATAACTTAAGTCTCTTGACTGATTCTTGAATATTGTTCATAAAAATCTGCTGATACTGGGTGGAATCCATGCGGCTCTCAACTTTGACAAGGTTTCCAGTACCTGTGCTTACCACACAACCCGATAACATGATGGACCCTCCACCAAATTTTACAGTAGGGAGCAGTTTCTTACCCTGTAACACTGTGTTCTTTTTCCACTGTGCAAAGCACTTCTAGTACTCACCAAATATCTCTATCTTAGTTTCATCTATCCACAGCGCATTACACCAAGCTAATTCTGGCTTGTCCAGATAAGTCTTTGCATAACTCAAATGACTCACTTGTTGGAAATACTCAGAAAAGGCTTTTTCTAATAACCCTTCCTTGTGCAAAGTGTGCTGGACTGTGGAAAGATGTACAATGACAGCATCTGATGTTCTTGGAGCGCTTTAGAGGTAGTCTGTCTGTGACCATTCTACCCATTCTTCGCCTTTGCCTTTCAGATATTTTTCTCAGCCTACCCCGTTCTTTTACGAGGACTGTTCTTGTGGCCTTCCATTTGCTAACTATATTTCTGACTGTGTAGACAGTGACCTTAAACCTCTGTGATAACTATTTGTGTCCTTCTCCTTATTCATACTGACAAATTATCCTAGTTTTGGGTCATTATCTATCTAAATTTCCATGTCTCTCTCTTTCTCCATTTCTTTCTCTCTCCACACTTCTGTGTTTTACCAGCCAACTTGTTTGGTGTCTCTCCAGTTCTTGTATCTGCCACATAATAAGGAGGGTTTGGAAAATTGAGATTCGCCAGAGCTTCTGCAATTTATGATAACAGTAAACTGTTTTATCTGCTAGCAATAATGTTCATTGTCCTTGTACCTCACAGGAAGTGCACGAGACTCAAAATTGAGAGTTGGATTTAGCATGTTGCTAAGCTAACAAGCTACATAAGCATCAAAATACAGACGACTTTTAATTGATACTTTAAGTAGCCATCTTTGATTATTTTCTCTGAGCTTGTCACTATGTATTCTCTGAAGACTACATGCGATGCTTTACAGCATGTATTAATTTTGCCTTATAGCTTATACATTATATACAAACAAATTAACAATGAACAATAGTAAATGTTCTAAAAACTGTTGTTCATTACTTCGCCGAACAATTCTTCACCATATTATGGTAAGACCTGTAAACCCATCTTTGGTTGATTATTATGGTATTTCTAGACCACTCCATTGAAGCGCGTACACAGCGGGGTACTGACTGGGTACAGGTGGTTGGGTAAAACATCAGTATTATGTAATAGGGATCAGAGAGAAGTGCCATACCAAGCAGTATGAGATAGGGGTTTCTTTTCGATGGCATTTAGAGAGTGTTAATTAAAGCAATCTATCCCTGACGCTCCGCTGACTAATAAAAGCCCTGGAGGACAGCCGAGAGGCTGAGCAACGAGATACAGGGAGTGTGTATATTCAAGCCATTGACTCAACGCTGACACTAGCTGCACTGGATCACAACACTGTGGGAGATATTTTACCAGGATTAAATTCTGGTAACTCCTCACGAGTTAATGTGCAATAAATGCAAACAAATGCGCAATAAATCCAATAATACTGAAAGGCATAAGCATTTCTATGAGTGGATGTTCACTTGAGAGCATTCATGTTATATAAATGAGAAAATGTGGTTGTGTTGAAGTATGATTGAAGTATATTTGTGTTCATTTCGTGGCATTGTGCATGCACATGCCTCTGAGAGATCTATACGTCATGGTATGCTGGAGTTATTTCAGGCATCTGCGCTTTTGGCTGGTTACATAAGACTCTGGGAGGTCTGATTCTTTCCACTTAAAATAAAGAATCTGAAAAGGAGGAAGAGAGGGACCGAATGCAGACAGATACTGAGAGCACATGAATGAGCTGGAAATAGAGACGTATATGTGCTGAAATCAAGACATGCACATTAACAGTCTAACCTTAAATGAACAGGAAAACAAGTAATAAAATTCTGAAATTATACATGAATCAAGCAATTTCAATTGTTCATTTTGATTCATAAAAATATATAAAAATATATATTCTATTGGACGGTATTTTAAATGCATTTTTTCTATACAAAGTTGAAACAAAGAAACATTTAGTCATGCAAAACCATGTGCCAAAATGACGTTATTGCGCAAAATGTGTTAATGTGTGGTGTAATACAAAATGTAATTGTTTATGTCTGAGCTGCTGGAATTAACTGATCTGGACAAGTGCATATGGGCTATTTTATATAAATGTGGCCCATGCAGTTTCAATTATTGATATGAATTATGGTATAGTTACCTATTATGAATAATCATATAATGGTTTGTGTTGTCCATCCAGTTTCAAATAACATTAAAAATAAGGTTTTGAACTTAGGTGTAGAATACGCACATCTAATAAAACGTAAATTCGTCCCTGCGCTTTTTTTGGCAAGCGTGTTCACGTAGAGGTTTTCATGAGCCAATGTGAATAAATCTTTAAATTTAAAGAGACAAGATAATCTATGGAAAGAGATAGTCTAAAGAGACAAGATACATGTTTAAATTTAAATAATTATATTACTATATTTTTTGTGATTATATAGAGTCACACTCATAGTGTGATGTCTGGTCATGCTGTTCTCCCCTAACATGTGCTATAAATTTTGTGCCAAAGAGGTTTAAAATATTAAAATATAAATGTTACAATATAAAGTGCAGATATAGCTTATGCTGCATATGTAATTACATGTGAACACCAGTTAGCAATATCATTAAAAAAGGCAAGCTTGACATTTGCCTTTGTAGCCTTGTTATAGATTATGCTGTATCTGCAACAGCAACATTGCACTATGCATAGCAACAGTAACCATGAAGTTGTTGATGAAGATGTCTTTACGACAACCAGCCAGACTAAATTCAAGGAAAGGTGGAGTGATAAAAACATCTGTCGTTTCTAAGAAATCTGTCGTTTTCTTCGTAATTAGAGGTCAGCTGTTATGGTGTGTTTCAGTGTGTTTGTATGTATGTGTGTGTTTATATGTTCCATGGGTAGCCAGCATATCGATTTATCCCCACTGAGCTTTTCATCATCAAAGATAAAGATGCAGTGAAGGTTTAGCTTTAGAAGTTTTGGAGCTTGTGGTCACATACAAAGAACTCAAAATTCATTGTTTCCATTCTCAAGGGCATCAGGCACCTATTTTTTGAAAGAAAAAAAAGAAAGAAAGAAAGAAAGACTTTAAATCTTTTAACTTTTTAATCTTGTGGAACCATTTTCATTCATTGTGAAAGGAGGAAGGTACTTAAATTATGTCTATTTCTTAAAATATTATTATCAACAGCAACAACAATAGGATTTCCCAGCCAATGATCAGCATGTATCTTTGATTTGAATGGAAAAGAGCAACTTTGTTATTTTAATAAGGAGGCACATGCTTAACCAAGAAATGTAACAAAATATGCAGTTTATGTTCCCAGTGCTGAGTGTTTGAAATTGAACAGCTTGTTGATCAGTAAGCATCAGGAAAGAGTTTCCTTGAGCGCTGAGAAAACATCTTAACAAATACAAACACTGGATAAACAACTAAACGTAAGCATGGAGGATAAACGCTCTCCCTCTCTCTTTTTTCATACTCACTCACAAGATAGAGTCCAAACTTCTTTTTGTCTCCAACCCTGAATATTCACACTTTGTCTTGTTTTTAACCTATGAACGTATGTTCTGGACCTAATGCTGTGTTTTGATACCTCTCCAGGATGGCACTGACCAGTCCACCCACTCACCACCTCCTGTCCATCTGGGTAACATTGCATGGCTATTTTGTGGCAGTGTTGCACTATTACTCAATGTACAATAATGATTATACCATCTCTGGTAGCTGCACGCTCTGTCTTCTGTTTTATGACATGTAGCAACCAGCTTTAAGGTGCAATACCACCACCCTCATCTAAATGTCAACCAGATAACTGGCGCTGGATTATTTATATCACATGGGGATTATATGCAACAAATTTATATACCATACGACACAGTTTGCATCGCTTTCCAGTTCAGGTTTCAGGGGCTTCATTTAAAGTGACCAGTGACCAGTATGAGAGAGCGATAACACCAAATTTAACACACCTGCTCCCCATTCACACCTGAGACTTTGTAACACTAATGGGTCACATGACACCAGGGAGAGAAAATGGCTAATTACGCCCAATTTGGACATTTTCACTTAGGGGTGTACTCACTTTTGTGACCAGCGGGTTAGACATTAATGGTTGTGTGTTCAGTTATTTTGAGGGGACAGCAAATTTACACTGTTATACAAGCTGCACACTCATTGAAGCAAAGTGTCATTTCTTCAGTGTTGTCACATGAAAAGATATAATAAAATATTTACAAAAATGTGAGGGGTGCACTCACTTCAGTGAGATTTTGTATTTTACACATTATTCACTCAATTCACTAAAAATCAGCGGATTTTGGATGAATGACCACTGTTAACGGTTCAATCCTCATTGGTTCAATCCCCATTGCCAATAACCTTAAAATGCACAAATATGTAATGCCAATCTATTGATCTGATCACTACTGGTGACCAGATGTAACTTCAGTAAATCAGACCATTGGAGGGAACGTTCTCTCCAAATAAGAGATCTTTGTTGCATAATGTTAATCAATCATCAAGCATGGTTCCTATTAGGAGCAATGGCGGATCTAGCATTTGGATAGTGTAAATCTTGTTGCACTGATATAAAACGTACCATTGGGCAACCTTTTGTTGCGCAGTGGTCAGTAGCTAAATGTCAGCCGGTGTTTGGGTAACCTTTCGGGCGTGTGTGATGGAGTGCAGGTTGTGGGCGGGAAAGGGTGGAGATAAGGACTTCACAAGATACGACTGTGAAATAGAGGATAATTACTTCGGGGTTAATTAAAGAGGGGGAGGACGAATCATCCATCTGTGCACGTTGTAGGAACCGTAAGCACAGCGCTAGTGATTACTGCTGCGGGCAGTTGAACGTTCAGTCATGTTTCTGGGCTACACCATCTTGACATAAGTCCAAGCAACATCCATTGCCAACATGTCTAATCACATTGGTGTTTGCTGTAGAAACCAAATAAATCAGCATATCATTTTACCCCAAATGATTCTTGTTCTGAACATGATACACTCTATGGATGAAAAAGGTGTAGGATTACAAGGAGTGAGCCATAATGAGGTGAGATTTAGTTGGGAATGAGAAAGAGAGAGAGAGTATGAGATGAAATGGATCTTCTTGGCAGCACAATCTCTCGTGACATATGTCAACTGGCTGTTGGACGTATTTGCCAGGATTCAGCACGTGAGCATGTGTGCTTCTGCTGAAGGGTGTCTCAGTATGGGAGTGAGCTGCTGTTCCCATTGTTTTTGAACATGTTCCAGGATGCTTCATTTTAGCAAGTGTACATGTTCTCTGAAGCTCATGGCAATAGAGCTGGGAAACAAGGAATTTAGCGATTATGGTTCTGATTCTAGTTTATCAGCAATTCTTTCAGCATTTTTGAGGAAGAATGAAACAATTTCAATGCCCTCGACAGCCTTTTGTCAAATGATTTCAGATTTTAGAAGTGCTAACAAATCAGAAATAAACTGTATTATATAACAAGATAACGATAACTATATTAGCGTCCACACCAGCGGACAATAACAATAAATATATTAGCATCCACACCAGCGGACGATAACTAAAAATATATTAGCGTCCACACCAGCGGTCAATAGCAAAAACTATATTAGCGTCGACACCAGCGGACAATAACGATAACTATATTAGCGTCCACACCAGCGGACAATAACGATAACTATATTAGCGTCCACACCAGCGGACAATAACAATAAATATATTAGCATCCACACCAGCGGACGATAACTAAAAATATATTAATATCCACACCAGCGGACGATAACGATAAATATATTGGCATCCACACCAGTGGACAATAACGATAACTATATTAGCGTCCACACCAGCGGTCAATAGCAAAAACTATATTAGCGTCGACACCAGCGGACAATAACGATAAATATATTAGCATCCACACCAGCGGATGATAACGATAACTATATTAGCGTCCACACCAGCGGACAATAACAATAAATATATTAGCATCCACACTAGCGGACGATAACTAAAAATATATTAATATCCACACCAGCGGACGATAACGATAAATATATTGGCATCCACACCAGTGGACAATAACGATAACTATATTAGCGTCCACACCAGCGGTCAATAGCAAAAACTATATTAGCGTCGACACCAGCGGACAATAACGATAAATATATTAGCATCCACACCAGCGGACGATAACGAAACTATATTAGCATCCACACCAGCGGATGATAACGATAACTATATTAGCATCCACACCAGCGGACAATAACAATAAATATATTAGCATCCACACCAGCGGACGATAACGAAACTATATTAGCATCCACACCAGCGGATGATAACGATAACTATATTAGCATCCACACCAGCGGACAATAACAATAAATATATTAGCATCCACACCAGCGGACGATAACAATAAATATATTAGCATCCACACCAGCGGACGATAACTAAAAATATATTAGCATCCACACCAGTGGACGATAACTAAAAATATATTAATATCCACACCAGCGGACGATAACGATAAATATATTGGCATCCACACCAGTGGACGATAACTAAAAATATATTAATATCCACACCAGCGGACGATAACGATAAATATATTGGCATCCACACCAGCGGACAATAACTAAAAATATATTAATATCCACACCAGCGGACGATAACGATAAATATATTGGCATCCACACCAGCGGACAATAACGATAATTATATTAGCATCCACACCAGCGGACAATAACGATAATTATATTAGCGTCCACACCAGCGGTCAATAGCAAAAACTATATTAGCGTCCACACCAGCGGACAATAACGATAAATATATTAGCATCCACACCAGCGGACAATAACGATAATTATATTAGCGTCCACACCAGCGGTCAATACAAAAACTATATTAGCGTCGACACCAGCGGACAATAACGAAACTGTATTAGCGTCCACACCAGCGGACGATAACAATAAATATATTAGCATCCATACCAGCGGACAATAACGAAACTATATTAGCGTCCACACCAGCGGATGATAACGATAAATATATTAGCATCCAGACCATTGGGCATCAACTATGATTCCAACTCCATTGCTTCTCATTAGCTATAGCTGGGGTGCGTTCTCTCTCAAGTCTTATTTTATTGCAGAATATTTCCCCATTAGGTCTACCTTTAATCATACAGCACAGTACGGAAATTTACCGTACAGTTCATGATCATTTTCACCTTTTCCAATTTTTGCAAAGCTCATTATGACAGATTCACAAATAAATCAGGGCTGAAATGTATTACAGAAACTGTTCATATCAGACTGACAGGATCAGGGCAATTGTTAAAAATAAACTTCTAACAAGGATATGCAGAGGGGCATGTGCCACACACAAGCATAAACAGATCAAAACTTGGCAAACTTTCCTCACATTTTATCTTTAGTTCTTCTGGTGTTTTGCATTAATACTATTTATCTGTCTTTCTGCTCTTTACCTCACAGTAACATAACTTATCAAGGGTGCAGCTATTTTATAACAGTAGCTTAATTTTGGCTAAGAATCTTAGTGCTACATCAGCGTTTAGCACTAGATAGATCAGTTACAAATAAACCCCTGCATTCATTATCATTAAAACTCATTTGTTCATTTATTAAGGTGACTTAAGATACTTTCTCAGAGTGAAAAGTGACCACTAAAATAACCTAAGGATGAAATTTAGCAAAGTTCTAAACAAATATCTGTATATTGTTCTAATTTACTTGAAATTATTTTCAGAAAATGTATTGACTGTATTGCAAGCTGACTCTACTGGCCATTTTCCCAAATGTGGTTACACAAATAGGGTGTTTTTAGAAAATGTCACAAATGATTCAGCATCGTCTGAGTCACCACCCTCTTGTGTACAGGATGTTATTTTTGAAACGAGGTCAAAGTCAATTTCAGGCGTATTTACATGTACTGTAAGCCAATGAGATGAGGAATCATTTTCTCCAACTCCGTGTCTGTTAATATCTCTGAAATCAATAGCCTATTATAACTCACATTTGTGGCATGACAACCCCTCATTGTGAGAACTGAAACTATTAGAATGTCAGCACAATTTCATCAGATCTTACACAAACCCACTTGTAAAAAAGAAGCACACTTTTAGTATACCTTTAAATCAAGCATTTATTATGGAAACTACTTTAAAATAACTTATGTGAGATGGAATGTTTTCGGACACTTGCATGTTATTCACAATTAAATTAAAATGTAATGCACTTAAGTAGGACTTAGGTTTCTTGTTAATTTGATAATTTCTTCTACATCTTTGAAATAGTGTTAATGTGTACTGTATCTACTAACAGGCATTTATGGTAAATTAAATATACTTTAATGTAATTTCTAATGAAGACCTATGTCCTATATTTAAATATATTTGCAATTACACATTTGTAAGGATGAAGTTGCAGTTTAGCGTATTTAAAATTTATTAACTTTTACATGTACTGAAACTACACATTTCAATGTAAAGTGTGCATTAAATCTGCAGTCTGTAAATTTTGCCTCTTTGTCACCATCTCTGTTTGAAACCTGCAATTGCAGTTATTTGCTTGAATTATCATATTTACATGGGTTGTGCATTGGCACGGCTCCTCAGCGCAGATGAATCTAATGTTTGCTGTCAGTCACCACATCGGTGATACTGTACTTCTGAATCACAGATTCTACGTCTTGGAAGTATTATGTACTTGCTCAAAAATGGATTTTGGATCATTTTTCAACAAAAAAAAAGGTACAGACTGAAGCTTTAAGTTAATATATTGTTTGCAAGTACAGTTTCTTAAAAATATACTTTTAAGATTTGAAGTACGCTTCAAGAGCACTTCTTTTTCACAAGGACCACTTCCAGAGGTAGTCAAAAATGCATTTAACTGGTTTGTTTTTGTAGTGTACATGCTCATGTGGTCAAATGTGTTCGAACAGCCACAAAAGACCGACTACTGACCGAACACATAAACATTATGGGAAGCGCACTAGCCAGATGGGATTAAACGGGATAAACTTTGTCAGCTGAAGACCGAAGTTTGGTTTGAAGACAAATACATTCTCTCACAATTCCTAATACGTATTGCTATTGCTAATACCCACTCACAGCTTCGGTGTGATTTTACAGCTATCAATGGCGAAACGAAAGCTGCTGCTCTGTGTGGTTTTCCGTCGTCATCGGTCGCGTTCGTATCTAAATTGCGCAAACTCATTTCGTCCATTAGATCTGAAAAAGTCCATATATTAACCATCCCATAGACCTTCCCTCGAAGCAATCAGGACAGAATTGGTTGAAAGTGGATAAAAGAGAGATTAAAACATTAAGTATAAATGAGGATGTGTCTCCCTCATCTACTTGTGATTCGATCGACTAACATGCATCTTAATACCAGGTGTAAACAGGGTCTAACTGTTCCCAAATCAAGCGGTCACATTCCCCCACTCACTACTGTGGCATCAATGTATATGACCATGGATCGATGACTGCCAGCCCCCGGGATGTGAAACACACATTGAATTGATACTCGTTTGCAATTACATGACTGCCTAAAAGATTCATTAATGTCAGTGAGTAATAGAGATCTCGAGCCAGCAATATGTTCTCATTCGAGACAAAGTGGCGCTTTACGCAAGCGTGACCAGCCAGTAAACATAATCTACAGCTGCGGACAAGTATGTGCTTGAATTTATGATAAACAAGGAAGGTGTATTCACAACAAACTGTCTTCATTTCCTAAATTCAATCCATCAGTTATTTTGCACGCTTACCTTGTAGGGGAAAGAGAAAAGAGGATGAAGGTGTTATGAGAGAATTATGTACAAGAGATAGGAAATAAAACACAGAGACCGTCAGTATTGAAGGAACTTTGGCAAACAACATCTGGACATGTGTGATGCTTTGAGGAATCACAGACGCTACAATAAATCTCAACCTTTGAACAGTTTTCAGGTGCAAAAACTGTCAGGTGTAACCCTTGAATTGCAACAGAGCAAAAGATCACAGGAGGACAATGGCAACCATTGTGTATGCTTCATTGTATTCAATGAAGCATTTTTAGTGTACATCAAATATTAAAAGTACATTTTGAAAAAACTGTCCTTGCAGATAATATTACATGCATGCCACTTATTTTTTTTTTACCAGGTATGCACCAAGTACTAGTGTACTAAGACAGTGATATTAAAGACCCAATTCAGTATACTACGGTGGCTGAAAGAGCTCAAAGCACTGCAAAGAGCAACAGCAAATTAAGAAAACATCATCAGTTTGACAACACGTGTGCTGCAAATACTCACAATGCAACTAAATACAGAAACGTTCTGCAAATACAATGCACATACGTTAAAGATGTTAAAATAAACAAAAAAACTCACCATTCAGGTCATCGAAAACACCACTGATGAGTAGACATTGAACAATAAGCAGTCCCAACCAGATTTGTCACTTGTCGTGGTAATATATTTGTAATTACACATTTGTAATGATGAAGTTGCAATTGAGTACATTAACTTTAAATGTAATATCAAATAACCCACTAAAGTTACAATTATAATCAAGTACTTGACATGTGCTTTAGCCTCTTAGTTAATACATCAAGATAAGCGAATTTAAAGCATGACAAACGATAACATAATGACTTTTAATTTGGCATTGTTACAAAAATCACTTTTTAAAAGTGTACCTAAGCGTGTTAAGAAACAGTCATGAAAGTGTGTACTCTCATTAAGTACCCTTTAGGGGTCTATATTATTAATATTATATTATCTGCATATTTGAAAAATATACTTTTAAGATTTGAAGTACACTACAAGTGCACATTCAGTACAGTACAATTTAGAGGTAGATTTACCTTCTTTTTTTTCTTTCTTTTTTTTTTTTACAAGAGACTGCTGTCGGATGTTGGGAAGAGTAATTGTTTATGGCGTCTGTGACTTGTAAAGTAGAAGAGTCCATTTGTTCAGATGATTGAGTTATCACTCACACCGGCAGCTGCCGTGTTTACGTGCCCCCTACAGCCACTGAAGTGAAGGAAAGGGGGCAGTTTAGCAACAACAGCTACATAAGATCATTGCAAAGCCTGTTATTTCCCCCCATTAGAGTCCTCTCTCTTGCCTCACATATGGTCAGGCAGTCGAGTTAAACGACCCACTGCAGTACCTCTGAAATGACCGAGCAAAACAGGTAAGCACTGTTATTACTGAACACACAAAGAGAGCAGTGAAAAGTAGAACACTGGGATTCAATAAAGAAGAGCAAATACAATACGCAGTCAACAGGCAAGACTGGTGGCACGCTGGGATCGTTTGGTGTATATCGTTTATCAGCTTTCAAAAAAAAAAAAAGTTTATACAACCCTCTAAATCTTCTATCTTTTTTCTGTCTCTCAGCATTGCACTATTTTCCAGCCATAGTTTCAATTTCCTATCATTAAAGAAAGAAATGAAGCTTATCATGTTATGTTAGTCAGCGCCCTCAGTTGTCATCAGCAGGTCCGCTAATGTGATCACAGTCGTATGGAGCCATTCCTGCCCGCCAGACAGACTGCTGGTTTGCAGTGATTCATTCTGTTTGGCGGATCTCTTGCTCGTTGTCACTTGCGTCGCTATATTTAGCACCTGCAAGCTCTTTTGTGTACGATTGTGGCATTGTTCTTGAGTCAATTCCCAGATCTCAGCTCCAACGTGTTAGAGCACAGACTCAACCAGCCACATTTTCTACACACAGCCTGCAATCATTTTTTATTATTCTTAATACTAACACTTACTAGAAGTCAACATTAAATCAAAGCACTACCGTTCAAAAGTTTGAGATTGGTAGCAGGCTGCATTTATTTGATCGAAATTACAATAAAACATGTTCATGTTTCATGTCTTAGTTTTGAATGAGTTTAGTCATGTCGTATTGTTATGTTTTAATTGCTTTGTTTACGTTTTCCATGTGCTTCCATTTCCTTTGTTTGTGTCATGTGATCCCTTGTCATCTGTCCTATGTTGCCATTGGTTGACTGTGCACAGGTGTTCCTTGTCTAATGATTAGTCCTTGTGTATTTAAACCCTTATGTTTGCCATGTGTCTTTAAGTATTGTCCATGTACCATTGTGGGTGAGAGCCGAGCCGAGCCAAGTGTATTTTGTTTTGGAATGTAAATAAACTGCACTTGGGTTCTCCAAGACTTGCCTTCAGTGGACTTGTTACAAATATCATGTGTAAAATATTTGTTTATATATTGAATATATTGTGATAAATTTGTGATATCAAAGCTGAATTTTCAGCATCATTACTTCAATCTTCAGTGTCACGTGATCCTTTAGAAATCATTCTAATATGCTGATTTGGTGTTCAAGAAACTTTTTGTATTATCACCATTGGAAACAGTTGTGCTGCATTATATATCTTTTTAGAAAGCACGATGCATTGCTTCAGCATCCTTTAATGAATAGAAAGTGCAAAGAACAGCATATTTTTTTCAATCTTATAAAAGACTGCAACTTTTGATCAATTTGATGCTTCCTTGCGGAATAAAAGTAAAAATTTTATTTCAAAAACAAAATTACTGACTTCAAACTCCTGAACACTAGTGTACTTTCTTGATATATACACAATACGGGTCTTACCTTGTCAGTCCTTTCTGTCTCTAAAATGACTTTCCTCTTGGCTGATGTCATCTAGGCCATGTGGGCTAATGGTTAATTGGTTAGATAGTGTGACTATTGTTGCTCACAGTTCTTGCTCACAGCCCAATGATTTAATGATGCTAACCTGGCGACTCTTCCTTAAAACAATGTTTTGGAACAGGGTTGTGCAAAATTAAAGGACTTAAGAATTGGCTCTCTTTTTTAATATAATGAATTCAGTTCAATTGATCAACAGGCCCCACAGGCTGTTCAATGTTCAATTTGTATCTGAATTCCAGAACAGGAATGTCAGAAAGAGGAATTTAGTGAACACAGACGTAATTCAAAGATTTACGATAGCTGTAACGCATTATAGGAAATGAAAAAGTTTTAAACTTTACTTAGTCATCAAGTTTGAAGTGCCATTCTATATCCTATTTGCTACCTTAATTCAAATTGGAATTTAAAAAGGCATTTCCAATTAAATTCCTATCCAACCCTATTTTGGAAAACATTGAGTCATTAGATAACATCTAATTAAATCTGACTAGGTATCATCAAAGAAACACTTAGTAGAGTTGTATAGTCAATGTGTTTTCCAGAACTTGTACTGTATACAAAAGATTCTTTAGATTAAAGTGTGTGTGTGTGTGTGTGTTTGTGATTTGTATAATGACATGGGTATGACACTGGTATTACAACTTCAACGTGAAACATGAGGACATTTCATTTCTGACATTTTCTGTGATGGGTAGGTTTAGGGATAGTGTAGAGTGATAAAATGTACAGTTTGTACAGCATAAAAACCATTACACCTATGGAATATCCTCACTTTGATAGCAAAACAAAGTGTGTGTGTGTGTGTGTGTTCATCATTAATGTGTAATGCATCTCCTTACTGTTACTGTTACTGTCAATATTAAGTTAAGTGACACCTTTAAATGCACTTCCTGTGGCTGATCTACTCACTGAAGGCCTTGCTGCCCATGGCATATGCCTTTCCAGGAATACATGAGGCAAAACAAGGGTAGAGGAGTTATGAATGCCAGAAGAGAGATTAAATATTACAACACGAAAGGAAAGAAAGAAAAAAGGGAAAAGGAGGGACAAGTACGCAGCAAAGGGATAGAAAAGAGAGAGAAATCAATGATAGATGAGAGAGGAAGTGAAAAAGGCAACGACAACAAGCAAGAGCGCAGAACACTAAAGTCCACATCACCCTTGAGAAGATTAAAAAGCCAGAGCCGGCCACAGATATTAAGTGTGTCGGGAACTCATAAATGTATCATCCAGGGATTTCAAAAGTGCTAGCACTTCAGTAGTAGTCGATACTAAAATAAAAAAATGTAACGTCAGTCTTTCAACAGTATTGGTAGCAAAATGCTACCTGAATACTCTTCTTGAACCCTGTTCCATACGGTGTACTTGATGTGTACTTTCAATCATGTCATGGCGATACATTGAATATTAGCAATATTGTCGCATTATCTTTGCTGATGGTCAAATTACGCAATAATCACACGTTTTTGTTTTTTTAAACAATTTTCTAACAAGTGGGGATTGTAAATAACACAACTGTAGTAAAAGTCAATCGGAGACTTGGATATTTTATTGAAAATTATGTACATTTGAAAAACGGGTGTAAAAATGTTCTTTATCTCAATTCTACACCTTTAAATAAAGAGTTGTGTTCAGAGTTTTTGCTGTGGTGTTGAAGCTGGTATCAAGAAATGTGAAATTCCATTGGTGCCTACTTCTGGAATTGCATTATCATGACAACCTCTGTGTCAACATATACTCGGAACAGTAAAAGATGGAGAGTTAAAAGAGGATGGAGAGGAATAAACGCTCCAGAACAGCTTCCAAGATCATCACTGCGATTCTGAGACTGCAGACAGAAAAAGATGCCAGTGAAAACAGCGTTCTCATACGGAGAGTACAACTCATCAAGATGACAACTAAAAATATGTCACTGAAAGCTAACCAACTTTCAAGTGGAACGTCAGACATAATAGGACTGAATTTCAGCTCTTCAGACTACAAACACTTCTAATAATGTGTTGAGCCATGTGTCAAATGAATAGGGAACAGAGCATAATGGCTCTCTCAAGAATAAGCAATGTTTCGTTGATTGAACACAATTTTTTTTAATGCTTTTTAAAGTTGCCGATGCGTTGCGAAATCAGTTTAGCACATTGCTTTTTTATAGTGCTTATACTGCTTTACACTGATCAAAGTATGTAATTATCCTATTTGGGACAGCACTGAGTTATGACTATATAAAGTGTATTGCTCCAGACTTACAATAGTCTTGCATTTACCACTGGGCTAAAAATGATACACAACACTAATCATGACCTTTATCTGAATAAAAAGAGATTTTAAAGAGACTTTTAATGCTTAGATTTAGTGCTGGTTATTAGTCAGTTAAATGCAAGCTTGCAGTCGATTGCAAGAAAGGGCGGGATTTATGCGGATGAAATTATTGGAGAAGACAATGTAGTTATGAAAAGTAAAAAAAAAATAAAAAAGTCAAAATAAATAAAAATGATTAAAAATTAAACATAAGCATGGATGAATCTATCACAAGAAGATCAATATAGACAAGAAGACTATAGAAAATAGTAATTTCTTAATTTATCATTTCGTTAATTTTCATTGCATGCCAACTTTACAAACAAAATTAGAGTTCATACAGAAACAACCATATTATACAAGATCATTTTGTTTTGAAATTTACTAGACAAATGAAAGCAATGCTACTCCATATAAATCATGTCTGTGTTGTGGATGTTTGCCTGGCTGTTGCTATGGTGTTCTCATTGCTTTTATAGAGTAGTATTGGTGAACAGAAGCTCAACAGTACAGTTTGAAGCGCAAAAACAAATCTCATTGGTTCTTGCAAATCAAGCAAAAACATTTGAGCTTTGGTTTACCATATTTGATACGCTCTAAGAATGTGTGTGGATGTTTATAAAAGCCTAAATTAAACCTGTTCATTATTTAAAATGCTTGGATTAAACCGCTCGAGTCATATACGAAGCCTTTATGAACTTTTAAAGGTTTAGTATAATGGTGTAATTACTTACTGGAGGGACAGAAATCTCTCAGTGTTTCATTAAATTTATCTTCATTTGTGTTTTGATGATGAACAAAAGTCTTATGGGTTCGGAATGACATAAGGAATTTTCATTTTTTGGGGGAACTATCTCTTTAACATTTATTTGTACTTTTAATTTTTTATTCTACAGAGTTTAACTCGCCATATGTAAAAGTGCTGTGAGAGCTGTCATATGTTTTTGTCATATGTGTTTATTGTTTTTTTTTTTTTTAAATGTGCTTTATAAATATAAATTTGATATTGAATTTATTAACGCATTTGGTGTCATTAACTCATATTAATGAAAACTGAACCTTATTGTAAAACGACACCAGCAAGACACATCCCAAGTGTGAACAATAGTAATTCCTGATTACTTGCTGTAGCAGCCATGAGTAAAAAAAACCCCAAAAAACACTTGATTGACTGTGCTTTTTATACACACAAAAACAAACTAGATATGTTATGACGCCATTCTGAAAGAAAAAGTACAAGACCCATCTTCTGAAGAAGATCTCATCAAATGGAGTATAAAATCAAACAAAATCTCACATCCCCATCCAATGATTCTCCTGCCTGCGGTCTGCTGTGTTTGTGTGTATTTTCGGAGTGCATGCGTTTTTAGTTAATGCACATTCATAGCAGGGGTGAAGGTACTCTCCACTGAGTCTGTCCCTGAGTTGTTTTTGGGAGTGCAGGGCATGCCAGGAGAGCAGGGTTTGAGCTGTGGAAGGATGACTCAGAGCTTACAGGGTTGGAGGCTCCTTCCAACTCGCTGTGCGCTCTTGCACCTTCTTATAGCTGCTAAGAATAGCAGTGAATAAAGGCGAGCTCCAAAAAGGAAATGCTAACCAACACCAATGCACCTGTTACTCAAGTGGAAATAACAAAGTGCACAGAAATGAAAGGAATAGTTCATCCAAAAATGAACCACTGCGCCCGCGTCACATCTGTTCTGGGATTAGGTTTTGTTTGAGTTGTTCTTTGTTTGAATTACTCTGTTTCCAGTTCAGTTTCCGGTGTTTTCTTCGTCTTAATTCATTAGTTGCCATGGCTTTTGATTTACCCTCATGTGTAATACCTGTGTCTAGTTAATTATCTTGTTTAGTCCCTAATGTTATATAGCCCTCATTTTCATCAGTTCTTTGTCTGATCTCATCATTGATAAGTGGTTATGTTCATGTTTTTCTTCCCTGATATCCTCCTGAGAAGTGTGTATTCTTTCATTAAAACTGCTTGCCAATACATAAATTTTGGGTGAATTATTATTTGTCTTGCATTACTGTCATTGTTATGCATTCCATACTTTTGTTAGACTGATGATCTCGATCAGCCATTTTCAAATGGAGGAAAGGAACTATGAGACCACTAAACATTCAATTCATGATCCTAATGGAAGCAGGCCAAGCACAATTACAAAACCAATGAATCAGAGTCCAAGAGCCGTTTAATGCCATTTTCTTAATGTCACTCTGCTGGCGGGAATGGAGGCTGTTCACCCCCGTGAAGTTGCGTCCTGCTGGGCTCATTGTGAAAGAGATGTCTATCAGGAGAGAAATGTAAGACACCACACAGAAAACAACACCTGCTTTCACCCTCTTGATCAATATATCGATCGGTGTGTCATCTGGAGCGTGTAACAGCAGCCCAAATTGATTTTAATGACACATCTTGACCAAAGGCCGTGAAACCGAGCAGAACCGAGTGGGAGTTTTATTGCGCAAACACCTTAAGCCACAGAAATGAAACAAAACATGCTATTTGCTAATTTCAGCTTGATAACATAAAACAAAAATAAACCACACGTCCACTGACCTAAAAACCTACAAGCTATTCTCCAACTTCCACTGCTGCAAGGAGCTGAACCATAGAGCACAATGCATTACTTCAATTATGAATAAAACAAGACTGAGATAGAAATGACGGAGGGCAACAATAGTGTAGAATGCATAAATAGAGCATGTGAAGTGTAAAGTCTGCATTTCTACTGTGCAAACATTTTTGGATTTAAATGAGTTAGATAAATCTCAAGAAACTACTGAGATTAAAATTCTGGCCAATACAAGAAGTTATGCCCAATAACTGATAAATGAGCCATATTAAATATTATACTATTTTGTCTAAATTAATAACAAAAAAAGTGAATTTAGGCATCACAATATTATAATTTACTGTGTGAAAAAATTATATTGATTTTGAAATATCCTTAAGATTATATTTAACAGTCTTATTAAAGACTTAAATTTGGTTAAATGAAAAATTAGGGATAAAATAAAAGGGAAATCTGAGCATGTACAAATATTCAACATTAATATTAATAACATTATATATATATATATATATATATATATATATATATATATACACATATATACAAAATTGATGAAGGGATTGTTAAACTAATCCATAGGAACTCAGCGGTTTAGTCTTGATTTTTGATTTAAGACACAATCCCTTTATATGATGAATAGATTTAATTTAGGCTTTTATTCACATATAAACATTCATCAACTCACACATCAGTAGTGGTAAATGGAAGCTCAAGCATGTTTGCTTGATGTGCGAGAAAAAATGAGGTTCATTCTAGTGTTACGCAGCACGTTTGAGCTTTTGGAAGAGGTTTGTTCTCACGCGTCAAATAGATGTGGTTGAGGTTCTGTTTACGTTGGCGGATCAATGTTTATATTTGAATAAAAACCTAAATTCAATCTGTTTATCATTTAAAGCTATCGAGTCTCTTTAGAAAATTTGGACTAAACCACTCAATTTATATAGATTCATTTTACGATCTCTTTATGAACTCTTTGAAGCATCAAGTGGTAGTTGCGTGGACTGTCAATGGAGGGACAGTAAGCTCTCAGAGTGCATCAAAAACATCTTCATTTGTGTTCCAAAGATTAAAAAACGTCTTACGGGTTTGGAATGACAAGGGTGAGTAAATGCTGACAAAATTTTAATTTTTGGGTGAAATAACCCTTTAAATTATAATCAATTACTTTACAGGTATGTTAGTTAGACTCAGCACATCCAAATAAGTGTAACGGGAGTCAGTGGGATTTGATCCAAGTGCAGCTTTATTTACAAAAACGTAGTCAGACAGGCAATGGTCAACTCAACAGCAAACAGCAGTAACAGGGAAAAGGCAAGCTCGTAGTAAATAATCCAGGCTAAGGTCAAAAAGGCAGGGAGATAAACAACAGAACGATGACACAGGCAGGATCCAAAAACAGGCAAAACAAGACAAGGATAGCGCTCAGAAATGTTACAGGATTAACAAGACTTCGCAAATGACATGGGTTACGGGAGTAAACTTAAATAGTGCACTAAGATAGCCTACAGCTGGACAGTAATCAACATGAAGGTATGGGACTTATGGGAAATGTAGTGTGGTTGAGAGGGTCCATGAACTGGGATGGCGACATCTGGTGGCAAGTCGACGGACAGACCGGATACATTACAATAAGAGTACTTTTTTTTAAAAATAAATAAATAAAAAATAAACATTATTAAAATGTACTTTAAGTTAAACCTTTAACTTGACATTATTTCAAAGTGCACTTTCTTTTACACAAGGAATGACACAGTCCAGTTTGTTTGTCTCTCTTAGGACCCGTTATTGATATTTTCTTTTATTGTTGGTCCATGTACACATGCAGAGAAAACCATGTAATCAAAATCCCTTAACTATACAGAGCAAACTCTGAAGGCAGGGATCTGTGTATCTCTCAGTGTCATGTTCAGATATATCTAAATATAGGTCCACTCCCTTCATTAGCATGACCCTCAGTACAAAGGCCCCACAACAAATAGATTGACAGCTCATTTCGAAATAAGTGTTGTCAGATGTGCTTTAATAAAAACCGAGTGTCGGGTGAGTGGCGTGAAGCTGCCTCACTGTCTCCATGGAGATGGAACGGCTGCCAGTGATGCCTGTCTGCCAGAGCCATTCAGTGCTGCTGGAAAGCGAAGGTGCCATGTTGTACCAGGGCAGCAGCTCACCCATATGGTCTAAATGAATCGTTTGCAAATACATGTCAGATAGAAACGACGTAAGCTGCTTGCTTTCATTTCAAATCAGCTTGCCTATGCTGAGGATTAATATAAAGCTTATTAAGAGGTATTCAGCCTTGATCACATTCTTCAAGGTTGGCCTACTTGGTTTGCAGGATAAGTTGTAGAATAACTTGGCATAAATCTGGGATATAAACCATTCACCTAAAAGCAACGTAGCTATTGTAGGATGGTTTATTTACAAGATTTATGCCAAGTTATTCTACAAGAGTAACGTGGCTATTTTTTAACTGTTAGCATACTGTGCATTAGCATGTTTGCTATCAGCATACTAAAACCTAAAAATGAAAGAAATTGAAAAAAGAGATAACCTTATAAGTTGAACTTACTAACTGACTTGTTTGTTGGACAACTAGTTGAACATTCTGATCCATCTCTAATTGCTGTGCTAACGGAGCTAACTAGCCTATACTTTCAAACTTGTGAGGATTGTGATATCTTGGTTTATGCCACTGTGAAAAGGTCAACTTTAGCATATTTTTAAAAAGAGTACTTATTATAGAAAAAAAAATACTTTAAAAAAAGTAGCGTGAACTGAATGCAATGTTTTGAAACTCTTAACTGCATGTTAATTCCGATTAAATGAAAATGTATTACAGTTTTAATTTATATTAAAAGCAGTTGAGTGCATTTTGAACCACTTAGGTAGGACTTAATTCTATATCTTTAAATTCACAATTACTTCTATTGCTTTTGTATATTGTTCAAGTGTACTGTCGAATGTATTGACTAGCATTGGTAAACTAAAATATACTTTAATGTCATTTCTATTGAAACTTTGTTGTCATGTATGTATATGTACTGTATGTGTAATTGCACATTTGTAATGATGAAGTTGCAATTTAGTACATCAAAAATATATTCACTTTAAATGGATAATAAACTACAGTTAAAATTATGATAAAGTCTGTTTTTATCACAAGGGTAACCACATCTGCAGATCAGGACCCTGGCCTGTAGTTGAATGTAGTTGAATATTAATGAAAAAATTAAGCACTTACACAGTAGGGCTATTATCAGACTTGTCAGTCAATCACCCACTCAATTCTCCTTCATCACTCAATTTCTCATCTCTCTTTCGGCTCCCTGAGCTTATGCACTCACATTTATTGCATCACTGACTCAGAGATGAATAAGACCTACACCACAGTATCACATTAAATTGCTTGGCTGGATTCTGTGGTGTGTGGAAGTAGAAATGTGACAGAGCAGACTAAAGGAGTTATCCAGGATAAGGGCAGATGGGTTCTGAGGTGCTGGCCCTGATGCCCCAGACAGGTGAACCCTGGAGTCAAACTGCTTCCCCCCCAAACCTTCAACACTCCCAGCCCTTGAGACTCATCAGCCCTGCTGGGAGAAGACAGCACGCTGAAAAGGTCATCTTTTATATAGTGTACCTTACCCACCAACATAAGCTACTGAGAGAATAAAAGAGAAAAATAGAACGAGAATTGACTCTTTGCTAAAGCCTCACCTTAAAACTTTTCCGAACAACCCTATCCTAGCAACTGTCCATAGTGAAACAAAGTGCTTAAAAGGGACAGTTCACCTCAAAATGTCATCATTTACTCACCCTAATGTCGTTCCAAACATGCACCAATCAGTTTCGGCGACCATTGACTTGTATGGGCAAAAAACCCTAAGATATATTTCAAAATAATAACTTTTATGTTCCAGAAAGAAAGAAAGTCATAAGGGTTTGGAAAGACATAAGGGTGAGTAAATGATGACAGAATGTTTGGGAGAACAAACCTTTTGAGGAAACTGAATGCCTTAAACCATTTAAGTTTTAAAACCAATAAGTATGAATACTGAAAACTCATATACATTAAGTTAAAGGCAGTGATAGATGCTATTAACACTAATTGCAAATAGCAATATATTCTATTTAGACTAAGTGACAACAGCAGCATTTTCTCAGCGATATGCGATTTACACTTGGTGAAAATAGCGATAGATTCTATTTACACCATGTAAAAGTATCAGCTCTTTGCAATAAGAGTAAATAGTAATTAGATGATATCTATACTTTACATTGGCAGATGCTATTTGCAACTCAGTATTTTTGTACATTAACAGGATGCAATAATATCATAGAGTATAAGCGATTATATTTATTAAAATTATTAAATGGATGATGCCTTATTGGGGGAATAAAAACCCCACACCTTCCCCTAACCCTACTCAATAAACACTTTCAATATTTTAAACACTCGTTTGCAGCTTATTTCCACTTTTAGAACATTTTAATTCTTATTGAAAATAAGAGCTCAACAAAAGGCGGATTTGAACCTGTGTCAATCGCGTTAAAAGCCAGGTCTGCGAGCCTTACTGTGCGACTGAAGACGTTGAACACTGAGCATCTTTTTTAAAACTTGAGTGGCCCAACCAGGCATTGGTAGGTGGAGCTAGTGTAAATAGCGTTTTCCAACAAGGGATGCTATGTGCACTTAGTGTAAATAGACACTCCATAAGTTAAATTCACTCATATTTTAGTGTTGGTTTAGTATATTAGAGTAAACTCAACTTAAAGATTTTAGGCTTATTTCACTCATTCAGTTTGAATTCAAGTCTTAACAACTATATAGCGAATTAAATGGTTTAAGTTAATCAAACTCAAAGTAATAAAGTTACATAAAAGTAAGCAAAAACAAAACATTGGTACAAAGCAATGATGACAGAACAGGAGCTTATCAGTTATAATTGCTTGTAAATGACTCTGTAAATATACTCTGTATATTTAATTATATACAATTATATTAATATAATTTATAACAAATAAAATGTACAATAACAACCTCTAATGTTATATTATTGCCCATGGTGGATGACAACATTCCAGAATGCTCTAATATCAAAGTAAAGGAAGTGTTTTGACAGTCGAGAATTTGGTTTAGAGAAACACGCATAATAAGTTGAGAAGAATGTGTTATTCATACAAGCACAAAAAAGGAATGATTAAATAACAAAACTTGTGTTGGACTAATGAAATTCCTCTGTTGTGTGACTTGTGTGTGTCATCATTGCAATTTAAATTCCCATCCAACATCCTGTGGTTCACGGCCAGTTCAATGCAATCTTACACTCATAAATTGAAATTTTTCCTGAACCCTGCAAGAGACGGTCAACAGCTAAAATATATTTAGCAGCATGTGCTCATAACAAGAGTCATTACAAACTGGCAGTTTGATTTGTCTGACAGCTTCTTCTTTGATTGCCAGTACCGCTCACAAGGCCACACTGCAGCACTCGCTTGTTGGACTGTGTTAACCCTTAGATATAGAGAGAACGTTACCCCTAGGCACAGAGTCTGTAATTACCCCACAGGAGTACAATTACACCGGAGGAGAGGAAAAATAAGACAGTATAAAAAGAAAGGAAGAGCAGTGGGCTGCGGACAACAGAAACATCCTCAGATTCTAATCTTGGTGAAATCCACAGCTTGACTCTTTCCAAACAAACGGAATTGAGATGCAGGTTTATTCCTGGGAGAAGCCAAGGTTATGCTGTATTACTCAGCCACAAATCCAGTCATCCGTGAGTCATGCAGTTAGCCTGTTCAACGCTTGACTAAGAGTAGGGCATGATCTTCACAAGCACTGCTGACTAACACATATCTTTAATATCCTACAGCCACAAATAAAACACACACAAAGACCAGATGAAGCGAAGCAAATGAAAGGGCTTCCCTTTATACCAGCACCTATTAAAACAAATTGATGACTAAATTCATATACTTCCTGAAGAAAATGTGAATGGTGCTTGACTGTTCTGAAGAGCAGGTCGTTCTCAGTGGTTCTTAATATGCTGTTATTCAGTTGCAAGTGTATTCTGGATGATTACTTGGGTGTTTCTAGTAGGGCTGCACCATTAATTGAAATAAAAACGCAACTATGATATAGCTTGATGCCATGATCGAATCTCAAAGACTGCAATGTAATTAAATAAATGAGAAAGAGAAGCTTTGGACAATTCGTATTTTTTACAGAATGTTGCAGAGCTTATTACTGATGATTTATGCCTGTACATCATTATTTTTAAAGAATCCATATGCCCTTGTAATCTTTAATCAAAAATGTTAACCTCCCCTCTCCCTCAAAACGAAGTGGGACTAAATATCTTCCACAACTGACTGCAAACAGGCATTCAGATCTGCATCCATATAGTTATCAACACCCAACGTCCTACGATCAAGTCAATTCCCAAAAGACAAAATCAAATCCCACCCTACATTTTTTTCATTCCACAGGAAACCTGGGGTTTTTTAGTCTTGTTTTAAATTGAACATTTTTTATCAAAGAAATCATAATTAAATGTTTTGCCCAAATCGTGCAGCTCATGTTTCTAGTTGATAGCTGGCTCAAGTCAAAAGAGTCCAACCCCAAGTCTATGATATTCAATTATTTTTCTAGATATATTGATCTAGAAACTATTTTTTTTTCAAAGTACAATCATTCAGTATTATCATTAAATCACTGTGAAACACAAAGAAGCTCCACTATACTAATGTTGTTAGTGAAAGTGGGCATAAGAGTAACTTCTGTCTAACAAGTCAACTGAAACACACACACAATGTGGCAGAAAACGAAACAAGGCGAGTAACATAACATTTTGTACCATTCATAAAATATGTAACATACAACAGAAAGCATATAAATGGAAAAAAAAAAGCTGTTTACCTGCCCAAAACATCTCCCTTATATATATAGTATACTACGCAAAGTATCTAGATAAATATAAAAATAAATTTACTACCATAATTAATTTTTCAAAACATTTTTGCATTTGCTCCCACAGAGAGTTGTGCAAGAACAGTTTGATCCAGCGCATGCGACGTCACAAAGATCATAACAAGAGAAAGGAACTAAGGAGACACAAATAGGAAGAGATGTGCACAAAGATATATTGAGGACCACATGGAGGGTGGAGGTATGAAACGCATATGGGCCGCTAGAGTCGCTTGAGCGACCCAAATTACAATTGGAAATATTTTGAAATTGTTTTTTTTTAATACACAAACACACTTTAACTAATAATAGTGAAGTAAAATAAATTTACAATCAAAATTATAGAAAGAGATAAGTGAAATCACTGTCCCATTACATCAAAATACAGTGTACATGATGTTAATGAAGATCACGAAGAATGAAAAGGAGCACCTACAGAAGGTGCTCAAAAGGGGAAATGTAAAAAACATAAAAAATAGAGATGAAGACCATGTTCTTTTTTGCCCTCCTGGTCATGTAAAGAATGAAGTTTATCTAGAGAGTGTATATAGCATATATAGCATAAGTATATAGCATAACACTGGTTAAAATATCAGTTCTCTAGCGATAAGGTTTCCATTTGTGCATTTAGCCGCTTGTTGCGGTGTTCAATTGCTTTGAAATGTTGGATATTTATTTATATCTACTTTATTCCGGAATGTAATGTCTTCCTGAAAATAGGAAGGAAATTTGTTAAGTAGGACATTTATGTAACGGTTGGAACATTTACTCTTAAATAAAAAGACAATGAATGATATTGTTGAGCGAGACTCATATGCTATTTGCATTAGCGCAATATCAAGAAACCTATTGTTTCATGAAGGTCAATTCACGCCCACTGACAGACGGCAACAGACAATTTGTCGGGTTTTGTCCAATGTGTTACCCCTATTGGAGTCTTTTAGTGTCTACCCGAGCTTGTTTTCGCAGTTTGAACATGTTGAATCAGTGTTAGAATGTCTGAGAAGTGAAGTGCTGTAATCTGGTGACTGTCGCAGCTGGTTTGCGTCTGTTGGTGCAGTGCGAATTGGCTTTGAAGGGTTAGTTCACCCCAAAATGAAAATGCTGTCATTAAGTACTCACCCTCATGTTGTTTCACACCAGTAAGACTTCTGATCTTCTATCTTCGGAACACAAATGAAGATATTTTTGATGAAATCCAAGAGCTTTCTGTCCGTCCATTGGGAGCAAAGAAATTTGCACGTTCAATGTCCAGAGTGATAGGAAAGACATCATTAAAGCATTACATGTGACAGTGGTTTAACCTCAAAATTATGAAGCGACACAAGTGATTTCTTTGCACAAAAAAAACCCAAAAACATAATTTACCACTTTATTTACGAAAATATTGACCTGCAATCTAGTAAGGGGAGCACCGCGATGCATGCGTGTTGTCTCAAGACCGGAAGTTGTTCCGTGGATAATATTATTTTCTATATATAGAGTGAAATTATGGTTTTTGTGCAAACAAAGCATTTGTGTTACTTCATAAAATTGAAGTTAAACCACTGGAGTCACATGTATTACTCTAATGATGTCTTTCTTATCATTCTGGGCCTTGAATGTGTAAATTGTGTTTCTCCCAAAGGACAGAACGAACGCTCTCAGATTTCATCAAAAAGATCTTCATTTGTGTTCCGAAGACGAACGAAGGTCTCACAGGTGTGGAATGACATGAGCGTGAGTAATCACTGACAGATTTTTCATTTTTGGCCGAACTTAAGAGCATTGAATCTATTTTTTCCATATAAATGAATTATTTCCTTTTCTTATTAAAATCCTTAAGTCAGTTAATCTGAAAGGAGAAGGCCTGTAATTCTGTCTTCCACACCGCCCTTAAAACTGTTGAGGACTGTGAGTCTAACAGGACTTGGTAACCTCATTAAACTTGTAAAGTAAAAGTGAAAATGGAAAGTCAACTAAGGATAAGAAAGTTCAGCAGACATGAATTAAAGAGGAAGGAAAAGAAATAAAGTGAGAAACAAAACCACACTCCATGCAGAAATGACAAACTATGCCATGAGATTGTTCAGGCTGTGACAGTGAGAGCACACAGAGGCAAAGGACACAACAAGAATACTATCTGACATAGAACAGCAGGGTAATTGGAGTAACCAGACGGGAGTATTTAAAGCTGCTCACCTTGCTGGTTAAGCTGCAGTGTGCTTTTGCTCCACTGTGACAGACCTACGATAGCCACCATCTTGGCTCCCAGGCTGGAGCGACGCTTCTTGTTTCCAACCAGGCCTGTGGCATCAGGCCCCATGCTGCTGGGGCTTTTCTCCAAGCTGTACATGGCCCCACTGATGCTGGAACTGCGAATCACGTTTCGGGCTGCAACTGCACTCATCCCCCCTGGGCTGGGTACATCCACTGAGCTGCTGAGCATCATGGTCCCACACAAGCCTCGGGGTACAGGGCTGGACTGAGGCTGGGAGGAAGACAGTGGAAGAAAAGTTAGGCAGAACAATTCAATTATGAAACAAAGTGTGTTTTAAAATTTGGTTTGACCCCAGTGACATCAAACGTCAAATGTTGAGTTCAAAATTTACTATTTTCAGTGGCTGTGCGAAAACAAACTACTGTTCAAAAGTTTAGGTACAAACATTAAGATTTCTTAATGTTTTTTATAGAAACCTCATGCTCACCAAGTCTGCATTATTTGATAAAAAAAAATACAGTAAAAAAAATGTATCGCTGTTTTTATTAATGTTTTATAATGCACCAAATTATACGCTTTCAAGTATCAGCGCATCCTGCAGCGTTTTTCAGTGGAATCTCCAGTGCCAATGCAAAAGAAATCATATTTTACCTGAGTTGTGAATATGACTGTTCTGTCTGTATTGAATTTAATGAGATAAAAAAGGCAATGTGCCGTGAAATAATGGCAAGAAACATCTTTCTGTGTTCACCTCATGGGCTGCATGCAAAAACTTACTAAGAGTCAGACCTTTTCAGTGAATCAAAAACATACAGAGTGGACAGCGCAGCTCAATTCCTAAATCGATTGACTTTAATGAATCAGTTCTTTTTAGTGAATCAAAACAGAATACAAATGTTTCCATATCTTCCCAATATTTATAGTTTTGCTCAGAGCTCAAAAGTGTAATAAAAATAAAAATATCGGAAACACTTTACATTAAGTTGTCATATATTAACATGATGATTAACATGAACTAACAGTTAGCAATAATTTGTTGCAATATTTTTTTTGTTTAACATTAGTTGATAAAAACACAGTTGTTCATTGTTTGTTAGTTAATGCACTGTGAACTAACTAATATTAACAAATACAATTTTTGGTAACACTTCAGTTTAGGATTCGGTTCTCACTGTTAACTAGTTGCTTATTAGGATATTGGCTGTTTATTAAGCACATATTAATACCTTATTCTGCATGACCATATTATACATCCCTTAATCTCACCCCATACATAAACTTAACTACCTTACTAACTATTAATAAGCAGTCTATCGAAGCATAGTGATTGCACCCCAATCTAAAGTGTGACTCAATTTTGGTTTTAAACATGTACTAGTAAATGAAATTGACATTAACTGACATTAATAAATGCTGTAGACGTATTGTTCATTCGTAGTTCATGTTAACTAATGTAGTTAACTAATGAAACCTTATTGTAATGCATCACCAAAATATATGTTTGTTACCAACTTCACAATTTGAAAGTGATCAACAAAATATAATAAATGTGTTTAAATGTGTTCAAACATCAGAAATTATTACTTAAATTGGAACACATATTTTTTTCATATGGCGTAGCTCTGTTTATAAGGACATGGAATGCTCTGACTCACAGAATGATGCTGGCCTTATAAATGATTTAGAACAAGGACTGGGATGACATCTAAAAGTGCGAGGGGAGCTGACAAACAAAATCAGTCTACTCCAAGAGAAAAGGCCATTCCCACAATGCAATGCGACACAGGTTTACAGCCTTAAGTTCATTTGCTTGGCGAATTGGAGCTGCGAATGAAAAAAGTGCAGGCTGATCCATGTGCGATCTTCTCTGTGAACAGCCTGCGTGTTTGTTTTCTGCGCTCTCATTCTCTTTCACTCGCTCCCCTTCCCCCTGTTCTCCACTCGCTGCTTTGATCTGCGCTTCCTCATATCAGCTGATGCGTTTCTGGGTTTGAGGCAGCCGTCCCTCTTGGAAATGAATCAGCCTGCTTCCCTGAGTGATAATAATCATAATTTAGAGCTGGATCTGGACTAACACTCCTTTGAAATGAAAATGAAATGAAACGAAAGCAAGGTAAGTCTTTATCATAGTAATCAGATTGATTTAGGCGCGTGTCCATGGGGTCTGAATGGCTGGGAGAGATGAGCGAAGAACAATGGGCTGAAATGTGGCAGCACAGCCGATCAAAGAGACCTGTGGCCCTCAGCTGCTTTGTCCGTCATCGTGACCTGAGCTCTAAACTGTGGGCACTGATAAGTACAGACATATTAAGAGGGCACCTTTTATCAAACGTCTCACTGCACAGACTGTAGCAAGACATCCCCCGTGGCGACCCGTGCCTTTCAGACAATGCGTGACTCTTTTCGGGGTCAACTAGAGGTGATTGAAGTGGCTCCCGTTTATTTACAGTGTCCTGACAGGACTTAATAGAGCGAGAACTTGTGGGTCGCTGTACTCTCTCAATCACAATTTTTTTCACAGACACACTGCCAATGGTCAGACCCAATGCCTAATATGGGCCAGGTCCATGTGTTGCCAACAAAGGAGGAAAAATAGTCCTTTAACCTCTTAAACCTGCTGCTTTCAAACAAAGAACAATAAGAACAAAAAGCTAGATTGATCCCTTTAGAATCTACACTAGAAGTGCATGTTGGGTAAAACAACCCGTTTCAATTTTTGTAAATTGTGCTGCAATGTTACCTCTAAAAGATTTTCTATTCTGTTAAACTGACAAACTTGAAAGGACTTTTTATTTACAAATATATCAAATAATTGCTAGGAATTTTAGTTGTTATATAGCCATAAAGTTGCTGAATTAGGATTTTAAAACAGGTTTACAAAACTAGTAGTAACAGACCATGATGTACCATGTGTGTACATGTTTTGCAGTAACCTCATCAATCATGTCATCAAATATGGTTCCCAAACGAGAGTTTAAAAACCTGAATGTAAAAGCAGGTCCTTTATACTTGGAGACGAGCCAGTGAAGGAGATTTGATGAAAGACTACAAACGCCCTGTGTAAAAGAACACAGTTCTAAAGATGCGTTTTTAAAACTTTAACTTCTTTAAACTTGACAGGGTGTCATGACCTGCTTCAATTGTGCGAGATGTGGTGCAAAGACGTCTGTCTAGTGAATGTTTACAAAAAATAACAGAAAGAAGCAATTAAAAATGTAGAGTAAAACACAAAAAATGCTCTGTTTCATTAAAACATACAGCCATTTGCATAGAATCAATCATGCCCTGCTGAAAAGATCAGCATATGTGCACACAAGGACATTATCCGTAGATGATGGTGTGCTGATCAGGGAAACTTTGTGTACATCCATATCTGGTTAGATATTTCTTGTTAGATATTTCAGATATTATCTTGTTGACTAGCATGCACATTTCTCCTTTACGCAACAACGAATGCAATTTTGTCCAATTCATGAACAAATGACTTGTATAAATCTTTGTTTTAAAGAGTCATTTAGAAAGCTTCTCGAAACAGCCTCACTCTCACTCATTTCACATGACTTAAGCAGCGTGCACACGGTCCGATTTTGGCCATAATTTGGCTGTCCGAGACAAGTTGAAATGAACATTGTGATCAAATTTAACCTCCAATGAACTTCTGCCAGTATCAGAAGTTTTGAGGCAGAGTCCTACAGTGTGGCTTCTCCTATACGACAGCCTTAAAATCAAAAACCAATAGGGGCACAGAGTGTTTTATTAATTTTGTAGACTTCAGTTGTCCTTCAGTAGATCAAGATGACCCTCTCCAGGCACGCTCAAATCTCTGAAAAAATGAAGAGGTCGTCATTAGTCACCAGAGAAAACGGGCCGGCCCATCCATCACTGGCCCGTTAACCCACTTCTCTATACAGGAATTTCTTAATTTGGACCTGTGCTCAACGCATTATCTCCTTATAGTTCTTTTTATGGGTTGGAGGGATAAGATGAATTATATGACCTCTTTGGCGTGACGTTGACAAAAATCTCAGCCTGATTTAAAACCAAGACACTTCTGTTCTAACTGGAGAAACAAATATCATGATTTCTTAAGATGTTTCAGTTGAAACACTGTTTGGCCATTGAGTCCTTACCTATTGCTTTCCACAGAGCCGTCAGGGTGAGTGTGGAACACATTAGTAACCAATTAATCAAATTACTGTTAATAGAGTTGAAATCATAATTGCTTTTGGCCTTGTCAATTTCTGGGCAATGGATACATGTAATTACTGTTATTAATCAGTCCACTGGATGAGGGAAAAAATGTGTTTTTTTATTGAAAACTATTTTATTGAAAACAATGGATATGTTTTAAGGTTTGACAGCACAAGAAGGGGTCTTTGGAGCCGTCACCACAAAATTTCATGATTAACGTACACTAGAGCTGGCCAATATGATGGTATCATATCATGAGACAGTAGATATGTCAATTGGTCGATTCTGCTATGCCATTTATACAACAAATATATTGATTATAAGTGGAAATGTTTTAAATTATTTACACATGAGAGCAACTAAGAAAAATGGAGTGTTAAAATACAGAGGCTGAAACCTTTGGCAGATGACTTGTTGCTTCAATGCCCAATCAGGCAATGGCTTTGCAGGCAGTGTATTTGGGCACAAAGGTACCTCACGAAAAATGTTGGATAGACTTTTGACACAGCATAATGATCTACTGCAAAATAGAGAGGGCTTTGGTGATAATTAAGCAAATATTTAATTACTACCCAATTCAAAATTCCTAAAAGTGGGGGAAAAAATGCACATTTACACAAACTTACTACCACAAATTTCGGACACTATATATTTATTTTTTAGCTCAACTGTCATGGAATCAGACGCACATGATTGTGGGATATCATTGACAGTAAAGGATACATCTGTGCTGCTATAAAAAAAAAAAAAATCAGATGAAGGTATCCGAGTAGATAGGATGTTGCATAAGCATTGCATTTAGATATACCTTGCTGTCTTCCTTTCTGCAGGTGCAGCATTTTCGAGTTTTCGGATACAGTGAGTTGAAATGTCGCAAATAAGTTATGTTTACATTTGTGGTTGAAACGTGCCATATTCATACAAAATACAATTGATGTGCGACCACAAATGTTAATATTTGCCATTTTACAACAAATTTATGTCAGGGCTATATTTTGTTTCATAGTGTTTTGGTTTTGTTTTCCATGTTCTGGTTTTGCCTGTGTTCCCAGTCATTGTTAGTTTCCATAGTTATGCGTTAATTCCACACCTTCTTAGTTCAGTCAATTACCCTGTAATTTTTAAGCCTTTAGTTTTCTGTTCAATGTTTGGTCTCGTTTATGTGGTTTGCTTGTTTCCTATGTTTTCCTTTATTGCTTCAGAGTGTTAAGAATCTTGAAGACTATTTTGCTTTATACTTCATTTTGTTGCACGTGCTGCAGAAGACCAAAACAAATAAAATAAAAATGGACATGCCAACAGTCAACCTGCTCTGCCTGGAGCAGGAGCTACGAACCCTCGAGGATCACACAAGAGACTTTACAGACCTTGCGTACTTTACAAGCATGAGCGAGCTAAGGCCGGTAGGGGTACAATGGATTGTATTTGTTCCATGATCCGTATGAACCAACCCCACAGTTTGGAATGCTTGTGATTCGCGGATTAATTGCATTTAGCCATTATATAGTGAAAGATTATTATTTGGTTCCTCCTGCTATCGATTCCACCATGGGCCTTCGTCCTGGCTGTGCTTGGGGTCTTCAGCTGTCTCCTCCATCTACCATCTCCTGCCTGGCACCTTGTCAGGTTATGTTTGTTTAGTTTCAATTTTGATGTTCAAATGTTTTGAATTAATTTTCCCTGTTCTCGTTTTGCCTGTCTTCCTGTTCATTGTTAGTTTCCATAGTTACTCATTAGTTCCACACCTGTTCTCAGTTCTGCCAATTACTCTGTGTTTCTTATTAAGCCTATTTTTTCTGTTTAGTGTTTGGTCTCATTTATGTTTATGTGGCTTGCAAGTTCCATACGTTTTCCCTTATTGCTCAAGAGTCTTACGAATCTTGAATAAAGGTTATTTTGCTTTATACTCCAAATCGTTGTGCGTGCTGCAGACCATGCATTACAATTTAAAGCAGAACAATTATGTTATTTACATTATTTCAAAATTATTATTTTATTTTAATTTTGTTTTTGTGGTCTTTTGTTTTGTCTCAAATTTTATAAAATGTGAGAATTCATTTATTATGAAAAATTTTGCTTTGAGTCCATCAAATTATAAATAAAAATGGAAAATAGTCAAATATGAAAAAAAGGCTACAAAGTATTCAATTCATCCAATTATCCAAAACAGTCTTTACTACATGTTATCCAAAAACAGTTTTTACTATATTAGCTATTAGGTTGGATTTCCTGACGAAACTGACTATTTAAAAATATAAACAGTTACACTTTATTTTGATGGTCTCCTTTAGACATTCTGTTGACTAACATTGCACCTACGTCAACCAACTCTCATTAGTGTGTTAGACTGTTAGGAGTAGGGTTAGACTTGACATGCTTGCAAAGCTACTTATAATAAGTATAATGTCTGTTGGGGGCCATCAAAATAAGTGTTAATAAAGTCTAATACTCTACTGATATACTAAAGAGAGTTAGTTGACATGTAGGTCCAATGTTACTTATAGTCAACAAAATGTCTAAAGGGGACCATCAAAATAAAGTGTTACCAAAATCACAACATGAAATAAGATTTTGGTAAACTGCCCAGCACTAACTCACTTGTTCTATTGCCTCTTATTCCATTGCTGTATATTTTGGCGTAATGGACAGAATTTGTCATTTTGTGTTCCAAGTCTCACTAAGCCAGAGATTTCAGGCTAGGTCGCTTCTATATCACACTTGAGGGTGAGAGAAAAGAGAGGCAGAGGATGTGTGAACACCAAATTCAAACTCATAGTCCTCTACATGTGGTCTGTAGGGCTTCTATCATTGCACAAGCTATGCTGTGTCACGGCATGAGTAATGCTACAGTCACGCTCACTTACACACACATACACAAAGCCTGGACTGCAGCAGCCCTCAACACTCTCTCAATTAACACACCATTAGTGTGTGTGAGAGAGAATCAAAGGAGTTAGGACTACAAATCTAGATGAAACTGGTTGCTTGCTAATTCTGTAGCAACATTTGAACATTTTGAATATGCTAACATGAAATATTACACACTCAATTAAGACATTTTCCCCTTATTATATTTAATCGGTTTTATTTTTAAATTGTAGTGGTTATTGCATGGAGGTGACGTGTTGAAATCACATGACCAGCCAAATATTAGTTCCTTTATTTCTCTCTATCTCTCTAAGTACATTTATATGTAATTTTGGTAACACTTTACATTAAGGTTTCATTAGTTAACATGAACTAGCAGTGAGCAATACATTTGTTACAGTATTTATTAATCTTTGTTAATGTTTGTTAAAATACAGTTGTTCATGTTAGTTCACAGTGCATTAACTAATGTTATTAAATACACCTTTTGATTTTAATAATGTATCAGGAAATGTTAAAATTAACATTAGTAAGTGCTGTAGAAGTATTGTTCATTTTTTGTTCATGTTAACTAAATTTGTTTACAATATTAGTTGATTAGTTGAAGTTAATTGCCACTTTCAATGCAGAGAAAGGTACTAAAGTCATATTTATAACAGTTCATGTGACTACAGTGGTTCAACCTTAATGTTAAGAAGCGATGAGAAGACTTTTTGTGCACCAAAAAAACAAAATAACAACTTAATTCCACAATTTATAGTGATGGGCGATTTTAAAACACTGCTTCGTTCAGCTTCAAGCTTTATGAATCTTTTGTTTTGAATCGGTGGTTCAGAGTGTGTATCAAACCGCAAAAGTCACATGATTTCATTAAACGAGGCTTCGTTACATCATAAGTGTTTCAAAACATTTCGAAATTTCAATGGTTCACCACTGGGGGGGCGATGAAATCGCCCATCAATAGAGAATTTTTAAATAAAGTCGTTATTTTGTTTTTTTGGCACACAAAAGTATTCTCGTCGCTTCATAACATTAAGGTTAAACCACCGTGACATGAACTGTTATAAATATGTCTTTCGTACCTTTCTGGGCATTGAAAGTAGAAGTTATCTTGCTGTCAATGGAGGCCTCACTGAGCCATCGGATTTTATCAAAAATATCTTAATCTGTGTTCCGAAGATGAACGAAGGTCTTACGGGTGTGGAACGACATGAGGGTGAGTATTAATGACAGAAATTTAATTTTGGGGTGAACTAACCCTTTAAGTGTATATCAAATAACAATAATATCTTATTTGACATTACAAAGTGCACATTTTAAAAGTTTAAACTTTTAAGACAGAACTTTTTGTTTCGGAAGAGAGGTAGAGAGCAGGAAACAGAGAAAGGCTGTGTATAGGTACATTAAATCCACAAGGTCCGGAGATGCAATGAACAAAAACAGAAAGAGGTCCAGGACATTTTGTGAAAATGAAAACCTAATCTCATCTGTAGCAGCACATGTACAATTGAGCACACTGAATGGTCCTTCCGTGTTTCTTTTCTTGTCCTGTCATCCTACGTTTCTGCTCTCCTCCCTCACTGCTTCCTTTCTCAGCCCTCTTCCAAATCTCTCACTTCTTATTATTTAACTGTGGTGCTGAATAGGTAGGAGTTGCACATAAAATGTGTTTTGGGAGCTCCATGTTCTCTGTCCATTGTTTTAACCTAATTCTTTGCCCTTAATTAACCTATATTCTTTGTAACTTGCATTATGCATAGTTTTTTCTTTAAATTTCATGATTGATGTGAAGTATTAAATTCATATATATTGATAGTTCAATCTAAAATTTTAATTGTCATCATTTCAATACCTTCTTTTGCCCTTTAATGCAATTACAATTAATTGAATTACTTAAATTTAAATGTTTGTCACACAAAGCTATCTCTGAAAAAAGTAGTTAATTCTATTGATTGTGAACTTGTAGTGTAATTCATGGACAGGGTGGCACTGGCCCACCCAATAAAAGTTGCCAAAATATTTTGTTTTATTTCAAGACCTTTGGTCTGTAAATAATCATATCTGTTGTGAAGGCCTATATCATTTGAAAAATTGAGCACAAAACATGGCGCTCAAGTTAAAACAAGTTACAAGGGTTAACAAGGGTTCCTTCAACACTTATAATATAATATAATACAATATAATATCTTGATATTGATATTGAATGTAGACCTGAGAGAATCGAAAACAAATCACAGAAGACGCTGAGGACGTACGACGTACGGAAACCTGTAAGCTTTAAACCTCCCCTTCTCACTTTTTACTTGCAAACACATGACGGCTCCTGAGAGTAAACATTTGTTCTTTTTTTTTTTACCTTATTTTAATAAAGTGATAAAGGCCTGGAGAAACCCTGCTGTATTTTAATTGGCATATTAAAAAGAATCTAAACATTGTCAAAGCATAAGCAACATTAAACATAGTTTTCACAAGTACATGAGGTAAAACGATAAAATATACTCGGAAAATAACGTCTATAAAAATACGAAATAAATGTTTTAATAGGTTATGACATTTGATGTTATTTTTATGGTGCACTGGCCGCATCTTAGAATATGCTAGGATGGTCATTTGAGCAACAATATTGCTGCACATCTTAATTATTACAAAGATGCGTTCTGTGTCCTTGCGTGCTTCTGAGTTTGTTCTTTCAAGGTAGCCTGGCAAGACCGGTCTCCACAAGAACGCAAGCCCATTCTTTGTGTTCTTGGAACTGACCCTTCACCAGCGGTCTGACCAATCATAACCCAGAATCCGTCATTTTGTCCGACAAATCAGTCAGGGGAGTTAGTAGATTAACTTTGGTGAACTTGAACTTCAAAAATTGTGTGTACTCACGTCTTTTCGCACTTGAAACAACATTCCTTCTGATGTCCATTCATGTTTATTTGATGCTATAAATGAACTAGTATGAACAGATGATCGGTTCATGAGCTGCTTAAAGGAGCTACAGCGATCTGTCACGACACATTAAAGAGCAACTATACTGTATTTATTGCTTAAACTTCTTTAAAAAAATGTAATATATTTAAATATTAAACTGTTTCATATCAAAAGTAACCTGCTCTGTCTTGTCTGTTGAGGCATTGTCAGTGACCTCTTTGCTCCGAGATGTATTTTTCACTGCGTGAGAACATGATGTGGCGTGTGAGCTCATGACTTTTCGGACATAGCAACAATAACTAAAGGGTCTTTGCGAAGGGTCAATTGAGAAACAGCCCTTGTTTCTATTGCCATCTTGTTTTTTCCATAGCTACCCTTGATAATCTCCATGGCAACAAATCATCTTCACCTGTCCCTGATTAGCCCTTTCTCATCCAGTGTATTTAAATCCTCAGTTACCTTCTGTTAATTGTCTTGTGGTACCGTTTCATGCTGATGATTCCTGATTTTTTTTTTTTTTAAATGTGAGATCATCGTTTTTTCTGCATCAAGCCTATCTGTTTGGATTATCACATCAAGTCAGTGCAAGACAACTGCACTGTTATGATAGTTTGATTATGAAGTATATTTGGAACTATAGACTATAGCTCTGGCTATGTGAGATTATAGTTTGAATTAATCCCTTTTCCTTGCATGACATTGACATCACAGAACAAAGTGGCTCTTTTGGCATTTTCCTGAATATTGTATAAGCATTTATTTCATGTGTCACTGTAGAAAGGCTTGCATGAGTGTGCATAAACATCACATCCATTTGATTTTCCTGGCAATAACATCCCAAATCCTTCACATAAAAGTCAGTCTGCAAGCTTTCATAGACATTCAAGGAAGTCGTTTCATTACAAGCTGTTCATCCATTTGCAATAATAATAATAATAATAATAATAAAAAACAAAACATGAAAATTCTTATATATAGGCCCTTTAAAAATGGTAAATGAAACCATAATAATTTATTGACTTTCATCCCTCATCCTCTTCTTCATGTCATGTTCTCTTTTTGCCTGTTTTCGCAGTGAGTGATGAAGTGAATCCTCTCGGTGAGTGTGAACTCTTCAGTTTGGCTGGAGGGTCGGGGAACATTGATTCATGTAAGCGCACCGCTGATTTACTCTGATTTACACTTGTCTGTCTCTCACACTCTCACTTTCACATTCTCTTCTCGCTCTCCATGTTTTATATAAGACTTTGTACGTCACCGATTATTAAATCCCTCTAAATTCACCCTGAAATTGCACGAGTGAGGAAACGATAGGGGGTAGAGAGGGATGCGGACAAAAAAAGTGTGGCAGCGCTCTGCATAACGTTTGCAGTCGACCGCAGAGTAGATGCATATTTAATGTGCCCTTTGGTTGTGAGTTTAATCCTACCATTATGATGCTGCAATTATTAGAGAAATATGGGGGCATGTTTAACTTTTACAGTAAGGAAACAAAGACATGATTTGTATTCGATGTGCACCAAAGCCTTCTACACTCTTCTATACTCTTTATCAGCATCATTGGTTTTATAAAGAACCTTCATCATTCATGGAAACTTTCTAATGAACAAAAGGTTCTTTATAGTGGAAAAAGGTTCTTCAGACTATTAAAATGTTCTTCACACACTACTGAGACATTTAATTATTAGTGCATTGTTCTTGTGACTAATGCATCATCGGTTTGGACATAGACTATTAGTTATTTAACAATGAATGTATTTATAGAGATAATTGAATGGAGATTATGTAATTGCAATACATCTTTTATAAATGACATTATAAAGTAAATAAAGTTAACGTTTGTCAATGGCATTGATGGTTCCATGACATCAATGGAACCTTTTGATTCCACAAATAATTCTTTATAGAGAAAAAAGTTTCTTGAATGTAAAAATGTAATTCACATTAAGACAAAAGTGGTTCTTTTAAGAACTGTTCACTAAAACACGTGGCCCTGGGGTGTCGGCGGAGACTGTGTGAACTAGCTCATCCTTGTGAAGACCTTACCGACTCATCAGCCAGTGGCACATATCCCTAACAAACCGTCCCATACCGGCGTGATCAAAAAGATCTTAAACTAGATGGAACTAGATTAAATATTTTGACTGTTGCGATTCCAAATCGGTTTAATGACCTGTAACTCTGCCTGAGTATCGGACAAGTGTTCACTGTTGGCCAGAGGAGAACTAGCCCCCCGACTAAGCCTGGTTTCTCCCAAGGTTTTTTTCTTCATTTGTTGGAGTTTTGGTTCCTTGCCGCTGTTGCCTTTGGCTTGCTTAAGTTGGGGACACTTGCTTGATATTCAGCAGTGTTTTTGATATGCCTGCATTGACGCCGTTGTATGCGAACTGAGCTGAGCCGGACGATTACGTCACTGTTTTCTCCAGTGCCGATATACATAAATTAACTAAACTAATAACTATTGATCTTTGCAACGGAATGAATCAATAATATATAGAATAAGCTGAACAATGACACCATTTTCTTTGGGAGCTGCTGTGTAGCCAAAATTATTTGCCAATTACTACTGTAAAGATGCTTTGACACAATTTGCATTGTAAAAAGCGCTATATAAATAAAGGTGACTTGACTTGAATTGACTAATAGGTTCTTTGGGGAGGCAAAAATGGCCATATAGTTCCAAAATGGCCATTTTGTGTTCGCAAAAGAACCTTTCAGTGAACAGTTCTTAAAAGAACCACTATTTTCTTATTGTGAATTACATTTTTATAATCAATTATCGTTTTTCACTATAAAGAATTATTTGTGGAATCAAAAGTTTCCATTGATGTTAACGGTTCTTCATGGAACCATCAATGCCATTAACGAACCTTTACTTTTAATAGTGTATGTCATTTATAAAAGATGAATTACTATTATATAATGTCCATTCAGTTATCTCTACTAATAGAATCTAATAGTCTATGTCCAAACCGAATATGCATAGTCACAAGAACAACACTCTAATTAAAAGTCTCAAAAGCGTTTGCCAAACATGGACAAGTGCACTCGTTGAGATGAGCAAAATTTGAACAACACAGCTCATTGACAAGAACACAAAGACACTTAACAGGATGGTTGCTAAACACCACAGAAGTACAGCCTCAAAAGTATCACAGAATCTAATCAGCACCTCTTTGAACCAAGCTCAACAAAAACTACAAATCGCAGATTTATTGCCATCAGGAGCCCGGTTGTATCCGAGCCCAGTGCACAAATAAGTATAACCTGGTATAAGAAGCATGAAATCTGGGCTCAGGAGCACCGAACGAAAAAGAATGGTTTAGTTTTCACTCAGTTTTATCCTAGAGGTTCAGAAAAAAACAAGGGTTCCTGAATGCTTTCACTAGCGGTTGTACATGATGCATTATTTATTTGAGTTATTTTCACCTCCTGCGCATAACAAAACATGCAAAACATGTGCTGGTACTTGAAATATGGATTAGAACTACAAAAACATCTCTGACTTGACTAAAAATACCCATAAGAACCATCCTAAATTCTTCACCCTCCTGAGTTCATACCTGCCTTTACCATAGTATTTGAATGGCACTTCTTATTGTTTTGATATATTAGAGCACCACTCAACCACCAGCGAGCTCATTTACTGGGAAATGCCTCGCATTTCTTGATAGAGCCATGATAGAGCCATCCCATTAAACTCAACATCGCCTTTGACCTAACGCCAGCATGTAGGCACCAAATAGTCTGGCAGCTGTGAACAGACCTATAAATCGGATACATTTACTGCTCTCCCGTAGCTCTCTCAAATGGATGATGTACTTAAATCAGTGAAAGGTGTAATCGCCCTTTTCCTGCCCTTACCACCTTCAGACATTTTATGGATTTAACAGTATTGACTCAAACGTATCTCACAGGGATCACTGCTCCAGAGATATACATATAGATAGAGACACACTTAAACAACAGCTTGAACTGATTCGCTGTTTATATTGAGTTTACTAACTGAACTATCAACAGACCTGGCGTAAATCAATCACATTTATCAGTTATACGATGTGGATGATCAGCCACTTAGGAACAGATTCCTCCTGTAAAATGTGAATGCTGGAATTCTGTTGATCTTTCATAAAAGGAAGCTAATATTTGTACTGGTTCAGTGTTGTAAATATTTATTTAGAGCTTACCTCCATGTATAAGTCTCAAGGATCCTGCAGTCCATAAACATCTATATATAAACACTGAATTGTTTATTTATTAAATAAATTAATGTCTTTTACTGGCAGAATGAAGAATAAAAGGTTAGTGCAATGCACGATTTAACACAAATTGTTCCTAATTAAATGGCCATATATTGTCATATTTTGAATGAAGTATGCTTTTTTTCTATAAAGTATTATTTCTCATTAAACTTAAATATTTCAAAGTAAAAAGATTTATGTGCTAAATAATAACTGAAAATAAAAAAGACGCAGCAAATGCATAATGTAAATAACAGAACGTAAAGGCAGGAGTAAAAATAAATGCAGCAAGAGAGGATTTGCAATATTCATGCAATGCACAGATAATCTCAGAATATCACAAAATATTGCTTCTCAAATTCAGTTTGCAATACAATGGTTCGAGCAAATGCATTTAAACGAAACATAAACGATTCATGCATAATAGCTGACAATGATGCACTCGTTGCTTTTAAAATGCAGCGTTACCCTAATAACAATAATTCAATGCATCATGTCATCTGCGCTCGCGAATCTATCAAAACACTCACCGGCAAACAGCGAGAAGAAAGAGGCACGGGGTCGTTGTCGTTTCAGTCAGTCAGATAATGGTGTGTTTCTGTCTTGTCGTTGCAGATAATGTCATTGTTTGGGTTTGTTTTCTGTTCGCGTGCCAGTGTCTGGACGGTTCTTGCATCCACAGAAGAGCGCGGCAGAGCAACTGACGAGCGAGCGGCGCGCAGCTGATCCAGCCTCCTCACAGCTAGCGCGTCTCCATGGTTACACACCTGATCCACTGGTCCCTATTGGGGCAGGTGTGTAACCATGGAAACGCGCTAGCGGTGATGAGACTAGATAAAACTCTAGTCCCTTGGCGCGAGTTACACAGCATAATCAGAAGCGGTTATTGGGATTCTTAATGAACTTACTTCTCATCAACATCAGCCCATACATCCTGACCAGACACACGCTGTCTTATTTACTCTCGTCTTTTTTTGTAATGAACAGTTTGGCCTGTCTCAAAGTCTTCTATATGGCCCTGTCCCAAATGACACACTCACGTACTTGTAGTTCTTTTGTGTCTTTGCGTGTATTTTAAGTTCACCAGACCGTTGCATATGAAATCGCATACTTCCGTACTATTTAGTATGTGACCAAAGTATGTCTGAGTTTGCAGTACTCATAAAAGAGTAGGCAAAAAGTGCCTGAATGACCTTAAATTATTCAGTGTACATACGACTTCACTGTCCCATGAGGCCACAGGAAAGGATTTGTGAATGGCAGTGAAGCGATGCAACTGATGGTAGGTCACATGATAATGACAACATGGCAAATGTAGTTTGTCCAGATTACTTTGATAGGCTACTACACACATTCATACTATATGGAACATACTTTTTTTTTTTTTTAGCAATCGTGGAAGTAATTATTCAAAATAAGTACCTGCTCAAAAGAGTAAGCGATTTTGAACACAGCACAGGTATCCCATTTGCCATTCTAGGTTTTCGAAGGGTCCCTACGGTGGCCGAGAGAGCACAACGTGCTGCAAATAAGAAAACACATGAAAATAGAAAAAAACAAAAACAAATTAAGAAAACGTGATCATCAGTTTGACAACACATGTGCTGCAAATCCTCACAACACGAGCAAATACAGAAACGCGCTGCAAATAGCACAAACCACAACTGAAATGTTTCAAGGGGACCCCAAAAAGTGACGAACCCTACTTGACAACAGCACAAACTAAAAAATATTATTAAAATATATTATGTAGGCATTAAATCAATGTAATGTGTTTCACTAACAGCAAAGTGTTTTAATATGTGGCATTGTTGTTAACTCATTAAAACTTTAAGAGATGATAATTTAGTGGATGATTTAAAAACATTCGTTAATCATCTGTAGCATACTAATGTGACATCATCGTAATGGCCGCCTGAGGGCGCTCGACGACCACGTCACCTGTGAGCGTGAGCTTCTAGCAAACTAAAAAACACTTTATTAAAAATACTAAATACATGAAATAATGTACACTTGTTAATGTGTGTTTATTTTTGTTTGCAGTTTTTTATAGTATTTAATGATTGTGAACACTTTTTGCACTCAAATGCCGTACACTATATAGGGATTAGTGAATGAGTGAACATGTGAGTGGTTTCGGACACAGCTAATAAGCAGGTCCTAGTAGGGTTCATCACTTTTTGGGGTCCCCTTGAAACATTTCCGTTGTGGTTTGTGCTATTTGCAGCGCGTTTCTGTGTTTGCTTGTGTTGTGAGGATTTGCAGCACATGTGTTGTCAAACTGATGATCACGTTTTCTTAATTTGTTGGTGTTTTTTTCTATTTGCATGTGTTTTCTTATTTACACCACGTTGTGCTGTCTCGGCCACCATAGGTCCCCCTTTACGATATGCACAATCGTATCCACTTTTGCAGACCCCGCAGACTTCTACTCGACAGTCAAGGCGGTATTGTGTCATGAAAGTGTGGACTCCATTTGAAAGTGTGGTGGATTCCATTTATCCATCTATTAAAAAGATCATATGACATTTCATTCTTTACAAATTACAGATTTATTTTTTTATTTGAGTTTTAATTTACAATATTTCGCTGTATCCCACATTTTGCACACCACTGTACCATAGGCTTTTCCACATTAAAAAAAAATTATAATATTTGTAATTGTCACCAACAAAGTGACATCATTTGAAGTCTTTCTATCTACAGCATGACTACGACATCAGTAAATATTATTCTATTTTTATACAGTTTGAAGTTTTGACTGCATTCAAGCCAAGGTTATTATTGTTAAATAAAACTAAAAACATTAAAAAACATTTTCATTACTTGAAATACAATAAACATTTACTGAAATAAATATAAAATGCATAAAAAAAATCTTAAACTTGCTTTATTTCAGCTAGTTGCTAAGGCAACTGTCAGGGTTATCAGCTGGAGTGCCTGTGACAGCCACTAGAGGGCACTCCACCCTGAACTGCTAATCACTTTACTCCCCGACTTCATTTCCCACAAGTCAACACACTTACTCACACACAGACACTACACTTCCCAGAAGTCCTGTTCCCAATCACTGATCACCGCAACCAGCTGCAGTCCATTACCCAGACTATTTAAGAGACATTCAACCACACATACTTTGCGAGGTCTTGTTATTCCTAGTGATTACATTTCTGAGCGTTTATACCCGTCTTGTCTTCCGGTCTTGATCCTGTCTGTTTTTGCCCCTTGAGATTGTTTCTCTGCCTGCCTTTTGACTATTGCTGTGTTTTACTGGACTGTGATAACTTGCTGCCTACCTCTACATCATTGCCTGTATACCGACTACGATTCTGCCAATCCTCCTCCGTACCTGTTTGCTGGTGTTTGACCCTGCCTGTTATGACCATTCTGTTTATGAATAAAAGCCTGCGATTGGATCCCATTCTGTTGACCGTCCATTCATTACAGCAACATTTCTAATTTTTTTTGTTTAGTTTTAGTTTAAGAATTAAAATAACTAAAACAAAACAAAAAAATAATATAAATTAGTAGATTAAATAAATAAAATAATTCAAGCTCAACCATTCAACCCTGTTATTTTTATTCACTGTCACATAAACGTCCCTGTTTCTCCAGTGCTAATATACATAAATTAACTAGACTAATAACTATTGATCTTTGCAACGGAATGAATCAATAATATATAGAATAAGCTGGACAATGACACCATTTTCTTTGGAGCTGCTGTGCAGCCAAAAATTATTAGCCAATTATTAAATGTAAAGCTGCTTTGCCACAATTTGTATTGTAAAAAGCGCTATATAAGTAAAGGTGACTTGACTTATTGTACAAATTTACACTGATTTTTCTTTAATTTATGGGAATGTTAATTTATGTGTTTAAGATAACGAGAAAAACACATTATTATATTTACATTGAGTTCAAATGTGGAGTCTCCTTATCTGGAGTGCTCTCTCTGTGCACAATGCAGCGTGGGACATGTCATGATGCTGCTTCACAATTGGATTAAGAGGTTTATAGATTATGAAGATCCAAATGGGCTGACAAGGCAGTGATAGTCACCTGGAAAGTGAGTACTATTGGATTAATGGTGGCCCAGACACTAACCTGCCAGAGTGAATTAAAGCAACAGCCTCTCTGCAGAGGTTCAGCCATGTTTGCCTGTGCTCCTGGACATGGGTAATCGTTGCTGATGCTGGTGTTATCTCTTGTGGAGTGGGGAACAATTCCTAATGTTGATCCTGCCAGCTGGGGTCACGTATATTGACCTCACACCCACTTATCAACCACTACTCTGACTTTTACACAGTTTTTCATTCTATATTATCTTGGTGAATGCCGGGAAAAACAATAAATCCAAATACCAGAAAGATGGATATGGCATAAGAACTCCCATTCCCGCTCTTAGTAAGCAAGCTTCTTCCCAGCACTACTGTTATCCAGGAATACATGTTGCAAAATCCAAAGACAGAAGGGCAAACTTTGTGACCCTGAACACGAGAAATAGTTTAGGTATTAGACTACCAGTCCAATTGTTTTACCAGCAGTAGGTCAACATTGAGGAAAATAAGTCTTTTAAAGGACTCTGAACGTGAAGCGGTAGTTTAAGAAACAATCGAGAATTTTTTATTTTTCATAATTGAATAATTAGCATGTACTGTGCCAATAGTCATGGAGATATTCAGATTTATTTGAATGTTTAATATTAGCAGAAGAACATTGAGAAAAATACCTTTTATCGTGACTTTTGCAAACTGTGCTGTATTAATGATCCCTGATGTGGTCTTACCAGAGTACCAGTTGCAGGTCTGTTTATGGAAATAGGATTAGATAGGAAACAGTTATCATTTCCTTGTTGCAGACCCTCTTTAAAGGGGGGCATCTGGTTGTATCTTGATGAAATTCTTGTTATAATTGTCCAGCGGTGTGGTTTTGCAATCTACTTGTACTCATTGTCATAATGGCTCTGCTGATAAATCAGAAAGCTGTGATCAAAAGGTTTTGTTTGTTTTGTTTTTGAGAAATCGGAATCAGAACGATGTAAACAAAGGTGTTTTTTGTTTTTGAGAAATCAGAATGTTGTGAACAAAAGTTTTTGTTTTGCGGAACAAACATTTTTTTGTTTTGCTTTGCTTGAATTGGCTTTGGGTTTTTTTTTTCGTTTTTTTTTAGAAAATTGTTGTGAGAAATCAGAATGATGAAAACAAAAGCATTTTTGTTTTGTTTTGCTTTGTTTTGCTCTGCTTGGGTTTCTTTTCATTTTGTCTTTAAGAACTAACCAGAGAAACTGGCATCAAAGTCAGTTATGAGATAATTTAAAAAAAAAAAAGCCCTTGTGGTCTTGTTAGAGTCATATTTGCTCTTTAATAACAGAATCATTGTACAACACATTAAAATAGCAAACATAATGTTTCAACAACCAGAACTGAGACAGCCTAATTTCTCATTAAGGACATGTTTTTGCATCATAATGTTTTTTGTTTTTGCATGTTGAAAGAACATCGGATCAAATAAAGACTGCAATGAATCAAACAAGCAAATAAAACCTTCCAAACTCTTTGGATATCTTGTAACATGATCCAAAATGAGGTCAAATGTCTGCTGTGACTGCATTCTGAAAGTCTAACAGTGTTTTGCATCCTCATTAAATGAATGTAACACACTATTTTTATACTGATGATTGACTACGTAGGCAGACGCTTTAGAGAGACACACAGCATTTGCTGGTAAGACATATGACTATGTAGTTGGTTAGTGGTGAATGTTGCTGAATAGACCTGACTGTAGCATCTGCAGCATAAACGTGAGGTCAGCTAAATTTCACCCCCATTCAGCAGCAGTTCATCTTAAGCTGCAGTACAACAGAAAGAAATCTGAGCCAGACACCACATATACCTCCTACACACAATCAATACAGCAATTATTAGATGACAGGACCAGATTCAATATACACTAACACAGCATCTTTGTTAACAATCTCCCTGAACTGATTCAGCACCCTGCTCATCACAGCCAAAGCATCTCTGTCATCGTGGTCCATCTAGTTTTCATGATACAGCGCCCTCTGCTGTCCACACGCCTTCATCAGTGAGCTTACTTGTTTGTATTCGAATAATTGTTTGGGAATATATCTTAAATCTTTGTACATTTCTATTCTTCTAACTATTTTATTATTATTTATTTATTTTACTTTGACTTACTTTCATCTCTGTTCTCACAAACACATCAGTTCTTTTTTAATTTTTTTGGCCATTCTACGCATTTCGTCTTATTTACTAGTGTCAGATGAAGATATTTTCTTAAAACTCTGCCTAAAAGACCAGCATTTCAGAGTCTTCTCTTTACTGCTGTTGCAGACGAATTTGTTGTTTATTGTGTGGTTTAATACAATAAAAGAACCTGACCTTCTTGTCCTCATGTTGTTGTGCATCTGTGTTGTCCACTTGCCTCAAGGCAACTTTTGAACCTTTTGCCCATTTTTGAAGCCAAAATTCATAAAATACATTGTAACATTGTAATGTAATTGTATTACAACTGTTTTCAGCTGTAATAATAATAATATCAAAAGTGTATTGAGTTTCAAATGTGCACACCAACAGCAAACAAAATTGTTGAATATTATTACAGTTTAAAATAACTTTTCTTTTTGAATATATTTTAAAATATTTTAATTTATTTCTGTGATGGCAAAACTGAATTTTCAGCAGCCATTCATTTATTTTTAATATCAATGTTGAAAACAGTTGCCTAATGGACTGCCCGGCCAAAAAAAAAAGTTTCCGTTTGGATTTAAATAGGCAAATACTGTCTATGATTGGATCACTATGCAATGATTATGTTATATGTTTGGCAACAGATTTTCTAACCCTAATTGATGGAGTGTGTAGCCTTTTCTTAAAAAACCATGTAGGAAGACGCATCATCCTCATATTCCAGGATGACAAGATTGATTCATCAGGCTCAAACTGTGAAAGAATCTTTGGGAGGGAGCATGAAGAATCATTTTCACCCATGGCACCTCCAGACCTTAAATTCATTAAAAAGTCTTTGGGGTGTGCTGGAGTAGACTTTACAGAGTGCTTGACTCTTGCATTGTCGATACAAGATCTGGTAACACTTTATTTTACAGTGCCATAGTTACACGTTACTACATGTACTTACTATAACAATACATCATGCAGAATAAGTAACTAACCCTAAATCAAACCCTAACTGTAACTCTATAGTTAGTACATGTAGTTAATTAATAGTACTCAGTACTTATTTGAGTAATTGCAGTTTAACTACGGCACTGTAAAATAAAGTGTAACCCAAGATCTTGTGTCTTACTACATATTTGTTTAAGAAAAGTTACACCTTCCCTCAGTTAGGGTTAGAAGAACTGTTGCTAGAAACAGGTATCTGGAGCTGTGTATCACAGATGTTTTGTATAGAAGATGAGGACATGACTGCAGCCTCCAGGACATGACTGTGATAAAGCCGAAACCAGCATGTCCAGTGCAAGTAGGCTTTGACTATTTATGTTACTTAACATTACTTAACATATTATTAACTGAGACTTGAGTGTTTAAGAGGCTGTTGTGTCGACCATCTGTATTTTTACTCAAGTATGGTTTTCAGTTACTCTTCACACCTCTGCTTTACTGTCAATTTTGATCAATTTAGTGTAGCCTTGAAATGTCTATATAAATGGATTAGGACTAATTGAAATCCACTTTTGTACCAGATCTCAAAGCTTTTACAAAACCTTATAATGATCAGTTTGTTCTCATTACAGACTGTGCCCTTCACGCAGTCTGCAAGAGCTTCTGTCATGCAGAGTTATGTCTTCAAGTGTCCTCTAAAGTCAAACAGACCCAGAAGCTGTCGTAATTTGTCTTGCAGGGAAGGTGAGACTTCGAAAGCCCTCAGGGGTTGTACATAGAGAATCCTAACAGCTGGGGGGGGGGTGTAAGCAATTAGGCTATATACAAGACAGAACGCCGTGCTGAGACAGACGCTGTCTCGAGTGAGCAACTAAAGCGGTGTGAACTGGAACACTTTGTGCTTATACAAAGCAGAACATCACTGATGGTCTGTTTACATCACGAGCACGTTCAGAGAGCAGGGGGCATGCAGGACCTCTACCAGGCTGCCAGCATATGAACCTCTTGCTCTTATCTTCACGCTTGGCTCGCAGCTCTACAACCATGAGGACAGCATGAGAAGCCAGGGTTGTTACATGAAGAATTGAGTGTTGCCTTTGACCAAGGCTGTGCAAAGGCAGAAAATCCTCAAGCTCATGGAGCATGGGCAGCTCGAGGTACCCAGGGCAGATTCTGTGGCCCATGGGACCCACACATGCACTGTTAGACTTGCTTGATGTCATCTACGAAGTTCCCTTTCAATATGGTTCACTTGCATTGCATCTGCTCAATGGTCGACGGACCTCCAGTCCCTGTTGCTGGATTTGGCGTCAGTTAAGCGAACTGGGTATTAGCAGGCTCTGTCTGTGTCCTTCCTGCCTTGAGTTCAGTCCTAACAACAGAAAGGTGGTCCTTAAGGCAAGCCAAGGCTTTCCACCCCGTGTAGAACGCAGGTGATAGCACTGGCAGTCACTTTGTGGAGAATGAGCAGGCACCTCTCCTACTCTGTCCATTAGAGTATATTGAGCGCCAATATCGGCAATCAGAGCACCTGTTCATCTGCTTTGGAGACCGCAAATGACTGCCAGTTACGAAGCAAAGACCTTCTAGTTGGATTGTGGATGCGATAGTGCTGGCTTACAAGTCCATGGACTTGTTCTGCCCCTTAGGGTGTACTCATACTAGGCGAGGTATGAAGTCTGGTTCGTTTGAACTTGGTGATCGCTCGATACCGTGCCCAGGACAATCTCACCAGGGCATGGTTGTTGATCTGAAATTACAGCTTTTGTCTCCGTTATAGTTGAATCACAGGACCGGATACCAAATTGCCTTGCCAAGAAAAATTCTTTATTGTCATAAGCAGGGCTGGGTAGGTTACTTTTAAAATGTATTTCACGACAGATTACAAAAGACATGCTTTAAAAAGTAATTTGTAACGTATTTCGTTACATTACTAAAGTAACTTAATCTAAAAACTTTAGAATACTTTGGAATACTAATAAGTGTGGAACAAACACAAAAAAGGTCATTGCAAGTTTTTATCTCACAATTCTGACTTTTTCCCTCAGAATTGCGTGATATAAAGTTGCAGTTGCGAGTTATAAAGTCAGAATTATGAGATATAAACTCGCAATATTGAGAAGTCAAAATTATGATAAACTGACAATATTGAGAAAAGTCCGAATTATGAGATATAAAATCGCAATATTGAGAAAAGTCAAAAATATGAGATATAAACTCACAATATCGAGAAAAGTCAGAATTATGACATTTAACTCACATACTAAATTCACAATTGCAAGAAAATAAGTCAGTATTGCAAGTTCATATCTCCCAATTCTGACTTTATAACTTGCAATTGTGAGTTTAAATCTCACAATTCTGAGAAAAAGAAGTCAGAATTGTGAAATGCAAACTCACAATTGTGAGGGGAAAAAACAAAATGTGAGAAAAAGATGCAGTGACCTTTTTTACAATTATAAAATGACTCACAAACAACTATCACAAAACATGAAAACAGTCGAAAAAATGAAACTTAACTCCGCTTTTTCAGACTGTCAGAGTCACCAATTGCAGTTTAAATGACATTAAAATTCAAAGTAATCACTTTGGTAATCTAAAATACTTTTCAGATGTAACTGTAATCTGATTACCAACCATTTAAAATGTAACTGTAATGAAATACAGTCACTCAAATTTTGTATTTTAAATACGTAACTAAGTTACTTGTATTTCATTATATGTATATGAGCCATAGGAGAGAAGCTTGTTCTATTGTCTTCAGGCCATCTTCATGTGCTTCTCTGGGGAGTGCGTTTACATCGAGCTTATGTACCATGACTAGAGATCTTACAATTCCTTTCAAAGTAGGAAAAACATGTTGGTTTCTTTAAAATAGAGCGTACTTCATGCTTACACTGGCATATTTTACTTCCTTATAGGGAATACTGTACATCAATAGATGTTTACATCATGGAACCCCTGCATCAGCAGAAAACATATGCAACATGTAACACACATTCCTGTGAAGGCAAAATTATCTCTCCCCCTCCCTGTGTATGCCATATGACACTACATGTTCGTACAGACTTGGCTCATGAAGCTTATACTTTCTCAAATACATTTGATTATGAATATAAATAATGAATTTTTAATCTTCAATGATATAAGGCAACCGTGCTTAGTGTGGCCAGCTGGTCCTCGTCGCCCACCTTCGTAAGATTTTACAACCTGGGCATCCCTGCTCTCCAAGCACGGGTGTTGTCAGTCTGAGACGCTTCTGGATTATGTAGCAGGTTCTGACTATGTCTGAGCCTCTTCCTTTGCATTCTCTTAAAGTCGCTCAGTGCTGCCTTATATAGGGAGCGAACCCTCCACTATTTCACGTGCTTGAACGCCATTGGCTGTTGTAGAACAACAGTGTTATTCAACGAGGTTTCAGTATTTCTCGGTGAAAGGTGTTTCCCCAAAAGCGTCAGATTCTGAAGTGTCTGAAATTTAAAAAGAAAACCCTTTTTATTTTTAGGAGTGTGCACAATTCATAAGAACCACGTTAGCTGCTTTTTTTAAAATCAATTTTGAAGCTTGAAAGCCTCTGGTCACTAACATGCTTTCATTACATGGAAAATATTGGCATGAACATTCTTCAAACTTTCCCCTTTTGTGTTTCACAGAAGTAAGGTTTCGTAATGACATGAAGTAAAATTTAAAACGATGGGAGAAATATAAAACTATTGATTTAAAGATTTTGATCATGCATATAGAAAAAAAAAACATTTTAAATGTTTATTTCATAAAATGCAGATATATAGAAACATTCAAGTAGTTTAAGAGGGAGACTTACTCTTTAACATCGTTCACGATGACAACTCTTCGCAACTCTGATTGACTGAATTTTCTTTACAGGATCATGGGTAAGGTAGTTTTTCACCAGGAATTCCGCTATTAAATGATTTTAAAAATAAGTTTGCAAGTTGATGGCTTCAATAGAAGCATATACTATCATAGAAGTCTGTCTTTAAAGGTTAAAGTTGCTGTTACAAATCAGTTTTTCTATGAAGAAAATTAACAGACTCCTAGAAACAACTGTTGCTGACAATAGACCTTTTTGAAAATTTTCTTGGGTGAACTACAACTTTCAGGCATGTTTTGGTATTTCAAAAGCTCCCAAAATCTATTTTGCTTTTTGACTACAAAAAAAAAACAAAAAAAAAGAAAACTAGAAGCAGTAACTAAGGAAAAATAGTGAGGAGACTGGATTTTAATTCTAATGATTATTTTATTTAATTAAGACACAAGATTCCTATTATTGAAATAAAAAAAACAATTAGCCACTTAAGGCTAAAAGTAGAAGAAAGTGTAAAGTGTGGCTTTTTATACTGTCATTTGTATACAGACACAGACAGTAGGCCTACTGTATAACCTAATGCAAGCTCAGCAGCCTGTGCCAAGCACTATGGCAAGACCACAGGAAAACAATCAAAGCTACAAAGCTTTAAAAATCATTTTCTTGACATTAGAATTGGCGACAGGCAAAGAGTAATCGTGATGTGGGTGAAGTGCTTCCAAAACAGTTGTTGATTAGAAACAGTTTTGTTCCTTTGTCCCCTTCAAAACAAATGATGCCCTCCATCCACCTCCATTCACACACATATCTATAGTTTGTACAGTCACAACAACAAAATGGTTTATTGCCATTGTGTGTAAACAGACAGCAGGTCAGCCTGACATATTGACCTGATCTACAAATACATTTCCCAGGCCAGCGATGTGCTCTTAAACTGCCAGTGCTGGTTTTAATAGCAGTCGATGGCTTTATCAACAGGCTGTGTGCTAATTTGGCTCCAGAATTAGACATGTATGGAATGGAGATGAAATGATGCACTATTCAAGCATTTAAAAACAAAACTGCATTATTGCAAACCCTTCACTTAATAAAACGAGTTTAATCTTTTTATAAACTACTTGGTCTATTGATATAAGGTGCAGCATAAAAGGTTGTGTTGTTACTTTTAAAGCCTTTGTGTTGATCATGTAATATTATGTGGGTTGTCAATGGTTGATCTTATGAGATGGATAAATTAATGTTTCTATTGATTGCAACAGCACAGTAAAATATTGTTCGACCTTGTTCATATAAAAATTCTGCTTTGAGACAAGAAAACCCTTTACTGACAAACCATGCTTGCCTGTTACTTGTTCCTGGACAAAAAGCTGATTATTATTCATAATCAGTGAAAATCATAAAAGCATGCTTATGTTGTCGCAACAGCAAACATATGTATAAATGTATGGTAATGTGAACGGATATACTCTTTCTTTTTTTTTTTCTTTTTTTTTGGGACAAAACATTTGGGAATAAACTGATTTAAAATATTTGAGGCTTGGTTTTTTATGACTGAAATGTATCCTGCATGTTTAAAGCCAAGCTTTTAGGTGAATCTCAGGAAACCATTAAATTTTATATTTTCCATGAAATCAAAAAAGGGGGGGGGGGGCTTAAATAAAATGAACATTGGTTTTAGGACCATTAAAATATTTTGCATTGTGACATTTTTGAGAATTAAGCTCATTTATCTTCAAATTCCCATTACCGTAATGTGGAAAAAAAAGTTACTTTCATAATGTGATGTTTTTTTTTGGAAATATTTATACATTGTTTATTTAGTGCATTTGTTGTAATGATTTTACATTACACTTAATTCAATGAAAAGGATGAATTAATACAATACAATTACAATCATGAAAATGATTTTGCCATTAAAAAAATATCACAATGCCAAAAAAAAAGTTAATGGTTCTAAAAATAGCCTACAAATTTGTGTGTGTGTGTGTGTGTGTGAGAGAGAGAGATAGATTTAACCTCTTATTTTAGACTAATTATCAGCAGCATGTCCTAGTGGCATGTTAAAATTCAATATAAAAAAATGAAAAGATTTTGAGAATAAAGTTGTAAAAGTTACAAGATGTTATGAGAATAATGTTGTTATGTTACAATAATACAGTTTAAAATTTCAGAAATTATAAATGTAATAGAAACAGTTGCAAAGCAATAGGACTCACACTTCAGAATGGCATTTACCGACAAACAAATTCTTGGTTTTTTGGTGCATTTTAATCTTGTAATGATACAATTTATTCTTGAAACATATTGTCTTTATTCAAGTAAAAGGATTATTATGATATCCCCTACAATTTTATTATCAAAATCTGTTTTTTTTTTTTTCAACATGCCACTTAAATGGTATTATAATAGACAGAAAATGTTCTTCCACATCTCAGGCCCGAGATCTGGGCAGTAGTTTGACATATTAAGTGATAATATATGTTGTATAGTGACTGTGAGGGTGTGACTCTGATCCGTGAGGGTTGTACGATCTGTCTAATGTTTTTAACACACGGTTTGTCCGACCCAATCAAATTCTTTCCGCCACGTCATCCGGACAGCACCTCCCAACATGGAATGTCATGGAATGCAAAGAATGATGAGACGGATCTGAACGTGAATTTTTACCTGAGTTTAAACAGCAAGTGTTGCACCTGAAGCGAGGCTGCAGGTGGACACTGTGCAACAAAGTGTGAAAACAAGAACCCTTTTCTGTTTTTCTCTTTCTGCAAGATCATCAGAAGGTAGGAAACCTGGATAGTCGTCAACCCGTGGAGTACAGCTCATATCCCATAATGTACATAACACAGCAATACACGGTTTTAAATTCAAACAAGCTTTTTTCTTTATATATAGATTTTCTCATATATAGATATATTGATAGAGAGAGAGCTTATTCATACTGTGGATGTTGAAAGAGAACACGACACATAATTTAATGTTAAACATACGATCAGTTTAAAATGCATGCCCCTGACACTATTAAGACGTCTTTTTTGTCCTCATTAATCGGTGGTGTATTCGAAGGCGACACCTCACTATGCGCTGTCTGATTATAGTGCTCATACAAAAGCCACTTTGCTTAAATTTTAAGCACACACGAAAGCAAAGCTGCGTTTGAAAACAGCTGTGCAGTTACTCGAGATCAATGCGGAATCAAATCAGATGGAAAAGTACCTGTGAACGCATCCACATCTGTATATATGACACTAAAAAAAGCAAAACGGGAATATCTGGAATGTGATTTAACTTATCAATAGGCAAATTTAATAAATAAGATTTCTGTATGAGACTCTCACTCATTTATCAAGATAACAGTGAAGCCATTTGAATTTTTGATTTGCATATTCTAAGGTCCTTTTCCCAAAACGCATCCTTCCATCCAGCTCTTCAGACGCCATTCCTGTCCAGACACGAAAGCGTGGCATTGCCACATACTCAAACCCTTCGGCTGCATTTACATTTGCGATTCTCGTTCGGGCCACAGTTGCGATGCCATGCAGATAGTAAAGATTCAGCACAAAGGTGGGGTCCATCAAAGAGAGAAGAGGAAGTTTGGGGTGGGCGAAACGTGTGTGGCGTGGGCGCGATGGAGACCAGCTCTGCGCGCGTTTAGCTGACTTCAAAGTTCTGAGGCTGGGAAGCCGATTCCGAGGGCGCCTCCTGCTGTTGGGAGGGAGAGACGGCCAACGCTTCCGGGGGGTCATCTGTGCTCGTGCTGGTGGAGACCTGAGTGGGCATGTGATGGTGTTGAGCGAGGGGGCATGATCCGCTGGGGCCGGCCTGCGTTTCCTCATCCTCCTGCTGGGAGCTGGAGTGCTGAAGCAGGGATCCCGGGAGCTTGACGGGGCAGAACGCAGAGCCGGTGGGGATGAAGTTGACCTTGTTTTTGTCAGGGCAGGAGAAAAGGGGGACGGTGGCTGACTGTCTGGACCTGAAAAACAGAGGAACACGATTTAAGAGAAAGTATTGTATAATACATACTACACACAATTTTTTTTTTTTTTCACGATTTCGGTCACCTGTCATGAAATCATACATCGCAGGATGAGATGATGGTTGGTATTCTGGTTTATTCATCACTCTCAAAATGGATGACCAAGTTAATGCATTTGTAGTAGGGCTGCCACAAACTACTATTTTTATATCAATTAATCTATTTATCAATTAATCGATTAATCGGTCGACTAATCCACAAAAATCAACAATTTTTAAGAACATTTTATTTAACTTTCAACTTAAGGCGAGCAGTCCTTCTTTTGCAGGAATTCAGTCACATGGCTTTGCCTACAACTGAGAGAAAAAAAAACAACTAAATTATATAGTCCTAAATGTGAACATTCAGAGTGGAAAATAGATACCTAATGTTCTTTTAACTTGGCAAACTCTTTTGATATTGTATATGAATAGTATTTATTAACTGAACATATTATATATGAATTTGTACTTTTAAATGTTATTCATTGTCATTTATGCCGTTATGTTAGTATGTCCTAAGAAATGTCCTAAATTAGTTAATTACAGTAGGATGCATCAACCCTGCATATTTACAAACGTAGGCATAGATCAATCTAATCGTCACAGTGGTTCTCAATTCCAGTCCTTGCCGCGACCCCACTTCTCTTACTTCAAAAAGTATTTGGGGCCATTCACATGTCGCGTCTAAACACGCATGGAAAGCGTGGCCACGCTGCTCTCCCCTTCTTTCCAAAGCACTTGCGCTCCTGTGATTTCTAGCCCTTGCATTAGCTTTAATACTAGATATATTTATGGAGATAAGAAATAAAACCCCGCCCTGTACAGCTGATTAGAGATGTTGTAACGGAGAGGCCGAAGCTGATCGGTTGGTTCTTGTGGCATTCTGAAAAGTTGAGATGTTTTCATCTCGCCACGGCATAGGTGCGCCTGGAAAAAAACGAGCGTGCCTGCCCCGCGTACGCTTCTATAATGAGCGCCCTTGCCACGCGCCTACATTTGAAATGACGATTTTGAGCGCGCAAAAGAGGAGACGTGTGAACAGCGCCTTTAGCAGCTTAAAGGACAGCAGATTTTAAACGTTCTGCCTACAAAGGCTGAGTTAATTTAATGGACAAAAACACTTAAGGTGGCTGTGGCTTTGCCTGTTCCGGCGGCCCATCATATCCAGAACAGCCCATAACGTTAAATTCCTCTTCAGATGTTCATGCATCGAGCTTGCGCTGCTGTGGTATGCCAACAAAACCAGAGTGTACAAACCACCTTTTTATTATCAGCTAATCTGAAGTACTCCCATACTTTAGACCCCTTCGTCCTTTGAAAACTTTTGCTTACAAACTCGTTAGACATCGCACTCGACTCTGCTTCACCCGCCATCCTTGGAAACTTTGACCTGATACGCATAACGTTAGCACACTAGTGGTGTGGAGCAAACGGTTGTTATTTTAGTCAGTGTGAAAACGAAATTTAAAAGGTAAAATAATTAAAACGATCAGTCGATTAAAAATATTGACGTCGACTAATTATCAGCGTCGACATAGTAGATTATATTGACCAATCGCGACAGGCCTACATTGTATTGTTAGACACTATGCTCTGGTTGGATACTGAACATTTTAGCAAATGCTGTAGTCAAAGAATTCCACATATAAGGAACAATTGCATTCTGTGCGTATTATACATACTCCATGCTAGTATGCTATTTTAGGGTCACTATAGGGGAAAAGAAGAAGAAGAAGAAGAAGAAAAAGAAAAAAAAAACCTCTACTCACGTCATTTCCTCAAACACTTTGATCTTTTCACAGCCCTCTGGAGGCTCCCGTTTAAACATGTAGCTGTTGTTGGGTTTTGGAGACGAGGCGAATTTAGGCAGAGGAGAACTGCTGCCGCTGTCTGCAGGAAGAAATGACAAATCTCAAATTACTATCTGGAGTAACATCAGAGCTGAGAATCTGTACAGCCCTCATAATATAATACAGCAAACTATCAATATCATATGAACTGTTAGAGCTTGATATAGCTCCTTGACCAACAATTTCACTTGATCACTAGTCTGTAGGTTTGACCTTTATCTCTGTCGTCCAGCATCTCATCAGTGGAGTATGGGCTGCCGTCATGTGAGCGTGGTGGGCATGCGGGTGAGGGGCAGGGCGACAGGCTAGAGCAGCTACTGGAGCGCCCAGGCACTGATGGCGTCTGAGTGTCTATACCACGACTACTGCTGCTTCGCTGCTGGGGAGGAAACGGAGCCCTTCGTCCATCAGGAACCTCCAGAGCCTGAGTGCCAGTCAAAGAGAGAGTCTTTTAAAAATTATGCTCTGTGATAACTATAAAATCGGTAAGATTGGTCTCATTTGTTAACAATAGTTAATGCATTAGTTCATGTTAGTTCACAGATATAACATTTAATTTTGATATAGGCATTGGTAAAGTTAGAAATTATCATTAACTAATAAATACTGTAGAAGTATTGTGCATTTTTTCATCTTAACTAATGTAGTGAACTAAAAATAACAAATGAAATCTTATTGTGTGTTAAGTGAAGTGTTACTGCTTTTTATTCAGCAAGTACACATTGTGACAGTAAAGACATTTATGTTACCAAAGATTTATATTTCAAATAAATGCTGTTTTTTTTTAACTCTTGAATCAAAGAGTCCTGGAAAAAAAATTCACACTTTTCATAAAAATATTAAGCACAACTGCTTTCAATAATTATAATAAGATTTGACACTGAAGACTGGAGTAATGATGCTGATCAGCTTTTGCCATCACAAGAATATTACATTATAAAATATGTTAAAATTTGAGTTGCATCATTAATTGTTAAAGCATTGTGATCTCGATTCAAACAACTATGCAATCTTATTCCTAAATGACAATAATTATTCTATGTCTATTAAACCTTTGACATGTATAATCACAGTGGAACATTCACATCTGCAATGGTGTTGCCCTGATCCAGAGAGAGCTGTTGTCATTTATAGGTATGAAATAACTTCACCACACACACACAATCATTATTTTTTGACTTGCAATAATTCATATTTCTTTATCACAGGAGTACTGGAAAAAATGTTTATAGTTTGTATATAAACAGTGATGTGGCGATCAAAATAAGTAAACGGAAAATGGAAACTTGACACTTCAAATAAAGATTATATCAAGCACAGTTCAGTAAAGATTCATCTAGTAATGAATTCTTTATGATTGAGTCATTGAATCATTCATTCAATTTTTTTTTAAATAATTCATTCAAATTAATTAAATATGTTTTTAAATAGACTGCAGCAATTAACACTTTGTCAGAACCTCAAGAAAATTATGCTACATGTTATTGTTTAGAATCGTGATTTCTATTTTTTATATAAATAAAATAATAAAAAAATTCTCAATTTATCCTGAACCATGCAGCTCTAGTTTAAACAGAAAAGAGTTATTTAAATTGTAATAATATTTCACAATATTACCGTTTTCACTGTATTTCTGATTAAATAAATGCAGCCTTGGTGAGCATGAGACTTCAAAACAATAAAAAAAAATCTTACAGACCCCAAACTTTTGAATGGTTGTATATGATGATCAAGATACATGATTAAATACTTTAATTAGTTTAGTCTAGACAAAAATACATTTTACAGGTACACTATAGAGTAGAATATAAAATATAAAAATTTTCCAGCAAAACTATTCTCACTATTTGATAGTACTCAATGGCATGCATTTTTATTCAAGCAAAACACTTGTACTTAGTGAGTATGCCTTCAGCAGTATGTGTGTACCTTTAGCTCCTCTTTCTCTCCGTTATCTTTGATAAAGACTTTCTCCAGCTCATGGTTGATGCCTTCCATGCTGCTGGGAACCCTGGAGATTGAGGGCTTTGGCACTGTGATGTTGGACAGTGGCATCTGTGCTGACTTCGACATGGACGACTATATAAGGAGATGGTACAAATTTGCATTTCACAAACTACGCAGAAATTGCTGGATGTATTTGCTAAATGCACTAATATTAGAGTATGTGTGTGATTGTATACAGACCGGAGCTTGGCTGGCTGTGCTGATGGTAGTGGAGGTAATGGTGGTGGTGGTGGTGCTGGTACAGCAGTGGAGGGGGGAAAGACGCTCCTTACTGTCTTTAAACTGCCGGCCTCCGCCCTGTTTACTGCGCTGCAGCTGGAGCCTGAGCTTAGCAATCTGAAAGTCACAGATAGAAAAATAAATTATTAGGACAGAGGAGGCAAAGTTATTTCATCATCTACAAGGCTGGTTAATAAAATAAAAAAACATAATAAAACAACGGGTACGAGAGAGGGGAACAGAATCTGCAGACCTCAAACTGGGACTCGAACTCTGGCCAGGCAAAGCTGTGCTAAATGCCAAGAGTGCTGCCAGTAAGGCTTTTGCTTCAATAAAATAAAATACAATACCTTGAATTGACCTGAGTGCTTGCTATAACTCAGCATGGCCACAAGAGGTCAATACAAAGCAGGCAGCCATGAGAGAAGATTCACGGGTTAAATCCTTTACCAAAACATACTAATGAAAAAGGCAAATGTCTTTCCTAATCTACTAAGAATGGTGACCCCTAGTAGGAAGAATGACAATAAATATATAATTGTAGACAATACTCTGACAATATACAAGAATCAACTGAAAAGTCATTTCTTTTGGGAAACTTTAACTGCATCCTGCATCTTCTGTGCTTTCGCTATTTCTTAATCCCTCCTTGTTGTAGCTTGTATTATTCTGAATGATGTCTGAAACTTTGAAGTGATAGCACATCTTGTGTTATTGAAAACGTATTGCTTGACATATTACTCATTTGCAAGTTACTTCAGTTAGAAGCTTCTACTAAATGAATAAATGTAAATATTAAATCTAAAACAAAAATTGGAAATCGATATTTAACCCAGGTCTCAGCGTGACTCATTCTCTAACTGGCTTGATCACTCATCGTTTACTTTTGAGATTATCTGAAGTAAATTACAGCTTTTGTTGTTTTTATGTTCTGAGACAACAGAACAAGTCTAGACTTGTGCGTTCCTACCGAAAATACAATGGGCTTTCTTTACATGGATGTTTGTCTTGATAAGGTTACAGAACATTAAAGTCACCATGAAATCAAAATTGACAATTCTTATTTTTTATGGAAAATTGCAGTACTTATTACACTGCAATATGCATCATTTTTATGATTCATTTTTTCATGTGCCCTTGTAATCTTTAATCAAAATAACTTCCCGTCCATCTTGCATCAATATTTCTTCTCTGATGACGTGTTTACCAGCTTGAGGGCGGGACATCCTGTCAATCACATGATGCCACAGCAGTGGCAAACCACAACCATCTAATCAATTCCCAATGGACAAAATCAAGTTCAGACAACATTTTTTTCTTGTTCAAGAAGCCGTTTCACTCGGATACGTCACAATATGGAAGATAAAACTACTGTAACTTCCGTTTCGTGTTGACTTTAAACTATAGCCAGCACTACACCTCAACAGGAGGAGGCAGCATTTTCATCCACCTCTGTTAGTTATACATTACAGATGTTAAATCTAGAAACTGTGAAGACATGAAAATTTGTTGCAAATGACTTGTACTTCATTTCCTTCAACAAGGCAGCAAAAATGCGGAAAACAAATGCTGTGTTTGAAAATTACAGTGGGAAAATGGAAATGTTCAGAGGAGGTGCCGGGCACTGCATTAACTGAAATTACACAGTATGTGTTCACCGGTAACAACGGGAAATCCTGAATGTGCTCTCTTGTAAAGCCCTGCTAAGTATGTCAATATACACAACCTAAATCCACTTAAGAGGTGTAAAGGGTTATAAGCCAATAAGTGGAAGCACTTGACATGAACCTGGATAAAAATGTGGATACTAAGGACATGAACTTTCTATATGCAGGGAAGGAAAGAATGCCTAAACAGCCTTTTCTTGGAAAACCTCCCAAATGGGAAACAGTGAGATTATTCAGGCCTTGCAGAATGAGGTCGCTGTGATAAACTCCTAAGAAGTCTCCATTACTAGTGTGTTCATGAATATGAAAATCCTGTGGCTGGAAATACAGCAGGAATTGTGTGCAAGCGGCCAAAATGACAGATTCACATAAGAATTTATGATTTTTTTTTTTTTTTTTTTACAAGGCTGAAAATACCACAATTATTACTTTGGTGTCTCAAGAATTTCAGTAGTAGAGAAATCTCATGGTTTTTGTTGTGATACCTATTAAATGTGTAATGCATATTTTTAACATAAAATTACATTTTTAGAGGCTAAATTTGCAACTCTGTTACCCATTCTGGCAGTTGCACATCATTTTGATGTTTATTGCTATAAAAAGTTTAGGTTGAAAGTTTTAAAACATGTTTTCATACGTTTGGTAACAGGGTTGAAAAAAGGGCAAAGCCTTAAGAAAAATTACTGCAAATACAGTGGGTCATTTTCTGAAGGTTAAGCCCAGTGTCATCAGTTCGTTTTCCCAGCGAAAACTGATACTAATAAATGTCAATTCTGAGCAGACACACTTGTTTGAGGGTTTGCACAGGAAATGAATTACTCTGCACCAGCACGCCACACGTGCAAGAGAGGACTATAAGGCCTTTATAAATCAGACAGGATTGTGCACATCAACAATTGATAAGAATGTGACTTCAGTGCGAAAGGACACACATGACATGACTTTGCAAATATTACTTTCTCTGAAACCCACGCGCCCCTATTGTAACAAAAGCTTGAAGGTGATGGAGAAAGCCATAAATTAGCAGGAAGGGGATAATGGTTGTTACAGAGAGGGGAAGTTGATTATTAAAGGGGGAGATAGTCTTATCTCACTGTTCCCTAAATCGCCAGGGTGGGGCTGAGTGCCTGTGATAAGGCTGACTCTGCTGCGGGTAGCGCTAGCAATAACTCGGCACACAGCGCCGGAAGTCTGAAGCCACACAGGAAGTTATATATAGCAACGAGTGCAGGCGGAGACGGATGGGTCGTCGTCACTGACAGTCTTGTAAAGAGCTGGGTAACGAGGGTTTCATTCCCACAGCCTCCCCCCCATACGAGTGGCTACATCGCAGACCACACAGGATGAGATCATCTCAAACACAGAAGTGCAGCGCTCATCACTTTCAGGACAGTGAGAGCTCTGTTAATAGCTGTTAGTGTGATTGCACTTTCTTGTTCTCCAAACCCAAGGGGAAAAACTACACAGCTGTGTGCGCAAGACACACTTCATATAGTGTTTCACTGTTAAAAGGGAGTGTGTTTTGCGCTCCTGCTGTAAGTGCGTGTGTGTACCTCTTTAAGATGGTCCGAGCTGCCCCAGGATGCTGAGCGCTGGTGTGTGCTTCTTTTCTTTTCAGTCTCGTCACTCCAACATCCAGGAGTCTGAAACACAAAATACATTTTGTCTTTTGATTAAGTTGAGGACTTTATGGTTTTTATATAAAGCTAATGCTACATAATATGCTCAATCCAGGAATTGAAAAAGCAGCCATTACTCCAGTCTTCAGTGTCACATGATCCTTCCGAAATCATTCTAAAATGCTGATTTGCTTGTCAAGAAACATTTTTTACTATTATCAATGTTGAAAACAGTTTGTGTTGCTTTATACTTTTGTGGAAACTGTGATACATTTTTTTCAGGATTATTTGAGGAATATAAAGGTTCAAAAGAAAATCGAAGAAATTGCATAAAATTGAAGAAATTTATAAATGTGTTTGGTGTCCCTTTTGATGAATTAAATGCTGTTTTTGTTTCTTGAAAAAACTATGACAGTATACACCGATAAATCACAATCCCACGCATCATCCTTCACAAAGGCCGCATTGTTCCTGCGAACGGTTCCTTTATAAACGGTCACCTACATTCCTTTTAAAAAAACAACCTTCTGTTACTATAGGAAAGTACGTGGACACACGTGGATGTGATATTTGCACTCAGGTATGTTATTTGTTTAGTCAGCCCAACATGCGGCATACACACTGTATAATGTGAACTAAGAGCATACGAGTGAGGCCCTGAAGTGTCACAATCCAAAGTGATTAGCAGCTTATTATGCAAAAAAAGTCTATTATAAGATGATGTCCACTAATATCTTCCTATTTTTACTTCAAATGGTTAACTGTACAATTGAGATTGTGTACAGTTTATGAAGAATAGCTAAAAACGTTCGCCTGAAAAATACTACTAATTTTAGGCAGTTTAAGAGCTAAAAGGCTTGAGTCGAACTACATTTCTCTGTGACAGCATAAGAATGATAAAACGTCAAATACATGACTAATGTGCATCCTTGGCTCTTAATTTTGTTGCACTAGCACTAAACAACTTCCTGTCTTTGTCACTGGAGAAAAAGAGAGAAAGAAACACAAAATTCCCCAACATGTAGATTTTATTCCAAAGTACTTTATGTTGGCATAATGTAAATGTGACTTCCAAACTCATAAACCGGGATTTTCCCAGAGGAACTAGAGGCAGCAATAAATCAAAGAAGAAAACACCAACCAAAATTTGTGTAAATACACAACAATATAATACTAGTTTGCAAATACACTAGTTTTCATAATTTTGTGGTCAGTAAGAAATGTCGGATATAAAATTTGATAACAATTACGAAAAAAATAATAAAACAGCTAATCAAGAATAAAAAGAAGTATTAAGAATCTCAATAGCTCTGTCAAACAGCAAGACTTTGTTCGTGGTACTTTTGGGTTTTTTAAAGGGCTTCCAGTGGACCAATACATTTGGTGGAAATGTGTATGTTTACCTTGTGAAAACAGGAAAAATATTTTCTAGAGAAAGATGAAAATGAGTCTTTTGAGCATACATCGCCTCTAGGTGACTGCCTGGTGCTGCTGCTGTGGACAGAGGCAGATTCAGGCCCCGTAAAACCCCCGCGTTCATCAGCCAAACAGACATTACACTTCAAAGCCTGGCCTTTGGAAACAGATCGACACTAGAAGGCCAAAAGGAAGCTTTGAAAGCCTCTCTTTCTTTCTGTTATTCAAATTCTTTTAAAGGATTGACAATGAAAATTATATCCATTATTTACTACCCTCATGTTGTTCGAAACACACACTACTTTCCTTTTTGCTGTGAAACTGTGAAATATATTATTTATTTAGCTATTTATTTATTATTATTATTGTCTTTTATTATCTGTGGAAGACTATTTTTAAGGTACTTTTTTGTTCTTTTCAAAGTTTGACAGCTCCTGGTCACACATTATTTATCATATACTGTACATTATTGCAGCACCTCTATTCTTAGTCTGTCTGAAATGTTCTGAATGAGTTCCAGCTTCTATAAAACCCCTCTATCTGAAAATCTCAGAATGTTGCGGGTCGGAAATATAACACCCCTTACCAACATTGCGAATTTCAGCTTCCAAGGCTTCTAAAGCAATTTCAAACACAAAGTTAATAATGTAATCGGTTTTACCATATCAGTTCAAGCCAAAGTCAGATTGTCCGAGCAAAGTAGGAACTGCCCCATTTTTCAGGAGTAGTCTTTGTATATAACCGCCATTGTATTCTCCCAGGTTCAGGAAGCTGACCTCTGTAAAATATGCTGTGCACAAGCATGTATTGATCAGGAACACAGTTATGTATAAATCTTAACCACTGATTCCTAATTTCATCCATTTTTGGAAGGCCAAAACATATAGCATCTCCAAGACACAGAGACAACACAACAATTCAATAAAGCCTCTCCTTGTTTGATGACAGAAAGAAAGTCATAAGGGTTTGGATTAACATGATCTTAGAGTAAATAATGACAGAGTTTTTGTTATTGGGTGAACTCTCCCTTTAAGAAAAAGTGTAGCGATGCAGGCTTCCGGTTATTCTGAGAGTAGAACATCCCAAAGTCACTGCTGTTCACCTGATCTGACCGTGTTACTGCAGCACTGAATCCCTGTGACAAAGAGGACGAGGGGTTAAACTCAAGACACTGCTCAATAATGGAGAGGAAAAAAAATCTGAATCCCAACTGAGCTCCCGCACTAATCTATAGAGCTTTTGTGCATGCATCAAACTTTAAAGACGAGCTAAAATGAGAGTCATTTGTAGTTCTTTGACACCGGTGAGTAATAAAGGATGAGACTTGAGATGGCCTGTCCTGGTAACACCCAGGCTTTGGCAAGCGAACATAATTATTGTACATTTTTAAACCAACTGGTTATACAAAGAATATATAAAGAACTTCTTGCATGAAATTTCACACAAAGGAAATAGAGCAAGCAGAAAACTATTTCAGTATCTTTACAGTATCTTGGTGCCAGTAAGCGGAGCAGAGCTGCAGAGAATGTGTGGCCTCCGTTGCCATGTGAAAACAGGATGCGGAGGGTCACGTGACACGCTGCAACTCCTCCGCTGCTCTCATGACCCACAAGGCCAAATTGACCACAACACCTGACCTCTGGCCTTTCATTTATTCACTGCATGTGTAAAAGGGGCCATATATGTAGCAATATAGTCCTCTTATAATGTTACTCAAGGCTCCTTGCACAAGAAACAGTCGTAACAGTTTTGCATAATCATTTTTCACCCTTTGTTATTTTTAGAGTCAGGACACTGAAGGCTAAACAAGCTATCTTTAAGCTCCTATTTGTAAATGACCTCTGTTATGATTGGCTAACCTCTGTGAAATGAATATCAGCACTGTCACTCACGTTGCCTTCAGATTGCCAATTCTCATTAAAAATGAATGAATTCTGACCAATTTGTTGCTGCAAATTGTTATCAGCATGAATCTCCCTTAAATTTACATTAAAGTATTATTTATATACCATTACTATACTATTTTTAGAATTAGCTTTTATCTTTATATTTCCAGCTTTCATTTTAATTATAGTAATTTGTTATACACTTTTGTCATTTTTTTTTTTTTTTAATATTTCTGTTTAGCTTTCATTTTTATTCATTTTACTATTTTAACTTATTTTATTTCAGTTAGTTGCAAGGGCAACATTTTGAAGTTTTGTTTAAGTTTTTAATCTGTTTAAATTTTAATCTTAATTAAAATATTTTAATACGTTTAGTTAACAACACTGCATCACAGCAATTTCTTAAAGAGATAAACTTCTGTCATTTACTAACCATCATGTTGTTCTTTCCCTCTGCTGGAGATCACAAATCTCATTTGCACTTGTGTTCAATGTACAATTGATATTAGTTCTTATGGGTCATGTGACCAACCACGACGTCACATGTTTAAACAGCAAACACAAATTACATTTGAGAGATAGCAAAGTGGAAGTTTGTAAATAATTACTTAAATTTTGGTTTGTTCCTAACAAAATAAACTATCATATGACTTCGAGTCAAAATATAGTGTATGAGACACTATGGTTTCTGCCTAAAATCTCCTTTTTGTGTTGGGTTTGAAACTACACAAGACTGAGTATGGGGGAAACAGCGGAGGCCGGCAAACACGGGGAACGACATTCCTGTGGCATCTCGTCTTTCTGAACGGTTATATGACACTTGGTGCATGCTGAAGAAAACAATAAGAGGCACGGCAGAGTCATTACCTTTAGACATACTGCACTCCAGCAGGTGCCAAATCTCACCTTCAGTGTAGCAACAGATGGTGGGTGGAACTGTGGGATTGTGGTGATTGTGTTCTGCCTGATACACCTGCTGACATTTGAGGGTAAATCAGCACCTGACCATAGGACAGGTGTGCGTGAAGTACGCGGTGTTCTCTGTAGGGACATGCCATAGTAATCGACTAGTCAATGAGGCAACTTGCTCTGTAACCAACACCTCAAATTGACTGGTTACGCTTGACCTGCAACCAACCTCAACCTTTTCTGCACATGGGGCTCGACTAAAAGGACTGCCTGATGACGGCATTAAAAAGACACTCGGGACAGCTGATGAAATTGTTGATCAGTCAACACTGCTTCGTCATGAAATTGTATTATTTGCACATGTTTTTAGGTCTTGTCAATTTAAAAATTCAAGTGATTTTAAACGACTAAAGTGCAAGAAGTCACAAGTCACAGAATTCAATTCGTTATTGATTTAGAGTACATAAAGTACACAAATACTGAATTCTTTGTTACGTTAAAATTGTCAAAATGCCTGTCTTTGCAAGTATCCTGTCGGTTAAGAGAATGTAAACAGTAGAGAAAGAAAATGCATGTGTGTCAGTATCTTGGATCCATGACAGCAGTCTAATATTCCTACTGTGTCATTAATGTTAATCAAAGAACAAAAGAAAAATGACTCACTGCTCTTGACTGAATAAATTTAAAAAATGAATAATCAATATTGAATTTATACAGAATGTAATTAAATATAAATTGTGCTATTTCTTTTTATTACTGACTGTTTCTTTGTCTTTAATTCTTGAATTTTAGGTTTTTGTTATTGAATCAAAAATTGTTTACATTTTTGTTATCATAACATTATTTATTAGAATACAAGGTTACATGGGTCAAAAACAATGAAAGAAATTCCTGCTTTATTTTACGGTTTTGTTTATTGTTAGTGAAAATTGACACGGCAAGTAAAAATGTGAACCACTGGCCTGACGGGGCCAGTCGAAACATCCTTGAGTCTGAAGCCCTGGCACATTAGAAAAACCGAGATTAATGGAAACTTGTGAGTGGAAAGTCTACTACTACTGCTCATATCAAAGGTTAGGGATTTCTGCTATAACGTTTTTAAACATTAACATTTACTCAATGTCAACTGGCTGAGTCACTTGTCATTTAGTTTAGTTTGTATAGGTTATGCAAGTGTTTTTTCTTTAACAGCAGTTTAACCTCTTAAACCTGAAGCGAGGGATGCTACCAAGATATCATGTTACTTAACCACTTGCTTAACCAAAACAAAATAAGTTTAAAGCTTAGAAGATTAGGTTTACAGTGAATATAGGGAATATGACCATCACTTAATGAGTGTTTTTATATTTGTTGACATATTAGAAGTGCTCCATTTTCATACAGTGAAAAAATAAATGCTTTACATGAAAATGAGATCCTCTTACATAACTAATAGACTGTAATGAATTGTTGAAAAGGTCTCAACTAGCAGAACACAAGCATATTTGTTTCAGTTAAAGACCAAACTACACCAAGTATTTGTATGAAAAAGTGTAAACAGTATACACAATTTCAGAGGAAAACTGTGAATGGGGCAACCATGTTGCCAGGCTAACAATGTGATAATCTAATAACCATAAAACACACAGCACACACAAATACTGGGTAAAATATACTGTTTTTTTTACTAAATTTAGTAACCTTTTTAGCAATACCTCAAGCTCATCTGTGTGCATTCTGGGATTACATGCAAGAATACATTTAATGCCTTAGAACAAGTTTTTTTGTAAGTGGACAAAATCAGCTTTTACATCTGAATAGTGAGCAGACATCTCACAACTGACCTACTCAACCCATGCCTCGTTATAATGGTTTCAGAATGAGCTGGCCATCACAGTTAATAGTTAAGGTTAACGATTAATTGATTATTATTTTATTTAAACCAAAATTGATTATGGGAATTAATAATTAGTAGACAGTCCATGCTCATTAATAAACCACTGAATACTCAAACTCCTCTACAGTCACAACTGCTGATCATTACAGCCTCTGATGATGTATTACAGTGATCTCTGGAATTCAGCTGTGGGTCAAATACCAGACCCCACATGTAAGCTGTGAAAGTCTTGGTTACAAGTCTGTGGTTAATGGTTTATTTAATGCCAATGACTGTTTCATGCCAAATGCTAAAGGTAACTACAATTTACAACTGTAGTTCCCACAGCTTTATACTGATGAAGGATTTCAAAGTCTTTATATATAATGTGAATACTATATTAAAACACAGTGAGCGTTTGAACTTATTGAGAATCATCAGCTGGTTTCATCTCACAGAAATCCCAGAAAATAGTCCTCAGTTACACAGCAAACATGCAAAAACCCAGAAGAACGATGGACCTGTAAATGCTGTCAACCTAACGTTTGCAAACACACCTGAACACACAGGCCATAGTTAGGTTTGGAGCACAGTGGGTGAAAGTGCTTACCTGTGTGGACTTGTCTTTCATGCACGAGGGGTTGTGCAGGTGGGATTCACGTGGCCACTGCCCTATCAGGTAGGGCCCGGTGATTGCACCCAAAGAGGAAGTCCGTCTGATAGCACCTGTGCTCCACACCTGTTGTGACTTTGACCTCTCAACTGCCATAAGGAACAAACAGAAAGAGAAACAGATGGGGGGTGAGCAGACGGACTGGGGTGTTAGTAGCCCTAAAGTTATTTCCCAACAAACTGCTACAATGCACAAGTAAATATGACACATGAAATCAATTAGTGAGTGGGCTGCCAGAATGACTTTTAAGTATTTGTTGAAATCATATACAACTCAAAATGCTCTTGGATGAATTTGTTTACTGATCTCACTGCAGTGCATCCTGGGATTGCCTCCTGATTCTAGGGGTGTGGGATATTGATAAAAAATATCTGTATTTTCTAAGATTTTTCCGATAACGATAATCAGACGATATTTTGCATCATTCAAAAATGTTTTATTTGGCAATGTAATTGGTGACAGCGTTTGTTATATCTTTCCATCTGTTGCTTTTTCTGTCATAAGGAACTTTTTGCAAAATTATTCAGCTATGTTTGTTGCGTGTGTGTTTGATTTTGCTCTGTCTGCTGCCGACGCGCCGTGACTCCCGAAGCTTTTCATAATCCTCATATTAGGGCGGCACGATTTATCACGTTTAAATCACACACGATTTGGCAAAGCCGACGATTATTTAATGCACAGCTTGTCAGAGCTGTATGGCTCTGTGATCAGTAGTAAATCCTTCTCCATCGGAAAGCCAGAGGGCGCTCTTGCGCAGAAACTCAAAATATGCTCTGCAGCAGAAGAAGATAACGCGTCATATCGCTGTAGCTGAATAAACAGAAGATTAAAATGCTTTGATTGACCAAAAATGACTAATAAACACATGACTGCTTTATTCTGTGTAAGAAGCCACATCATCTCACAGAAGGATGCTCAACTGTCGTTATGAAGTGAGTTTGGAGTAAAAAAACATGTTATTAAATGTTGTCTTTGGTTAGACACGATGTTAATAAATGCTTCTCATGTCTGGAAAGATGTTTGACGCGCGTTGCTTTTTCAAATGTACATTATAATGCTTTCAGATAGATTAGCATTTGGAGCCGTACTTTGACAAGCTTTTTCGCAGTTTCTTCACTCATTAACTTCTGTCAAACGCCTCTCTCTGAACTCGCGCACGCAGTAGTTCTTAGCTTAGCTTAAATACTCGGCTACATCACGTGGGCAATTCGTGAACGCTTCCTACAGCATTTTGATTGGTTTCTAAAAATGAGTGAAATACTCGATAATATGATTCGTTAAAACATCAATTACGATATATATCGCACACCCCTACCTGAGGCTGCCTTAGAATTTGGCCAAGTAAGCTAAAAGAGATATCCTTTTTAAGTATATTATTTCTGCGAAAAGTGCTCTATTTTGAAGAACATCTGATTGTTTTAAAATTAATGAAAGCCAATAGGATTCAATGTTCTTGACACTGACTTTCATTTTATGGACAAATCAAATGCAGCGTTAGTTGAAACATTCATCAAAATATTGGCTTTTGCGATCTGCAGAAGAAAGTAAGTGTTCTTTGGAATGGCATGAGGGTGAGTATTTTCATTTTTGGGTGAACCATCCCTTTATAGTAGCATAATTATACTATCTACATTTTGGAAAAATATCTTATCAGTTCATTCTGCTCATATCGCGTCTACCTTAGATGTACACTGGGGCTACAGATGCGAGTTAACTTGTTTGCGCTTTGTATTTAACCAGAACATCAATTCATGACGGATTTGATAAAAATACCTCATACACATCCCTCATCCCACAAAGATGGAGTGGAACTGGGTCAAGGTCACATGAACTTATCTAATCAGCGATAGTCAGAGCGTGACATTTTCCTACAGCAGGGATGACAATATTTACGCCTCTCTGTGGCACTATGAATACATCATCAGATCCATGGATCACCTTTATGGCTTTCAGAAGACAAACTCAGGTATCTGTGTACATAAGGCAGCTGCAGGCAAACTTCTCTCATGTCTTAATGAAAAGCAGAGCCTTGGGAAATGCAATGCCCTGGTGTTAACTTAAAGATTGTTAAAATTCACCAATAAACTCAATAGCTGACTTCCCTAAAAGTGGTTGGATGACTAGTTGACCATCAAGACCAATCCCTATCAAGCAGATTCGATGGTTAACAGCATGGCTATGCTGGTCCACGAGCTAGACTATGATTCCTTAAATTTATACAGCACTTTGTCTGGGTAATCAAAGCGCTTTACATATGGAAGGGGAAATCTCCTCAACCACCACCAATCCAGCTGGATGATGCGACGGCAGTCATATTGCCCCAGCCACCACACACCAGCTCATTGGTGGAGAAGATACAGAGTGATGAAGTCAATGAGTATATGGGGATGATTAGGAGGCCATGATGGACAGAGGCCAATGGGCAAATTTGGCTAACACTAATAAGACTAACACTAACCAGCATAATCCCACCTGGACAAGCATGAATCCAGACTAACTGGTAAATATTGCGTCTTTGACCTGTTGTCAGCAACTTCTAGTCAGGTGAATCATTTCAAAAAGGCAATTTTGCATTTCATCACATTTATGTACTTCTGTACAACTACACTAATAAATTAGTCAGTTGTTGGAGGAATAGTTGGCCAGTCTGTCCCATCAATTTAGAAAACTAGCAAAGTTTGTCTGGTAAACAGAATGGCTATCCTGGTCCAGCAGCTGAACTAACACTGACCAGCATAAACCAGGATAAGTCTGGAATAACAGGTACCATCTGCATTCTTGACCTGCTGACGAGGAACTTCCAGGCTAGTCCTCAATTTTGCAATTTTAAAATTTTGCAGTTTATCGTATTTATATGCATCTGTGCAACCTCACCCTGCACATCGAACGTGACTTTTGACAGAAGTCATGTTTAAGAGAGAACTATTAAATGTGAGATTACACTTTGACCCAAAGCCAACTGTTTATTTTACAGCTACAGTGTCTGTTCACACAATAGGCTGTCTTAAGCATCTCACTTAGTTGCAGGTTGCCAAAAGCTGTTCACACCTCCCTCAATTATATTACCATCGCCCATGTGTTTGCAAGGTAGGAAGCCCACATCAGACGAGCAAAGCGAGCATGAAGTGAAACCAACAGACAGAGTAGCAATGAAAACTAAAACTAAAATCTTTCATCTCCTTTTGAATTGATGAGTAAATTTCAAAGCAAGAGTGCAAAATCTAAACCACCAGTTATCAGATATGCGGTGTAAATAATTAGATCTAAGGTACTAAGCAGGCTTCAGAGAATGGGATTAGGACTAAAAGGCAAACGTGTGTACGAGAGAAGCTGTGGACACTGAGAGTATACTGTTGCTATGGTGATGAACAGGGTCATTCAAAGCAAAGCTAATGGATTACAGTCCATTCTAGAAGACCATTTTTAGACTTGGCCCTTATCTCACTGTGTGCTTTTTAGGAAGTGCCTAACTAGAGACCGAGTCACTGGAAAATGTAGGTTAAGTCCTCTCAAACTACAATATAAAGGGATTTAAACGGCAGTCATATGTTTTTAGTATTTGACAAACTAGTAATTGTTTTAAAGTGTCACAAATAATAGTTACTGTTATAAAGATGACATTCATTCAGAAAAATCACTTTTTAACTTCTTTCATTAGTAACTCAAAAATAGGATTTTAGACCAGCAGGTCATATGCATATTATCTTTATATCGGATTTTCATGACATGCATTTGAATGTACATTAAAGGAAATTTCAGGTTACCGTGAAGAAATATTAACCTGAATAAACAAACATGTATGCTCTCACTGCCCTGACAATTCTGTATTTACAGAAGGACAAATGTTGATTTTAAATGCACATTTTGTTTGCTTTTATACACTGAAATATGACTCTGTGGTAATCAACAGCATGTTGACAGCTTAACTTGCATTTAACTAATGTCATGTTATGTTTATTAAAGTTATTATTTTAAGGTATTATAAAGTGTTATTCATTTTAGGTATAAAAATAAGAATATAAGAAGGGATGATAGCTCTCTCTGTTCAGATTGAAAAAGCTAAACAGAGACAGAGAGTGAATGACATCTTACTTAACCTGATATTTGTCAAACAATTTTATGTTGAAAGTTTGCCTCTGACAGCTGAACTCCAGATATACCAGTGCAGTGCATTCACAAGATCTGTTATAGATATAAAAAACAGTTTTTTATACTTCACTGAGGACTGTTAACAGAGGATCAGATTTGTCAACAGCCTTTAACATTTGATTCATCAAGTTGTATAGTATAGTACGACATTTGATTTTTGATAACTGAAAGACTGAAAACTACTAGAGTGGTAAAAAATTTGTTACAATATACATGATTTTTTGTTGAAACCGTAAGTTGAGGTGAGATATATGAAGAGGTTTGTCATTTTGTTGCCTTATTAGGTTATGTCACAGCCTGGCAAAACCTGAACTTGCTTATTGGCTAGTAAGAGGCAGGTGGCACTTTATTATAGTAAAAATGCATTTTTTTTAATTATTATTATTAGCTGCATTTGAATTGTATCTGCTGAAATATGATTTTACCAACATTTAGGAGTTTTCTGGTTTAAATGTTCACGCTTATTTTAATAGGACAGTTCACTCAAAAATAAATTCTGTCATTATTTACTCACCCTTATGTTATTCGAAATCGGTATGACTTTCTTCTTAGATTTTAGATTAGTCTATGACCCTCAACAGCAACAAAAAGGCTCATTCACACTACACATTAGCATTGTAAGCTATGCTTATTTACAGGTTAACTGTCAGACCACAGCTCCAACCTGTAATTGTTTTTAACCAAACTGTGCAGTGCATTAGAAATGCACAATCCAAAAAGCAAAGCTTGAATAAGTCAGAGTTGTAGTATGGCATTCATTCACTAAATCAAATGCTTATCACACGTGTGCCTTTTGGCAATAACAGCTATGCTTATTTGCACGTCAAGTTGGTATTGTTAAACACGAGGGGGCCGAGACTGAGTTGGTGCGCGGTTTGACTTGCCCAAATGTTGCTCGGTGAGTGTGGAAGGCATTTGCTCATGGAGCCCTGGCATTGGACTGCTTCCTCTCAGCCTGTTTTACAGTTTCCTGAGAGCAGATGGAAAGAGGCAGGGCAGCTTTATGCCAAGAACCATTTCAGGAGAGCACACTGACACCCCCACAGCAGGGCAGGGCCGACAGATTGGGAAATGGAAAGAGAAATTTCTTCATGTCATCTTTCCCTTTAATTGCTTTAGAGCTGCAACTAACCATTCTGTTAACATGTTAATTATTTCTTTGATTTATCAATGAATCAGGTATACCCCATTATAAATGTTCACATTACAAAATATAACAGTAAAATATAAGTAAATGTTTTGTTTCCATAGAAAACGTACAGTATAAAACCTCTAGTAACTGAAATGCAAATTACTTAAGGCCACTAAATTATTAACATGATCAAAACTTTGATCTACATGTCTTCTCTCGTCTGATTGATAGTTTATACCTTTTTAGCAAGTATTGTTTGTAATGCTTCAAGATTAACATTTAAAGGACTGATTTTTTTTTTTTTTTAGAAAAATCATTCAAATGTGAGCATCAAATATGATAAATCATATTTTACACTGAACTAACATGAACAAAAAATGAACAACTGTATTTTCATTAACTAACATTAACGAAGATTAATAAACACAGTACAAATGTATTGATCATGTTTAGTTAATATATTAACTAATGTTTAACTAATGAACGTTATTGTAAATTGTTACTGAATTTTTAAAATATATTTTGTCTAAAGGTTCAATAAAATGCTCCATTAAAAAAATAAATCTGACTATTATGTCAGGCTTTACAGGGCTCAAGTGATGTCACAGTACGAAAAAAAAGAAATTTGTTGTTAATTATTTTATTTTATAGTATTGTCTGTTTTATCTATTGGTTGTGCTGTATCTGTAAGCTTTATGGTATGAATGTGGTAAATGGAGCGCCACTATGAATCCCGTTAGTAAATGCGTGAGATGTGACATTCAGTAAAATACTGCGCTTGCAAACAGAGAGAGTGTGCGTGGGTGGACGAAACACTGAAAGGCCTTCTGTTGTTATTCACACAATCACATTTTGACAAACATCATCGCAATACAGCCCGGTTTGGCTTCGAGCTGTGAATTAGGTCATATTAGACGAGGGACAGGTGGTTTTGCTTGCTGCACAGTGGGGAAATAAAATAGAGTAATTGCTTCACTGCAGAATTGCAGCCTGCAGGTTATGATGTCTTCACATGTTTGGAATTCTTTTATGGCATTAATATGATTTAATGGAAATTGATGATCACTGCTCCTGGTGTTCATTCTTGATTCAGTTACGGTGGGTAAAGTGGGGTGAGCAAACTTTATTTAGTGGGATATAACGCATTAGTGTGACAGCCAAGGTAAAGGAAGTGCAAGCCAATAACATCATGAACACTGAATATGTGGAAGTTTAAGGCTTTCAGAAGTAAATAGTCCCTGTTGGGAGTTGATTTGCATTGCAGAAAACACAGGCGCTATTGTACAACATCCATCAGCACAGTCGGAGTGCTGTTGGGCCGAGCGAAGCGTTTCGCGCAAAGAAACAAAAACGAACTGAGAGGCAGGGGGACATGCAAATGTGAACTTTTCCCCTCCATACGCATCAGTGTTCACGCTCTCCAACGAACTCACCCGCGCACGTCACATTTTGAATCACAACAACATCACCACAGTATTCAGACAATCCTTTCACTTTTGGACACCATACATCACATTGAAAAGCTGGGGTCATACATTTAATGGTAATGCCTTAGAACAAGAGCTCATTTATTAACATTAGTTAATGTATAAACTAACATGAGCAATTTTTTACAACATTTAATCGTCTTTGTCAATGTTAGTTAACTTACTATTGTTAACAAAGGCAACTTTTAATGATCATCAGGTTTTACACAAACTTGTGGAGTTCATACAGCTCAACTGCTGCTATCTGGTCATTTGCAATTGAAAAAGTAATTTGCGTGCTAAATTGCATTTAGCAAAAATGCACAATAGAAGCATTATATCTCAAATGTATCGATTTAATTCCAAAAGATCACTTTTTATATACACATATATATATATATATATATATATATATATATATATATATGCTTTTTTTTTTAGGTGGCAATGGACCCTTTTCACGTTTCTGGGGTTTTCATAAGTGGAAGTCGTCTTTGCTGGAAAAAAATCTATAGCGGTGAACAGGGCATGACAGCAAATATCATTTTTAGTTTTACATTTGTTCTAAAAGTAGGTAAACACATTCTGTGATAGCATTTCCACAATGTTCTAGAAGAGGGAAAAAAATATAGAGATTGATTATAGCAATCAGAAGAGAGAAATTTGCCACCACTCCATTAGCCGTTGTAATAGAAACACCCTCACAACAGCGTTAATTCATTTTTTTGATATTTATTGGTAATAGGGTAAAACAACATAAAATATAGTGTGACAAATGTGTATTGATTTTTTTCCCTCTTTTTTTATAAAATTATTGAAAACTTCACTAGATTTGCGATGTTGATAACTGTGGAAATACGTCATCACAGTATATGAAAAGGTTCCATTAAAGCAGTGGAACAAATAATGCATGGTACTGCATAAATGCAAAAAATAAAAGTCCTTAGCAAAACTGGAGTCGAGTTTATAGCTGCCGGGGTGAATGAATAAAAACATGATCAAGAATGCAATGTGTTTTAAAGGCATGCTGCTAAGACTCTATCCTACAAGAATGTATACTGTTGCTGTTCCATAAAGCATTTGGACACTTATGCCACACTAAAAAATGCAATTGCAATAGACATGTCAAACCAAGTCGCATCTGGAAAAAAATTAAGAAAGAAATGAATAAACAAATTTGTTTGGCAGCCATAAAGTTTCCAAATGTAAGTATATATTTTTTGAAAACTTAATATTTTGTTACATTTTTTAATTAGTGTTTTTTTTGTGTAATATTATTATTTTAAATAAATGTCACTTGATTTGATTTTTTGTTAGCTAATGCAATGACATTGACAAATTGTGTAGCTAAAGTGTCCAAACCCCATGTGCAGCAACTGTATTACTCGTAAGATTTTAGTGTTTTTATTATTTTTGAATGTCAAGAATGACAGATATAATATCATATAATGAATTTGCACATAAGATTTGTTAAGGGTCTATACACCACTGCAAGTTGCACAACACTGCAAAGTAAAATCAGCTATATCTGTATAATATGGTAGAAATGTGGTAGAAAGCTGCAACACTAAAAGTAGAAACAGTCTTTTCTGATGATCCTGCAATATGTTCTATGGTGCAAAAACACTTGTATTCCAGAAATAACCCTTATTTAATAATTAATGCAAATAAGAACTGAAGTCAGAGAAAGAAGCAAGTCAGTCTCCAATTAAATGCCAAAACACACAAAACCAGAGATATTTTCACACTCAAATATGGCAGTGAAAAACATAATCAATCAGATATTGATCTATTATATAAAGTATTATTATTATATTACTGACAATTGTTTAGTACCTCAAAGCTTTAAAATAAACGCATTAAACCAGCATGTGTAAGATCATGCACTGGTGTAATGTTGGGCGAAGCTCTTCATAGTAAATCGTCCGCGATCGTAGGCATATTTGCTTATTTATTTGATAATTACTTGTTTATTATTTATCATTTATTTAATTATTTACTTACTTTTATTATCACATGAAATGACGTTCGCGAAATGTGAATCGTTATCCATCATTTTGCGAGCAAAGATAGAGTCACTTCGCAGTATTGGAATTATTTCAGTTTTAAACAATGAAGGTGATCCGGTGGATATCACACAAGAAATGTGTAAACTTTGCGCAAGAGCTAAGCCACCAAAGGAGTCTCAAACACAAGTGAAAGTAAAAACTGACTGAACTTTCTTCATCTAAAACTGCATTTTCATATGCTCTCATTCTCTCAATATAATTATCTTAATTTATTATCTGAATAGTTTTTAAGTCTGTGTTTGAAATAAAGCTGCTTTTAATTTTCAACGATGACTGATTATTGCAGTGTTCGGACCTAATATAGACTAGTATTATATCAATTTAATTATATAATTAATTGTATAGACCTTCATGTTTTAAAACATTTTCAATGAAGAGTAAACTAATCTATCTAAGCTTTTATTATCACAGAGCATTAGTGTGATTCGCTATGAAATTATGTTGGAGCAAATGAACGGCAAAATTGATTTAATAATAATAGTAGCCAAATAATAATATTAATAATAAAAACAATAATTTAATACATTAATTGGAAATGCCAAATCATCTTGATATCGCTGATAGCTGATTCTTTCGACGATATCTTTGGCTATCGTCGATACACGATATCATTATCTGTTGGTGTTATATTTGTGAACTACTGTAAACAAGTCCTGCTATTAAACTATTTTACACCACAACACTCACTGCAGAGCAGAACTAAATTGTAAACATCCCTGAATTGCTGTGGGGTTTCTTTTGATTTAATATGCATGTTAAAAACATACGAGAAAACGTTGCATTGCATTGTTTATACAGTATGCTATAATGCGTTACATGATTATTAGCCAATTTTGTGCTACTCCTTTCTGGCAAAGATACAAAAATCAACATGGGAACTGATAAATAGAAAGGATATTCTTCATCTGTTGCCATTTTTATTACTGTAATCAATTTCAAATAAGTCTATTATATATTGTTGTAGAAGAGAGTGAGAGAAAGTGTGTTTTTTGTGATTATCTCATAATGCTCAGGCTTGTTATCACACATCCACCCGAGGAGCTGAGTCAGACCGCTGCACTTAAACAGCACTCCAATGTTTATGTACATAAACACAAAGCCATGGACAAAAACACTGCTGGAACAACTCAAACAAACAAGACAAAAATTACAACAGAAGTGACGCATCTCTCCAATAAATTAACTCCAGTTTCATCGCCGATGTCTAATCGACACATTTTCATAATGAACCAAAAACTTTTTTAACGGGAACACCAGATGAAATTTTCACTGCCAGCTGAGAAAAGCTGAAAAGAAAACACGCAGCCAGTTTGTTATGGGCTGTCTGAGTCTGAAACGGTGTCATCCAGCGAGCTGTTTAAATTTGCAGCCGGTTTCTACATAGATAGCTAGCTATTTGAATAAGACCACCCATGACTGCTGACAGACTCTGCTGTATTAGCATAGACCCCGCCCTGAACGAGTCGTACACTGTCCGCCATTTTCTCCAGGCCGGAGAAGCTGTAGCGACAAGAATGTCTCGTAAGCAACTCAGGTGTTTTGTTGTTGGATGTAAGAGTGAACACTCTTCATGTTCTGACTTCAGTCGTCATGTACACCTGATATCAGAGCTGCCGAAGATGCAGTGGAGTGGACGCTCGATGTGCAATACATATTTTCCAGCTATCGAATGGATGACCAGTCATGCATTATTTTCACATGTACATCATTTTCAACATTTTTGTGGACATATGATCTAAGCACTACACTATATTGGCAATAAGAGGCCATTTTAAACCTGCTCTGCCAGATTTTTACTGCAATAAAAAGCTCAAGGGTTTATCTCTTACAAGTGAAGCAAATAGCACACAATTATTATAATTTCCCTACTGTAGTGTAAAATAATATACTTATTATGAAAAAAAAAAATTCATTCATATTTATTTTTACAGTGCATTTGTTTTATAATATATATTACGGTCTTGGGGATAATAATAATAACAATAAAACAATTTTGAACTGTCAAAGTGCACCAAATAGATGCATATTTAACTTTATGGGAGTCCACCCCCATAGTTTCATGAAATCCTGTGGGAAATACTGAACTCACTCAGTCTACACTTGCAGTACCTCAAATGAATAGTGCTAAACATGACAATGAATTATGAGGGCTCAGAGACAGCATGTCTGAACCAAGAGTTACACTTCTAAAAATATCTGACTGCTCATTTAACTTAAAAATGCTCACGAATTCAAGGCCACAGAATCTTTGATTATTTCTGAAATGAAAAGAAACTATGGTAAATTAAAAGCCCATTTCTGTCAGTAGGTTGTTGACATGACATCAAGCAGTGTCAGCAGTGTGACATGATGTACTTCATTTAAACTAAAACAGTTTTGAAATTCTTGTATAATTATTGAACGCGCTATTTTTTTATGACTTTATATCAAGGAATGGGTCCTATTTTTTGACTTGCTGCTTAGTAATACCGTCTTCTGATCTGAGTGTAAAAAACTTTTAGGGAAATCAACCTGGAATACTTGACTGTAAATGAAACAAAACAAAAAATACACTTCCCTTTAAATACACGATTAACCTAAAATCCTGATGCTAAATATTACGAATTGATAATAATAATATCCATGTCCAACTTTATCCAGTATTGCACATGACAAATGACATACAATAATAATAAGATAAGCAAATATAAGAGTATTGGACACTGCAGAAAAATACAGAGAGAACTGTAATTCAAACTTCACATGGGAGAAGAGGATATGATTTTTTTCAATGCCAGTTCAATGTCTAAAACAAACGAACTTGAAAGAGAAAGTTTGCGGTCTTTGTAAAACAAACATTTAAAAAGACATTAGAGCTCCTTCTGGTGATGCGTCATTCATGAACATTACGTTCATTAAGTCTTTCATGTGACAAATAAGCTTAGGACTCGGAAGGTAAAGTAATTATTCATGTTCCTCATAAATTATCTTTGACTGAATTATAATGACTTGCTAATGCGGAATATGATTAAGATTGCGTAGGTGGACATGTTTGGAAATTTTGGCTGTTGTAAACGTAACATTTAATGCCACTCAAATTAACAAAATGACTTGAATAAAGATTAGGCCTTGTTTATTTTGATGAACAAGATCAAATGAGAAATTCAGTAAAATGATCCGATTCTCCAATCAATAGCTCCTTCCTGCATTTATTTAACATATTTCTGTATTATAACAGACAGATAACTTGACATTATCCAGGCAAATCTTTAAGATTCTCCTACCAATATAATCAAAAAAGGTGGAAATTACATTAACCTGTATCTCTGATGCACAGCCTCAGCAGAAAGAATGCCTTACCACAAACACCAACTCATAATCAATAATCAAAATAATATCAAGGGATTCATGAGGAAAACAGTCGACAAAAATGAGTGCATACCACAGTCTCCATCCATATACACTGGACATTGGTATTAGGACTCAGTTACTCTCTGAATGTGATATCGTTGCAAGTATAGGCTATAAATAATATCTGGTTTGATGTTTTGTAAATGCAATGGAATAAAAACGAATATTTGTGGATTAAGCATCTGTACATTATAGATCGGTGGTCGAAATATATTTTGGAGCCACTGTAACATCATTAATGTTAAAATGATCATAAACAAATTTATTTGTTTTAATGACAATAGAGGCTTATACCAAATCACCATAGTTTTAAAGTAGTAGTGAAGTAAATAAGGTTTTTTTGGAAGAAGGGCCTGAATGTGAAGACTGATAATGCAGTACTGGGAAAGAATGAACTTTTTATCATCCTAAACATACATGCAACACATAAAGTCGTTAAAAAAGGCTTTAGGCGTTCAATTTGCAACATTTAGGTTTCATAATAATGTGTTATGAAGCAGAACAGCAGGGCTGAGGTTGTGTGTTTCTGAGGAGGCCCCCTGTGTGGCCTTCACACACTCAACCTCCAATTACCCACGTAATTCTTTCCATCTCTACCCGAGAAACAATTAAACACAAACATGAGAAAGACATTCGAGCTCATTCAGGACTAGAGACTTAGAAATAACGCAAATAGTAATATCTATGCGTGTGTTGACGAAGCTACAGAGCGCTAGCTTTAGCAGGAGCTGAACCAGCTCGGCCGCGTCTCAAACCCTAGCGAGCTCACTACACAGACGCTTACTAGGCGTCAGAGGGGGCGTGTACACGGGACGCGTACAGAATGGGAACATAACGCGGCGTTAAAACGCGTATGACACAACGGCAAAACCGTTCGTGTTCTGTGTTAATGTACGATATACGATGACTGTCTAGGCAGCTCACTAGGTTTTAAGTCACAGCCCTGGTCATGATGCACAAACACCATGATTATGTACATTATTATATATTAACCATTTAAACTCATTTGGCTGCGATCTGAAATAAACAGATGTATTTTATATAATGCATTCACTGTATAGCTATAAGACTGTTATAAAGCTGTCATGCATATGCGCTTATAGTGCAGTTTTATGTTAAGAATGGATGTTGTTTTCATATCAACAGCCTGACCCAATTAAACGACTCTAGCAGCAGCGTATGTGAAGATGCTTAAATGAATGGCAGTAAATGAAGCAGGATTTGGGCCTGTTGTTTACCTCTAAGGACAGGTGAATGAGGGCAGCGCTCGGGTGAGCTCCTGAGCTCCGGAGGAGAGCGCCTCTGCCGCGGGATCAGCCGACCGTCCAGCGAGCCGTTTCCTGCCGGGCTGGCGAGCGTCGGGCTACCGGAACTGGAGCTGCTGTGCTGGGCTGCTGCGGTCGGTTCTGTGTTGCTTCCGACTGAGATGGAGGAGGAGGAGGAGGAGGAGGAGGAGGAGGAGGACGCGGGAGGGCGGGTCGGGCTGTGCTGCTGATTTCCACGCAGGAGCTGGTAGGGCACAGTGGCGCGAATGGGCTGCAACCGGCTCGTGTTGCCGGCGGAGGATGATGATGATGATGCTGCTGAGGAGGAGGAGGAGGAGGAGGAGGTGTTGATGGGGGACCCGTCATTGCTGCGCCTGACCCGAGCCGAGTGCACAGGTGATGCTGACATGACTGAACCCAACTGTGTTAGTTTTACTGCAAAATACGCCAAGCCTTCATTAATTCATTAACGAAACTCATGAAGTAAACTTGCTATTAAACATCTTTTAACAGCTTATTTTAATGTTGGAGTAGCGCGCAGCTTCAGTTTGTCGGTTAGTGAGGTGAAATTGTAGCAATTTTGTAGCTTCCCTTAACGAAGTTTCGTCCTTTAGTCATGCAGTCTGCAGATGATTGGTTGACTCTAATTTGCCTTTAACGTGTGTCAGGAGTTCATCCTAGTCTGGAAACCTAAAAAAGCTGACGTTGAAGAAATGTTATCCCGACTGTCGTATGTCTCAGCACCCCTCTTTGCCTTGTGCTACTCCAAATGACAGGCACTTCAGCTACACAGTCAACGAGGCGTGTGGGCGGGAGCGTCCGGCGCTCTTACGGCCTCTGATTGGTGAATCGCATGATAGAAATAAAATATGATTGGTCTGGTGAAAATGATGGACGTAGAAGGAGCCAATGGAGTGATTGTGGTACAGAACTTGTAGGATTCTGCCTTGCTAACGCTATTGGTTGAGATTGTAAACTAACAGACTAATCTAATGGCACAAAGTACAAACATTAAAACTAGATAACACAGATGGTGTAACGGATTTAACTGTAAGCAATGCAAAGAGCATAAGAAGACAGGCGAGAGACCGGGGCTCTAAAAGTACTTTATTAAATTTATTAATTACAATGTTATCTCGAAGGTTGAGCTGTTTCAGGGTATTTTATTCCCCAATAAATGTCAAGTTGGGGCAAGTTGTCACGTTTTAAATATCATTCATTAAATTTATTATTTTAAATCTAATTTATTCAATTCAGCAATTTAAAGTTTTTGGACAAAACGGCGATGTGAAATTTTTGTTAACATTTACATATTTTATGGATATATATTTTATATATATATACTTCCATAAAATATGTAAATGTTAACAAAAATTTCACATCGCCGTTTTGTCCAAAAACTTTTTAAATTGCTGAATTGAATAAATATATTGAAATATATACATATATAAAATTTGTAATAAATACTTTTTGTGCTAAATAATGTTTGCAAGATATGTTCATACAAAACAGCAAACTGCAACAAACACAATATAAGATAACAAATAAGATTTTAATTAAACAACATCATTACAATCCGCTCATGCTCAGAATTTAGCATAAACATCATGTGGGATCAGAATTAATGAGGAATTCTGTTGCAGATATGAATCAATAAGGAATCCATAGTTAAGGTGATGGCATAATATTCACCTGAAAAAAGTGGCATTAAATTATTTTACAGACATTTTAAAGGGCAAAGACAGCACAATGCAAACTTTGATTACTTCAGTACAGTGTTTTGAAAAGTACATGTCAGTGACTGAGAAATTAGGAGGAACCTAGTAACCTTAGATGAAATAACTGTCAGACAAATCAAAACAGAGACAAATAAAAAGTGAGATTTGATGTGATATCAAGCGAATAAACTAAACCGCTATCAAGTAAAGTACAGATGATGTAAAGGAAACATAGCTAAACTCCTGAGTGCATTGTGTAAATAGCAGCACGCACTATAATCCCACCCATTAACTGAAATTCAGATGAAGAAAAAAAATAAAAAGATCAACAACCATGTGTCATATTCAAACAGAACAGTAAATCCTATTAAAATCCATGTGCATGATTTTCAATCAAACATTGTTCAGAATACATATCTGCCTTCCAAAATGGCCTGTTATCTAGCAGAACTTCATTTCATGCATTAAAAACAAAAAACAGTAGAGGTATGCAATGATCAAAACAAAAAAAAAAGAAATAAAAGAAAAGATAAATACCATATATATATATATATATATATATATATATATATATATATTTTTATATATATATAATATATAAACAAATAAAGTGATATAATATTGGCCTGTTTATAATGAGCACTGCAATGTTCGTCTCTCAATTTTAAGTGAAATCCTTTCACTAAGGTGATGTGTGTAATTTTTGTGATGTACAAATACTGCAGAAACAACTACAAGCTATACACTATACTGATTACCCTGAAAAGTGCAAACACTGCATCACTATCAAAACATTGCTCTGTGTGAGCATCCCGAACAGCCCGGTACAGCAACACTGACTCAACCAATGGCGTCAGTTTAGGGCGGGACTATCTGTTGGTTGACCAATAGCAGACAGGCGAGTATTTAAGGTTTATTGGTACTCACTGTAGAGTTACAGCAAATATAGTGGACTAGCCAAAGGGCCATTATGATTGCCATTTTTTTATGTATATAGATAGATATTATCAAATTATTTTAAATATGTTTCAAGAATTACATTGCTGGGTGGTGACAGGTTACTATAAAATCATTCTTTCTGTGAATCATGTCTGGTTTAAGTGAACGATTTGCAAGCACACTTCTTGAAACCGTTTCAATAAAATCCAGTAATTCTTTGCAGAACTAAGAAAAAACTAAGGAAGGCAAACGCAGACCGCGATGTCTGAAACATCACACGACCGAATGCAACTACTAACACACATCGAAACTATTTCAGCATATAATTTTACGCTACAGGACCCCACAGTGTCAAAATGCAAAATTGCACAGATTTCACACCCGTAAAATTTGAACTACATTTGAAAAATGTAAAGCCATAGGTCATCTTATAAATACCCATCTACTGTTTTTAAACGAGGCGGTAAAACTCATCTCACACAATAAAGTGTAAGATCCTGAGAGACTGTAAACCATCTTGATGAAAACTTATTTAAACTAAATGGACAATATGTTCATTTGAGCCCAAAACCCAATAGTCAGTGACCGATTTTTGTCAGCTAACTGAAACTAGAACTTCATTTATTTAAGAGGCAAGCGGTTAAAGAGAATCTTGACAACCAAAGGCTCATAGTTCATCACGTGTTAGTGATATAACTGATGGGCAAAGAGTCACGGCTCACAAAGCACCGAGTTCTCCAGGGAGAAGTCATAACGAAAGTTGGCTAGTTTGTCATTTATGTCGTGAGGCAAGGTGATATCTGTTACAAAGGGCAGGCCCGCCTGCATAGCCAGGATGTGTGGTGCTAAAGTGAAAGGTATATCTCCTAGAAGTTCAGGGAGAGCAGGGGTGGCGTCTACACCCTGTGTTTCTGAAGACATCTTAGCAGATGTGGGCTGGGAGGAAGGCTGAGCCGTCTCTGTAAATCCTCTGTTCCTGCCGCTGGATGGCTGAACAAAAAGAAAGAAAATCCACAGTGAAAACTGAGAAACCGGATCTGTTGTAGAGCAGAACTGTTATTATATTCATCACAGCATGTGTGACTCAACTATTGTACCATTTACTAAACTGCCACTGTGAGCAAGTGTTTAGCACTTTAAATCCTCATTAATGCTGAATAATTTCATCCTTTACACTTTATAATCATCATCAAGGTCAGGTGATATGATGTGCCAGGTATCATTTCCTTTGGTATTAATTGTTATTAGTTAGACTGAATGCATGAATGAGTAAATAAATAAATAAATAAATAAATTCAGTGCACCCAAAAAGAGAAAGCCTGCAGCCACAGAGCTGAGAAATCTGATCTAAAATGAGGTGTATGAGGATTCATAACAGCACTGAAACATCACGATGAAGGAAGTCACATGTTGTACCACAATTAGAGTTGGGCTTCACAGTTTAACACAAGTAATGATACACAGATAACACAGCACAGAGATAAACTACCGTATCCAGCATGGACACATAAAATTAATCAAAAGTGCCAGTAAATACTTCCATAATGTTACAAAAGATTTCTATTTCAAACAAATGCTGTTCTTTTGAACTTTCTATTAATCAAAGAATCCTGAAAAAAATATATTTGTGGAAAGTATTTCCACAAAAAGTATTAAGCAGCAAAACTGTTTTCAACATCGACAATAATAAGAAATACTTCATGAGCAGCAAATCAGCATATTAGAATGATTTTTGAAGGATCATGTGACACTGAAGACTGGAGTAATGGCTGCTGAAGATTCAGCTTTGCCATCACAGGAATTAATTACATTTTAAAATATATTAAAATAGAAAAGAGTTATTTTAAATTATGATATTTCACAATATTACTGTTTTTACTGTATTTTTGATCGAATAAATGCAGCCTTTGTGAGCATAAGAGATTTCTTGATTGTAAAATGTATAATAGTTTGGGTGTAGTGGTGTATTTTAACATAATCTGCTCAAATACACCAGTTAGAGACACTCATTGCTGTACATTATTAATTAATGTCAAATGTGAAACTAAGTGCACAAAAAGATGTTATTTTGTCAGTGATTAAATGCGCAAAGCTTTCCATTCATAGACACTTAAGCTGCTGTTTCTGCTGCAGGTAAACAGAATCTAGTCATAGTCGTGGAGGTGGTTTCATACTCTTACCTTTCCTGTTTGTCTTATATGAGTGCCAAACACATGTCAAACAGTGAATGATGATCTATTAATGTCAGTTCTTTCCTGCAACATGAGACTGGTACAATACATAGAGATAAAAGGAAAAACAGTGAACAACTAACTGAACTAAATAAGGGGGAACTCTTAACTTCCATTCGATGAAAGTGGAGTGTGATTGAAAGCCATCCAGCCCCAATAAACACTAAATAGCACAATCAAAGCAGTCTTCTGAAACCACACGATAGCTCTGTGTGAGAAAGAGACTAAAATTTGATTCAGATTTTTTTCCAGTGTTTCCCTAAAAGTCGGCATCAAGCATGAAAAGCAATCATCTTTACTACTTACTGTGGCATATATATCTGAGTAAAACGGCTTCTCAAATGAGGGGAGAAAATGTAGTGTGGGACCTTTTGGATTTTGTCCATCGGGATTGGATCATTGCTAATTGCTGCGATCTCATGTTAGTAACAAGTTGCTGGAGGGATGGGATTATTGTCCCGGTGCACACGTCATCGGAGAAGAGATGATGTTACGAGAGGGAGAGGATATTATTTATTTTTTTAAAGATTACCAGGAACATAAAAAAAAATTATGTGCAGTTGTGCATGGATAAATCATTTATAATAAACACTGCACCACTGCATTAATGAGAATTTTCTATTTCGACTTTATTGTGACTCTAACATTAAAGGGATAGTTCACCCAAAACTTAAAATTCTGTCATGTCGTTCCAAACCCATAAGACTTTTGGGTAACACTTTATTTTAGTGTTATTGTTACACATGTTACATGTAGTTTCTGTAGTAATAACTAGAAATTATGCATAATTGCATGCAATTAACCCTAAACCTCTAGTAAGTATATGCAGTTAATTATTATTACTCATTAAATAAATGTATTATTACACTGTAATACTGACACCTTAAAATAAAGTGTAACTGACTTTTGTTAATCTTTGGAACGAAAAATAAGATATTTTTAATCAAATCTGAGAGAATCTAGTGTCTATTCACCCAAAAACTCAGGTGGTTCAAAATGTTCATAAAGAGCTTGTAAAAGTAATCCATAATAATCCAGTGGTTTAATCCAAATCTTCTAGAGAGACACGATCACTTTATATAATGATCCGATTTAATTCAGGCTTTTATTCACATATAAACACTGATCAGCAAGCTTACACAGAGCACTAAAATATGAGCACAACTCTACTTGCTTGATGCATGAGAACAAACCTCAATTCTCTCAAATTTCCTTAAAAATATCTTCATTTGTGTACAGAAGATGAATAAAAGTCTTATGGGTTTGGAGCAATATGAGAGTTAGGGTGCGTTCACACTTGTAGTTCGGTTCGTTTGGTCCGGACCAAAAAACAAAAACAAAACATATAGTCCTGGTCCGCTTAGCGTTCATACTGGCATTTTTTACAGCGAACCTAAAGTTACCAAACCAAAGGCATAGGGATACGGTCACAACCTGATTGGTCGGCTTTTATGACGGATATTTCGCGACCGAGCTTGCTTGCCGACCATTCAAAACGATGCTGTGTGCTGGATTAAACGCCATCATTTTATACGTGCGTGTACATATGGTTTTATTTTTACCAGCTGAGAACTCACGAAGAGCTCATAAAATGTTCAAAACATTCAAAACAACACAGACCACTCGTCGGACCAAATACTGATGAGGCACTTTACCTCCTCATTGCTCCACGTTTGCCCTCTACTCATTTTGGATACACCGATCTTTCCGCTTCGTCAAATCAGCTGACTTGTAGCGTCGCATCTTGTGTCATCACGTCCTGTTTTTGGTTCGTTTACATGTCTTTGGTCCGTGTTGGGTTCGTTTTAATCGAACCAAACATGACAAGTGTGAACCCCGAGTACATAATGACAGAATTTTCACTTTTGGGTGAACTAAACCTTTAAAGGGGTCCTTGATCATGATTTCACTATTTAAACTTTAGTTAGTGAGTTGTTCGAGCTTAGACAACATCTGCAAAGTAACAACATTCAAAGTTCAACACAAAGGGAGACTTTTACGAAAAAAAAAATATTTAAGGACTACAACAAACAGCTGGTAGGAACTACAACGAGCTTCTTCCTGGGTTGGTGACATCACAAACCCAAAAATGTATATAAATTCTACCCCCCGGTAACACACAACAAAGGGGGTCAGGCCATGTTTGGCTGCTTTAGAGAAGAGGAAGAGTTGTTGTAGTAGAGTATTGTTACCATAAGGTCATTTTATGCCAGACTGCTTCATAAATGAGGGTCACTTCAATGCTGAATTTGCACAAAAGATTAACATAACGGCACATGCTAGTCGATGAGTTGAATGAACTCCACAGCAACTACATAAATTTATCCACTAACCGTTCAGAAACGCCCAGATGCATTTTAAAAGTTGTAACTTCCAAATTGAACAATGTAAGGCTGAACACCCGTTACTGACCATCATCATTTTGGCTGCGTGAGATTCTCCAGCTTTGTTGTTGTTGAGCAACCCAAAGCTTGAGCTGTTAAAGCTCCGCCCTCTTCTGGAAAGCAGGCCAGGGGCAGCACACACAAAAATGGCATGTTTTTGCTCACACCCAAATAGGGGCAAATTTGACAAGCTACAATAAATGATTTGTGGGGTATTTTGAGCTAAAACTTCAAAGACACATTCTGGGGACACCAAAGACCTATATTACATCTTGTAAAAGGGGCATTATCTGTCCTGCAGAGTTTAGTTCCAACTCGCCTCAACACACCTACCTGCCTGGAAGTTTCAAGTATACCTAGTATAACCTTGATAAGCTAATTCAGGTGTGTTTAATTGGGGTTGGAGCTAAACTTTACAGGACAGTGGCCTTCCAGGAGCAGGATGGGACACCCCTGCTTTAAAGCACTGTGCTGTTTTTATGATCAATGCACCTGTAATTCAAGAACTATGCGACCTCTTTGGAACTCATGCATTTAATTCTTTGGAAACTCACATAACAAACTACATACTGTCATGTCTCTTTGACAGCTCAGGTTTTTCATGTGGTTTTTCCATTATTTTGTCCACCTGACCACTCACTTGTCCTGTCCACAAGTCAACTCCATTAACTGACTCCAGGTTTTGGGATATTGTGAAAGCCTCTCATATTCAAATAGAAAGAGTGAGACTGAGTGTCTTTCATTAGCCATATGTCTCCAGGCGGTGCTGCGGAACAGATTGCTGAATGGCAGCAGCACATGTTGGCACTGTTCAGTCCTGCCACCTGGCACCTGTCACACACCCGCTCGGCCAGCGCAACTCAAGGGGCTCTTTCTCCCTTCAGTGCTGTTGTGTGCCCAGTGAACAGCATATGGAAATCATGCCGGCCTGCTATCACGAACAACTCTGAGTGATCCTTAAGATTTAATTACTCTGTTCAGAATCACACTGAAAATGTAGCATACTGTGTGTCTACTGCTCTAAGCAAAGAATGTCATGATGCTGTATCATCCGCCAGGTCAAAATTAAGTAAGTTTTGATCACTTAGAAAAGTAACAGCACATCTTTCCTGCTAAAGTATGTACAGCACTGTCTTTATGCAGCTCTTTTCTAAATAATGACATTTATATTGACCATCTGTTAAATCCAAAAATGGCAAAAAGAACCATAAAGGTGCAGTCACATTAGAAAAATTTTGTCAGCAAAAAAGTCTAATGTCAATTGTGTATCGATGGGTATCAAAGCTCACACAGAAGCTGAAAACTAAGCAGCTTTCTGTTAGTCTCGCATTACCAACTTGAACCGGTTGTGAAATCTTTCAGGGGAAATCTTTTGCCCTTACACGAAATTGATTGCATGGATTCCTATTGAAATCCAGCCCATGAAAATTGGCTGAATGACAGTAAAATTTAAGTTGTTATTCACTGATAATCTTGCCCTCCAGGGAACTGTTAATTAGTGAAGCTCTGTGACTGTATCAATGAGTCAGTGAGTTAATATTTTTTGCCGATACATTCAATGAACCCACTGATCCGGTTCACAGGAGTTTCAACACACTTTCATGGCAATTTGTAACCGTTTTGTTTTGGCAAATTGCAGGGTAATTCAAATGTTGAATTGGTGGGTAAATTTCATTATGTTGCTTTCTATGGGGTTAAAATTCCTCTTGGATTTCATCAAAAATTTCTTAATTTGTGTTCCGAAGATGAACGAAGGTCTTACGGGTTTGGAACAACATAAGGAATGAGTAATTAATGTCAGAAATTTCATTTTTGAGTGAACTAACCCTTTAACAGCTCACTCGATGGGAAGATTATTAGTGAATGATTTGTAATTATGGATCACTCTCCTAAGTGAAACAAATCTCACCTTAGATGGTTGTACTATTACATTTGTTGCAGGCTGCTCAATGTTTATGGACTGAACCTTCTGTCGCTGCTCCTCGACAGTTTCACCTGAAAAGCAAAAAACAAAAACAATGAACAGTTTTAAAATAAATCAGAAGAAAGGCATATTATTTAGCACATAGCAATTCTCAACGCCAATCATGGAGCCTTTACGGCAACGGCTAGATTTTCAAAAAAGAATAATTACTTTTCCTCCACGGCTAACACAATAATGTGGATAAACCACATCAAACAAGGTAGATTACATTATCGGATTACGAAGCATTCCTTCTAGTTACTTACAGGCACAATCAACAGCGCTACTTGACAGAAACCTGCAACACCTTAGAATCATAACCAGACAGAATGCTGTGTAATATAAAAAGACATTCTCTATGCAGGACCCGTTCTTTCCTCTACATCATCATTACATCGCTTTCCCTTCTGGAGTTGCAGATGGTGTAATTCCTTCTTGAAAATGAAACCCAGCCTCTTCCTGTTGCTCGTGAGGATCACACAGCTGAATGTCTTGGTGATTGTCTGCTCACCTCTGGGGCCTTCAGATACACCACGGCTCCTCCCTGTTATTATCAACACCTTCACAACACCTCCACAAATAACTCCCTCTGAGATGGTGTCCATTGTTTATGTTCTGGGAAAAAGCTATGACTAGTGTCTAAAGGGGCATTTACATTGACAGGGATATAATCACTGGAGGTCAATAGGTTGGTGTTAGTTGCGAGTAGCTGTTCCTCTTGGGATGCAGTTTCCAGATGCATCATGAGGTGGGTCACATACGTTAATTTGTTTCATGGCAATGGTCTCTGTTCCTCATGTCATCTTAAACTGCAATCTCCAAATGAAAATGCATTATTTGCTGCAAAACAATGTCGGTGTGGATTTCTAAGACCTTCCCTTTACCAACAGGAAGTATTGCAATTTTTTTTTAACAAAACCAAAATTAAAAGTTTCATTTCACTTTCATTAGAATTTTTTAGCCAAACATTGGAACTGAAAATAAAGTTTTGGTAATTGAACTCTGGTTGTTCAGGGTGTTCTGAGGTAACAAATGAAACTAGCTGTACCAAAGTTCATCGACAGTGAGCTGCTTCTTGATTCTTCCAAAAATTTTTTAAAGAGACTTGATTGCTTTATATAATGAACATTTTAATTTAATCCTTTCATGTAAACATTAATCAGCGAACATAAAAAGAAGCGTAACATCCAGTTTTCTTTCTCAATTGTTTAGTTCACCCAAGCCGTAAGCAACTGTGTTTACGAGGATACTGCGTTTTGCATGTATGTGTACATTCAGGCACAAATAGAGGCGGAATAGAGCGGCATTCGGCGTTCACGTGGCTCTGTGTGTGCACATAAAACAGCCACACGTTCAGAATTGAGTTCTCTTTTGTGCCATCTTGTGTTTAAACTAACAGGACCTAAAACACATTCAAATGATAAACTTTCGTTGTATGATGGTCAAACTTTGCTATTAATCTGAGAACCACATGCATTTTGAACTATAGTGTTTGGTCGGTACGGATTAACTATCCCTATACTTGACATCGCAAACCCTGCGATGTGACTATTGTGAATGCATACATCACGATTTTGATGCTAAAATGATATATTGTGCAGCCCTAGCAAGAGTAAACCTCTTGCAGAAGCTCAAACATGCTGAGTAACACGAGAATGAAACTCATGTTTCTCACTTCAAGCAATCATGATTGACCTATTTGCTGGATAACTTTAGCTGTAATACAGTCAATCCCTTACAGCATGGAATCAATATTAAGGCCTGTTTCCACCAAGAATGATAACTACAATCATAAAGTTTTAAAAATAGCACCCACACCACAACTATACTGATAACAACACAGGGACGATACTGTTAGAATCCCTTTCAGATCAAATTTTTTTCAAGCTGGTGACCAATAAAAACATTGACAGCCAATGAAATCCTTTTAAAGTGTGTGTTCTGGGTGTCTTGTTCTCAGCTGCTTAGAATAAACAGAATGTTATTGTCTCTTAGTGTGTGATCACCAAGATATTTATCATTATAGTTGTTGTGCTTACTGCCTTTTAGCAAAATATTCAAAGTGGGAAAATGAACTAGGCGATTCATCAGCAGCATCACCCACAGATCTAGTTTCAAATAACATTGAACTGACTTCAACTGAATAATGACACTACTGCCTTTTTTAAGAGCAGCTTTAGGGGCCGTTCACATATCGCGTCTTTTGTGCGCGCATATTCATTATTTCCTACGTAGGTGCGCTCAAAATGGAAGCAACGCAGTTGCGACGCGCATGCGGTGCGGCGAGCTCGTTTTTGCAGGCGCTCCTGTGCCGCGGCGAGATGAAAACATCTCAACTTTTCAGAATGCCGCAAGCGCACCGCAGGTCATGTGACAAGAACCATCCAATCAACCCTTTCCCTTTCCATTACTGTCGCCTAATGACCTCAGACAAACGCAGTCGTTGTGCAGGAGAGATGGTTTCACGGCAGAAGCTCTGTTTGGTGATGCTTGGGCCAATTTTTCTTAAGATTATCAAACTGGTCCTTGTCAACTCTGAAATAGGCTTTGAATCTCTCATCATCCAGACGGAGCTCTTGGATAAGTTTGTGAAGTTCTCCGTTGTGCAGTTTTTTTTATTCTTCTCCATAAATAAATCTTATACTAGAGCTTCTGTAAGGGCTTTTCGGTGATGGAAATCCATTGAAACTACTGCATAGTCGTGGAGAAAGCTGTTCATGGTTGCATAGCAACGACAGACGCCACAGAAGCGCGAGCTGCCGAACGCTTGCAAAAGAAGGAGGAAGCGACGCGGCCGCGTTTTCCACACTTTTTAAGGCGCGATATATGAATGGCCCCTTACAGTAGAATTGACTACTTGTTTCACTAGTGTATTTTCGTTTTAAAATGAAAACGATCCTCATTTATACTGGCATTTTGGCTGCGTTTCAGAAACGATTTCAGTCTACACTACACGACCAAAAACGCATGTCACATGACCGCTCATTCACACTGGGCATGTGTGTACAAGTGTAAACAGTTGCCTCTTGCATGTAGGTAGCTGCTGTATTAAAAAAATGCAGTTTAACTGCACAACGGCTGCTAAAAAGGACCACAACGTCAGCAAAGCATGACGTTCCATCTCCATGTTATTGTTTTCATGGTTGATGAGGCTGGTATGTTCTGTAGAATAATGAGGGCTGCAACGCCATCGTTTTCAAAAGTTTCCATTTTGGTCCGTTTACACTGAAACGCAACCCCAACGTTTTCATACTAAAACAGGGTCTGTAGTGTCACTGGAAAGTCTCCAGAAAGTTCGAAAGTCTCCATTTTCAAGGGTCGGAAACTGCGGAGAAGTGTAAATGACAGACATAATCGTAGCAAAAGTCATAGGTTTTAAAACGAAAACGGAGGTCTAACCAGGGCCAAATTCTGTTTGCATCACTGATCATTATATTCCTGTTTATCACTGTAAAACCACTTTGTAACAATCTGTATTGTATGAAGTGCTATATAAATAAAGGCGACTTGACATGCAACATAAACAGACTCTTCACTAAACCCCTACTACTCGTCATTTTACAAATCAAATATGGTCTTGTTTGCACTTCAAAGTCAAAAGAAAGGAATTTCTTTCCCCAGAGAAGTGGATCTGTGGCACAGATAAATAATGCAATGTAAAGTAAGCCTATATTGTCGCCCTTATGTGGTGTCAGCACAATTACTGCAGGCACAAATGCAAATACCTTTGGCCTGGTCTAGTGTGTTGGAGGTGAGCCGAACTGCTCACACTTTTGTGAGTTTTGTCATTATGTGCAGTGCTATATGTCAATGACGTGATAGACTAATTGTCAACTGCGATTCCATTCAATCAAGAAAAATTGCATGAACTTTCAGGTACTCAATTTGGTTTTAGAATGAGGTTTTTATTCGCGTTCATAACCAAATATATGAACAGAACCTCATTTTGTGATCCAAACCACACCGACAAGTGTGTTCTGCTGCTGTGTGAAGGTAACGGTCCGTCACATGTCTGTCCCATCAGCCTGACGAACACATTCGGTCTAATTCTGGTTGAGCCAGACCATATTATTGTAGTCCAGGGATCAAGCTTGGGTTGAGATCACCTATAGTTCTACACTAGGTACTAAGACTGGTCCAGAGTACAGCTTGCTTCATGTGACCCAGTTTAATTACACAATGTTACGTACCGTCACGTACCGTTTGTATTCCAGGTGCCAAGCACGCTCCTTAAACCCATGATGAGGGGTGAATAAAAGAGATTTCAAAAATCCAAACAGACTTTAAGTAATGCACTTTGCTTCAAAATGAACCTAAAATGCTGAGAAGATTATGACTCAGAAATCAATAGAACAATAATGTTCAACAGATTTATAATCCGTTTGTAACACTGGGACTTTGCATTAAAAAATATATAATAATGTAGGTTATACATCCCAGAACAAAACACAGTTTTTAAAGTCAATATGAAATCAAAAAGTGAACCTATTTACTTTCTTATATATTGTTGTAGATCTCGCAGCCTTTCTAAAACCGTACCAATAGTGTAAAAAATAGTATAGTTTATTATCAGTTAACATTAATTTCATAAGAGTTAAATGTCAGGCTTCATATAAATGTCAACTTCAAATTAAAAGCATCACTCTCCAATACTAAAATTCTGTTCACTCCCAAAATGTTCCCACAGCATGGTTAGCCTAAAATTGGAGAACCATTAAGAGTATAGTTAGCCAAACATTCATCTATCCTCAACTATTCAACAGTAATTTTCCATTCCCTAGTTTCCAATATTTCCTCAAACTACATGAGGACATGGTGTGAGCTATTCAAATCTGGCTCAAGCCCTCAGTAAACACATCCTGCTTTTTATGAAGCATGGGATCTCTCTTTCCCTTTGACCTACATTCCCTCTAATATAGTTAAAATAGAGAGGTTTCTGTCTGTCAAATGTGCAAATATAAGATAACATGCAGCTGGGAAACATAAAAACATAAAACCTTATTACTGCAACTAGCAAAACAAAGGAAGACGTTATGTAATATCACTGTATAAACTCTCCAGGCTACAAATTTGTGTCATTTGACCAACACTGGCCCTTGGCCATCTGCATCCACTCCAGTTATAGGAAATGGGGGTCTAGACAGGTACAGAGAACCCCAAATCCATGTTCCGGTTACTACTTCATAATTATGGACAGTAAGAGGTGTCAATGAGGCTAGAATCTGTATTAATACTTTTCCCATTGATGAACTACAGCCTTCACACTGAATATGAGGATTGAATTATACTGCCCTCTTATGGTAGGACGGCATTAACCAAACAATTTTTTGATATATTTACGATTCTACTAAACATCTTAGACAGAGAAACAGTTGGATAGATAGATAGATAGATAGACAGATAGATAAACTTTAATCTATTCTTGTTAAGCACACACACACACACACAGTGAGAGTGAGAGTGAGAGAAAGAGAGAGAGAGAGAGAGAGAGAGAGAGCTCTCTAATAAATATTCACAGAATTGACCCTTCGCAAACAGTTTGATTGACAGGTGATCTGACCAATCATAACCCCGAATCCGCCATTTTGTCTGACAAAGCAGTCAGGGGAGTTAGTAGATTAATGTTGGTGAACTTGAACTTCAAAAATTGTAAATACTCACTTCTTTCCCTTGAAACAACATTCCTTCTGATGTCCATTCATGTTTATTTGATGTTATAAATGAACAATTATGAAGAGATGATCGGTTCACGAGCCACTATACAGTGTTTATTGTTTAAACTTCTATAAAAAAAAATACGATATATTAAATATGAAAATGTTTCATATGTCTGTCGACGCGATGTCAGCGTCCTCTTTGCTCCGGGATGTGTTTTTCACTCTGTGAGAACATGATGTGTGGCGTATGGCTTGTCGGACAAAGCAACAGTAAAGGGGGCGGGTCTTTGCGAAGGGTCAATTGTTTGGGTGTTGATTTCAATTTTCAACAGCGTTTCTCAGAAATCGCTTACTGAAACTTTAAGTGCTTTCACTTTTTTAGCCAACTAAGAAAATAAAAGAAAATATAGGCAATGATAAAGGTTTTTCTAAATTAAAATTACTTACCTATGATAACAAATCCGTCAGTTTCTCTCTCATTAGATTTTTTGCTTCCATCATTCTTGAATCCGAAAAACTTCAACATCTTTGTGTGTCTGTGTTAAAAGTCAGAGTCATTCCTCAGTAACACACGTGATATTCTGGCATGGAGCAGATTTCGATATCAATCGAGTGTTACAAATGTAATTTCCTTTTTCTTAAAAGATTAAAAAACAATGTGAACAATATAAAGTTACAACTTGAAGTCTAAAATGAAAACTAACGCTATGCTGTTGCTTTGTTTTTCCTTGAAAGCTCAAACGCAAGTTAGCAAGCGTTACTATACTACATTTCTGCTCAAATACAATAAACAAAAACAACAATCGTTTGAGATTTGAGTGAAATATTGTCTTACTTAAAATCATATGTGAATAATATTTCAGTTTTGTTATGTTAAAAGCGAGCTACTCGACTGAAGTTTTGTTTACGAGTCCTTCCCACGTCTTGTCCATCTGCTTTTTCGCTCCGTCTGAAAACCAACGGAAGAGAGTTTGCGTTTCCAATAAATCTTTTAAAAATAATTCGATCTAGTAGTTCAAGCCCACGCAGTAAAGCATTCCTAATGTGTCTGTAAATATTTACTAACAAATGTGAATGTGATCTTATTAATTATATATTTCACTGTATACCAAATGGCATTTCTGCGGGTTGGAGAAAAAGAGTGTTTTTCTATTTTTTTGTTTCAGTTACAGCAAAACGTTTGAGATGGACTTGGAAAACATTCTGTATAAATAGAAAAAATTATACAATAAAATGTGGCTTTTATTATTAATCTCTTTCTAAAATACTATAAACAAAAAATAGACTAAAGGAATTATTTTGAGATATTTTGACTGGTAATGAAAATGAACTAATCGAAAGAACCGACTAGCGGAAGTGAACAACTAGGAACTATAGTTTAGCAGGCAATTTGTTTCGAGCGTTTTTCTCTGAAACACCGGAAACGCGGTCATCTAAACATTACGTCACTTCATCCAAGTTTTCCCGCGGTTCTGGTGTTTGACTCGACCGAGGTCGTTTTGGGTTTTATTTCTTGTGTTATTTGCCCTAAACATCCGCAATGACAGGCGTTTACGAGTCCCCAAAGCCCAGAATTAATACGTCGATGTTGTCTCAATACATCAGTCGACCAGTCTGCTTCGTTGGACGCTTGGAAAAGGTATTGACTTCTACACATGGCTCAGAATAATGAACATTTCATAGTTTATTTACTCCGTAATAAGCCATCAAACTGTAGCCTATATATTGAAAAACAAAGGTGAATAATGCAGTGTTATGACACGGTTTTCAGAATCATATTAACTGTAATACGAACCTATTGAGGCGAATTATGTACATTGCAAAGTGAAAATGTACTGAGAGAATGTGTGAAGAACATTACAGTATGGTTGTGTGTTGACAGGTCCATCCGTCAGGAAAGGCTCTGACGCTTTCAGATGGAGAAGGAAAGACTGCGTCAGTGGAGCTCAATGAACCTGTGAGTGATCAGTTCAGTGTATGATGCACCTGTTTATGATGTTGGTATTTATTAAAAAGGTATTTTCCCTGCCTTGTTTAGTTGGATGAAGAGCTGAGTGGGATTGTAGAGGTTATTGGAACGGTGTCCAACAAAGGAACAATCATGGCTGTTTCACATACTCAGTATCGTGAAGACAAAGTCTCTTTTGGTATTATGTTATATTGATTATGCTACGGTTTTATTGTCGGTGTCATTACATGCACTGGAATATTAAAGATTTTCTCTTACTCTGCAGATCTGGAGCTGTACAACGAAGGCCTGAAAGTTCTTCATGACTATCCTCAGTATTACCCGTTTGAGGTGACATTAAGCGGTTGAACAGCACTTTTATTTTCATTTTACAATTTTTGTATAATTGGATGTTTTCTGTGTTTGTAAAAATGAATATGTAAACAGTTGTCCAGTTTTTGTTAATTGAAATAAAACACATTTTCACAATTTACGTTATTTAATGATTGAAGACTTCTACATTGACAAAACTATTTTGGAAGTTTTTTTTTTAAAGTACTATTTTTATATTATGTATATTTCATCACGAAGCAAAGCGGATTTGTATTCATTTCGCCACCTATTTTAGTTACAGTGAAAGAGTTTTGTGCTATATTTTACAATTTGATTTAAAAGAAAAGTAAATAAAGTGAACAGCATTTGAAGTGAACAGTTCAAAAATTAAAGCACTTGAATTTTATTAATGAAGTTGTTTCTAAATAAGATTTGCATTTAAATTCATATTGTTTTTACGCAAATTAAAATGATACAGGTCTTTTAATGACTGATCAGTAATTTAAGTAATCAAGTAAATTTTTGTTGTTCTAACTGTTCGTAATGGGAGAAAAGCCAGCTGAGTGACCGTGTTATGGTACGGTTTTATGCTTATTAAAAAGGTTTTCTGTGTCATGTGACACTAACTCAACGATTAGCCTATTTAGGTGATTCACTATGCGCATTGCAAGTAATAACGTATTGGTAAAAACTGGTCTGCCCTTGATGAACGAGGTGAAATGTGAGGCTGGTCTACAAGCATATTATGTTATTCTACATTTTGTGTGAGTGTGTTCTGCATTCAAATGAAAATGAATTATTCTTTTCAGGTCAGTTTATTCAATGTATGCCTCAACATTTTCTGAAAGTGGACACCAAGCTTGGTTCTATAACCTTTGTTTATATTCTACCACTAGATGGCAATGAAGCTTTGAGATGTATTACTGAAACTAGGCTACATTATGGAAGACTTTACCTTGGAAGCCACTCTTTTTAAGTTCAACTTACTTAAAACTTACACGCATCAACTTACTCTTTTATGAAAAACAAAAAACTCTGGCTTTGGGCTGGTCTTTTAATTTCATGACTTTTGATTATGAATATTTTTAGTTAGCCAACATTATTTAAAAAAAAAACAATGATCTTATAGTTACTAATATATTTACTATGTACTCCAGACCAGTGAGCAGAGGAGACAGACACTCTTTGGAAACTAAAACCAGAATTTTCTTCTTTAACTATGTGAGGCAGGATACTATTTCTATGGAAAAAAAAACTTGTACTATTGCAAAATTCATCAATCAGTAAATGACAAAGTGTCAGGAAGGGGCGAATGAGCCAAATACCTCAAGCGGCCTCTTCAATATAGCTGTCAAATTGAGTAACTCCCCTATATTTGACAAGACAAACCATCTTCATCAGGATAAAAGGCGTTAGTTTAAATGATGCATTCTGCATGCTTGTAGTATTTAATCTGGTGAGCAATAGGTGGCCTCTATAGTGCTCAATGGTGGTGTGAGGAGTTGCCCGAGGTAAAGCAGCTGCCATATTGTTGCAAGTTCAGACAAAGTGCTGTTTGTACGCACAGGAGTTTATCTATAGCTAGAAAAAAGAAAGTAGAGAAAGTACACATTCTATTTTATTAGTGTTGGAAAAGAGCAACGTCCTCTTTTTATAGAATATAAAATATCTTAAATAAAACAGTAGGAACCAGAAAACAAATTTTATTTTATTAGTACAGGAAATTAGTAACATCTTATTTACTACTACAAATCTACCAGCTTTTGGTGTAAGAAACAATTACATATTTAAGATTTAATTATTAGCTTTTTAATCAATTTACGAAGCCCCTGCGGTTCCTTAAACTGTAGTTCCTGAAACCCCTGTATAATACAATGTTTAACGGACTTCATGTCATTGATAAAAAAAAAAAAAAAAGTGAAATAGATTATCCTTTTCAAATCAATGTGATGAACAAGTTAGGTCATAAGTAATCAAAAAGTAGTCAGCTCATATTATCTAAAATGTGTAATATAATAGATTGTTGCTAATTACAATTTTACTAACTACAATGTGATTTGTATTCAGTAATTGATTACGTTTTGTAATCTACTCAGCACCAATTACAGTACATTCTGAATTATTTAATCTCCAGCTCAGAAGAAATATGCAGATCTTATCAAATGTAAAATACAATGACAATGTCATGCTCAACTCAAACATTTCAAATAGAACAGCAGGCACAAGACATATATTGATTGGCTGAAGTGAGTGCCCATCCAAATGCTATTCTGTATGCATTTCCTATATTTTACGAGGTGCCGATTTTGAATAAATTTGCACAATGTGAATCATACAAAAAAAAAATTTTTTTATAAAAAAGCTTTGTTTTTCAACAAATTATGAAGGTCGACCTCTAAACATTCCTGTCACTGGGGTGTAAACAAATTCATAGGAATTAGCCAAGAGATTGTGTTGGTGCAAACCGATCTGAAGTTCATGACCTTGTAGGTTGTAAGTAACCCACATTACTACCACGTGCCATTAAGTTGAGTTGACTTCACCTTGACCTTTGCCCTTAATTAAGAGACACAACGTGTTGGCGGAATATATAGACCCATTTTAAGCAGACGTCACAGTTACGTCACTTGCAGCTGTACGTGCACTGTGGTGGCAGAAAAATAGCGGTAGCAAGTGGAGGAAAATGTGCAAAATCTACAGAATTAGAGGAAAAATTATGTTGCGCTATGTGAATGTTAGAATTGGAATGCAAAAAATATAGTCTCCATTTGTATTGAATACCGTCGTTGAAGACGCCCTTCTGAAGCTAAACCCGGATGTTTATGTTGCAAGGACTGAACTGATGAAACCCGCAATGATTAATCACTATGAAAGCATGAATTTGATGCAAATAGTTAATCTACATAATATTCACATATGCAGTTCATAGGGGACATACATACATGGCAGTTGCAGCATGAAGTAATACTCAAACCTATAACATTTTACATAGATAACTTTTAAACATAGCCTTATTGAACAATTCTGACTTTTTTTCTTGCATTTGCGTGTTTATATCTCCCAGTCCGGACTTTATAACTCGCAATTGTGAGTTTATATCTCAATTCTGAGCGGGGAAAGTCAGAATTGCAGGATAAATACGTGCCATTGTGAGGGGAAAAGACAGAATAACGAGTATATCTCACAATATTTCATTTTCTTTCTAAATATGAGATACAAAAAAAGTCAGAATTGTGAGGTAAAACTTGAAATGATTTTTTTTTACTCTTTTATTCGGAAGCTTCCATAGACTGCTACAGCAGATCTGTCATTTTCTGCCACCAGGTATAGGCTCCGCCTACCAAAAAAACATCATCGCTGTTTGCAAACACCAGTTTGGTCTATTTGACATGCTTCATACTGTGTTTTGTTTCTAAAATATCCTTTTCTGCTTCATCTAAGCGTTCAGGTAGGATTTGCACTAAATGTTTTCCTGCAGCATCAGATCTTTCTGCTCCACGGATGTGCTCACTGCCTCAGGAAGGGCTCTCCATATCATCTTCTGACATGTTTAACAAATCACCCAAGCATAATGGTTCAAGAAATCTTTCATACCCTGTGGTCATGCATGTAACTTCCCAGGGCCGTGAAACTTTTAGTGCGGTGCAACAGCAAATCTCTGCAGCACTTTACATTTACTCATTAAGCAGATGCTTTTTCCAAAGCGACTAACAAACGAAGAAAAACAATCAAAGCAATGAAAGGGCAGCAACAGAAGTACATATCACTGTACATACTTTGTCTATGCAGAACACCTAAACTTTACAAGTGAAGTCAAAGCTCATTCTGCGGCTGGTTCTTGTGCAAATGCTTAAAGGCATAGAATGATTAAAACGCCACACCATCAGTTTTTCCATGTCATGAGTCCCATTGATGTGCCCCAGGCAGCAGATTTGGAATTTACTTCAATTTGGGGACTTAAAAGTAAATGTACTAAAAAAATGGATTTAAAGTGGAGCTGTAGAGAGGAACTGTCAAGTTATTTTAAAACCAATTTGACAAACTCCACCAGAAACAATTTAGAAAAATTAACTTGTTATACTCACATTCATAAGAAACAGCATAACATCATAAATATGCAGTAAATTACTGTCAGTTCTGGGTAGCAACTGTAATCAGGATCACGTAATCAGATTCGAAAAATTAAAACACTTGTAATGACATTACACATATTGTTTTTGAAAATATTCATCAGACTACAGTTACTTTTTTATGGATTACACGATTACTTCACTAAATGGCTGTTTATAATTCATTGATTCTCATGAATTCTTCTTTTGTTATCTTTTTAATTTTACTTTATTTAAAGTATCCTATTGCTGTAACACTAATCCGAAAAAGACAAAGATGATTTTCCGAATACCACAAGATTAATTAAGTCACTCTTAAAATATTAAAACAATCAAGCTCCAACATGTGAAACAGTGTGCTACATAAACAACAACCAACAGAGATCTGAGGAGAGAACAGACCTTAAATGCAGACTAAACAAGATAATTAATCAAACACAGCTGAAACAAATGAGCTGATAATCTGTATCCATAGAAACAAAGGAGAAGAGGGAAAATCAAACAAAAGAACACAGGAACTAATAATACAAAATAAAAGTCCACGAAAACAACATTAACTGAACATAATAGTGACAATTGCTTATGTATATTCAAAAAGTCTTCCAGTTTTGTGGAATTGCACACAGATCAGCCACTAGCCATCCATAGAATTACACTGAAAATTAAGAGGCCACACAGCATAAACAAATACAATATTTCTGCTTTTTTTGTAAGTGTTTATATTATTATTTTATGATTTTTATTATTATATTATGATTTTCTTTAAAAATTCTTTATTTCACTTACTTTTATGATTTAATCAATTATTGGATTTTCATCAATTTACTTCCTCAACCCCCGTTCGGGAAACTGTTTAATGCGCTTCATGTTGTTGATCAAAAAATAAATAAATAAATAAAAAATAGAATATATATATAAATATACATATATATATATATATATATATATATATATATATATATATATATATTTTTTTTTTTTTTTTTTTTTTTTTTTTGATAAATATGGTACAAGATTATCCTATTCAAATCAATGTGATAAACAAGTTAGGTCAAAAGTAATCAAAAAGTAATTAGTTTGATTATATTACCTAAATGTTTATGTTATACTGCAATTTTCATCATGTAGTGGACTACAATTTGTAAGTAATCAAAGTACAAAATATTAATACTTTCTAAATGGCCTTTTCTCAGGTCAGAAGAAATTGTATATACAATGGCTGTTTCGTAGATTCAAACTTTTCACCTTTGACTCAAACATTTCAAGTAGAACAGTCACTTTAAGATATTAAGGATGTAATGTATCAGACATGCTGCTCTTGCATCAAGTATCAACTTTCCCCCTTATGAGTGCTGCAAGTGACATCTTAAGTGCAGTTTAAAATTACGACTTATGATGACATCACATTGTTAAAATGTGTAATATGATCTGAGCTTTTACACACTGAGGCATAGCTAAGTTGTAATTACAACAGCACAGCAAGTATTTTTAAACAGATTTATGATTTTTACATTAGAGGAAACATATTTGACTTTCAGAGACAGAGCCATGACAAATGACATTTCTCCTATCCATTAGTATCAATAATAACTCACTGACGGCTGTTGCTGTATTTGCTGTGGATCTCCACTGGGGTTCTCCAACTCCTCCTCCCTGTAAGTCATTCCGAGTGCCTCGTTGTCCTGTCACATTTTTTGTAGCTTGTCAAATGGAGTGGTATTTCACTCATTGGGCTATCAAGAGGCTTTGATAGTTTCCACATTTTTCGAAGAACTGAGATTTATCAGATGGGTGGAAGAATGTGTGTTCATGTTCTTATATTCATAAGATGACAAGTTAGAGAATAGGGTATGCAACGTGACCCTTCTCTGAACTATATGCAGTTCAAGGAAACACTCGGGAAAACAAGTAGATATCAGATCAAAAGTTTGAACACTCCCACTCTTTCTTTATTATTATTTCTACAATGGAGAATAAACTATGCAATATACAAAATGAAGTAATAGAATGGCGTAGTGCCCAAAGGACTCATCACAAAAGGTTCAAACATTCACTGATGGTCCAGTAGGAGACATGATGCATTAAGAACCAGGGGGTGTAGACTTTTGAATTTGAGGATCAAGCTAAGTCGTACTTTATTTCTCTTCCGGGAAAAGTGTAAGCATCTTCTGTTGCTTCCGAAGGGCAGTATTAAATGAGAAAATATGATATTTAGACATCTTCATCCTGTTCAAAAGTTTTCACCCCCCTGGCTCTTAATGCAACAGTCGTGGATCATCCAGGTATGAATACACAGTATTAATAATCAAGGGTATGTAAACTTTTGAGTGAGGTCATTTTTATAAATTCTTTTTTTTTGTTTTGTTTTTTTTTGTCTTGTGGACTATATGTAAACATCTTTTATGTAAAATATCTTATTCAGGACAGTACTAAATAAAAAATAACATGCATTTTGTATGATCTCTCTTATTTTGTTGGATGTTATTTTGCACACTCTGCAAGGGGTTCACAAACATTCAAGCAGCACTGTATATATATATATAAAATATATATTTTATATATGAGAATATATAAACGTTGTATATATATATAAAGATAACAACAACTTTTGCCTCAAACTCCTAATTTACTTATTTTTAATAGTTAATTAATTTTTGTAGATTTAGGTTTAGGACGTAGAATAAGTCATTAATATGTGTTATATCTTAGTAATATGCAAACTAATAGGCAAGTAATAAAAAGTGAGAATTGAACTCTAAAATAAAGTGTTACCATAAATTGATCAAAAACAATATAATATAAAATATATAAAAATATATTACATGTATTGAGAAATTAATTTCAAGCATTTCAGCATAAGCCAAGATTTAAGGATATGATAGATACGCTGCACAAAGTTTTTTCAAACTCATCCATATTGTATAGAAAACCTTTCACTAGTGTATACGTGATGCCTTCTGTTCGTAAAACACAACGTAAAAATTCTTTTAATCAATAAAAAGCTTAAAATGTTTTTTAGAAATCTGATTATGTGACATCCTTGGGTGTATGAAGAAAAATAAAATTAAAAGGCTATTTTTGAAGTGAGAGAGGGCTTCTGTTCCTATAAGAGACATATTTCTAGCTTGAGGACACTGATAGAAATCCAGTTTAGACCTGCATATTTCTCTAAGGATTTTCCTCTGCCATCTGCCCATAGTGTAGTTGTACTAAAGTTAGAGATTTATTGTATTAAAGTTGCTATATTAGTATAATATAATTTAATTGAAGAAAGTCTTGTTTATTTTTCCAGTGACTTTTTACAGCTAATGTGCACTAATGGCTGATGGGACACACATAAAATGTTTGACAGGAACACAGGAATCAAGCCTGTCAGAATAATTGCCCTCCCAATCCACTGACAAAAGGGGGTTTAACTCTATGAGTCCCAGAGCAGTGAGCCGGTTACTGTCTGGATACTGGCACACTGAGCACAGAGAGAGAGTATAGACAGGGTATTACTGCATTATTCACAGATTATATGCTTGCCCTCAATGAAACTTTGCCTATTCTGCCTCTAGCTCTTTCATACTGAGATATCACACGCGATGAGAATGTAACCAGACACAAATGATTAACTGGATGACTGGATTATTAAGGAGACACACAGTACAGCAGTGAATACTTAGGTAAGGAACTATCACAATCTATTCCTACTGTTAATTTTCATACTGTACTTATGTTTTGTTGGAGACAAGAAGATAGAGAGTCTACATATTGAAAAGATTTCTGTTACAGATATTAAGTCAAAGTGAAAAAGTTAGGAGAGTAAAATTAAATATTAATACAGTTATATGTTACATTTATTATATTTTTATTTGGTGCAGCACAGAAGAGTTTAAAACACCATTCAACTTACAAATTGTGGAATTGTGTAATAAAGAACATCTTCATCAAATAAAATGTAATATTCTCTCAGTAAAATTCACTGGAATAGCAGCAGCATGCTTGTGTCACAAGGTGCTGCAGTGAAGTGATTTTGTAGTACCTTTAGGGCTGATATGGACAGGCAACGTGCAGGACTGCCTCGGGATAGTTCTGAGGATATGCTCCTCCTGACCCTTCATAATTTATAACAGTCAAGATGCTGATTTTCACATGCACTTTGGGTCAGGTTTAAATGTGTTGTAAGGATCAGTTTAATTGTTTGGCTTAAAATGTAATTGCACTACAAATCACTGCAATAAACTGTATACAAACTGGTGTGGCGATTGCTTGAAAACAAGATGGTTTCCCAGAGGGTAAAGAATCATTGATTATTAAAGCAAAAAGCTAAGTAGGGCTAAGCATTACAGTTATTTTACCATGGATAAGAATTTCTCATTGCCTAAAAAAACACTGTAAAAATGCTGGTTTAAAAACAACCCAAATTGGATTGAAAATGCACAAATCCAGCGGTTGGGTTAAATGTTTGCAAAACATGCTGGGCACTTTTAAAATAATCAAAAGGTAAACATGAGCAATTTAATAAATGTTTATTGTTTAATTATTATTCATTAAACATATTAATAAATGTGAATTTCCATAATATATTGAGTTTATTTTAAACAAGCAATATAGTGTACAATAGTTGAGTTAAATAAAACTACCCAGCAGGTTGGGCAAGCATTTAACCCAATCGCTGGGTTTGTCTATTTTCACCCCAACTTGGGTTGTTTTTAACCCAGCATTTTTTAGAGTGTACTGTGGTAAAAATTTATGTAACGCACAGCCTCGCCTGGCTAACTGCTTTTATGAAAGCTTTATTTTGCATTTATTATTTAATCTCTATACTGCTATCCCATAGACATTAATATAGTCCTCACATGTAGGATGTTTGCTTGCCAAGCACAATTGTACTAGCATACCGTGTATAATGGATCTGCAATGTTTCTGCAATGCTGTTATTAAGGATCTGTCAGGATGTATTGTACTTAGGATGTCAAAATTTATTTTAGGAACATATTTTCATTATTATGTGTTAATGAATAATATGATTCATTTGTAGAGTGACGTGTGAATCAGCAGCAAGGATGCAGTGTGGTGTGATGTGTCTCCTGCTGCTGATATTGTCCTGTAATGCTAGAAGTCAGAACAGAAGAAAGAACAGACAGAAACCTGACAACACTGTCACCCAAAATGAAGTCAAACGTAAGTAATCAGTCAACCCGAACCTCACACAGTGAGCACAACAGAAATCTATGCGGGCTGAACTGTGGATCATTTATCATTGCTTTGGTACAAAATGCATTCAATGACCACATATTTCAAATTACATGAATTCTTTTCTCACTTTGACACAACAACCACCAAAACTACAGGCCAATTTGCACATGCTTACATACTGCTTTCAACATAACACAAAACTGAATGCGACAGAAATATGCTACATTTCTACAGTAATATTGTAATGAAATATATTCTGAATTTTAAAAAATCAAATACAACCAAAGCAATTAGATGAAACTGAACACCTACACAAGCATTAGTCTATCAACTTCATCAATTCAAAAGGGAAAACTCATTTTGTACTGTAATGTAAACATGGTTCATATAACAAACTGCAGTTAATTATAAACAATAGAGAGTGTTATTCTAGTTTTGTTAAGAAATTTTACAAAAGAAAACACTGTATAATGCTACTTGATGTTAATGTTTTTAGGTCAGTGTTTTATGACTGACAAATGCTGGGTGAAAACCTTTGCTAGTGTTGATTTGAGACATGAATGAAGTGTTTCGGCATGTGAAATGAACTGCTGTGCCAAGATAAAAGTTGGTTAGGAGAATTGTATGAGGAGTTTTTAAAAAGTGACCAAAGTATTGAGAAATGTGTCTTCGCGATTGTAAAAACCAAAAAATTAAATACTATTGAAACAAATGTAGCTGTCTTTCAATTTCATTGCCATCTATATAAACGGAAACTTTGAAAATTTGTATTGTAATGTAAACATAGACCATGTAACACATACTGCAGTGAATTCTAAACAGCAGAGAGCAGTCATTCTTGTTTTGTATTTTTTTTTAAATATAAAAAAATACATTAGAAAACATTGTATAATGCTACGTTACTAGTTTTTCTCAGTCACGTCAGTACATTTCTCGAATCATCCTTAACATTTGTAAACCTGCCAGTGCATTTCAACACAATTCCTACAAACAGCACTACAGCGTTTCAAAGCCTGAAAAGTATGTCAGAAAACAGCAGATAATTGTACATAATCAATTGCATGAATGTACCAAAGCATTGACAATTTGTTCAAAAGAATGAGAAATTGCTTTTACGATGTGCACAATTGACTAGAGGATGTGGAAGTTGAACAAGTCATTTTTAATTTCAGTTGTTATCTGAGAAAAAACTGTAGTGTTTTTAGTGTCATTGTTGTTTGACAAAGTGTGTTTGTTGGGTGAAAATTACTTGCTTGTGTTATGGAAGAATGAGTTGAATTAAGAGACAAGTATGAAGTGTTTTGGCAGTTTTAGTGCCTTTTTGATGTGAACTTAACCGCTGTGTCAAGCTGAAAGTTGGTTGGTGAATAATTATGAAAAAGTGTGATTTTGAGAAAGACCTAAATATTGAGAAATGTGTCCAAGCGATTGTATAAAATACAATTTATTTATTTTTTGCAGCTCGGTTCTGTCCCGTGGAGTTGGCTTTTTTGGTGGACAGTTCAGAGAAAGCTTCAGTGCTTCTGTTTGAGAGGCAGAGGGATTTCGTGTTGCGCTTCAGCACCAGGCTGATGCAGATGCAAGTGCCCGGCTGGAGCATGCGGGTGAGACTCGCCGTCCTGCAGTACAGCAGCACCGTCTTAGTGGAGCACAACTTCCGGGACTGGCAGGACATAGATGTGTTCCAAAGTCGAGTGGATACAATGACCTACATCGGGCAAGGCACCTACTCAGCTTATGCCATCTCAAACGCCACTCAGCTCTTCATCCAAGAGACAGCACCCAGCAGCTTAAGAGCAGAGCTTCTGTTGACGGATGGTGTTGACCACCCACGCAGCCCCAGTGCTGTGACTGCAGCGGCAGATGCCAAAAACAACAACATCCGTATGTTTGTCATTGGGCTGTCGGGATCCACACGGGATGAGCAGGATAACGGTAGACTGAGGTCCATCGCCAGCGCACCACCTCAGCAGCACCTCTTCAGCCTCACTGACCCACAGCTGGATGACAAGCTCTTCAGGGAACTAGTGAGTGTTTGGAGTTAGGATATGTTTTCAGCTGGAAGGGGAAGATTCATCTCTGAATGTTCAAAACATTCAGTTTAAAAAAAAATTTGACATTAATGGGAATGTTAGACAAAACGTGCTTAGAACATATTTTTTGTAAAAAAAAAAAAAAAAAAAAAAGGTGGGGAAACAGAAAAAAAATACACATCATATCCTAAACAGATAGTATGCTATTAGAAAAATTGTGTTCCTAACATTCACTTGAAACATAATTTTCACATATGAACAATATCACAGTCCCATCAAGATCTGTTTGTATTTGTCAATGGTTGACACTTTTGTATTTCAGTCTACAATGCTCTCTTTTCTCTTTTACAGAGTGAAATTGCGAACACAGTTGTAAGTACAGTTATCTCATAAAAATATTGTATGTGGAGAAGTTTCTCTGTTTTTCATTGTGAATATGAGATGTGATGGATTGCAGTCATTTTGTGATAATGTCCAGCTGACTATACATTATCTTACTTATTACACGGCTACAAATAGACAAATATGCGGACATTGAATAATGATTTAAGTTGAAATTATTTTATAATCTTACCCAGGCATATATGTTATCTTAAAGTTTTCAATAAGAAACAATAGTCCATTAGAATGTACAAAACATTAGCATATAGCCACAAAACAAACACTCCAAGTCCTCTGAGGTAATTTTCACTACACTGATAACTGAGTCGCAAGATGGTATGTGAAATGACAGACATGAAAGGTCTAATTTACAGAGTATATTAGGTTACATTAGCCTGGTATTAAAGAGGACTTATGCATTTTACATTTTCAGCCTTTTTTAGTGTGTAATATTGCTGTTTCAGCTTAAACAAAGTTGCAAAGCACAAAGTCCACTCCAAAGGGAATTATTCTCTATATCAGTAAGCACTGTTTCTGAACTCCCTGAAACAGCTCGATTATGGTCTTGAGTTTTCTTCTGCGAATGTGAATGCGGAAGTCTCACCTGACCCGTACAAGAATGATGCTTTACATTTCTGGTCACCGGTTAGTCTAGTCAAATTAGCCTATTTTCCGAGCTGATAATGTATTGATAAACCAATGAAAATGGCTTTAAAAGTACATGGCTCCATAGTGCCATCACTTTACAGAGTAGCAATGACTTTTGTCATCGCCACACTCTACAAAGTTTAAGGAGTGTGTAGATGATGCCAAGCTGTCCGAAGTTAGATGCACTGAGAACATGAATGCTCATATCCTACTTGCAGCTCCCCATTGGGATGAAGTTCAGGGGATTTTGTTCTCAAAATTATTATAGCCCACATATAACCTCTTTGAGGAGTATTTTAACTTAAGTGCTGCAAGCCATGCTCGTTTTCTCTTACCAGTTTAACATAAAATGCAAGAAATACGGCGCTGTATAAGGACATTCTCATTACATTAGCTGGTGCTCAAAACACATACTTTCCAAGAATTTCTTCAGTGGATACGTCACAGTTTTTCTCATTTAAGTAATTTCCAAAAATAAATTTTAATTTATTTAAAAGGGACAAGGCCTCGTTGAATTGCATTAGTAGTTTGTTGAAACTCGCAGTTATGGTAAAGTGCTTGTCCGAAACAAGTTCGAAGAAGATGAAGGGGCTTCATAGAGACTAAAATTGAGCTTCACTGACAAACTAGGGAGGGAGGTGCTGCAATTTTCAATAATGTAATATATAGATAGATAGATAGATAGATAGATAGATAGATAGATAGATAGATAGATAGATAGATAGATAGATAGATAGATAGATAGATAGATAGATAGATAGATAGATAGATAGATAGATATGATCCTCACTTTTCCTCACTTGTAAGTCGCTTTGGATAAAAGCGTCTGCTAAATGATTAAATGTAAATGTAAATGTATATGAACATTCAAGTATGCTAACCTATTCTAGTACTCAAAAAACAAAATCAGGACTTTGTAAAAAATAAATAAATAAATAAAAAGTAGTGCATACTGCGATTCCCTCTAATATATTGATGGCATGCTGTATCATTCTTGTCTAATGGCCTATTTCTCTGTTACAGTGTCCACAGTCCAATTCCTGTCTGTGTGAGAAAGGAGAGAGAGGTGCTCCTGGAAATCCAGTGAGTTTATATCAGCACTTTATGTCTCAATCAGTTTGATAGCCCAGTCAATTCTCATCAGATCACATCCAGCTTTCTCTGCAGATAGATAAAATAGGAAATTATTGCTAATGTTCATAATCACAAAAGTACTAAAGTAATTAATTTGTCATTGGTTCTTAAACAGTGCAGTTAGGGTTATTATAGTTATCTAAAACTAAATATAAAATACTGCAAATTGTAATTGAAATAAAATAAAATTTCAAAGCTACTTTATTTCAGCTAGTTGCAAAGACCATTTTCATTTTATTTAACTTGAAAAATAACCAAAACTAAAACTGAAATAAAAAATAGATAAAAACAAAAACTATATGGGTGTATTTTTACTTGACAAAACACAACAAAATTACTAAAAATTAACCTAAAATAAAAATGAACGCAGAAAATATGAAAACAAAAACTACTTAAAAATATTAATAGTATCTCCAAACTACTAAAATAACTCTGCCCACAGATTTTTGAGTACTGGTAGTTCAGAATCTAGACATCAGACATCAGACCTGTGATGTGGAAGACACACATTTCGAACACTAGGCCCTGGCCTGATCTGTGCACATGAACAAATAAAGTTAGAATTGTTTGAGGAAGAATTGTTAAACAGCAGTAATCCTCTCTCTGAGCTGTGTTTGATCTAGCAATGTAAAGCAGTTAACTCCATCGCTCTTAGTCTGAAAGCCCTGGTTTACGGTCAGAGCAGAGCAGGTGGATTCAGGGCGAGCAGAGAGGCGCTACATGAAAGAGTAGGAAGTGTTTCCCACACTGCAAGTGTAGCAGGTGCTGGAGCTTTCAAGAGGGCCTCTCTGTGCTTTCAAATATGCATACGCTTTACAGAGGGGTTAAGAGCAAGACCAGGGGATTTTGCAGAAATAAACAAACAGAAAATTTTGCATCGGCACTTGATTATTCTCATAAATGTATGCTGAGTTCACATGAAGGTCAAATCCATTGGACTTGATGGGAAAGCTTTCACTTAGTAAATATTATTCAATTGCACAAAGGCAATTTTATCCAACCATGTTATTTTTAAATGTATTTCTGGAATTGTTTTGCCTGCTCATTCTGTAATTTCTTGTAAATATTAGGGTAAACCAGGTGATCCAGGATTTGATGGGCCTCCTGGTCCTAAAGGATCTAGAGTAAGTCTGATTTTTTTTAACAATTCTGTATTATTTTTTATTTTGACTTGTGATGTTTGATTGGGAGTTTATTTATATATGAAAAATATAAATATATATAACATTAAAATACAGCGCTGACTCATATGTACAGATCAGATTCGGGTATGGGCTGTTTTGAATTGAACTAGTAAACAACCAGCCAGAACAGCCTAGCAACTGCATAGCAACACCCTGGCAACCACCCACTTAAAACTAGAATTCTGGCAGCGAGTTGTGCACTGCAGGCAAAACCACTTGTATTATCTTCAGAACATCCAAAATCTGATTTTATTCTTATCTCTTTTTATTCACAGGGAGAGGCAGGTTTAAATGGTCGTCCCGGATTAGAGGGTATAAGGGTACTATATCCGCATATATTATCTTTTATTCCTCTATAATAATGTATATACATTTTCACAAGTTCATTGGTTGGTTTCTGAGCAATTAAGTCTCTTCTTTTGTTACAGGGAAGACCAGGACCAAGAGGAGGAAAGGCTAGTATATTTCACCTAATGTCAGTGAAATCAGTAATTGTGTACTTCACGAAGCTCTCCAGCTTATCAGTGCATGACGAAAGCCATTTAATCCTGACTGATGCTTTCAAAACATCAGGAGAGTGTGTCACCGAAGACAGCCTGAGGGTGACGCATTATAGATCATATCAGAAACAGGACAATGCAATTTACTTTCCCTCTCTCTCCGTATATGTAGGGTGGGAAAGGAGAATGTGGCACCCCAGGGTTAAAAGGAGATCAAGTACGTTTTAGTAAATGATTCTCTTGATCTGTGGTCTGTGGCCCACAATGTGTAATAATGATCCTGTCCTTCATTCCCGCAGGGCCCAGATGGACCTCCAGGACCACGTGGACCAAGAGGAGACCAGGTTGCCATTTTATCTTCTTAGCTATATATATATATATACCTGATTTATTTTTAAAATTTGTTGCATTTTAAATTGTTTTCATTAAAAAATTACAATCAGTGTGGCAAATGGAAATATATACAGTAATATTTGATTCATATATAGTGGGAAGTATTCGTGGCATTATGGTGAGAGAGTCGGGCTTGTAACCTGAAGGTTGCTGGTTCGATTCCCATGCCGGTGGGGATTGTGAATGAACAGCACTCTCTCCACCTTTGATACCATGACTAAGGTGCCCTTGAGCAAGGCACGAAACCCCTAATTGCTCCTCTTGTAAGTTGCTTTTGGATAAGCGTCTGCCAAATGAATAAATGTAAATGTAAATGCACATATGCTGTTTTTTTTTTGTTTATCTACTTATTGCATTGAGACAGTAATAAATGAAGAGTAACATAGTTCCCAAGTGCAGTGAGGAAATGATCACGCTCACACAGTCAGATCCCCTCTCTTCTCCCTGCACTCATGGAATGTGATTGAGGGATTAAGCGCTGTTCTTACACTAATGTAACATAGCTAAAGCAGTGAATTCAGGCCTACACGCCTTTGTTCCTCTCTGAGGGCTTTCTTTGTTCCTCTGGATTAGCATAAGGACAGGGGTTACTATCTCCTGCCCTCCTAGTTCAGTCTCGGTCCTTGTGGTTTTGGTTTGATGACAGCAGCCTCCGTTGTTTGACCCAAGCGCTTCAGTTTCCCACACAGTCTATTCTCTGGTGACGAGGAATCTGTCTGGCTGTCATGTGTCCAGTGAAAACACATTATAATCAATGGCATAGCTTGGTAGTCGTTAAGTACACTGTAAAAGTTATTTAATATTTAAATAGATACTCTGCCAGTACAACTAGTTCATAGATCAAGTGTGATTAGTGAGAAGTAATATAATAAAGACTAATACTTGAATCTCTGTCTGTTTCAAGGGACTGAGCGGGAACCCTGGCGACCCTGGCCCTGAGGGCCGTGTTGGACCTAAAGTAAGGATATTGCATCTTACCATTATGATGTGATTTATTTTGAATGGTAACATGAAAATGATATAATCACGGAATGACAGTGACATCTTTCCCAGGGTGAGCGTGGACCTGGCGGACCCACTGGACCTCCAGGTGACCCAGGGGTCGGCTTTCCTGGTGCAAAGGTAATGGCTTCAGATTAGTTCATTAGTTTGATTTCAAAATAATGTCAAGTATATTTTAATATCTGGTTAGACAACAGTTGTTACACAACATTTCAAGTGTTCTACAATGTGCCATGCTACATTTTTTGTATAATTGTCATGCATGCAGTTTATGAACTGAAATAATTGAGATACAAGACAATTGTCATACCACAGAACTACTTTCCTTTATATACACTTTCAATTCAAAAGTTTGGGCTTAGTACTTTTTTTAAAGAAATGTTTTTTTGTTTTTTTTCAGCAAGGAAAATGTGACAGCAAAGACTTTTACGTTGTTACAAAAATATTTTTTCAAATAAATGCTGTTCTCTTAACTTTCAGTTGTCAAAGAATTTTGAAAAAAGGAATCATGGTTTCCCTGCTGTCACGACCAGCTTGTTCTTGACCGTCACATAAAGAGGACCACATATACAAATTTGAATTGCAAGATTATTTATTAAAAGAAAATAGTCGATTACAGAGATATAACACAAAGTCTAATGAATGAAATAAACAAAAGAAAATAATATTCCAATGGGGAAGAAATGTTGACGAAGGATAAACAAAAACTGCATACTGGAGAATGATGTTCTACCACAGGAAGTACCATTGGGCAGATCAGCCAAACATGTATACTTCCCCCCACCCAATTAACCATGTCACATTCAAACGTTATACTGCCATCACCAGGTCAGGAAGAGACAGGGTCGTAACACTGCTTAAAATAATAAGCAGCACAACTGTTATCAAAATTGATAATAAGAAGAAATGTTTCTTGAGCAGCAAATCAGCATATTAGAATGATTTCTGAAGTATCATGTGACACTGAAGACTGGAGAAAAATATTTTAATATTTCACAGTATTACGGTTTACTGTATTTTGATCAAACAAATGCATCTATGGTGAGCATAAGAGGCTTCAACTTTAAAAATTCTTACCAACCCCAAACTTTTGAACTGTAGTGTATCAGTATGCAATTGTTATTATAATTATAATGGAATCATATGGAATCATATCCATGTAAACTCTTTGTGTTTTGTAAGGGGGAGAAAGGTAGCCAAGGAAGACCTGGGCCCACTGGGCCTGTTGGTATAGGGGAGCCAGGAATGCCTGTAAGTGAAGTGATACATCAGTAACACCACTAGAGGGAGATACACATCCTCAGTCAATGTTTTTCTGCAACAGGCTGCTGTCATTCACCTTTTTCACTGGGATTGTATAGTGTAATATACTAATGTTTAGTATCTGTTTATTAGGGCGCATCAGGACCTCCAGGAGTTCAAGGCAACCAAGGGTTTCCAGGAGAGGGTTTACCAGGGCCAAAAGTAAGAGTTAACAACAATAACCTCCATTTACCTCCCATTTGGAAAAAGAGGTGTGCTTGATTGTATTTAATGTACACATGTAGTGTACTTTAAATCTTAAAATTATATATAAAAAAAAAAAACAGATTAATGAAATAAAAGCTCACCTAAGTATACTAAAGAGGTTACACTTTCAATATTTCTTAAAACATTTAAGTGCACTTTTAAAAAGTGAATAATGTCCATTTTAAAGTACATTTTCATTTTAGTCATTATTTTTAATAATATTTTATCTGCTTATCGTACAGAAGTACACTTATTTTGGTGTGTTGACTAAATAAAGCACATGTGATCATTTAACTGCAGTTTGTCATTATAAATTACACTTAAAGATACTAGTAAATTGCAACTTCCTCTATACTTATATTTAAAGTATGTATTAATTTTATAAGTGTGCAATTACAAATATCTTTAAATTTATGATATCAAGTTTAAAATTACTGTAAAGTATATTTTGGTCTGAAAATATTACATTCTTAATGAACACTCTCAGGTATATTCCTTTAAAGTGTATTATTTCAGTACTTTAAAAAGAAAAGTATGCTAAAGTGCACTGCTCATGAGATCATGAGATCAAGAGACATCTAATGATGTACTGAATAATCTAATGATGCACTGATGTTGACCACATTTCAGGGTGACAGAGGATTTGAGGGTCCTAAAGGTGTACGTGGACCTCCTGGGTTGAGTATCAAGGGTGATAAGGTGGAGTACATTCTCAAAAAACAAACAAACAAACAAAAACAATTACATGCTGTTGTTGAGTATAATCAGATCAAGTACTATTAAGTACTTATTTCTCTCTTCTGTAGGGTAACACAGGGGAACCTGGTTTACCTGGACTGGTGGGGTTTCCAGGAGCAGGGATCCAGGGTGAAAAGGCAAAGCAAAGTTCTTATCTATCCATAGACTGCACCCAAATCCTTGCATTATTTTATTGGAAATCGTAGTACAGACTCCAATTTGAAATTACTTTTTGATGTGGCATCTGTGGCTGCAGGGAGAGCTGGGACCCATAGGCCCACCTGGACCAAGAGGCCCCACTGGAGTGGGCATGGTTGGCCCTAAGGTACATTTTGTGTGTGTGTGTGTGTGTGTGTGTGTGTGTGTGTGTGTGTGTGTGTGTGTGTACTTGTTTTCATAATTTATAAGGACACAAATTTGTAAAATGGCATGGGTCTTACACTGGTATTACGACGTAAACATGTTTAATGAGGACATTTCATGAGTTGTCATATTTAAAATAGCTTTAAAAACATACTAAACAATGTTTTATTAAAAATGTAAAAATGCAGAATGTTTTCTGTGATGGGTAGGTTTAGGGGTATAGGGTTAGTGTACAGAGATAGAATGTACAGTATAAAAACCATTGCACCCATGGAATGTCCTCACTAAGATGGCAAAACAAATCTGTGTGTGTGTGTGTGTTATTTTAGCAGTCTGATATTGAATGCAAAACATCTTTAGATAGTACTTTCGATTTCTATAACCATAAATTATACAGAAAGGGATAGTTCACCCTAAAAAGAAACTCAGCTTCATGTGGTTTCAGATCAGTGTTGTTTTCTGAAATAAAACTGAAATAAAACAAAAGATTAAAAAAAACAAACTTTAAAATTTTAAATTATAAAATATACATTCATATATACAGTCACTCAGTTCACTATTGTCTGGTCTTGATGTTACCTTGTGCTACAACTTACCCGGCTACCTACCTGTGCTACTTACATGCTCTGAAAGTATCGTCAGTCTTCATCTGTCTTCTGTCGTCCTCGTTCAGCGATCACTCTGCAACTTGCAAACAAAGAAACAAAGAGAGACATTTCAGTTCAAGCTAAATTATTACAAGAACACTAGACCACAACATGCAATGCACCACTGCAGCGAACTGCCTCTGCCAGTCCCATGGTCCAACCAGCAACATACTCCAGTGGAGGAATGCAGCAGGTTTCTTCTCCGGTGCTCCATGTTTTTTCTTCACAGAAAAAGTCAAGATTGTCTACATCATCTCACTGCTATCAGACATCCTTCTAGCACCTGCACCCATGCAGAGTGACTTATTCTACCTGACCCATGCGGAGCGTCAACGTAGAATTCTCCAGCATTTATGTTTGTTCTGTGGGGCTGAATGACATCTAATCTCCAGCTGTCCCATCAGACCACCATGCCCAGCAGTGAGTGCCAATCAACTTCCTCCTTTACTTGCATCTTTGACTAGAAATGAAAGCTCTAGCACAAATTCTGCCGGGAAGACTTAAATGTTACGTCACTATTGCTTTAGATCTAACCAATCATTATCTAGCACTTGGAGTATGTCAGATTGGTACTTACACATATCTGAGTTCCCAGATGCTGGCGTCAACCTTTACCTCCATCTCCTCCTCACCACCACCAGGGTGGTCCCTGTCCATACCTCCGGGGGTCGGCTACACCCCTGCCTTCATCTTCAGGCAAGAAATGTAGAGTCCGCAACCCTCAGGATGTAAACTATGGATGGGGCCTACACCAAAGAACTTCATCTTACCACATTTTGCTTGCTGATTGTCAATAAATATCATTGTTACGTTATCTTGCCTCCCGAGTCTTTCTGGTAGAACTGCTTTTATAGTAACAATGTCTCAACGTCATGTTTCAGCGCAAACCCTCATCGACTCCGGATCAGCCAGTAACTTCATCAGCAAGTACACTCCTTTAAAAGCTCCATCTCAAGAAAAGATCATGCACAGAAGTTCTGAATATTTTCATTCATGGTGCTGGAAGGTTTCTGTACTGATCTCATCCTGGGATGTTCTTGGATGTCACTACATTTCCTGTTAGTGAACTGGAATACAGGAGGAGAGATTCAAAAATGGATTGACTTTTGTGCCAAAAACTGTTTATAATCAGTAAAGAAGTGGCGCTTCCACTGTCCAGCCCAAGTTCAACTATCTTCTGCTAACCTCATCTACCTTAACTCCACCACCATTGAGAGTCCTGACACCGATACCAAACAGGAAATTCCTCATGAATATAGGGCATTCCAGGGCCCTACAACTGGCTTCTAAACTATCACCTCACCGGCCATGGGTCAACTCTACCCAAAGATAAGATCTATCCTTTGTCCGTCCTAGAACACAAGACCATGTAGGAGTACATCGAGGAGGCTCTTAAGCAAAACTTCATCCGACCATTTAAATTCCTTGCCGTTTTAAGCTTCTTCTTTGTGAATAAAAAGGATAGAGGCTTGCAGCTTTTTATCAATTACCGTACTCTCACTTCTCAGATGGTCAAATACCACTATCCCCTTCCTCTGGTCCCAGCAATCCTGGAACAACTACATGGAGCTCGCATCTTCACCAAGCTGGACCTGGACCTGGACCTGCGGAGCATATATAACCATCAGGCCACTATAAATATCTTGTGATGCCATATGGTCTGTCCAACTCTCCAGGAGTACATGAATTAGGGTTTTCCGGGAGTTACTCCGTTGTTTGGTCATCGTCTACATTGACGATATCCTGATCTACTCCCGGAACCTGCCCGAACATCGCTGCAATGTGACACAGGTCATCCAGAAGCTACAGGAATGACAAGTCTACTTGAAACGTCCACCCATGCAGCAACCTTGTGGTCTCTCTCTTGAATTCAACACGGAAGTGACTTAAACTGACTTAAACACGGAAGTGAATTAAAACTGACTTAAATTCATCGACTGGCTCCAAAAAGGAGTCAATCCCAAAAGATTCCCCATGTTAAAATGCCCAACCTTATGCCTGGTACAAAAAGTGGTTTTGGTCTGTATAGCTTATTTTGCGCTTCATGATACATGCGAGGGGGGTGAATTGTTTTAAAACTCATCTGTTTAAATTATATTAAGCCTACATAATTTCTGCATAATTAAGGGTGGGGCCACTTGAGTGACAGATGTATTGCCGCTGCTGTCACTACTAGCCGTTTGTCAATCATCCTGCCTCTTCCCATTTTCGGTTATCTTGGAGTGACGCGTGGTGATGTGCTGCCAAGATGTGGACGACCGGCTTCGCCCACTTTGGGCTTCAAAAATGCTCTTCAGAAACCTACGGGTGACATCACGGACAATACGTCCATTGTTTTATGCAGTCTATGGTTCCACCAGAATTCCAACCACTTCCCCGGCTATGTTATTGACCAACACGACATCCAGATGGACCAGAGGAAGATTCAAGCTATCCTGGATTGGCCGCAACCAGCTACCAGTGAAGATTTTCAACGTTTCCTATGCTTTGCCAACTTTTACCACTGTTTCATCACTCATTTCAGTCAGATCTGTACACCACTCACCTCCCTCTGTCTCTGTCTTGGAGTCCCGCCATAGCCAATGCTTTCCAACAGCTCAAAGAAGCCTTTTGCACAGTTCCTTGTTCATCCCCAATCCAGATCTTCCCATCGTGGTTGAAGTAGATCAGTCCACACTCCCATCCTCCATCCATGTACCTTCTTTTCAAAGAAACTGTCCCCGGCGAAGCGCTGCAAGAACTTGAAAACCAATGCTCTCTCATGCTTGCACCACCCTGAGCCGGATTCCACTCCACCCAAACCCATACTCCAGCCATCGCCGTCAGTCTCATCCAGTGGTCTCTCGACAACCAGATTGCCACACCTACTCGTACTGTGCCAGCTCCGCTGGGAGGTCCTGAAGGGCATATGTTCCATCAGCCCTGTGCCTGTCCCCCACATATCTTCGAGCTCTGGACACCCAGGCAGCCAACGAACCCTCTCGATCCTCCATAATTGATACTGGTGGCCCACCATAACCCAGGATGTTGCTCAGTCTGTGCCATATCAAAATCTCTGCGTCATCTGCCGGAAGGAAATTTCTTAAACTATTTCTGAGTGCACTGCCTTACCTGCTGTCATTGTTTTGTCTGCACCTGTAAATAAACGATTGTGTGTTGAAGTTTCCTGTGTTGTCGCCATCTGCATACTAACGGCAACTAAATGAAATACTGTAAAGTATTAAAATGACTAAAAATGAAATAAGTATAAATTAAAGCTATACAGAAATATATATAAAAAAATAATAATATTAAAATAAAGCAATAGAATATAAAAACTACTAAAATAACACTGTTTAAAACTTTCAAACATAGTTTTCATTTGGGGTGGACTATTCCATTAATAGTTTGGGTGATTATCAGTGTTTGTGACTCTATAAATTTGTTTGCAGGGAGATCAAGGATTTCCAGGAGAAGCTGGCCTACAAGGTGAGAGAGGAATAGGAGAACCAGGACCAAAAGTATGTACAATTTCAATGTCCACACAAACCAAATTATCTATATATTACCATATTTTTAATATAATCTATGTTTTATGTAATAGTAAATAAATGGATTCTTGATTTTAGGGAGAACCAGGACCAGACGGAGCACCTGGTATACCTGGCATCCCTGGTGAAGATGGCTCTGTGGGTCCAAAGGTACAGTGGGACACAACATCCTGGGTCACGGTTTCTTGTAAAATGGTTACAATTTCATTTAAAATTTAACTAATGGATCAGCCATACATAAAAATTAATGAATGTCGCATAAAGTCATAAGTTTTAAGGTGTGGCTTAAATGTCTGCATATTTCTGGGGCCACTGTGACTACAACACATTATTATTTTATGATAGAAAATTCAGGAAAGCTTTAATAATGCACACATGCATTGCTTTCCTGTTTATATTGTTTACTCACCTGGGAATTTCTGTCTTTTGTTCATTATATTAGGGTGAGATGGGTTTACCTGGTGTACGAGGTTCAGAGGGCTCACCTGGGAAAGGAATTCCCGGTGAAAAGGTACAATGACGTTTCTTTCTAAAAAGGTTTCTTACTTACCATGATTCTATGGATCAAGTTATAATTGAAAATCACCTCTTATGGTATACAGTTATTTATATGTTCACTGAGTCCAGGAACAGTGTTGGGGAGTAACTGGTTACATATAACGATGTGACATAATTTAGTTACAAAATAATGTAATGTAAATGTACATTTGTTCATGTAACGGCTGTTTAGTAAAGCAATGCCATTTTGATGCTTTTGATTGGTTCTAGTTTAAGTCAAAAAGTAATCAAATGTAATTACCAGGTTGTATTTTACATTTACATCAGAAGAAAGTACACTACAATTAACTTTATTTTAATGTGTCCATGTTACATTGTGAATATACATTTAGATACTAAGTAATATTAATTAACAACATGTACTTATACTATATAATTAGGGATAGGGTTAAGGTATAATTTAAGGCTAGTTGCATGTAATTATACATAATTTACTCTTATTACTACAGTAAGTACATGTAACATTGTAACAAGGGCACTGTCAAATAAAGTGTTACCGAAATTGATACTTTTATTTTAGAAGGGATGTATTCAATAGATCAAAAGTGAGAGTAAAGATATTTATAATGCTACAAAATATTTCTGTTTCAAATGAATGCTGTTATAGCACAACTGTTTTCAACATTGATTGGACCAAATCAGCATACTATAATGATTTCTGAAGGATTGTGCAACACTCAAGACTGGAGTTATGACTCAGCTTTGCCACCACAGGAATAAATGACATTTTAAAAAATATATTTCAAACACAACCTTAGCTTTAACCTGATCGGACAACTGAAGAGTGCACAAGGAGGAACTTAAATACACAATGGCGACTAAAACTAAATGATGACCAGCTGTTATGATTGAGTTAGTGTCCATGGTAGCAGATGAGTGGCGGGGAAACTAAGACAAAGGAGACACGTGTCTAGAGAATACAAACTAAAAGTCCATGAAAATGAAACTGACTAAACAGAACTGTGACAGTCTTGACATCAACATTAAATAATGAGAATTACAAAAAAACCCTCAAAAGTAAACGTCTTAAAAAAATATGCTGTTGCAATGCAAAGTCCTACAAAAAGCCTTCATTTTCTTTATGCAAAATATTATATATGTGTATTTATGAGGCTTGAGTTTGAAATATAATACTGCATCACATCATGTCACTCAAAGGTTTTCTATGATCAAAAAGCTGAATAATCTTAAATACTGTTCTCTCTAAATGCATTGAGGTGAAAAATGTCACTGTCACATAAACACACTAAATTGTGAATCTCTCCATAGGGGGACCGAGGTGATAGAGGACCTCGGGGTCTCCCAGGAAGTGCAGGAGCAGCGGGACCCCCAGGGGCTAAGGTCGGTGGGACAGTGCCATCATTTAAACACAAAATCTGTTTTTTGCATTGGGAATGTGGAGGTTAATGTCCAGGTCATCATGTTTAGAGGTTTGGAATGTCATATTTCATGATCTGACAACTTTTAAAGAGTTTATAAAATGTCTTTAGGGTTTAGTTGTACACTTTGATAGTTGCTCATAATCCATCCTTAAACATCCTTATTCATCCATGAACTCATAAACTCATAAAAACATTGAAAATCTAAAATATTTTTCCTAGACTTTGTCACTGGAAACTTGATGGAAATAGGCACAAAGCAACAACTCTCATCAGAGCCTATATTATATTTTTAATTATAATTATATTTCATCACTATTCTAATTTACACTTTCCACAAAGTTTCTACAAAGTATTCAGAAATACTCCAGTTCTTTATAAATTATACACAACTAAAACCTCCCACTGTTCACATTTTCTTATGTACACTATGAACATGTTTTTAAAAAAATTAACACTGGTAATAAAATATTTTCTTTCATGTAGGGTGAACCAGGAAGTTTAGGAATGATGGGGTTACCTGGACCTCCGGGTCGAGGATTGCCTGGTTCAAAGGTATATGTCTCACTAAGAGCAAACATGCTGAATGATAAATGAGAGAGATAAATGCTATTCACACAAAGTGTAATAAGAAGGAATATCCTGTTTGTACTAAAGGTAAATAGCTGAGCAATGGTGGGTGGAGCTAGTGAAAATAGCTTTTGCCAACAAGGTTGGCTATTTGCATTCTTACCTAATGTTATACATTATTTTGTGTGTATTGTACGTATGGTCTTCCTTATTATGTTGGTTGCATGTTTATTGTTAGGGTGAGCCAGGACCTGCAGGCCCCCCCGGTCCTGTTGGAGAGCCAGGTGTTGGGACTATAGGCCCTAAGGTTATAAACACATTGACATAGACATATTACCATATAACAGGAGTTTTTTTTTTACCCTAATAAAATCTACATTGGCATGTTTCAGGGTGACAGAGGAAGTCCAGGACCATTGGGGCCACAAGGAATGAAGGGGGAGGGTTACCCCGGACCACAGGTTTGTGAAGGAGACAAAGACTTTAATACGAACAACACAGAAAACAAAAGCAGTAATATCTATACCTATGATATTCTCAGGGGCTTCCAGGGTTGCCTGGGCTCCCGGGTGAAGTTGGACCTGAAGGACAAGGAATTCCTGGACCAAAGGTATTGGTCATTATGCAATTCACAATAAATGATTGCTGACTTTCTATCTTTCAGAAAGTTAGCAAATTCTAGCATTCTTGTTAAATTGATGTTGTTGTTGTTGTTTTCAGGGAGACAGGGGCTCACCTGGAGCTACTGGCCCTTCAGGCCCACCAGGAATTGGACTGCTCGGACCAAAGGTTCAATATCCCTACTTAAAATGTGTATTGGCTATAAAGTATGTCCTATGTTGATTTAATTTATATGAGATTTTTTTTAGGGTGCAGTCGGCCAGCCTGGTGCTCAAGGTCTTCCAGGCCCTCCAGGAGAGGGAATTCAGGGTCCCAAGGTAAGACTTCAAGGCTTGCAGGCTTCATACTGTAGCTCTTCAACTTGGACAGAAAGCAAAACATAACTTTATCATACAAAAGCTTACAACTTTAAATAAACATTTTGTCATCACAGGGAGACCCTGGGTTTCAAGGGACCCCTGGTCCAAGAGGGCCTCCAGGTGATGGCCTGCCAGGAGAAAAGGTACTAGAAAAGCAAACATTGACTGATTCTGTTATGTCAGTATAGTTAATAATATCTTACTATTCAAAAGCAAAGACAACATAACAAAGTCTGTTGGTTTTAGGGTGACAGAGGCCTAGTGGGAGAACGCGGGAGAAAAGGAGAGAGAGGAGAACATGGAGTGCCTGGACAATCAGGAGCCAAGGTAATATCCAGTTTCCACTGAGCTAAGGTTCATATTCCATTTCCAGTTCAGGTTTGCATGGTTTTCTGTGTACCGTTACAGTTGAAACCAGCTAAGTTGAGTCTAAGTCCTGGCTGAGACCTGTGAAGGTAGAGTCAGAGTCAAGGTTGAGACCAGAAGAAGGTTTAATCCAAGGCAAGACTGAACAGACTACATAACGCATCTACGGTGTTGTAGTATTCAAGACTGGACTTGATCTTGAGTCAAGACCAAGTCCAAATGCTCCCAAGTTCATAACAAGTCCAGTCTCGAGTTCTACAACACTGTTTCGAAATTCTAGTCCATCAAATTCTAGTCCTGGAGGCACTACAAATACGAAATTCTCATGAATTGATATCAATGATAAACACAATAGTGATCAAGTAATCAAGACAGTTTGGCTTTGGCTTGCAGCTATACAGTATGTCAACTGTTAGTTGTTCACTATCATGTCTTAAAGTGCAGTCACATTAGCAAAACTCTACAACATTTTACAGTCAAAAATGATTCATTGTCCACTGTCAATAATGTAGTGCTGTGTGAAGCACCATTCACACAGATGTCACTTTCAAACCAAGAAGCTTTTTGTTATGAATCTGCACGAAGAACTTGAAGCCTTTGCAAAATTTGAATGGGGAATTCGTTTAAATTCATGAAAAATTCTATTAAAATTACTGGATTTTAATAGAATTTTGTCCACTACAATTCACCAAACAATGTCTTTACAAAACACAAAACACGTCTTTACTCTAATGGAACCGCAACAGATTTTAGCCCACCTTTAATTCAGTTCCTTTTTACCTAAAGCAGTGGTTTCAAGATAATGTAGAATATACCTTGAAAAATTACCTTGTTACTAATAAAATTCTATTTAAATTGTATAGGGAAATACAGGAGAGAAGGGAGATCCTGGCCTGTCTGTGAGTCAAAACATTTTTCATAAAAACTTTGTCATCAGAATAATCAAAAATATTGTATAAATAATATACATTGAACTTCACCCCACAAAGAGAGAAGAGGTGATCAGAATAATACGGGAAATATGTGGTATGTAACCATCCCTGCTACTCAAACATAAAACTATATATAAGTCGTTTAATCTGTGTTAGGTGGAAGCACTTACTTTGCGTTTTCTCCCAGGATGTGGTGTGAAATGCCGGACAAGTCCTCTGGAGTTGGTCTTTATCATCGACAGCTCTGAGAGTGTGGGTCCGGAGAACTTTGAAGTGGTGAAGGACTTTGTGAATGCTCTGATCGATCGCATGTCTGTGAGCCATGAAGCCACGCGTGTTGGGGTTGTGATGTACAGTCATGTGGATGTGGTGGTCACTAGCCTACAACAGCTGTCTGACCAGGCGGACATCAAAAATGCCGTGCGCAATATGCAGTACCTGGGCGAGGGCACCTTCACGGGCAGCGCCATCCGCCGGGCCACTCAGCTCTTCCAAGCAGCTCGGCCTGGTGTAAGAAAGGTTGCGGTCGTGTTGACGGATGGTCAGGCAGACAAGCGTGATGCAGTGAGGCTGAAAGACGCTGCAAAAGAGGCTCACAATGCTGGGATTGAAATCTTCGTGATTGGTATCATGAACAGCAGTGACTCCCAGTATGCAGAGTTTAAGAATGAGATGAGCATTTTGGCATCTGATCCTGATGAAGCTCATGTCTATTTTATTGACTTCATGAGACTACACAGTACGTACTCCTATATTTCCTTTAAATGTGATGTATTTGGCGAAATACTTTTGTGCTAACTTGCTTCGATTTTTCAGCACTGGAGAATATACTGCTAAGTCAGATCTGCGAACCTGATGATGGAACGCTCTTCGGCCAAAATGGCAAAATATTTCCTCGATTTGAGCCTGATCCAGTTCCAGATAGAATTCAGGCTCCCACTAGTGATTATTTCCCCACAGAGGTAATTTTTCATATTTCTACAGAAAGACAGAGTAATAAATTCTGATCTAGCAAGACACTAAATACATTCTTTAGCAAAAAGCAAAAAAAAAAAAAAAAAAAACTTTTCAGTAAAATGGTACTAGCCAAGAAAAAAAAAAGATATTGTGAGCACAAATTGAGAATTTGTTCCTGAATTTTAGGTAAATCATTGCCATGATTTAACTAAATTAAATTGTTAATACAACAACGCTTCAATGATTTACCTAAGATGAAACAATTTGTCAAATGTGGCCATGAATTAATTTGTGGCTATGATATCTGTATTTTTTTTTTCTTTCCATGACTTCATAGTTAGTTTTGTGATGTAACCATCAAGTAAAAAAGTAATCAAATATTTGCCTTACACCTTAAATTCCTGTGTGTACACATCCTAATCATTATTTTCAAAAAAAATATTTTAAATATTTTCCTTTTTTTTCCCCAAATAACTAAGAAGTTATGGATTTTAAGAAAACCCTGGTCATCACTGAAGTAGTGTATAAAATGTCTTTATATTTATGTGTTTGTGTTTTTTTTTTGTTGCTAAATGACTAAAAATGTAAATGTAAATATCATAAAATATTAACCGAAACTACAGCCTTAAAACAGAAACAGCATGCACATAAAATCACCCAAAATTATAATATAAACAGCAGCTGAAAGTGATATTTTGCTGGAAAGACCTTCTGTTTCCAATTGATGAGATGTGCTGCCACAATGCCACATGATGAATTTTTCACAAAAATTCTCTTTATCACAGACTGTATTTCCAACAGACTTTGAGACCACTTCTTCAACTCAACCAGATGATTATGAAGACAAACAGGAATATTTTAACTTCCCTGAGATGAAAGAGACCACAGATGGAGAAGAGATGAGCCAACAGTCCTCCATCCCAGTAGTAGGACCCCAGACACCCTGGCGGTATGTTCCAAAAATCATCCCATCTGCAAGAACTCTACCTCCACCACCCCCTCAGCCTGGTGTCTTCATGAAAGGTAAACACACTGGCTTACACCACAATTATCTATTATCTCTGGTGACTTCTTGAGCATTCACATTTAAATTTAGTTTGAAACCAGATTTTGTTCAATTTAAAGTACTTCCGATGTATGTTTGTTGTTGTTTTTCAGATGTAGACTGTAGTCAGGGATTGGACCCTGGGCCTTGTAGAGACTACAGGATGATGTGGTACTATGACCTGGAGGCCAACGCATGCGCACAATTCTGGTATGGTGGTTGCCAAGGCAACAGCAACCGCTTTGAGACGGAAGACATTTGTAGAAACGCTTGTGTGCAGACATAACACACCCTCACAATGAAGCACAGGGCTTCATTCAGCAGATTTCTGGTTTTTTGTTTTTGTTTTTTTCAACTTTGCAGTCATGCACTATGCATTTTCATTGTAGTACATGTCTTTTATAAGAACAGTAAGGAATCCTACACTGACTGTAGATCAGATCTGACTTTGGGCCAACACTACTTTATTGTTTACTAACTAGACTTAGTGCTGCTCCATTTTCTAGAGAATAACATGTATATTCAAAGTACCTCATTTTTCTTCATATAGTCGCACTGAAAGTTTCACTTTTTTTTTTCCTTTTTTTTTCTTCATTTTAATGAATCCTTTTATTTGTTGCATCCTTAAAAATACAGCATTGTAAATATTTCTGTTAATTGTAGTCAACTCCACCATTACTAGTGCCCGAAGTGGAAAAAAGAGGTGCTGGTAATCCCCTTTGTTTTCAAAAAATAAATAAATATGTTTATATACATAATTTGGAGTCATCATATGCGGTCATCAAGGGCAGTGCTGCAGGGAGCCCGCCAATAGTTGTTTAACTGAAGAATTTAATGCATTATGTTAACTTTATGCATTATGTGAAATTGATTGTACAAGTGTGCCTCTCTACAGCCATGATTATTTTAATGTTTTTTCAATGTAAGTATCATAATGTATGAACATACACTAAGATGATACTATAGACCAATACAATATGCAACAGAAAAACATTGCAAGAAATTACTAAAACCAGGGAGTGCCGGCCAACTTTCAGCACGGATCCTTAAAGAATCATTTATGTGTGCCAGTCCCATGATCACTGCTCTTTCTAAGTGCATGTGTATTTAAAATGCAAAAGCTTAACATTTAGAACCTGTGTTAAATTATTTTGCACAGTATTGTATGTTCAAATTTATGACTCCCTTCATGTCTTAAATAGATGACAATCAAACATCCAAAAGTCCTTTCCAATATGACATCCAAAGATTCTCAACTTGAATTTTTTTTTTTTACGTTCGCTCAATGATGTAAACCATTGTGTTTCTGAAGCTAGTGTTATTATGTTGTGGACAATAAAGTACTTAGTCTGTAACTTTGTAAAACCTGTTTTAAGATGTATTATAGAACAGTAAATATAACATGATTTACATGTAATGTTATAGTGAAGTAATATATACATTAATAAATTTCGCTTTAAAAGACGACATTTTGAATGTTGTCTTATTTTTTGATCTTTGTTGATATTTCTATTATTTATTTCTATCATTTAAGAGTTAATCAGGGTTAAATCTGTATTTATATCCATATGGGCGTAAGTGATAGGTGTAGTACTCCAGCGTGTGCATTCTCACTGCATCCATGTAGTGGAAAGAGATGGCTAAATCTGAACAGCATCCAGGGCCCTAAAAACACAAGAACAGATGTATTTAACATAAAGAACAAGTTGAGAAGGAGTATTAAGAGTGATCTAAGAAAGGGAGTTTTTAACTGTAATAATACTTAGATTTAGCGTTACTGTGTCCTGGCTGTATCTACATTTGACTAATTGATCATAAGCCAGGTTATGCGAAAAAGTATTTTATTTTCATTCCAATGGGGTTTGAGAGTGACCTCATTAATTATCATTATTATTAGTAGTAGTATGTAATCGTAGGTCTTGACATTGGTGTGGATGTAGCATAATAAAAAAAAAAAAAACATTTTGGGATGAGTTGCTGTTATAGAATTACCCTGCGTCACTCATGACATGTTTCTGGGTCAACATCCTGAACTCTCCTCTTCACTGGAAACATATCAATCAAATTTAAATAGTAAATTGTCGAATTTTGCCTGGATCAATGAGGAAGCAGATATTATCTGGTGACTGCTTTTTTCAACTCTCATGACTACAAGTGTCAAATCTTAAGTTCGTTTATCCAGGTTGTTTATCCAGGAGCATGTATTACTTGTAAAACTCAGTATTCAGCTGGAATTGCAGAGGGTTTAATAAAGGCGGAATCAATATTTATCTAACAGTGAACTTCAGAAGTTCTCAAGTAAACAGAACACTGATATTGTGATAGCAGTTCTCAAAACTGAGAACAATTTTGGACTTGGACATGACATGTCCATGTTGTTGAGAGCCAATGAGTTGTATGAGCATGTGTGAACCAAGAACTTAAATGGGGGGGGGGCATTTCTTTAATGTGGCATAATGCTAATTTCTTTAACTGTTTTCTTTAACAGTTAATTGAATAAAATATAAATCAGCTACAAGCAAATGTGGATTCATTTTAATGTGTTTGAGCTTGTGTTTTCACTCACAGGAACGATATTGTGAATTAGTGATGTCTTTATCAGTTGTTGTTGTCATCTGAAAGTAGGTGATGACTCACATTAACCTAAAGGCTGGAAACCACTACACAACTTTTAAAATCTGAACAGTTTTTTAATCGTTAAGCATCAACCTCATGCAAGTCATGGAAGTCTGTTCCCATTATTTTCTGTGAAATCAGTCAACTCCGACTGCTCAAACTCTTTGACCTTCGGCAGTTAGCATTTACTCCTCCAGACTGTAAATTGGGGCAAAAATCTGCAAATAGTTCTCGCTGCAAAGCTCTCTGGAGCTCAAGGGTGGAGCTTAACCTGTTTAATGGGTGGAGAGATAGGGTTATGGGTAGGGTTAGGGTGTGGTTGGGGGATACAGTTCCACCCATCATGCCCACAGTAGGTCAAGAGAGGGGGGAGCTGGAGTTCCATAGAGGGGGAGCTGGAGGTTATGGCTCTGCAGTCAGTAGCCTCTTCAAAATCTGGGCAAAAGATGTTTAGTGTATTCCAGCCTTTATTCAACCTAAAACATACCTCAACAGGGTCATAATGCTCATAGAGGAGGTACGAAGGTCGTGGTCTGTGTAACTGTCTTGGCAGGTAATAGTCTGGAGGGTAAGGGTGAAAGGTTTGTCTCCCCAACACGTCTCTGGAATCACTCGTCTTAACTTTCATTTTCTCCATGCACTGTCCCAATCCAATATCCTCAACTTCTGTGTTATGTGTGCAAAGTCCATCAGCAAAACCCTTCACAAATCTCCTCAAAGCTTCCTTACTGAGGACGTAACCAGCCCCTCCACTCATGTAGCCCTGTGCAACGAATGGTGTGAACCTACGTCCAAAATACAGCGCCTCCTCTGTGTTGTGCTTGGACAGACCGTAGCGCAAATTCTCAAGGACAACAAATGTGTCATCGTCGGCTTTGAGGAACCAATCAGCATCGTCAAGATGGTGCTTGTGAATGTGCTGGAAGGCCCGTATGGTTTTCCAGTAGAGTTGACTGCGTCCTTCTGACACGTTAAGCCCTACCGTGGGGAAGTCTGACTCCTTCGAGCTCATGTACAGAATGATGTTGCAGCGTTTGCCCCACGTGGCACGCACATGTTGGGTTCTAGATTCCAGGTGTTGAGGCTGCGTCATTACCCAGCATAACACTCTGACCTTCTGGCTAAGGTCTACTGCAGCTCTTCTGTTCTCAGCTATGAGAATATTAGTTTAGTTTTATGCCCGTTTACATGTATTAATTTATTAGATTACAAATGCATTTACAATTCAGGAATACAACAAGCAGTTCATCTTAAAGAGGCAATGACATTGTAATTGCAAGTGCTAGTAATACAAAGTTTCAGTCATCGTTCAAGACGATAACTATAACGATAACAATAAAAATCATTCTAAGAATAGAAGTCCACACCCAACTAAACTGATAACAACACAGAGGAACGATATCATTGGAATCACTTAGATGTTTTTGTTTTGTTTCCAGCTGATGAACGATAAAAACATTGATAGCCAATCAGAAGCCAAGCGTCATGCCTAAGTATCATGCCTTGGCGTGGACACTAATAATGTACAATAGAGAATGACCTACTGTACCATACTACTCTTACTGTTTTTGTAGTATGCAAATTTTATGCATAAAAGGAAATCATGGGTGATTGACAAATTGGATTAAAAATGCTATACTTAATAACGCCATTAACCTTTGTGAAAAAAGAAGTGTACTTAATCGTATTGAAAGTCTGCTTGTAGTGTAATTCGACTCAAGTACATACTTTAAACAAAAACTGTACTTGCAGATAATATTAATGTAATAAAAGTGAAAACAGAGACAACACTTACATTTCTTTTTTTCTTAACACACTTAAGCACACTTAAAACACTTGTACTTAATGTAAAAGTTTTACTTTACTGTACATTTTAAATCATTGTTTTAATCTTTTGACATGCTTTATACACTTATGTTGATATGCTGACTAACATACTAAAGTACTTTTTTAATTTTAGCTGTAGTTTATTATTCTGTTAATATATTTTAAATTTACATCGCAAACTTCATCATTACAAATGTGTAATTATAAAAATATGAAATACAATGGAAGTTACATTAATGTATATTTCCGTTTACTATAAATTTTGTCAATACATTTGGCATATACTTTAACCATATTTCACAGACGACAGAAGTAATTATAAAATTATAAAGATATACATATAAAGATGTAAGTCCTACTTAAATGAGTCAAATCGCACTCTCACACACAGGTAATTGCATTTAATATAATGCATTTTCATTTAATTGCCATTAACATGTAATGAAGTGTCTGAAAACATTACGTTTACTTAAATATATTCTTTTAAAGTATACACTTACTGCATGTATGCTAAAGTGTTATTCCAATTTTAGTAAATAAGTTATTTCAAAGATGATAATTGGGTGACAGTTGTTGATGTGAAGCGGTTGTATGACAACAAGCACATTACAGAACATACTTTATTAGCAGTAAATTCTTGTTTTAGGTCAGAGGGGGGTTTTATTACGTACTGGAACAATAGTAAGAGTAGTATACTAGTATGTCATTTCTAACAGATTTTGTCCTCTTTTCTGCTTCTTTTTTATTTTTTTGTGTTTGTGGCTAATTACACAGAGGAGAAATGTGCGAGTAGAGAAAAAGCCTTTGTCTTACCTGTATGCTGTACAGTATATGTATTCCTTGCACGCTTAGCAAATCGAGGTGTCAGAGTCCTTAGAATATGTGAATAAGTTATTAAGAGTAGGACACTCACTGCTACACCACTTAAAAATAAAATGTAGTGCTTAAATATTGTCATGTCTAATATATGTATGATAAAAGCTTTTTGTTAAGCTTGTTCTTATTGTAACTCATTCAACAAAGACAGCATCTCTTGAATGCTCTGAACGTCCTGCCCTTAAACACACAGATGACTTCACAGATGAAGTCAACAAAGTTCTATCCAGGCTCCATCATTGGCATCAGTGCATGTGGAGCCATGCGTCATGCTTTGTTCAATGAAGATGAAGACGTTTAGACTTACAAAATAAAGAAGATATTTATTAAGACAAACATCCGGTAGTTTCCGAGCAGAATGAGCATGTATCCAACATAACAAACAATACCAGACAAATAAAGAACCAGACTGAGGAGCTTAAATACACAGCATAATAAAAAACTCAATACAAACAGGCATGATCATTAATGAATGTCCATGGTAACAAAAGGAAGCATGTGACTAAAGAGTAGCAAACTAAAAGTCCATGAAAAAGCACCTACCTGAACATAATAGTTACATCATGTAAGTTTTTTCCCCCTCATGTTGTTAGTTCCCTTTCGATACGGTTCACTCGCATTCCGTCAATGAGCTGACGCTTATGGGAAAACTCAATTTTCTCAGAATTCTGAAGCCTGATTGGTTCACGCCCATGCAACTGCACAGACAAATAGCATTTTAGCCCGCCAAAATGGATGGGGTTGCCTGCCTAAGCCATGCAAAATACCATAATCGTCAGAATCTTTCTCCTTCAGAAAGAAGATCATTTCACTCCTCCGAAGAAGACTGAAGCCTCTACCCGCCTCTTCCTCTATTCTTCAAACAGGCCTCACAGCAGATCAAGACGCTTCAGCAGATTTCCCCTGCGGCCATCCGGTGGCTTAAAAGAGCAAATTACAACAGCACTGACAACTCTACAGCTGAGAATGATGTTTCTCACCTATCAGGTGACAATAATAGAGCATATTTCTGTCTAAAAGAACATCTTTTCACAGGCGTTTGTTTCATGGGCAGACACGCTCTCACTCTCTGTGTGAGAGACTTGGTTCCTTAGAAATCACCCCACTTTTACCAGGTTGGGGTAATGCTGGGCACAATTTCCAGGAGGAGAGTGGTCATGACATACGCCTCCAAGACGGGCTGGGGCATCATGTGCAGCGACAGAGGCGCCTTAGGCTCATAGACGACTCCTATGTTGAATTGACACATCAACCGCCTAAAAATGATGAATATGGCCTTCAAGCCGGAACTCAGGGGTCATCATGTCCTGGTCCGCTTGGACAACAGGACGTTGGTTGCTTTTATAAACCACCAAGGAATTCTCAGGTCTCCGCAAAGATTATTGCATACTTTTTAATATATTAAAAACCTTTTGTCTTTTTCAGTTTCTTATTTTTCTTAATTTAACATGTACATATAATTCATTTCTGGAATAATAACATAAAGTGTCTATATAATGCTATAATGATTGCACAAAACATGCAATGAGACATAACTCTTTTTACTACACTACACAAACCTGTGCCAAACAACAGAAACTTCTCTTGATTATCACAATAAAGTTATTGATTTGTAAACATTAACTTTGCAAAATAATAATAATGATAAAAATGTTCTGAATAATATTGAAATGTACTTTTAATGGGTTGGGTGACGTATTTGAATGTGAAAGTGACAGGCGCCTGTTTTAGTGTATTATGGAACTACAGTCCATTCGACACCAGGGGGCAGCAGCAGTTGTAATAACACTCATAGCGCTCCGGTGAAGAAGTCTGCATAAGGTTGGATAATCATCAATGTTATGTACATATGACCTTTTATAATATATAATATCAGACCGGTTCGTCTCTTTCATGAGCTAACACTGCGTTGTTGTGTTCAAACAGGACGCACTTGTCGCTGTGTCATATCTAGAGTTTGCTGTCAAATTGTGAAGTTATGGCACATCCAGCACATGTATCAGCGGTTAGATCTCTGTATAAAAGAATCCTGTTACTGCACCGATTCCTGCCCATAGACCTTCGGGCTCTGGGTGATCAGTATGTGAAAGATGAATTCAGAAGAAACAAGACTGCGACAGGTGAAGCGGAGGTCACGCGCTTCATGACAGAATGGCAGGTAAGAGGGAAACCAGCTGTGAGCTTCCATCACTTGACTTTTTCTTTTTTGGTTAGGGCTAATGGTATTGTGCATCCTTATATTTACATTATGCATTATCATTCTCACACAACCTCACATGTAAATTCCCCTTATTATTGTCTCACCATCCACCATTTGCTGAAACCTACCACGTGATGGCAGCACATTCCTAAATTCTTATCATCATGAAAACATAATGGAATTCATCCATAACCCATTACTAACAAATCCTTTGTCCCAGGGAACACAACCCTTTCCAGACACCATCTGTGTAGATTAATTACACTTTAATCCAGCATCACCTTGATGAGATTTAATTCTTTAAGTGATGTGGTTACAGAACCGTGCCACTCATGAGAGCTCTGACGCCACACTCGTATGAAATGTTCCATGACAAATCCAAAGATCGAATTCAACGCATGAACTCCACTTAAACATGCAGCAGCATTCGTTCAAGGAGCAACGATTCTTTTACTCGAAAGCTAGAAAATTGGAAATGTTTTTTGAGCCGTCAAACTTCATGAGATGTACTACACTTGTAGTGTGGTTCTGTAACAGCGCAGTGGTTTGTGGAGGCAGCTCCGACATGATTGTGGACAAAGCTGGCTCTTATTGCATTTTCACAGTAGTGATTTCAGAGGACGCGATGTTCCTGGACTGGCATTGGCGGTGAAGATTATCTTATTTAAGAGGGTAAAAATCTCACACTTGCCGGTAATGACAGACACTCTGTCCTTGTTCAGAAGGAAACGTACACATCCTTCCGAACTTGGCAGCTGAATGTCCTGAAGAAAAATGCTTTTGCAACATTTAGCCTATGTATGTACGCAGTTACAAAATAAATATCGTAAACTCAGGCAATGTAATAAAATACACAGAGATAGTTCACCCCCAAATTAAAATGCTGTCATTATTTATTCACCCTTATGTTGTTCCAAACCTGCATGTCTTACTTTATTTTATGGAATAAAAAATGTCATACAACAGCTTTTTGTGAGGAAGTCATTGTTCACTGATAACCTTCCATTCAGAATCGTCAACTGTGGACTGTAAGCTGTAGCGACTGGATCACTGAGTGAGTTAAAGTCGAGCACAGATTAATTCAGATGATTTTTATGAACTGGATAACACAATTGAAAAGGTTTGACTCAAAAGAACAATTTATTCATAAGACTTCACTAATTCTTTCTTGAACACACAAAGCACAGATATAACTTAAATTTTGTTCTTTTTTTCACACAAAGCTGTCGTATGACTTCAGAAGACTTTGAATGTAGCGTTGAAGTCAAATGGACCACTTTTATGATACTTTTGTTGCTTCTTTGTCATTTTGACAGCCCCAGTTCACTTTTAGTGTAATGAAAAGATTGGCCAGGATATTTCTCAGAAATTGACCATTTGTATTGCAAAGATGAAAGAAAATTATACCGGTTTGAAATAATTATGACTGAATTTCCATTTGTGGGTGAACTTGACTGGAGTGATTCCAGTAGTTTGACATTAGTTACTAAGCAAACCATGTGATGTGAGAATTGTAAACTGCCAAATAATGGATAAAGTAATCACTTTTTATTAGATTGAACTGTTTTGGTATTGAGTTCACTTGCAGTGAGGAAAAATATAGTTTGTGCCCACCGCAATGTGTTTTTGTGGTTGTCTTGAGCATGAAACCATTAAAATTCAATTTGCAATTTATGAAATACAATTTCGGGACTGTATTGGGTCACCTCTTGACATCCACTGTGAAACCTGGGTCCAGAATCAAAACCAAATCCTTTTTTGTGTATATCATAAGACAATGCCTATGATGCCTTAAAGGGAATCTACACTCAAAAATGAGCATTCTATCATCATTTCCTCACCCTCATGACATTCCAAACTGGTGTGACTTGATTTATATAGAAAGCTATTTTGAGAAAGATCTCATTTGTTTGTTTGGCAATACAATAAAAGTCAGTGGGCACCAATGCTGTTTGGTTCCCAGTGTGTATCCAACTATATTTTGTGTTTGCAAGAAAGAAAGTCATACAGGTTTGGAATAACATGAAGGTGAGTTAATGGGTGACCTGTCCCTTTAAGATGTTGTCTAGATAGGCAGTTCACTATTTTACAACAGAGCTGAAGTGCCTCACGCTCGCTCACAATACAGCTGTGAATGGAGGAGTCCACTCTCATATTAGTTCTGGGAAGGAGCCGGTGTGTTCTTAAGAACCCCCTCCTTACTCGTTAATTAGGAGGTGAGTGAATCACTATGGGGTCTAGGTTTTCAAAGCACAAAGCACTGCTGGGAAAAAAAAAAATGAGGAAGGGTGGCGGAGCCAGGAACAGACGTAGAGCGAGCCTCCAAATGTGATTAGAAGCACTGAGTGTTCACTTTAATCCAGTTACAGTAGAGGGCCCAGGGGGCTTCTCATCGCCTAATAAATCGACCGCATTGCAACAGACAAGTTTTTCCCTGAGGAATGACAGAAAAAGAGAAACAGAGAATGTGAAGGAGTGACAGGTGTGTGCCTTCTTGTTTTTATATATGGGTTTGCCATTTTTGTCTGGTAAATGATAAATCTGACAAAGACATTCTATAGACTTATTTTGATGGAGGGGCCAGAATATCAAAGACTTGAGATAACCCAGAACACCATATCAGTCATCAACACCTCATGTTATTATGTTAAAAACAACTCGGAACACCATAAAAACCTCAGGAAAATGCCCAGGCAACCACTCAGAGCACCATTGCATCTTCAATGTGAAGAAATGAACCCTTCTTGAACCCTGAAGAAATGAAAGATTTCCACATCAAAGCACACATACCTATAACTGTCATGGCAGTTCAAAAGTCCTTGACATTTGAATTAGGGCCGCATAATATTGGAAAAAAGTGACATTGCAATATTTAGTTTTTCTGCGATATATATTGCGATATGAAAATGAAAATGAATGGCTCTATTTGGAAAGACTTATTCATTCTTGAATGATGGGTACATTTTTAGTGAAATGAATCTGCAAAGAAAATAATAAACAAATTACAACCATAGATAAATACAATAGAACAAATATACAGAACTGAAATAAACAGACTTTAGGTAAGTCTAACAATACTTAGGTACAGAAATTAAATAATCAAATGAAAAACAACACTACATGGTCTTCACTGTATAAAATTCAATATACTTAATCTTTGTTAAAGCTACACAAGTCTTTTGTTGTTTGATTAACATTAATGACTCAGACAGCAGCAAGTATATTACGCTGCTGTCACTTTAAGAGCTAATGCACAGATCCAATATAATGATACGCAACCCTTTCTCAATTTTTTACGTTCATGTAAGCCATAAGTGACTTTCAAGGATACTCACCGAAGTGTTTCAAGGATACTGTTCAGTGTTGTTTCAGTGTTCAATGTTTCAGTTCAAGCACAAATAGTTGAGAAAGAGAACAAAATTCTGTATTCCGAATTGAGTTTTTGAATAGTTTAAAATTACTTGAATGTTTAATCTGAAAGGACCTATAACACATGCAAATGATAAACGTTCACTCTATGATGGTTGAACCTTACAATTAGTCCAGGAATCATGTGCATTTCGAACTTGGTGCCTGGTCTGTATGGATGTGACTATTATGGATGCGCACATGGCCATATCTATGCTAAAACGATATACTGTAAGGTAGATCAAAGTCTTCCGGAAAGTTCAGAAAACTCTAAAACACCTTCATTTGGGCCAGATTTTGTTTGACATAAATTGGAGCCATATGGAGTGAACCTTGAGCCATCTCCATTAACTCCAGGTTGCTCCCAGGGGATTGTCCCTGTAATTATTATACTATATGTTACTTTGGATAAGAGCATCTCTTAATGAATGACTAATGACTTAACTGTGAATCCATTGGTATTTCAGCAGCATGTTTCCAAGCTGTACTGTACATACAAATTAGTGGTCCTTGACCTAATCTATTTATCGGTATAGATCTTTAAAGTTCTGTGCCCTTGGGAAAGTCAGGCTATTCCAGACGGGCATAAAGCGGGTTGCCTGATCACGTCATTGCAATGGGATGTGAGGTGTTTATATTCAGAAGGTGAGCTTCACCAAAACGCTTGCCATTCAGCATGCCCACATCCCTTCCATTCTTAAAATATTACTCTTTGGCAAATGTTCAATCTAATTACATTATGTAGAGGAGGAAGCTTCTCAGACAAATGGCTTTTTGCTTCCAAAATTGAATTGCATCCAAATACCAAGACGTTAGGAGAGTGAGTGAGAGTTCTTAATGGTTTTGTTTTCAGTGTGTTTTTCTGAATGAGTCTGCCCGTAATGTCTTGTAGGTTTGATCATAAGGAGTCATGACAGACGTGACGGGCAATTAAGATGTCCAAACACACAAGCTCATATGATGTTTAGTTCTGCACTCCGGGACTTTGTGTACTAGTGACACAAGGATTGGGGAGGACAATCGTATTTAACTATTCTGGTTCTGATTCCAATTAATCATTGCATTTTTATGGATGACCAACCCACAATAAGTTATCCTATACACTACAAAAACACAAGTTCACATTAAGGACTGTCAGTTACAGATATCTAAGTCTCATGAGTACACACAAAACTTTATATATTTACTTAAATTTAGAATTGGACATGACTTGAAGTTGATTTGCTTTGATTCAAATCAAGCACTTAATTTTTGAGCTACTTGTTTAATCAAATGTATCAGTCTACACTGGTCACGCTGTATGTTGGATTGCTTCTTTCACCGTGGTTCTGTAAATTCAGTAAAACTCTTGTCTTGTCCCCTTTTGTCTTATCCTTGCCAGTGTTTTGTTGATGGCAGCAGAAGAATGTAGACCTTGAAAAACATTGATACAATGTACGTCATGAAAATAGCTTGCATGTAGTATTTATTTTTAATGGAATTGATTCTGAGAGGAAAAAAAATAAAATAAAATTGACTCTTGATTCCAAACCCCACAAAGGATGCACTTTGAGAAGCCAGAATGTGTTGACAAAAAATAACAACTGTTCTTTACCACCAAGTTAACAGAAAATAACCTACAACTATGATATGCTGTAAGGCCAGTTTTACTGGCAAGTCGAAGAACATTGGTTTTTGTAAAACTTTTACTTAAAAAGAGTGTGGACCTTCCATAAAGATGGTAATCACTGACATAGAGGGAATGATTTCAGTGGGCTAAGAGAAAGTGGAAGGCATTGACCTCCATTAGACCTTAGTGGATTCTGTGATACTTCGCATCCCCCAGCAACCTCCATGACCTGCATTTCATCTTGTGAATTGCAATCAATGAATCTCCAACAAAGAGAAATAAATAATTATGTCACAATCTGTTATAGTAAATCAATAGCGTTCTATCAAATGAATTGACTGTGCAAAATCAATACAAGAACCAATAGTAGGCACTGGTTATCTCAGAAAAGTTCTAAAGTAACTAAAAAAATATATATAAAGATACTTTTGATTTCATGAGTAATATTCTTGTCTCTGTCTGCAGAACTACAAAGACACCCTACAGACCCAGGTGCTGGAAGCGATGGGAAGCCAGAAGTTTGTATTTGGCGCTGATTTGCCGGAACATAAACTCAAAGACTTTCAAGACGAGCAGATCGGGCAGCTTTACGAGCTTATGCTTGAGTCCACAAAACCCAACCGGCAGTTTGATATTCAAGAGGAGGGAACACCAAAGTAACATCCCTTGAAGGGGAAGCCGGCCCAATGGAACATGGTTTGGCTTAAAAAAAGTACTTTTGTTCATAGCCAAGATTGATGATTACATTAAAATGCTACAAAGAGTCCTCATTGTTGCTGCTTCTTAGTGCTTCTGAGGATAAAAGGAAAAGATAAAAGTGGTTTTGTGATGAACTGTTATAATAAAGATGCTTGAGCATTAGTCACAGCGCCACCTCTGGTCAAAATGTCATTACATTGGCAGACATCCCTCCCTGCAAAACCACATTTCTGGGAGATGGCACATTAACCCACCCCCCCACACCATCATATAAAAAACAATGATACTATTATATTAATTTTTGTAACCCACTTAACAGGTTTGATCATTTAATACTATTAGTGCGCCAGAAGTGAAAGTGATGTAGATAAAAGAGGCAAGGTTCTCCAAAAAATCCGAATGTATGTGGTCACAGAGGATACATTTGAAACGTGTGATTAAAACCAGGTGGAACAGTAATGCTTCTTGGCTGACAACTTGTGATCCGTTCACCGGAAAAAAACATCTTAAGATCAGTTGGAAACAGGCTTTCTATTGCTCAATTTACGGGATATTGTACATAAGCTGCTATCAATAAGTGGGCGACTACCATACTTTCTGGGAGCGGTGGGATATCTGCATTGCCTTTTGAAATTTTGGCTTAAACTTGATTTGTTTTTTTTACATTCTACCATTTTGAACAGATTTGCAATAGTTTTTTTTTTTTTTCTTGGCAATTCCTACAAATTTCGTCCAAAGTTCTTCAGGCCAAATTGTATTAAATAACGATGCCATTTGACCGCTAACACGCCAAAAAAATGTGTTAAACTGGAAGTGTGGCTTTATTGGCAGCACTGTGACATTTTGAAAGTTTGTTATTAGACCGTGCCTTCTTTTTATCAGCACTGCAGCTTTGTGGTTATGTATATTAGTAATGTAGTTGCTAATACTGTAATACTATAGTAACTATTATGCGTCTCATAAGAGCAAAACTGTGTTCTGTGTGGGTTCTCCTCTTAGGCCTATCACTCAGCATTAAAAAATTTAGTCAAATAGGTCTTATTCAGAGCAGCGCAATGATGGGTATGAAAGTAATGTTATGAAGGTTAGACTTACTGTGTTTTCAATGGCATCCACTGTAAAAAGCTGTATAAAGCTCCTAAATCACTTATAATTTTCCACAGCTCATATTGTCTGGGCTATTTTGTCTTCTGAAATTTCTCTGAAAGATATTTTTGCAGTGTTTCATCAGCAGAAAAATCCAAACAACAAAAAAACACATCCCACTGAAGAGATGCATGTCTATCCTTCAGAGACTCTTTCATTCCCATTAAAATACTTTAATCATTTCCGACGATTGACATCAGAGTTTACCGGTATTTTGGTACTGATGTGTGAATGGTATCGCACCGTAAAAATACGAAACGTTGCTTCTGTGAACAGCACATTTTGTATTGTGTGAAACGTATTCCCTGATAGCACACATACATCACAGCGATGTCTATTTAATACTGCATACACATCTGCACGATATACTATTTTTTTTTTAGAGTGTTTGTCATCTGCAATATGTCTCTAAGATGTTTCCTGTCAGATGTTAAATCGACAATAAGAAAATGTCTTTCAGATGTTTATGATTTAGAATGTATGTAAAACCAATTTTTCTAAGATGTTTATCAGATGTTTGTACTCAACAGATGTTTTCCAGATTAGTTCACCCAAAAATTAACATTTTATTTACTCGCCCTCAAGCCATCCTAGGTGTATATGACTATCTACTTTCAGACAAACCCAATCGGCAATATATATAAAAATATCCTTGCTCCTCCAAGCTTCATAATGGTTGTGAATGAGGGGCCATATTTTGAACCCCCCAAAAAATGCATCAATCCATAATCAAAATAATCCATACAGCTCCAGGGGGTTACTAAAGGCTTTCTGAAGTGAATCAATGGCTTTTTATGAGAAAATATCCTTATTTAAAACTTTATAAATTCAAATAACTAACTTGGCAGACGATCGTACCCATCGCAAGTCGACTTGGAGCCAAATGAGTAACCCCTGGCGTGATATATGTCATGATGCAGGAGTAGTGTAAGCTCAGACGCCTCTCATGGTTCAAACAAATAGGGCTGGCCAACTCTTCTATTATATCAAAATCCTCCAGCATTTCTCTTTTAAATTTCTCATTTTAGACTTCTAATTTGCGACCAGTGTTTTGTTTTGCTCTATACTCTGTGCTTCCATGTTCGTCATTACGTCAGGTCAGAGGTTGCTCTTCCACCACAAATCGATGCACACTGCCGTCTGCCGAAAGCTAGTTATTATAGTTAATAAAGTTTTAATTATGGATATTTTCTTACAAAAACCCATCTCTTCAGAAGGCTTTTATTAAACCACTGGAGTCGTATGGATTATTTTTTATTATGTATTGATGCTTTTTTTTTTTTTTTGCTCTCTGATTGTGTTCGTCTGGGAAGAAGACACCTATGGCTTGAGGGTCAGTAAATCATGGGATAATTTTCATATTTGGGTGAACTAACCCTTTAAGTGCTCTTAAACAGACATCTTAGAGAAGTACCTGTGCCATCTGGGTTGTCATTGGCATCATATACAGACAGAAAATGTTTGCAGACACGATAAAAAGCCATTCTCCAGACACTCTTTTCCTTCATCACAAATGAAGAAAATCAATAATGCTTCTCTCACTCTCTGAATTATTAGATTGTCTGAAAAATAATACCTCATTAGCCTATAAGACAGTATCTGCGTATACACTTTCAGCGTATAGCTGCACAAAAAGCCTCGGCACTGTCAGGTAGCATCAGCTGATTGGTTGTGAGATATTTTCCCCCATGTTGAACTTTACTAAATACTGCGCTGGAAGACAAGCGTCTTTAGTCAAGTAAGAAAACCAATTTTGTAAGCACTGAACACTAAAATCAATGGTTTGTGAAAAACTCAGTATTCATGTGAGAGCATGCATTCAGTCTCAATACAAATAATGGCAAGGAACGGTCCAAAGTGTGTTGAATAGAGGCGTTAAAGCGGAGGTGGTTTGTTTTGTTGCACTTCAGCATGGCTCCCTCATCACGCAGATTAATTTCTGAATGCCACTTCAGTCATAAAACAAACTGTAATGACACAATACAGCTCCTGTAAGTATGCACAAGCCATAAACTGATCTCCCACAACAAAAATGTTGTGCAATGATAGTCACGCCACATAAATCAGGGCTTTTTCTATTGTTAGTCATGGTAATTTAAAAGTGTTTTTCTTCTTTATTCTAGTTCTAACTTGAAGTTAGCGTCAAGGTGCAATAAGACACATGCTAACCTCAACATATTTGCTCCATGAAGACGTACACCCTAGATCCTTTGAGCTGTCATGTTAGAAGGGCATGGATCTGGATCGAATGCCTTCTGACAAGAGAGAAAGCGAACGTGTATCCTCGGGGATTATGGGAAGACTTGAAGGTAATCTCTATGCTTTTGTGTCGGAACACAGAGGAAGTGATAAAACAGGAATGTTCACACAGCAACCTTTCGCTCGAGCTTCTAGAGTAAAGAAAAGCTGAACAAAAGCTGGGAAAAGGGCAGAAATCAATGGACAGAGACCATCCAACACTTGACCAGATTGTTGCCGGAAGAATGTTATGACAGCCCCCCCGAAATTGTAAATAAAGATTATTGGAATTATGTTTAACAAGAAAACACTTTATACTTTTCAATTCAATTCAATGCATTACCAGCCATTTCTTTGTAATTATTTGTGAAATTTACAATCTTTTTCTGAGTGCTGATTGTTTTAAAGTAAATCCTGCAACAATTTATTCACAGTGCAGTGTTGTACTTGAAGCACATGGTATAAAGCTTGTGTTTCTAAAGTTAAATATCAGGGAAAGATTAGCCAAAAGTCCTTGTTTGAGCTTTAAAGACAAGGGTAGTAATTACTTCTTGTGCAACGTATCATCATTGGTTTAAGTGACAAGTAGCCTATTGTGTGCTAAACTATAACATTTATACAGTGTGTAATTAGCATAAAACCTTGATTGCGGCCAAACCTTATGGAGGAATCATAGACATTATGGGCTTGACTCTCAATGTGGATTACTGTGTGAGGTTTAAATGAGTCAACAAGCTATAAAATGAAGCAGCAGAAAGGATATACGCAGAGCCAATAGAAAGTTTCCAGGTTATCATCAGGGTGCAGAAATGGAGACGTCAGACTGTGTGCCTCAGACAAATCAATTTCATGTGTTGACACATTGCATTATTCATAACATAAAGCACTGTTTTATTCAAACAAATCCAGCCCATCGCAAACAATTTGGCACAACAGATGAAGATGATTTTGTTAATGTAGACTGACACACAGATATAATGGAATTGAAATAAGATTTTTCTTTCTTAAATAAAAGACTAAAAAACATGAAGAAAGCCCAGATGTCTAAATGTAAAGTTATGAAATCTCATAAAAACACATCCAGGTCACATTTCAACCACCAATTAAAAAAAATAATAATAATAATTTTGACTATTTTAGGACCTTTGCAACGTGACATTATATTTTCATGACAATTAAGCATGTTTTCCCGCTCAAATTATTGTTTCTGTGGCTTTATTTATTTATTTATTTTGTAATTGTATTTCGCATTCATTTTTCTTTACTAACAGTAATTTCACCTGTAGTTTTCCTGTACTTTATAGTAAAATGTTTTTTTGCAGAAAATACCATTATGTATAAATAATATATATTTGTATTTAAATAATGTCTCCATTACAATGATGAATATTTTAAATATCGCTAATGCCATATATATATATATATATATATATATATATTCCCTATAATATAATAAAAAAATGTGTGAATGAAATGTGACTTGGGCATGTATGTGAGGCTTCATGAGATTCACCTATTCATTCCATGATAAATAAGCATGTCGTGTATACCTCACGACATATATAATTGCTCTATTTTTTCCACCCAAGTAATTTCAGCTTTTTCAGTTGACATGTAAAGGAAATTCAGCATTTTCTTTACGCTTTAAGTGTTTTTGAGACATACCTTGGCTCTACTGAGAACTTGTGCTTCGCTCGAATCCACTCGTACATCTTCAGTGAACAGGGAGAGCCGAGATCCGTGACTTTGAAGAGTACATTCAGGAGGTGACTCATCGCCTCATTCAGGGATGGCTCTTTTAATCTGAAGAGCTTTTTCTAAACTCTCTATTTACGTTTCAAATATCTTCTGCAAACCACCTCATTTTTCAAAGATGTTCATGCAGCGCTGTATATTGTTCCTGAAATAAACCAGACTTGATTTCAAACACAATGTAAATGAAATGCATTAAAACATACTGTGTGGTGAGAAAAACACTTGTGGCAATAGTTTTAATTGTGGTTTATAAGAGCCCTCTTGTTTTCAAGTGCATGTTGTTAAAAATGTGAAAATTGTCATATTTACTCATCCTCATGTCTTTCATTTGACTTTTCTTCATCAGTGGACCACAAGAGGAGTTTGCCAACACTGAAAGAAAAAAAAATGGTGTAGGATTTACTTTAAAACAATTTTCACTCTTATTTCACTCTTTGTAATTTCACAATTACAAAGAAAAATCAAATAATACATTGAATTAAAGATGAAATTTTAAACATGAAATCCTTTCCATACAACGAGACATCACTGTCATGCAAGATTTTTAGAGAATAAGGTTCATTTCAATCAGTTCGACACACAAATCTATTTAGTATGACTTATATAATGAATATTATATGAATATAGTACATATGGAGTGCTTTTAGGTCATTTTTGTGGCTTGATGGCACCTGGTCACCTCCCACTTTCATTGTATTGGAAAAGAGCAGCTCAAACATTCTGCTAAATTTCTTCTTTTGTATTTCACACATGAAAGTAAGCCACAGAGGTGAGTAAATTATCAACATTCATTTTTCTTAGAGAACTAGTCTTATCAAAACAAATTCCTGTACTACTCATATTCAACATTCTCATATTCAACAACACGATGCATGCGTTGAAACTGAAAGGGATCTGAGGTTGTTTGTGGTGCTGCCGTCACTCATGAGACGTGACAACAATAAAGTGTTTAAGTGTTTTGCCCTGCTAAAGGTCACCCTGATGAAATTCATTCACGGCCTTTTGTTTCATTGTGATTCAGCTCTCTGCACTGATTAGAGCTTTTACATTTTTGATGCGGCAAATCTTCACAGCTATTTCTATCCGTTCTTTTTATTATACTCCCGAATCCGCAACATCAGTTCCAAACGGCTGAGCAATGATCATTCATTTCCCCCTGTTCAGCTTTGCTCTAGTTAGTGAAGAGAATTAATATAGTAGGTGGGCAAAACATGAATTATTAAAAGTCAATTATTTAAGAAAGTTTCTGGGGAGCTGCTGTTAAAATGTGACCTCTGCTCACAGCATGCCATCTATTATATATAGAATCTTCTACTTTATAATGATTTCTGGGGGATGTGAACGCTATATGTCGAGAAAGCATAATCTAATTATCTTTTTCCTCAATAATATAGGAATTTAATTCAATAATAAATGTGTTTTCCTGTGTTGATGTTTCCGTGGGACATTTTTTTTTAGAGCCAATAGTCTTTAAAATTATTTTAAATGTGTATTTGTAAGTTAATTTGGTCAACGTTTACAAGTCCTCTCGGATTTAGATGAGGCATGGACTAAAAGCCACAAAACTGCAATTGAAATATTTATTATATGTTGATATGTTGTAATGTTCCCCTTGTGAAAAAGAGAGTACACTTTCATGACTGTTTCTTAACACACTTAAGTACACTTTTAGAGTGCACTGTAATGATGTCAAAATAAAAGTTTTATTTTTTAATGACCTTTTGTCATGCTCTAAAGAAGTTCACCTATTTTGCTGTGTTGACTAAAACACTAAGCATATGAAAAGTACTTTATAATAATAATTTTTAAACTGTAGTGTGTTACTCAATATTACAGTTAAAGTTAATATATTTGAAATGTACTAAATTGCAAATATAAATTAAATTCACTTAATTCATTGTAAATATGAATACAAAATATATTCAAATACAAGAATTAATAGAAATTACATATATTTTAGTTTAACATCAAAGGGTTATTAAAAAAGTTATTGTAAGAGTAGGTTTATCACTGAAAATTGTATTGTACTTTGTCTAAACAGTGTTATGGTAAAAAATACTATGGCAACAGCCTTCTTATCAGTATGCCGTTTTGCTTCTGGAGGCTGGGCAGATCCTTTTCTTCAGTTTAAAATGGAGACTCTAAACAGAGTTTTTCTGTAGCTTAATTCTCTCCATATTTGTGACCCTGGACCACAAAACCAGTCAAACTGGTCACAGTCAAAACCAGTTACATACATTGTATGGGTCAAAATTATCGATTTCTCTTTTATGCCAAAAATCATTAGGATATTAAGTAAAGATCATGTTCCATGAGGATATTTTGTAAATTTCCTACTGTAAATTTATCAAAAACTTATTTTTGTAAGTAATATGGATTGCTGAGGACTTCATTTAGACAACTTAAAGGTGATTTTCTCAATATTTTGATTTTCTTTTTCATATTATCCTATGATAACAAACCATACATCAATGGAAATCTTATTTATTCAGCTTTCAGATGACGTATAAATCTCAATTTCAAAAGATTGACCCTTATGACTAGTTTTGTGGTCCAGGGTCCAGCCTTTAGCCTACAAAAATCTAGTCTGAGCCTCAGATGTCACAGCCTGGACTGTTGCCTGAATGTCTGCTGAATAAGTGGCAAACACTTTGAGAGTTTTGAAGTCATAATCTGATCGGTTGAATTCCACAGGATTTGACTTGTGTGTTACGTTCTTTAACGGTCCGTCTGGAAACAAAGCTGATGCCAAACCCCCTCATGGAAGAAGAAATTAAACTAAATTAAAACTAAATTGGATTTTCAACAGTATGTGAAGTTCACAGCACTCTTTAAAAGATGTCCAATAGTTTTACATGCCGGTCTGTTACTGTAGGGACATCGACTTTATAAATTCCACCCTTCTAAATATGACATTGAACAAAACTGTGATTGTTTGCTTTGCATGTCAGTCAGGCAGCCTTGAGTGGTCCTTGGCCAATGAAAGCTGCTATCTGCCATCAGGCTGAAGGTCTGGCTACACGAGAATAACAACACTCTAGATCCTTGCTTGGAAACCGAAGATAACTCACTCATACTAAATGTCTTTGAATTCTTGCTCCTGGGTACAATACAAGTCCATACTTTTGTGACTAAAAGTTTGCTAAGAAGTATTTCCAACTCAAGCAAGGCAGTGGTCAAGCCTATCCAGTAGGAATAGACAGGGAGTGGTTTTGGAAAGCAATATGCCCAGTGCATTATGGGTGTTGACATTTTCCTATACTTAAAAGGAAATAAAACAGCCCCTTTTCTCTCTCTCTTTTTTTTTTTTTTTTTTTTTTTACTGCATAGGAAGCTAAGCTTTATCAAAAGCCCATTTTAACAGGTGAATTACCCCGTTAAGTGTTCGAAAACATTACAGTTTGTACTTAAGTAATTTTTTTTTTTAAATATATTATTTCATTATATTATACATTAACTACTTGTGGTTGGCATACATGATCTTTTTAAATGGGTGATATGTTTTATATATATATAGAGAGAGAGAGAGAGAAAAAGAATATTACGTAATTCTAAAAAACAGTATTAATGAATCATGTCGTCCTACACTAATCCGTCCTCCTGAGAATGGAAACCATCCAGTTGTTGCTTTCATTGAGGCATGTGAGTCTAATCACAGCTGTTTGACAGACAGGCGCTGTGTGGAGCTGCTTTTCCTCACAGGTCACTGAGGAGGGTGACCACACCGAGAGACTCTCAGGATCAATCACGGCTCTGCTAATAAGGAGTTTAATGCAAGGAGGCAGTGTGGAGAATAGAGTCACCTACCAGATTGACACGCCGATGAGTGGCCGTGACATCCCATCTGTCTGCGTCTGCGCACCCCTACTGCACTGACAGATCAATATATTCCTCATCTGAAGTGCCCTGCGGAGACCACAGGCATACAGATAAAGCCAGAGCCTACTGTAAAACCTTCAATGGACACAGATTGTTAAAGTGAGATATATTCCCTGTGTGAAATGAAACCTACTATAACAGGTTGACCTCTGCTTTTGCCTTTTGGAAAATGTCTTACCTTCATGCAAAGTAGCTATAGGCTATATGGTTAACTGACATGAAATATTTTTATGTCCTACAGTATGATGAGCTAAACATACTAAATCCATTTTCATTATTCCTTTATAATTATTACTATTATTCATGCAGATGTTATAACTTTATATCAATTAAAGAACTATGTGGAATATTTGTTCTTTTAAAAATTAATTTGCCTCACGGCAGGAGTATTGGAGCAAATTGTAAAGGTGATTAAATATACTTATAAAATGAACTTGAAATCAGTTGATTACCTAAAAATGAACCTGAAGCTAGTGAAAAAAAAAACCTTCCAAAACCATTTATTTTTAATCATGTTATTTTTTTTATTTATTTATTTTTTTAGAAATGAGATCACTAAATTGTCCACCAGGGAAAGATCTTTGCAACCTCAGTTTTCATACAGATGTGAGACCAAAAACCACCTGATCCTCCTCTTCACTTTCGGACCCCTTTTGGGACAGAGGCAATCTGTATAAAATGCCTCTCCATTTCAAATTTAATTTTGATCGGCCTTTAATGAGAATCTATTTTAAAGCATGAAAACATCACTCCTGCTTTAATGTATGGAAATGCACAAGATTGAATATTCATTAGCAAATAATAATCTGTTATAGAATATGTAAAATATCCCATTTAGCAGCTGTCATCTACACCTGCCTTTGTAACTTGCAATGAGGCTTTAATTTATAAAGTCCCAAGACAGGCACAATATAACATATTTGCAAGTGCATTTAATGGGCATATTGCAGGTGATTTACTGAGAAATAGCATAGTCACACTAGAAAATAGATTGGATATACCCATTTAAACATGACTAGCTATGCTACTCACTTGAATATTTTTGCATTCAAATTGGCCTGTTTGTTTGTGTGTGTGTGTGTGTGTGTGTGTATTTATAGAGGCTTGGCTGAAACAAACTAGTAAGTTACACATTTTATACGCATAAACCTTAAAGTTTCAATCTATGAGCCATAGGGATTTCTAAATGAGGTTTTACTAGCAAAATTCGGGAAGAGCAACATTCAAATAATCTGACTAATGATAACATCATTTCACCCAGGTGTCATCAATCAGTAATTAACATATCTACCCAATTAGCATGAGTGAAGGCCTATATGTAAACACAGTTGACTCACCCATATTCCTCAGCAGTTTTTTCAGCATCTCTCCACCACCCCATCTCCTCACACTCGCCTGTTTACTTTCCTTACCAAAAATACGGGGGGAGTACTCTGGGTTCGGGCCAAATACCGAGCTCGGAAACCTCTCCTCGAACAACACGCCAAATATGCATACTATTTACTATATGATTATTTGTAAGTGTGAACTCGTGAGTTATTTTTAGGTGCACACTCACGGATTCCACAGGCTTTTGTAGGGTTCCCAAGTTCTCGCACACTACAAACCCAATGAATGGGTGTCAATGCGAGACAACATAGGCTGCTCTAGCATTATTTAGGAACACGGCACATTGGATTTTTCTGTGGCCCAGGGGCCCTGATTAAATCAGAAACAACAGTGCTGGAAGAGCTTGAATTAAGTGTTATTGATACACACCTCAGCATGAAGGTTATTAATCAAAACTTCATTTTAAAAATCCTCAGTTCCGTTCTCTGAGTTTCATAAGGACATCCGCATGCCCACAATGGCACTGCATCAAGGACACAATAGCAGAAGGAACATTCCAGCATGAGTCCTTGGAGTGCATGCAAAGTGGATTCGCAGCGCTGAAAACAGCGTCTTCTCGACATGTCAACAGCACGAACCAAACTCAAAGTAGATGTCAAAGTAGATGTCACAGCTAACGAAGACCATAGGCTGGCATTATACAAATTTGTTACATTGTTATAGATAAGTAACTGGGAGTGAGACTGGAATTGCTACGGGGAAAAATTAATAGGAAAAATACTTCCACAGCCAATCTTCAGAAAAATGGACTGGCACTTATTTCACTCTACAGACAGAAATGCAGACAGCAATGCTGAGAAAGCTGTTGAATTATGTATTGAATCACAACAACACACGGAATTGAGCTAGCAATGTTTGCATGCTCGCATTTTAGGCCTTAGGTCATATTTAGTTACAGTAGATCTTTAATGAAGGGTGAAATCTCTCTTGAATCAACCCTATATAATTTTCCACTGCTGCTAGCAATTACCCCAGCATTTAGCCTGTTATTGACACGTGAGCAAACCAAAACTCTACTCCATGGGAGGTCACATTTACAAGTCATCAGAATATTGATCTACTTGTTTAAGATGATATCCTTAAAAGAAATCACAAAAGCAATCACCATTCTGATACAGGGCAAGTGAACAGACCAAATAACAATGATCCTTCCTTTCTCCATTAAAAAAAATCACGAAAGCGCCTCAGTGAATCTGATAGATTTTTGCAAAGGTCAAAACATGAGAAAATCCCTTGTCGTGTCTATCAAATGACGTTACTTGACAATGGAAAGAGATCAAGGGAGCTTGGGATGGACAAAACTGTAAAGGTTGGCTCACTGGTTAATGTGCTAGCATGAACAATATGATTAAAGATCTGCTGCTAACATTAAGGTTACAGGTTCAGCCCCTACATAGGTTGAGCAGTGATGGTTTACTGGATCGATATCACTTGAGAGATATGCTGCAGGTTGCTCTATGTGACTGAGTCTTCAATATGTGTTCTACAACTTGTTTTGGATATAAAGTGCCGGCTAAATGGCTAGGAGCAGCACTCCACTTTTGTAAGTATTCATTAGTGTTTACTAAATAATTAATTAGGTTCTACTGTTACTTTACACTCTAAATAAAGAGAGATCTGTAACCTCCCAGGCACCTAGTAAAATTTCACATTTTCAGACCAGAGTATGATAAATGTTGTGACATTAAACAGGCTGAGAGCTTTACAAGTAGCACCTCTGATTCCTATTGATTTTTTCTGCTCTAACAGGTGATGAAAAACCAATGGGCCGATTTTAAACCCTTTACAAACAACTCCTGAAAAAAATGTCTAGCAAAATTGACCAAAAAAAAACAAAACAATTTGAGACTATTTTTAACAGAACACATTTTAAAAACATACCCCCTTGTAAAAAATAAGTACACTAGCATACTTTTAAAAAAAACTATTGTGACTTATGTTCTGTTCTGTTTAGTTTCATTGTGTTTTGGTTCTGTTTTCCCTGTTCCTGTTTGCCAGTGTTCCCTGTTTTTTTATTATTCCAGCCTGCAGGAGTAGGCCAAGGTCCAAGGTACGGCTTCCTGACCCATGGATGGTTCTCAGGAAGATATTGTCACATTTGTGGAGTGGATGCAGGTGAATAATGGATCAGATTCACTATCTGCACCATGGAGGACACCAACCTTCCTCTATTCTCAGATCCCAGCCAGCCATCACCCCGCTGCATGGACATGACGCCAGAGCCCACCGCAGAGGGAGAGCTTGAGTCTGCTGCTAGAGAGAAGGACTGAGACAACTATCGCCCCATAGCAGAGTGCTCATTTCGGTGCATTTGACAGCTGCTTTCAAATGGTCCCATGCTCATTTGTGTTCACGCTCTATCTGAAGACTGTTAAATGTTTCTAATTACAGCAAGATTCGCAGCGCTGAGCATTGTAGCCAATCGTGCTGCATCTGATTGAAAGCTTACAGTTAAATAGTCCTACTAAAACATTGTTTATTCTATTACTACTATTTTTCTATTTATTTTACTGTTGATTAATGCAATATTTAATTAAATCCAACAACCTAGAATGCCTAATGTTGGTTTTATAGCTTGTGTTAGGCTACATGAGAAAATGATTATTGTCTACCTCATGTAGGAGATTTAATGTGGGTGCAGACGGGTCATGTTTTTTATGTCAAAGAGGTCGGGTCGGTTAAAATTAGTGTTTCTGTCGAATATCGGGTCAGGTGTGCTGTTAATAACTGTGGGTGCGGGTTTATCAAACAGGACCTCTGCAGCACTATGCCCCATAGTCCAAGCCCCATTGTGAGTCTGACCAGGTAACATTATGTGATACCGTGGGAGTACTTGTGGAATTCGAGGGAATGGATTTAGACCCCGACCACACTCCCAATACTGAGGGTGAGTTGCTGCTGACCTCTAGTGGTTATTTTTGAGGTTTCGGAAGAGGATATTAGCCAATGGCAATACTCCTGTGCCCCTGCTGGTCCCGTCCAGCACGAAATTTCCTGTGCCCCCGCTGTTCCTGTCCAATACAAAGTTTCTTGTTCCCCCGTCCAGCTCAAAGTCTTCCCAGCACAAAATCTTCTGTGTCTCCAGAGTTCCCACCCAGCTTCCCTCTCCCGCTTCTTCTTTCAAAATCAGCCAGTTCCTCAGCCCTTCCTCTGCTGGTTCCCTTCATCTCCTTGGCTCTTCTTCTGACAACTCTTCACAGTGTGGATTTACCTTGGGTCTTCCAGTCTCCAGCTTGGCCAGCTTCTGCTTTCCTTATTCCTGCCTGTGTTCCCTATCATTCTAAGTTGACCTAGTTTCCTAGTGTGTGCCACTTTGTTCCCTTGGTTACTGATTACACTCACCTGTTGTTTATTTAGTTTCCTCACTACAACTCCTACATTTACTACTCTTTTCACGAGTTCACACTTACAAATAATCAGATAGAGTAAATGGTACGCGCATTTGGCATGTGGAGAAACATAGAAGTCTAGACTGTCGAGAAACATAGAGGAGTCAACTGCGTACATATATATATATATATATATATGCTGATTGGGTAGATATGTTGATTGCTGATTGGTGACAGCTGGTTGGAATGATGTGATGGTTAGTCAGATCATTTGAATGTGTTCCTCCTGAACTTTGTTAATAAAACATCATTTCACACTGCGCTTAGCTCTGGGTTATCGTCATCCAAGCGCGAGGTGATAAAAGCATGGATAGCAGTCTCCAAAGAACGCTTAGGGAGACAAGATTTGATTTTCGATAGAGAGCGAATGTGGGAAAAACTAGATCAATCAATCAATCAATCAAACTTTATTTATAAAGCACTTTAAAACCACCGAAGTGGGCCAAAGTGCTGTACAGAAGAATATAAAAACATAAAAACACACAGTAGAAATTAAAAATGACATAAAACATAAGACACAGTAGAATTAATAGATAAAATGTCGATTTCATGTTTCAAAGGCCAAAGAGAAAAGGTGGGTTTTAAGAAGCGATTTAAAAGAAGACAATGAGGAGACCTGTCTAATGGACAGAGGCAGATCATTCCACAGTTTAGGAGCTGCCACAGCAAAGGCACGATCCCCTTTGAGCTTACGCCTTGATTTGGGCACATTCAGGAGCAGTTGATCAGCTGACCTGAGAGAACGGGTAAGGTGTATAAGGTTGTAAAAGCTCAGAAATATAGGGTGGGGCAAGACCATTTAAGGACTTAAAAACAAATAAAATAATTTTAAAATGGATCCTAAAATGTACAGGAAGCCAATGAAGTGAGGCTAAAACGGGCGAAATGTGCTCGTATTTACGTGTTCCGGTTAAAAGACCTGCTGCAGCGTTTTGTACCATCTGCAGACGAGCAACAGAAGACCCACTAACCCCCACATACAGTGCATTACAGTAATCCAGCCGAGTGGTAACAAAGGCATGGATTATCGTCTCAAAATGCTGCCTCGAAAGAAATGGCTTTACTTTGGCCAGCTGCCTCAATTGAAAGAAACTAGATTTGACAACTGCTCTGATCTGACTATCAAGCTTAAGGTCAGAGTCGATTTTAACTCCCAAGTTAGTGATGGTCGGTTTGCTGTACTGGGCCAAGACACCCAAATCAACAGGAGAGGTCCAATGACTGCAGTAATTTTCTTATCGAATTTAGGAGTACTATCTAACATGACACCTAGACTCCATACTTGAGCAGAGATAAAGTGCAGAGATCCAAGGTCAAGATCATGTCTTGGCCTGGTTTCTGAAGGGTCAAAAACTATGACTTCTGTTTTGTCCAAGTTCAAAAATAGGAATTTCTTGGCAATCCAAGCTTTACCTCCTCAAGATATGCTGTCAAACTTTCTAGAGCAGTCTTATTTTTTCTAGACAAAGGCATATAAATCTGCATGTCATCAGCATAACAGTGAAATGAGACATTGTGTTTCCTAAAAATAAAACCCAGAGGAAGAAGATAAAGAGAGAAAAGGACAGGAGCTAAAACAGAACCTTGAGGCACACCGCAAGTTAAATATATTACGAAGGTGTTCATAATATTATGCCTGATTGGTGTGTATATATATATATAGCATTGAGATTTGAAGTACAGTACAAGTGCACTTTCAATACAAGTATAGTTTAGGTATAGTTCAAGTATAGTTAAGTATAGTTCATGTAATGGTATTTCATGGAAAATGGGATTGTAACGATAACAGTTACTCTATTTGTGTCCTAAGTAAATTTAAATTAACTTTTACTTTTAACTAAATATTTAGGTTGTCTTTTCTTTCATTGTTTGCAAAATTATTTGCAAATGATTGCATTTCTCCTGTTTTTTTTTTTTTCATGGAATTTTAATAGATGATAGAATTTTCCTTTTTTTGGGTGACCTCTTGTGACTTTCTGTGAACATACTATAAAAATGGCTTCTAAGGTAGAAGCAGGGTTCAAAAGATTGTTAATGTCCAATATCTTATTTTCAGACGCTGTATTAGGGTGAAGTGCCCCTGGTGGGCTGAGACCAGACACATGGTTATTAAAGAACGGCACAGGCAGTGTGAGAGTGGGTGGTCTGGGTCACATCAACCAGAGTGCTCCACTTCAGCAACACGATTAAAGCAGCATACAGAATTCAAAACAGCATCTCGCCATTGATCCACTACGTGGGGAATTTTCTCCCTGAGCTGTCTAGCATGAAATAGTGCAACAGGATGACAGCAGATAACGGATTAGATCTCTATCATATACAAAGATATGCAAGGATTGTGTCGTCAGATGATATGCTTGTCATTGACCTGAAAATTGAAACTTACAAGTAACAAGCCGAACAGATTCATTATAAAAATAATCTATAAGGAAAGCAGGTGGGTTTTTGTCATATTTACTTCATTTTCTGTTTATAATTTTAAAATAAACTCAGTTTAAATTAGATTTATGGTTAAAGCAAGAACTAAAATATTTGCCAGTAGAGTAAGACAAATAAACAAACAAATTAAACAAAAATCAGGTATATTCTTTGAAAATAATATCTCGTGCATGTCACACGAGTGGTTGCATAAACACACACGAAGATGAAGATGATGAAAGCAAATATGTAATATTTAATGAATCCATCAGGTAATCCAGAGCAACATACAACACTTCCAAGATTGACGACACTGGACACTGAACTGAAACAGAGCCGAACATATATACAGGTGATGAGGATGATGATTGTGATTGATGAGTGCATATATGAACATAAGTAGTGTCCGTGACAACAAATGAATGACTAAGGCAGACAATGACAAGAAGCAAAGAGTCGAAGCAAACGTGATTGTTTGGATTAATTAAAATTAAATCTATCTTGTTTCATGGGTGTTTATATTATACATTTACATATATTTTTAATGGGAAAGAAGACAAAAAAGTGAATTAAATGTAAAAATAAAGGTTACATAAAAAAATGAAAATAAATTTTCATTTTGTTTTGGTAATCCAAACTCAATGAAAACAAATTAGAATTTTTAATAAAAAATACATAAATGTCCTACTGTATAAATATAAAAAATTCATAAATACTCATGCATATTTAATTACTCATATATAACTCATTACTCATATTTAATTACTCATACTGTATATACACACAGTTGCAGGTGCAAAACCTATCCAAACAATTTTATATTCTCCTTTACATTATCTTTTTTTTCCACCTATCATATGCTTGCATAATAATTCTATTATATGCTGTTTTGTCAGTGCTTTTTATCTGCCCATCGTTTCTTGATTTCTTATCCGGTGACTTATAAATTCAATATACATCCATCTCATATTGATTTTTCTCAGTTTGTTTCCTGTGGTGATATTGGCTTTAACCAATTTTTAAGTGAGGTTAATGGTTGTGGCAATCTATTTGATTTTTATTTCGTCTATGGCTTGTTGTACATATAATATATATATATATATATATATATAAATATATATAGTTTGTCATCATAGAAACCCTTGCTTGATATAAGATTGATATAAGTTATACACCCATTCTAAACCCATAAAAAAATAATATGCAGAGTTTAGCTCCAACTTGCCTCAACAAACCTGCCTGGAAGTTTCTAGTATGCCCAGTAAGACCTTGAATAAGTGGTTCAGATGTTCAGCTAAACTTTGTCGGACAGTGACCCTCCAGGAGTAGGATTGGAAAACCTGTTTTATGGTATTCATTGCTGTAAATATGATATAAAGTCATGCACAACACGGTGCTCTTTTTTTTTGTTTTCAATGATTATTTACTCAGAATTTAAAACAAGGAAACAGTGAAGCGGCAGTGGATTCCACGTACTCCTTGTTTTAAATTCTGAGTAAATAATCATTGAAAACAAAAAAAAAGAGCACCGTGTTGGGACTAAGGAAATAATGTAAAATGCAGCTAAAGCAACACAGAAAAAAAACGAAAGAATTAGGGGAAAACTAATGGGTGTAAATCTTACAAATCTTCTAGAAAGAGTATAATTGGACAAACGTTCCTATTATCACAGCTGCAGAAATAGCAGCAACAGACAGGGACACATCATTCTCAGAGAGGAACAGCCCATTTCACGTTGAATCTTAAAGACATATTCATTCCATCCCACTAATTCTCTTGTATTTTGTCTCAGTACTTCAGGAGTTGACAGTGAGCTGAGTCAAACGGGAGAATGAGAATGTCTGTTCAATTGCATGAGTAATCTGTGTAATAGCGTGTGTGTGTTTGCTCACAGGGAAACCTACTCATTATTGTTCTGAAAATGCCCTGCTGGATTTAACAGCTCAGACGGAGAACTAGAAGGGGGTAAATTAAAATCCTCATTCTAAAAAAGGCAGCCACTGCAATTTTCCAGTCAAGTTTCCAGCTGGTTGTCACAGGACCACCATATGTGACGTTGCAGAGAGTTGCCCATAGTGAAATGAGTCAGATACTGTAAGAGGTCACGTAAGAGGTCAATGGAAACATCAAAATTAAAAAATTAAAAATTAAAAACCTCAAAATGAGTTCTTCCAAAAAAGTACCTATACTTAAAATTTGCTACAGTTGAACACTAGTGGCTGTAAAACACCAGCAACTTCTATTCCTTTTCACACAAATTATGATTACAGGGACAGATTATCGATTAAAGCTAAAAACCACTATGCCGGTGTTATATAATTTGTTCAATTTGTTGTTATTTGTTCATAATTTGTATAATTTGAGTTTTTTAACCAAGTAATTTTAATCAAGAATCCGGAATGTGTGACGGAGTCACCTGTAAATGGCATCATATCTGCATTATCCTCGGTTTCCCGTTTAATTTTGTAGAAACCATGGAAACACCAAATACGCTTTAATCTATATTACATGTGGGAATACAGACAAGGGAACATCTGTTTTGATACATTTATAGACAGAAAATGGAAAGTGAAACAGAAAACCAGAAAGTGGCGCCGGCAACTATGGCATTATAAAAGTTCTGTTGCTAGCGAGGCATGTGTTGCGTTGGTCTCTCATTAACAATCGCTTCAGCGGCCTCGTTCAACACTCCGTGCTGCTCTGCTTCATACAGTAACGTTAATAATCGCATCCATGAACATGATTTCTGCCCAATTTCAATCCCGATTCTTTTCCACCGGCTGTGAGGTGAAGACCACATGTCCCAAGATTCCTCGCTCAAACTTGTTGTCATCAAGCTACGCCTTTTTTTGGACCAAAAACTACATAGTGCACCTTTAATAAAGACTTTTTTGTGCGGTTCCATGTACAGTACTATACTAAGACCTTTTAAGAACAATTTTAACATAGTGCATGATTTTTAAATTAATACATTTTGATATTTGCATCACATAACCAGCTTGCTCCTTATGCTTATTGGGTTTAGTGTAGACGTGTTATTTTCAAACACGACAGCGCATTAACCTTGTAGCGTCACTTGTCGGACACATACTAACAATCGCCGCGATACATACAACAATCAACATAACAAAACTTTGCCAGAATCATGTTAATCTGTTCTGGATAAAGTGTTGCAAAACGTGCAAGAAGCAACATAATATCATTTTGCAGAAGTGTTGTCACAATTCAGGCATGTTTTTCCACAGAGCCAAGGTGACATGTGAAGGCTAAGTATGGTAACAAATACTAAGAATTTGTCCACTGCATTTAACCCATACAAGTAAGTGTACACACATTAGGAGTAGTGAGTAGTGAACACATACGTCTGGAGCAGTGGGCAGACATTTTGCTGTGGCGTCCACAGTTATCTTCCAAGCTCAAAGGCACCTTAGTCAGTTCCTGCTGGTATTGAGAATTGAATCCGCAACCTTCGGATTACCAGTCTGACTCTCTAAACTTTAGGCCACGACTGCCCCCCGAGAATACCACAGAGCTATAATAACTATTTGTGTCACATGGATGACAAGTGATCAGACTCATGATTTTTATTTGGTGGACAGTAAAACCTTACACAGACTCAAGCTGAGGAGGGAGATGAGTTATAGAGACCAGAATATCACAGAGTCCACCTTTGATTGAAACCTTCAGCTAGCAACAACCTAAACACTATAGCAACCCCGTAGCAACATGTTAACAAACATTTGGAATCAAATAGCAACACCCTGGTTATCAGACTGGAGACCCTAGTGGTGGTGATGAGTTTCATAAGCAAGATCCACTCGCTTTTTCTGGTAAAAATCTGGTTTACAAAAATGGTCTCTCTGTAAAGCATAATTCTTTGTTGCATTTGCTCACCATACAGTTGCTATTTTTTTACGTTTTTATTTTGCAATAATAGAAGGATAAATAGTAAAAAATGACAGATTGTTGATTCAGATATTAGTGATGTATCTCTGCGGGGTAAGTAAAAGCCAAATGGCCCTTTTTTCCATGCGTTTTTGCAGGTAATTGTGCTCCTGGAGTCAAAGGCACGGCAGGGACGGGAACACATTGGTTTTACTGCAGTACATGGCTTGAATAGAAAAAAAAAAGCTCTTAGAGGAGTTTTTCCTCAACAGGAAGTCTGGAGCTGTGACATGATGCTTTGATGGTAAGAAACAACTAGTAAATCATTTGTTTTGTTTTGTTTTTTCTTCATTTTTTTGATCATCATTTGTATGATGGCTTGTCAATCTCACGAGGATGTCTTTTATCCTGAAACAATATTAGAAATTGAATTGAAATTAAATCAAATAGCAGGAAATAAAATCATCTAACTGCTGTAGATGTAGTTTATCATGTCATTTTTCAGTATGAATTACCAATAAGTGATCATACACAAATATGGAGAATTTCCAAAAACATTAGAGGATATTAAAAATCAATGTTTGAAACGTTATCTGTATTTTTATGATTTATGATCGTGTTGATCATGTTTGCTGTGTGCAACAGTGGAATCATTCAGGTTTCTGGGCACCACCATCTCTCAGGACCTGAAGTGAGAGTTCCACATAGACTCCATTGTCAAAAAGTCCCAACAGAGACTATACTTCCTTCACCTGCTGAGGACGTTCAACCTGCCACAGGAGCTGCTGATACAGGTCTACTCTGCAGTCATTGAGTCTGTCCTCTGCACTTCTATAACCCAAAATCGGAACTTAGAAGACTACAGCAGATAGTCCGGATTGCCGAGCGAATCACTGGTACACTCCTCTCCACTCTCCAAGAACTGTACTCATCCAAAGTGAGTAAAAGAGCTGACAAAATCATTCTGGACCTCTCACATCCAGGCGACTTCCTCTTTGAACTGTTGCTGTCTGGTCGGCGGTACAGAGCACTGAACATCAAAACGGCCTGGCATAGGAACAGTTTCTTCCCTCAGTCAATCTCCTGAACAGTTAATGCCCCCACTTGGCAATAACCATGTGCAATACACACATTTATTTATTTAAAGGTTTAGTTCACCCAAAAAATAAAATTGTGTCTCTAATTATTTTTATAATTAGTAATTATTTATTACTCACCCTCGTTCTACACCCGTAAGACCTTCGTTCATCTTCAGAACACAAGTTAAAATATTTTTGATGAAATCTGATGGCTCAGTGAGGCCTCTTTTGCCAGCAAGACAATTAACATTTTCAGATGCCCAGAAAGCTACAAAAACATATTTAAAACAGTTCATGTGAGTACAGTGGTTCAACCTTAATATTATGAAGTAACGAGAAGACTTTTTGTGCGCCAAAAAATAAAAAAAATAATGACTTTTCCACAATTTCTAGTGATGGCCGATTTCAAAACACTGCTTCATGAAGCTTTGAAGCTTTACGAATCTTTTGTTTCGAATCAGAGGTTCAGATCACGTATCACACTGCCAAAGTCCCGTGAACACTTATCACTTATCACGTTATGAAGCATTGTTTACTGAAATCACGTGACTTTGACTCTCAAAAGATTCGTAAAGCTTCGAAATTGGCCATCACAAGATATTGTTGAAAAGTCTTTTTTTTTTGGCACACAAAAAGTATTCTCGTCGATATATAATATTAATATTAAGGTCTTACGGGTGTACAATGACATGAGGGTAAGTAATAAATGACAGAATTTTCATTTTTGGGTGAACTAACCCTTTAACACACCATACTTCTTATTTACATGTCCATGCATTTGCACATAACATACTTGTACATACATATTGTAATGTCGGATGACAGAAGACGAAGGCAAAGATTTCCAACACAGACGGATTTATTCATAAATTCAAAGTGAAAGAACACACGCCACAGTGTGCTAAGCACAGACAATAACCGACACGGGAGAATAAATACACAGAGGAAACTAATTAGACACAGGTGGAGGAAGGTAAACTAATCAGGGACTAATGATGACAGTGCAGACATGATAGACTAGAACTAAACAAGACAAGATTGAACTAAAGCTGGCATAACTGTGACACATATACTGTCAATTTTTGTATATTTTGAGTATTTTTTAAAATATATATTTTTTAGTATATTGTTTTTTCCTAATTTTCTTTTAATTCTTTTCATTGTGTCACTTGTCATTGTCACTCTGTTTGTGCTTTGGAAGCTACTGTCACCAAACAAATTTCTCATCTGTGCAAACATACCTGGCAATAAAGTTCTTTTTAATTGTGATTCTCATTTTATTATATGTAAAATTAATTTTTACTTTATGGACCAATGCGGAAGAACTGTACATTTACTATTGTATGCCAGTAATCATTTACATTTACTCGTCCTTTGTCAGTGCTATACATATGTGAATATACTAAATCCAAAATTAGAAAATTTATGTATTTTTAAATTTCTTGAAATAAAGGATTGGGGATTTGAGGAAAACATATGCGATACAGAGATAGCTATTGCAAAATCCTACTTAAAATAAACTCATACAATTACACACCTGATATAAGCAAAACAAATTATAAGCATACAAAAGGAAAAAAGGAATTCTGTCATCATCTACTCACTCTCATATCATTCACAAAAAGTTCAATCTAAAATGGATTAGAAGAAATACAGGAAAACAAAGTAAAAAGTGAAATTATATATATATATATATATATATATATATATATATATATATATATATATATAAATAAAATAATAGAGTACAGTGCTTAGTCAGAGAATGCACAGAATACACTTCGTGACGGCGTGTCAGAGCCATAACTCTCCTCTCTGACAGTGCATTAAATGTTCGTATGACTCATTTCTCAGTAGGGAAGCAAGAATAAACCACTTAATCGCACAGGAAGCATTTCACATTTTGTCATTTTATGCTCTGTGTGCGCATTTATCTGCTGAACAGAATATGGAAATCTCATGTTCTGCTTCCATACTGTGTAGGAACTACAGTCCTTTTTTTTGGCCCATATAGAGTCTCTAAATGAAGCAATAATCTGCTAATTCAGGGGGTTATTCCAGAAAGCAGGTTATGTGAAATACCCAGATATGTTTAAGAGTAAGTAAGCCTATAACCTCAACTTTCAGTTCCAAAAACGGAGGTAACTTTCAGGTTATTTAAGTAACCATAGCAACTTACTCCCTGAACAAAACCTGCTCTGGAGTTCAGTTTCGGGGTTAGTTTAAGAGGTATTCAGATGCGTGTTATTTAATTAATATAGTTTTATTAATGTAACTAAATTTGTTATATAGTTACAGTTATATATATTAGTTACAGTTATATTATATTATACATTCATATTTACATATATAATAGTTATTTTTATATATATAGCTATTATATATGTATACTATTATAATGTTTAAATGTTTACTCAATTCTAATATATGTATTTATTTTATTGTAATCTCACACATGGATCTACTTTTTTCCGTTTTCTATACTATAATTTCTAGAATAAAATACATACACTAACCTAAAGGATTATTAGGAACACCATACTATTACTGTGTTTGACCCCCTTTCGCCTTCAGAACTGCCTTAATTCTACGTGGCATTGATTCAACAAGGTGCTGAAAGCATTTTTTAGAAATGTTGGCCCATATTGATAGGATAGCATCTTGCAGTTGATGGAGATTTGTGAGTTTCTGGTTTCTGCGATCGTCGCACACAGTGTGACGCGTTGCACAAAATTGCGCCAAAATATTTATATTTTATATCCTTGCTCGAACATTTAAAAGAATCAGCATGATTAAATTATAATATAAAATATAAAATCTTAATATAAAATATTAAGACTGTACTTTTTCATTATGATTGATATTTTGGCGCAATTTTGTGCAACGCATCACACTGTGTGCGACGATCGCAGAAACCATTGCCCAGCGCGATTCCACCACGGTAAGAAACCTACAACAGTCAAATAGAGTGACATTATATTTATTTTATATATCATATTTTATTTTTGAGCTCCTGTAACACAGAAATTTCCCCAGTGTGGGATTAATAAAGTATATTAAATCAAATCAAATACAACTGTTTGTTGAATCACAATGAGATATAAAATATCTCACCTAAATTAAGACACGTTTAAGCCTACAGCAAATATTCAGTCCTGTAAGTCCTGTAATTATGCCATTTTAATGTAAACTAAAATTATATATATTATATATATGAAATTATATATAAAAGTCGTGGTAGCGATTCAGACAAGGGTTTCTGCCCCATGAAAATGTATGGTCACCGCACCAATGATTGTGACAGTCCATGCGACGACGCACGCTACTGCAAAATACACATTTGCAGCACAAAATCAATCGCCTGAAGCAATACTTTCCAGCGCAGGAAAACAGCTGGATGCCTAAACCCCTTTCGTCAAAATCCGACGATGAGGGATTTGCATTCAAATCTATCAGAACACCAGAAACGTCGGCTTATTGACGAATAGGGGGTACCCTCGGCGTCGAGTGTTGACGTGAAGGGTAAATGACCAAACGGCAGCATGTGACGAATAGGGATGAGACCGTGTTGCCCAAAGATGCTCTATTGGGTTGAGATCTGGTGACTGTGGGGGCCATTTTAGTACAGTGAACTCATTGTCATGTTCAAGAAACCAATTTGAAATGATTCGAGCTTTGTGACATGGTGCATTATCCTGCTGGAAGTAGCCATCAGATGATGGTACATGGTGGTCATAAAGGGATGGCATCTAAACGATGCCCAATTGGCACTAAGGGGCCTAAAGTGTGCCAAGAAAACATCCCCCACACCATTACACCACCACCACCAGCCTGCAGTGGTAACAAGGCATGATGGATCCATGTTCTCATTCTGTTTACGCCAAATTCTGACTCTACCATCTGAATGTCTCAACAGAAATCGAGACTCATCGGACCAGGCAACATTTTTCCAGTCTTCAACTGTCCAATTTTGGTGAGCTTGTGCAAATTGTAGCCTCTTTTTCCTATTTGTAGTGAAGATGAGTGGAAACCCGGTGGGGTCTTCTGCTGTTGTAGCCCCTCAAGGTTGTGCGTGTTGTGGCTTCACAAATGCTTTGCTGCATACCTCGGTTGTAACGAGTGGTTATTTCAGTCAAAGTTGCTCTTCTATCAGCTTGAATCAGTCGGCCCATTCTCCTCTGACCTCTAGCATCAACAAGGCATTTTCGCCCACAGGACTGCCGCATATTGGATGTTTTTCCCTTTTCACACCATTCTTTGTTAACCCTAGAAATGGTTGTGTGTGAAAATCCCAGTAACTGAGCAGATTGTGAAATACTCAGACCGGCCCGTCTGGCACCAACAACCATGCCACGCTCATTGCTTAAATCACCTTTCTTTCCCATTCTGACATTCAGTTTGGAGTTCAGGAGATTGTCTTGACCAGGACCACACCCCTAAATGCATTGAAGCAACTGCCATGTGATTGGTTGATTAGATAATTGCATTAATGAGAAATTTAACAGGTGTTCCTAATAATCCTTTAGGTGTGTGTATAATGACCAAATACAACCAGAAACAAATGTTCAGCTTTACATGTGAAACCTGTATTCAATTGTGCGGTGATTTGTACAGCCCCAAGCAGCACACGAAACAGGCATTTTTCTCAGTTCCAGTTATGAGCGTTATGGGAACATTGCCCTGCACAATATGGCGGTGCCGTTGACGTACCATCCAGAGGCCAATGGGGGTCTATGTATTTTGTTATGTCTATGGGTTGAGAATGTCTTGTGTGTTAACCGGGAACATACTCTAGGTTGGCTGAACTTACTCCCAGATGCGTTTTTGGAACCAGCATACCAGTAAGATTTGGGTTAATCAACCCAGTTCAGGGTATGTGACGGTAAGTTAACCTTGCTTTCTGGAATACCCCCCTGATGGAGTGGTGGGTGTTTTGGAATAAAGCTGCCATAGCCGAGAGGTGTCTTGAGCATTATTATTGATCAACAGCAACTGACCTATCATGTCTGTTTGCAAAAAGACTATTCTTTCATTCTAGTGTGAAAGCAGTTTCATACTGCAAGTAAAGTTCATCCCCAACAATGGCTGAAGCAGCTGCCTTTCATGCCTTTGCTTGCAGTTCTTTGTACAATAAATCCTGTGGATAATAAAGAACAGGCTTTTAAGGTTTGGGCACAAAAAAGGGCAATAATGTGTGTTTTTTTTCATGGATTTATTGATTTTTTTTATAATGCTGAAAGTTATATGGTGGCAGTGTAAACAGACACTTCACTTATATGATTTTATGGTGAAATATGTTATTTTTCATGTTAACTCGGATGTATTTTGATCAAGAACAATGCACTATGGCTTTAATTCAGCGTGAGCAGCACAGTAAAAATCGTCTCGGCCCCAAAACAACCGTGACACTGCTGTTTCTGCTCCAGCTGCACACTCCCCTGCCACCTTTGACCAACGTTTTCCTTTTGTGATGTCATTTCTAGCAAGAAATTTTAGCACTATTCTACTGCATAGTTCGGCTTAATACAGCTCACTTAAATAGTACCACATGAGTTGATATGTTCCAAGTGAGCCGTACCCATACTAAAATGTGACATAAACACTGCAGATCACTGATTGGTCAGAGAATCGTCACTATGTCATTCATGACTATATGATGATGATATACCACTTTAAAGCGGTACTAAACTGCAGTGGAAAAGCAAGCTGAGTCGTACCACACAATGGAAAAGCGTCATTTGTATTGTAGTGATTAGATATTCACTTGGCTCTCTCTATTTAGTTTTTGTTGCTACGCAAACACTGCCTGCAAAGTCATTGCCTGATAGGGCAGCAAGGCAACAAGTCAGCTACCTAAGCTTTCAGGTGTTTCATGTGCTCTACATCTGAAACTGCATACTTCTCCATTATAAAAACAGTACCCTATGTGAAAAGAGTAGTATGTACAAGTTCACAGTAGTAATTAAAAGTGTAGGCATAAAAAGTACCCAGATGACCTACTTCTGTTGACATTCTGAAGTGTGTTGACAATAGACTGTTTACTATCCTATGAGGCCACGGGAGAGACCCTATCTTACCCTGGTAGGTCACATAATAATGACAACATGGCGAATGTTGCATGTCCTGCTTACATACTATACATACTCATATATATAGATTGTACATTTTTAGTGGTTGCGAAGTAAGTACTTACTCAAATACCTACTCAAGAGAGTATGTGATTTCTGACACCGCCTTGCTCTTCTGTCAGTCACTCGTCTTGGCCCCACCCCCTTATTAATAGTTAATTTGCTCCACCTGCTTTTCCTCATTACCCGCCTCATTTCCTTCCCTATTTATTCTCCCTGTGTACTCTGTCTTGTGCCTGATCATTTTGGTCTGTTAACCCTGTCTGTCCTGTCCTGTTCGGCTAGTCCTGTTCCTTGTTCATCTCCTTACGCATTTCCTGAATAAATTAACAAAAACCAAACAGTGTTGTAATTATCCCTACCCTACTAATTTAAAACCCAATTTCAGTTTAAAAAATATCCTGACAATCTTTTCTTCCTAATTTATATTTGGTTTCTAAGTGATTTCAAGCTAATTGACAAGTCAAAATAATTACAATACGGGTATGCATTTATATTATAATGTTTTTAAAATATGGTCCTATTTGAGTTTTATCTCTATTCCTTTATGAATAACTATGATGAACACTTAAAAAAGACTTCTCTAATCTCTCTCATGTTGCTCTTTTAGAAATTACTGTTTTTAAAAATGTAACTTCCTGGAAAAATAGGTGCGTTGAGTTGTGAGAATTCTGAAGAGAGACTATTATAGTTCATTGAGTTCAGTAATGGATCTGGCCTGCTGCATCAGTCTGTTTTGGAAATTTCTGACCTGGTCATGCTCCCCCAGCATAGAGTACAATATGGTGCCAGAGCATTTAGAGTGGAATCAGCCTCAGCCAAACCTGTGTGGTTGGAGGAGGATTTTTCCACCATCCCTAACCCACCCAAGGTTGTTGGATGTTCTTCAAATAAACAATTATACAAAAATAATGTATCAAACTGGTTATTCGGATGTATAAATAATGTGCATGATGAACCATAAAGACCTTTTAAACATAACTTTGATTTCTGGCAGACTGATAAAATATCCTATTTGCCCCTTATGCCCATAAGTTAGGTAGAATCACCTTTGTGGGGAAAAAAAACAATTGTATTGAATGTGTACTTCAAATGAGTATTTCAAAACTTAAAAGTATATTTTTAAAAACACTGTACCTGCAGATAATATAATATTAATATAATAAAAGGCCACTTAAGTGCATTTAAAGAGAGCATGTTTTCCGACACATAATGACACATTTAAGAAAAATTTCACAATAACTTCCAATTTAAAGTTTTACTTTAAAGTGCGTTTTAAATCATTAAATTTAAATCATTGTTTTAATAAACTTTTTCTTTTTACGCTTTAAAGAAGTATATTTATTTTGATGTGTTGACTAACATGTAAAATACTTGATTATAATTTTTAACTATTGTGCTATTCAATATTGCAATTAAAGTTAATATATTTTAAATTGCAAATATATTCAAAAACATGACATACAGACATGACATACAGGCATGTATTTTTCAGTTTATCATAAATGGTTGTCAGTACATTGTGAAATTATGAAATTAAATATAATTAACATATATTTATATTTATTCATGATTATGTTAATTTACATTTATATTAACATATAATTAACACTGTACATGTAATTAAGTCGGTCAAAAACACTGTAAAGTTCAGCTATAATTTCAAACTATAAGACATTTTTAATTTAATTGCAATTAAATGACTTGGGTTTGTTAGGTTTACTAAGGGTACGTTTACATGACAACAATGTACTATAAAAGCATTTTTTCGCATACAGACGACAACAATGTCAAAATGATACCAATTCACACTTGATCTGTGGAAACTATTAAAAATGCTGTATCATCATGCCAGGCCAGTAGTTGGCGATGTCAATTTGGAAAGAAAAACTATGTGCATGTAGACTGAGCACATAAAACACATGCGCATGATGTCACCATTTTCACAAATTCGTGTTTTTGTAGTTTACACCGAGACAATAACGATATGGTTTTAAAAACTTGCAGTTTGAAACCCGTTTTCAAAAGTTTACATTTTTAGGCCCCCAAAACGCCACTGTTGTGTAAATGTACGGCCAAAACGCATGTTAAAATGTATTTCTTTTTCATAAGGACAGCCTTTCAGATCAAATTTGCCATACCAAAACAGAGTTAAATGTTCAAACTGTAGTTTTCTTTATTACATTCATCTGTTTATTAAGAGGAAACAAGAGAAAATGCACTCCTCTCAAAATTGTATTTACTCAAAAGCCATTTTCAAAGTGCAGTCTGAGTGCTTGCTGTACATATCATTCAAACTCTCTTTAAACTCTCATAACCATGAACATTCTGTTAAATTCATTAGCTTGATGCAGCAAACCATGTTAAGCAATATATTATGTGCTTGCATTTAATGCTCAGTGATTTGCCTTCTGAACATGTGCATTCAAAACAGTATGTATGCATTTTAAATGTTTATCATGTCTAATAGTTGTAGACGATGCTGTCAATATTTATGAAAAAAGTGCACTGCCTATTTTCTTTAAAACTGTACCTGTCTTCATTTGAATAAAAAGTTCAACCAATGCACCTTGGACGCAAATAGTTAAGTTATTCAATTGTGCTTGAGTGCTTTTTATAGTATTGGATGTGTTTTGTTTGTGTGGTTAGAGACAGGGCTGTACAAAGGAAGTATTATTATCAAGTATTTCAATAAGAAGTGCTTTCATCTGGTGTCTTTAAACAAAGAAAGCATGCCACTTCAACTATACAAGTGACATGTTAACAGTTTAAAAGCTTCTTAGTGCATGAGGAGCTGTAAACACTTTGTGTGCAAGCAAAACGAATGTCTGCAGAGAAAATGAATAACATCATTTAACGTAATTATCATACACTGGAGGGAAACGATATTACATGCTAATGGAACCATCAGGTCTACAGGCTTTGAACAAAAAGCATCAGTTCTCTGCATAATCTCTCTTAATATCTGCAATCGGATATTGGAAATGACTGTCTGTTTAGCATGCTCAAATAAATTCATGAGGTTTTTACAAAAATTTGGACCAAACTATATTACAATTATTGGGTTTGCAAGCACGGAAATGCATGTTGCTGCAAACATCTGTTTCCATAAAGTCGCCTGATTTCCTTTGTACAAACATGAAAGCCATACGGCTGCAGTTTCCTATGTGAATAAATGACAAATGGCATAAAGCGGATCTACGTAACCAGTCGTCAATCAGAGATTTACTTTCTGCTGTGTAGTCGTGTACTATATAGTCGTAATGAGTTTCTACAGTGAATGTGTAATGCTTCAAGTCATTCTCCAGGTATGTGCACCTTATCCATCTAACCAAAGACTGGCATTGTGATTTATGGCGCACAAATCAAATGAAGAGATGGCTGCACAAGCACTCACCATGTGTTACAGGTTTTGTAAAGTGCATGAGAGAATTAAATTACACAGAAGCTCACAAAGCAGCAGTGTTCCGTGACTATGTCGCAGTGCTTAGACTTAACAAATAAGACAGTATTCAGAGAGTATCTGAGGTAGAGTAGCGATGCACAGTCTTCAGGCACATTCAGTCAATACAGTGCACTTTGTAAAGCACAAATCCCATGTTCTTTCTTATTAGGACTAGATATGTTTGAAAAAGCATTATCTAACTTAAAATTTACCTAGTTTTATAAAATAGATTAAAGGGTTAGTTTGCCCCCCCAAAAAAAAATCTGTCATCATTTACTCACCCTCAAGTTATTTCAGACTTTTGTTCATCTTCAGAAGACAAATGAAGATATATTTAATGAAATCTGAGCGATTTCTGTCCCTCCATTAACAGCTATACAACTACCATTTTGAGACTTCAAAATGTTCATAAAGAGACCGTAAAACTAATCCATATGAATCAAGTGGTTTAGTCCAAATTTTCTTACTTCTTATTAACTTTATATGATGAACTTATTGAATTTAGGTTTTTATTCATTACCATTGATCAGTGAACATAAATAGAAACTCAACTGAACCTGCTTGACGCGTGAGAACAAACTTCATTGGTTCTTGTGGATGCTCAAACCTGCTGCGTAACACGAGAGTGAACCTCAAACATGCTTGAGCTTCCATTTACTATAACTGATGTGTGCGTTGATGAACGTTTATATGTGAATAAAAGCCTAAATTAAATCTGTTCAGTATAAAGCAATTGAGTCTCTTCAGAAAATTTGGACTAAACCACTAAATTCATGTTTTACGATCTCTTTATGAACTTTTTGAAGCAACAAGTGGTAGCTGCGTAGATGGTCAATGGATGGTCAGAAATTGCTAAGATTTCATTAAAAATATCGTCATTTGTGTTTCCGAAGATGAACAAAAGTGTTACAGGTTTGGAAAGACATTAGGGTGAGTAAATGATAACAGAATTTTTGATTTTGGGTAAAGTAACCCTTTAAAAACAGCTTGTTTTAATCACATCAAATTTCTGTATCTTTTCTTGAAATTATGTTTAATTCATACTCTAGTTCTTAGTGAAGAACTATTTAATGATAATTTTAATGATCTGATTTTAATGACCAAAAATCTCATATTTAGATTTCCCCTACATTTTGTGCACAACCCTGTTACAGCATGATTACAAAATGTAAATGCTTAAAATTGTGACATCCAAAAACTGACATTATATGGACTCTTTCTACTGTAAATTCCTGTTTTTACACAAAAAAGCTCAACTATTCAACTATGTTACATGTAAAAAAAAACATAAAATAAACGAACACATTTATTAAAACTTAAAAATAACTACAAACCAACATCTTTTTTTAATTTTGGGTGAATTTGCAAGAGTCTAGAGTAGAAAAACAAAAAATAAATTTATTTAAATAAAAAAAAAAAAAAACTCTCAGAAGATCACTGCGTAATAAATAACAGGAGATCGCATGCCACATGAATAAGAACTGAGAGGAGTAACTGAAGCACAGGGCTATAAACACACTGGGCAAACAAAGGAACCTCAACAAGACACAGGTGAGACTAATCAGCATCAAGGCTAAGTTCACACAATACAATTATTTGTGCATCCGACTGAAAGCTGATCTAAAATGATTGAAGTCCACATTGTGTATCCCAACTGTTCAGATCTGATTTGTGTCTATGCAATTCTTTCATTTTAAGCAACATCTGCATTGGTTTATACGGCAATGACGTTGTGTTGGTAAGCATACGCCAAAAACAACATCAACCGCAACACAGAGGGGTTTGCAATACAGATATTGTCTTGTATACAACCTGACAATGTGTAGCCGGCACGCTGGACTACTGAATCTTATGAGGCAACGGCAGAACATAGGAGGATGGTATGCGTGGCTTTATTCCGTGATGTCATCTCATCCTTCTTATAACAAACCCTGACCTAAACCATGTGAAATCCAATCAGAGCAGTCATAAACGGACTTCCAGAAATGCGATGATTTCAAACCACATATAAATGTAACTTGAAACAGATTTGTAAAAATCGCATTTCATATGACTTTTTGCCATTCACACTTTGCTAAATTTGATTGGATTTGAATGAATATTTGTGTAAAAATTATCAATAGCTACAAACATTTGGCCAAGAAACTATAGCCTCTCTGACATCTTTATTTCAGCTAATTTTTCAACCCTTACTTGCAACCGTGTAACTGTCAGGGTTATATTGTGTTTAGGGTTTCATTTCTGTGTGTTTGTTTTCTTGTGCATCAGTTCAGTTTAGTCATAATTACATCCTAGTTAGTCTCCTTGGTTACTGATTACGTTCAGATGTCTGTCATTAAGTTTCTCTGTGTATTTATACTCCCCGTCTCATTCAGTTCATTGCCGGTTCTAATAGAACAAGTGGTTAATGTTATGATTCTCCGTTTATCTGTGTATTCGCTTCATGTTTATTGAAGAAGCTATTGTTGGATATCATTTGTTATGATTCTGTTAACCACCATACCTAGCGTGACTGTTACGCAGGTTTTTTTTTAAATTATTATTATTTCTGTTTTATAGTAAAACATTCCATATAAAGAAAGTTAAACACATACTGACAATGTGTTGTCCAAAAAATATTATGTTTTTAGGCCTTAATTTGTACAATAGAAAGTGCCTTATTCATTGATAGTCCATTTCACCTTGTAAGTGAAATGAACTTAAAACTGAATCAAAGTTTAAAGTCTCTTGAGAAGGATGAATCTTTAAAGTACATGAAAAGCTCTCTCAGTTCCTGTCCAATCTATCACTGTCATATACATACTTCTGCATCCCTCCTCTAAAGCATAAGCCAAAGTAAATAGTGATTTACAACCGTGATTCATCGGAGTAGCCTCATTAATTATCAAACAAGGATATGTCCGGTCAAGGGTATGATCAACAGCATACATCTGGCATTATATTAATACATTGATTCTTGCAAGAGTAATGTGACAAAGATGAATCTTTTGGCAGTGATTTTAATATACATAACATAGAAGGAAAATGTTTGGTATCTTTATAAACATAATATAGCTTATACATTTAAAATTATAACTGTAAATTATTAAATATACAATGGGCATGAAGAAGCAGGCTACAGCCACTTAAATGCAGTAACTTTCCACATCCCTCAGTTCAATCGGGAACATGTTATTAGATGGTGGCATTGCTCCACTGTTATTATATTATATTATATTAATAATAGCTGTTTCGAGTGCATTGATTAATGCTGAATTCCTGCACAGTGTTACGGTGGTGCAGGAAAGAGGGGAGGCGAGGATCTAATAGCTAGCAGTCTTTATTTCACAACCAAATAAAGATAATCCAAACTGAAAGGCAGAAGGAAATAATCCAAACACAAAGAGATAAATCCAAACAGGAAGACAATAAAAATCCAACAGGGAAACATGAAAAGGTAACAGCTTTCTTACGAGAAGTAAAGACAACGACTTACAAAAAAGACACAAGGGTATATGGCAAACAAGAAGCTAACAAGGAATAAGTTAGAATGATACAGGGTTTTTATGGTTACTAACAAGAGTAGCTAAGGCAAACCACAGGAAACTCTGGAACAAGGGGAACAGATTATACAGTTCAAGTCCATTAAAAACCAAAACCAAAGTGAACATGAAACACAAAGTCAACCTTGTGTCTTGCACTGTATTTCTCTAAGGGTACGTTTACACGATAATGATGTACTAAAACCGGAAAAAGCCTATCCTTACTTTTACTGTTTGCTGCACTTTGATATTCTTCTCGTTATTTCCCTATAGCGATTAATAAAGTCTCGCACATTCACAGAAAACACCTTATTTCCGCATTGAAAAGTAAGGTGCATGGACTAAACATGGCCTGTGCATGCCATCACCCTTTTCACAGATTCGCGTTTTTGTAGTTTACATGGAGATGATAACGGTATCGTTTTAAAAAGATTCAACTTTGAAACCCATTTTTTGGATTTTCAGGCCACCAAAACGCCGTTGTCGTGTAAATGAATGGCCAAAAAAAAAAAATGACCATAAAAAGTTTTCCGTTTTTTCCCCATTGAAAATGATGTTGTGTAAACAGCCCCTCAATCAGCTAGGCCCTGTTTACACCTGGTACTAAGATGTCTTTTGTTCAATCAGATCACAAGTAGACAAGGCAGACACATACCCGCTTACACCTGGTACTTTAATCCATCCAATCCTCTTTTGTCCACTTTCAACCATTTCTATCCTGATTTCTTCAAGAAGAGGGACTATGGGCGGGTAAATGTATGGTTTTTTTTTTTGCAGAGCTTTCGATCTAATAAAAAAAAAAAAAGCACAATTTACATATGAACGAGTCCAGAGACAATGTTTTCGACTACCTTTAGAAGTGGTCAAAAGTTGACAGGCTCAAAACATTTCACACCTGTTTACACCTGTATTTAGTGATGTCCACTTGTGATCCAATTGACCAAAATGCCTCTCAATGCAGGTGTAAACAGGGCCCTAGATCCTTTTGGCTAAAATGCCCATTTTAAGTGTCAAAAACAGCTGTGGCTGTAGTAGTAAGCACATGATGAAGGACTAAGAACAAAAACACAGTCAATAATAAAACCCAAAATAATGAAACAGGAAACTGAGGGCTTAAATACACATGGGAAGCAAATTAACAGAAACAGAACAAAGTGTGTAATTCATCAGTAAACATAGAAACAAACTAGTGGCCGCAAAAAATGAGAACAAAGTAAACAGGTCCAGGAACTACAACTAAACCAAAAACAGAGCATATACATTACAACAATAAAATATCTTGGACATACAGCTAATTTTAACATTTAGGACTTGTAATCCATAATCATGGAGCTTTAGCTGTTTAGAGGTTCATTATCATCTTGATTTCATCATATTTCCACAGGGTCATTCTGCAGCATTTTAAAATGCTGATAACATCTGATTTATGTCATTTGAAAGTTTTAGAGTGAGACAACCAGTTAATGCCAGAATTCATCAAATCACTTATTAAAGTCGGCATCATAGTCTTTTTTTTCTTCAATAGTCTTTCCTTCCTTATTGTGATGTATATCTGAGTGAAAAGGCTTCTCGAACAAGAAATAAAATGTAGAGCAGGACTTTGTTATCGGGAATTGATTGGATCATTGGATTGTTGTGGTTTGCTATTGCTGTGATCTCATCCCGAGAAGAGATTAAGCTGCAAGATGGAGGGGAATCTTTTATTTTAATAAAAGATTACGAGGGCACATGAATTAAAAAATATAATAATAATAATGATAATGGTGTACGTGGATAAAACATTTATAATGAATGCTGCAATCTAAAAAATTAAGAATTGGCCTGTTGTTGCTGTTGTTGCTAGAGAAACCTGCTTTTGTTTTTTGTTTTCAAACAAAAGAAAGTCAGAAGTTAGTATATGTATAACATAATTAAGATAATTATGTCTCTGACATTAATTAAAAGCCACTTTTGTTGTGCACTAATTGATGGTGAGCCTGTAGACCACTATCTGTCCAATAACACATTTGTCATGCTCTGGCTTCATCTGTCAGAAGATACATTTCAAGGACTTGTCAAAATGTCAATCATTGTTATCATAACATTACTACACAGCGCTTCATTTGTCCAATTTGTTTATTAATTATCCCCTGCATTACCACAATGCCCTTTAATTGTTTCAATTGCAATCTACACAGAGTTCCATCCTGCCTGTTACGCGGATCAAATTTCCGATCTGATATAAAGTGATCTGGAACTGCTCTATACCCTTGAGTTTGATAATGCCTGAAAAGTGCTTGTGTCTAAATTTATTTTTCCAGTCGTCTATTGGAAGACAAGATCTGGCCTCCTACAACACTATTTTCTTGTGTTGATGTACTTCTTTCGAAATATGAAGTTAGGGTGGGATAATATCAGTATATATATATATTTTTGGCCTATTTTCCTTAAAGATAAGATTGTACATATACTTAAATCTACAATAAACACTTAAAAATAAAGCTTCTTTATTAGCATCTGTAGTTCAGTGGAGAACCTTTAACACCCATAGAATGATTTAATTGACCCTTCGCAAAGACCCGCCCCCTTTAGTTACTGTTGCCATGTCCGACAAGCCATGCGCTCTCATGCCACATCATGTTCTCACACAGAGAAAAATACATCCTGGAGCAAAGAGGACACTGACAACGCGTTGACAGACAGAACAGGTTCTTTTGATATAAAAAAAAGTTTCAAACAAATACCGTATAGTGGCTCTTTAATGTGTCGTGACAGATTACTGCAGCTCCTCAGTTCAAGTAGCTCGTGAATCAACCATCTCTTCATACTAGTTCATTTATAGTATCAAATAAACATGAATGGACATCAGAAGAAATGTTGTTTCAAGTGTGGAAAGACATGAATACACAATTTTTAAAGTTCAAGTTCACCAATGTTTATCTACTAACTCCCTTGACTGCATTGTAGGACAAAATGGTGGATTCAGGGTTATGACTGGTCAGATCGCCTGTCAATCAAACTGCCAGAGAAGAGTCAATAGCATAAAAGGTTCTATAGTAGGAAAAAGTTCTTTAGAGTATTAAAATATTCTTCACACTAAAAAAAGAGTGGCCCTTTCAAGAACTGATCACTGAAAGGCTCTTTGGGGAAGCAAAAATTATTCTTCAATGGCATTGTTGCAAAAAAAAAACAACCAAAAAAACAAAACAAAAAAACAGAATTGGGTCTTTGTGTCATAAGGTCTTTAAAACAACAATGTTGAATACCTTATTGGTAACACTTTAGAATACTGTTCCATCATTAATGAATACACAGGAACAAATGAGTGATGCAATACTAACATTCTAGTACTATTAATTAACAAGAATCAATTACCAAGTAATAGCGCAAACCCACTTGGTTTTGGATAGTGATTCCATCTGACAGATTTGGAAACACTTGAATCATTACAAGTGGGTTACGATGATCTTTACTTTGTTCCAACTTCAAAGTAATTAGTAATTCCTTCTGAAGGATTTTGTAATATGTAAATCATTATTAGTGGGTTACCATGATCTTCACTTTAGAATTAATTATACATTATGCATTATTCACATTAATTATGAACCTGTATATAGAAATTCTTAGTAGTCCTCCTAAAAAATAGTTACCGATTAACAACTACCACATTTTTTCTGAGCACTATCACTTACAAATCAAAGTTTCTTGTTAGTTAATGTTAATATTGTGTTACTCAATTGTTCCTGTATAGTCATTAATGAAGAAACAGTATTCTGGAGTGTTACCCTTCAGATAAAATCAGATACTGTATGCTTCTCATTGCAGGACTAAATTGCCAAATTCCAGCAGAAAGATTCAAATGATCAACATGTGTTCAGACGTGCACTGGGTCATTAGATGCTTGAAGAACAGACTGTTTCTGTTCACTCTTCTGCATCTCCAAAACTTAATCACCTCTCCAGTCTCCATTATCAAAATTCATTATAGACTCACGTGAATAATAACCCATGGTTGATATATTTATTACTTTAAACAAGTAATTATCTTTCACTTCGATTGTCTCTGCTTCACGAAGAGTAAATTACACTGCAATTATATGTTGCATAAGTAACCCTGGTTGCCTTTTTAACAGAATGTGATTTTGTTAGTGAGAGTCACCCACTATCTCTGATCCGGATCCACTACTGTATCTTCTGATCTCACCCTCTCTGAATGAAAGTGAATAGTTGCATCTGTACTTCAAATCTAAAAAGTAGAGTTTGTACTTGCGAATAAGATAGTATTAATGAAATTAAAAGCCACGTGGTGAGGTACTTAAAGATAGTAAGATATTAAAGTTAATTGCATTTTGAATGCATATGAATATGAATGAAATAATACATGATTTAATATGCAATTAGGTTTCTGAAAACATTTTAAAGAGAGGCGTGACCAAAAAAGTTTGAGAACAACTGGTCGGTGATTACAGCCCTGCTACCGTGCAAAACAATACTGGACTTAAATTGTTTGACACAATGCAGTACCATGCGGCTTTAGGAACGAACTTATTTTTTGCTGGGACAAAATGGTAAAAAGTTAACATGAACAACAATAACTTAAAGTGGTTATTTCACATGATTAAACCTTTATACATAGGCAATCAAGGTTGAAACTCTGAGGGCTGTTATTGTTCAATATTTAGAAGGACAGTAATCAGGCACTTGAATACAAAGAATGAATTGAATTATGAGTTACGATCCACTGTCAACCTTGTGTGGAAATAGAAAATGTAAACAATTTCTGTGAACGTTTATTAATATAAGGCCTTGAAGGAAGGCTTTAACTCTCCAACAAGGACTCTTCGACTCTGACAAAGTTTTTTTAATGCTTTTCAACCCTCAAGGTGACATTCCCTCAAAGCTGAAGACAAAATGCAGGTTAACAAGAAAGAAAATTCTTTTCATAACTTACTACACATGCATGGCTATCAAAAATAATTAATTTGAACAATTTTGTTCAATCAAAGATGAAGAAGAAGAAGAAGAAGAAGGAGAAGAAGGTGGTAAATGATATTTGAAGGGTCATCCTTTACTCACTCTCATGTCTTAGCAAATCACTATGACTTTCTTTTTTTCTATGGAACATATAAGGAGAAATTTGGAATACAATTAGAACTTTTGCATTTTATTGATGCTTTAACCCAGAGTTATTTACATTGCAAATTGTACATGTCATCAGTTCATTAATTCCCCTGAAATCAAACTCATGACTTTGCCATTGCTACCACCTATAAAATACTGTCAAGAGATCATGAGAAGAGCAAAAAATGCTATTTGTGCATTACTGTATATTCCAAGGCTGTTAGCTTTGTATGAGGAACAGAATGAAATTGATTATTTGAGCTTTGACATACTCATAGTTTCAAATTAATTAATATTAAATTCCCTCCTGTTTAAAAGTTTGGAGTCAGTAAAATTTTTAAGAAATTAATACTTTTATTCAGTAAGTACACACTGAATTGATCAAAAGTGACAGAAAAGACATTTAAAATGTTTCTATCTATCTATCCATCCATCCATTAAGAAGAGTTCTACATTTTGTTCTTTCACTGTTCATCCTTACCCTTTTTATTTAATAAAAGGTTAGTTTACTCAAAAATTTAATTTCTGTCATTAATTACTCACACTCATGCTGTTCCAAACCCGTAAGATCTTAGTTCATCTTTGGAAAACAAATTAAGATATTTTTGATAAAATCTAAAAATATTTTTTGATCTCCCATAGAAAGCAATGAAACTACCACATTCAATGTCCAGAAAGGTATTAAAGACATTGTTAAAATACTCAATGTGACTACAGTGGTTATAACCATAATGATATAAAGCGACAAGAATACATTTTGTATGCAAAAACATAACAAAAACGACATAATAATCTCTTCTCCACACTTTCATTCTCTTACTCAGTTTACGTTGAAGACACATTGCAGAGCTTCCATGTTTTACACACGTGTGTGATGCTGACGCAGGAGCCAACGTTCTGACGTGGAACCTGGAAGTGCTGCACTATCTATACACTTTATATGCTGCACTGCACTTCTGCGTTCCACGTCAGAACGTTGGCTCATTATTGCCTGGCCCCTGCATCAGCTTCACACATGCATTTTTCTGACGTAAAACCTGGAAGCTCTGCAATGTGTTTTCAATGTAAACAGCAGAGGAGGATGACAGAGAAGAAAGTAAAGAAATTATTGAATAAAGTCATTATTTTTTGGTTTGTTGCGCACAAACAGTATTCTTGTCACTTCATAACATTAAGGTTGAACCACTGTAGTCACATTGACTAATTTAAATTATGTCTTTATTATTCTGGACCTTGAATATGGTAATTTCATTGCTCTATGGGAGATATAAAAAAAAACTCTTGGATTTCATCAAAAAATATCTTAATTTGTGTTCTGAAGTTGAACAAAGGTCTTACAGGTTTGGAACAGCATTACGGCGAGTACTTCATGACAGAAATGTCATTTTTGGGTGAACTAGCCCTTTAATGCATTCATTTGAATTTCATGCACATTCTCAAAGAAAGGCAGTATTTGAGTAGATGAAGCAACACCTTGCCTAGTAACTGCAATTCACACCTAATTTGCACTGACAGGTTTCAGGTTTCATCCCAATTATCACCAAGCATGTCCAGACGTCTTTATATTCAACCCTCCAAACAATAAAATAAATCAATGGTTTCTTCATAATTGAAAGGAGGCGGTCAGATCTTGACATTCAGTCCAATTATTGTGTCATTGTTGCACAAAGAACTGCAAACAAGCTATCCTGTCCATATCCTGCCGTATTTTCATTTTCTCATTGACATACTGATATCTATTCAAGCTACTGCGAACATTAGAAGACACTCATTTTCACCTGTAACCATGAGAAAGGTGCCCTGCTGTGACTTCACAGTGGGACAAAAGCATGAGGAGAATGAACATGTCACTGATGGTTTTTCACAGTGAGGATATTTAGGGCTGGTTGACGTCCACCCTTCACTGATGGCCACCCCCTTGTGACGCAAGTGAAAGGTACGAACCAGCCCACTGCAGCGAGAACATGTGAGGGAGATGCGTAACGTGCCCTCCTACACGCCCCCCACTGAGTCTTCTACAACACACCACACTTACATAAACCTCAGCGTGTCTGAGGCTGATTGATGGTGTTCTCTTGTAGGACAGTAGAATAATGTCCCACTGCATTAGTAGGAAGAGATTGCATTTAGTCACGCGTCCCTTCAGTCAGGGAAGGGGACAATGACATCATATTAAATACTCCGTGGCGGGCCTTATCAATCACACTTTTCAAATTAAAGATGTCAAATTTAATTTGATTCATGGAAGCAAATAAGAAGCACAACCAGGCGGGGACGGTCTGCCTGGTTGTGCCAGGAAGGTTACCGCTGGAGTCCGATTTTACATCAAAGTAACAAAACTGCATGGGGGCGCTTCAAGAGCTTATGATGAAACATGCCAGATAAAAAACAAAATCTCTCTCTCTCTCTCTCTCTCTCTCTCTCTCTCTCTCTCTCACACACGCACACACACACACACACACGCACACACACACAAACACACACACACACACATATCCACTGAATCAAAGTCATGCGGTTAAACGCACATGCAGAAAACTGCAGTGAAAAAACATGAAGAGGAAATGACATCATAGAGAGGATACGTTCACTTGCAAAGCACTTGATTATAATTTTAACCGTACCCTTATTCAATATTAAATATATAAAATATACTAAATTTCAACTTCATCATTACAAATATGTAATTAAACATATATTGATATACATGACATACAAGTTTCAATAGAAATTACATTAAAGTATCTTAATTTACCATAAATTCTTGTCAGTGCATTGGAAAGTACACTTTAAACATATTTCAAAGACAACAGAAGTATGAAATTCCATATAAAGATTTACTTAAGTCCTATTTGGGTCAAGTTCAGATAATTGCATTTAAATTTAAAGTATAATAATATGCAATTAATTATCTGAAAATATTACATTGAATTCATACTTAAGTATGTTCTTTTAATGTATATTATTCCCGTAATAATACCATCTTTCCTCTTTTAAAATGTATGCTAAAGTGTGCTTGTTTTTCACAACGATTAGTCCAGGTTGTAAAATGTCATGTGGTGCAACTCCCCCAAAAATAATTATTAATAATAATTTATAATATTTATACCTTGAAAAAAGCATTAAAAAACTTAAATTTGTACTTTAATATGGAAATAATGATTAAGAAATGTCCACTCACGTCTATTCAAAGTTTAAGGAAATATTAATATGCCATATTTTACTTGCTGGTTACACAACATGACATTTTTAGATTTATTCAAATTAAAAAATGTTTAAAAAATCATTTTCTTTTAAAACAGAACATTTTTAAAAACATACATTGTTCATCCTTTTTATTATTATTGTGGACACTCACTGACCCATGTAGTGATCAACTGCAAAACTGCAAAAGCAAATCCTCTACTGCAAAAGCACTTTCGAGGCTCCATTAGCACAGCTGCTCCGGTGTTCTCTATATTCATAATCATTGCATTCCAGTCAGGGAGTAATAAACATGGTTTAGGGTGACTGAAAGCACTGCCAGGCCCCCTCCCATTACGCTTGGCAGGGTCAGGCCCATTCAGCCCGCATCGCGAGTGCAGCGTAAGTGTACTACCTTAATTAAAGTCTCTCTAAATGGGAATGTCTCTTCTACTGAATGGAAATAGGAAATTCAATAGAGCATCCAGAGGACATGAGAAATAAGAGGGAAGTTAGTTGTCCATTGACAGGACAGGACTCATCTGTTCCAGTGGGGAGACCGGATGGAGTCACATTTGTCTGATTACTGTATTTTTAATGAATGCCTAGCATTTGGGATTTTGCTTGAGTGTCTTAAGTGGTCAATAATGCTCTTTTTATGCAGGAAAAACACTTGTATTTCTTGTTATTTACTTATTAACAGAATGTATATCTACCACAGAGAATATATTACTTGAAGGAGGTCAAGAGAAACCAAACAACCCTGTATAAGGAAATTTTGGGGTTGGACTATTATTTACATATTTATTTTTTACATTTTATCATCTGGCAAACAAAAAATTGTAAATATAAATCACTCACAAAGGAACAGCACACTTTTCCTATAAGCAAGATGAAGCTAAAGGATATTTTGAGTCATGCCATAAAAAATGGCATTACTTGATACAGGACAACTGTAGCAAGAAAATAAAGATGAGTTAACTAAAAAACAACAAGCCGCTAGATGAGCTTGAAGTCAATATAATTCAAATGGACAAGGAAAAAATGCCTTATGAAGGAAAATAATGTTGCATGTTAGCACTCATAACCACAATAATCCAGAAATTCTACTGGGTTTGAAAATATCCAGACATGAATTACAAGAGCATACATGCATGTCCACTATAACCAAGATAAATTGAAGAGGGAATTATAAAGAACATACATAAAAATGGCCAGAAATAATAAAAAAGGAATGATTGCATGTGGCCCTTTAAGGGTGAGACTGTTCATCTTAGAATATCTGTAAAGAAACAAAAAGTGCATATTTACAACATAATTGCTCTACAGCTTGCTAAGGTTTGCTTACGGAGAGATATCGGAAGATTTCAGCTATAGATACATGGTCGTCTGTATCTACTATGGATCTTTTCCAGCTTTCTGGATATATAAACTAAAGGCTTTTTAGCTTAAATGACCAGGGCATGTATCAAGCGCAATTGAACTGAAATATCTTTAGTCTTCAATTTAAAACAGTACGGTAAATGTTCAGTCATGCTTGGAATAAGGCCAGTAACATTATGTCTAAGTAAGGTATAAATTATGATGATGTTCATTCTAGCAAAGTCTCAGAGAAAAAAAAAAGCATTTCAGCCAAAAGCAAATTCACATTTTGATGAAATGTCAGAAAGTCTTGAACACTGACCTCAAAAATATTTCATATTGAGAACTCTGAGGATTTCTTTGAAGACGCTAAAAAAGAAAAGATGTTTAAAGCTAAAACTGTGCACCTGCTGCATATTATAAAAATTGGTGGTGTAGAGGTCTGGAGTCTTTGAATAGAAGATGAATAAATGTTTCACCTCGTAAGACAGTGTTTTATTCCCACTGCAAGGCACGACGAAACAACAGAACACAAGACTAGAAATCAATGACAGATTACGAGAGCTTTATTTCAAACACAAACTGACCTGTCCTCCCACACACTGACAGCCTGCACGCTCCCGCAATAACACTTGTACAAATAGATGATCTAAAGCAACAGGCCTTACTATTTGATAAAGTACATACTAAAAAGTTCTGTAAATTTCATTACACGATCGGCTTGTAAAATGTAATTGCAATCAATTCATACGTCAAATTAAATATTGGACTATGCTCCTACCTGTCACAAGTTTTCAGTGTTTTTGTGTTTCATTGAGGACCATTCTGTTTAAGTTGTTCATGGACTTTTAGCATGCATTCTTTATCTTCCTGTGTTTTCTTCCAGTTAATCTGTTCCCTTGATTACTCGTAATTTAGTTTCTCATTTAGTCGGAGTATTTATACCCCTCAGCTCCTGATCATGTTTCATAGTTCTGCTTAGTATTTTGGCTTTGTAATTTGCACAACTTATCTCTCCTCCTTTGCAACCCCACAGCGAAACTGATGATCTAAAAAAAAAAATCAATACATTATTGAGTGGGTAGTGCATAAACCTCAATAAACTTAATAAAACTTGTTGTATACACTCCTGTTCAAATGTTTGGGGTCAGTAAGTTTTTTTTTTTTTTTTAAAGAAATTACTTTTATTCGATTAAGTGTGACAGTAAATAAATTTACAATCAATGTTGGGAAAAGTTGCTTTTAAAAGTAATGCATTACATTACTTTTGCATTACTTTTTCTCACCTGGTCTGGGCTTGCTTGCTTGTTTTATTTTTTTTTTTAAATATCACACAACACAAAAATCTCTTTTTGGCAAATGTAAAGACCTTTTCATACTGAAAGTGGCATGAATAAGCCTCAGGCTGAAGGAAAAGCATATTTACACCTGTACAGTAGGGGATTAAAGAATAGGATACAGAAGTAGGAAGTTCATCACTCTTATTTCTAAATCTAATCTAAAGTTAAAGACATTGGTTAATAAAGTGAGATTAAATACATAAAGTGTATTTGTGTAATTTAATATAGTTGATTATTACGTTTATGTAAAATTCTGTGATTGCATTTCACTGTTTTTATTCATTTTGAGGAATACTGAATGTTTTCGTGCAAGTGAGATGAGTAAATACTCACATTTAGTGTAGAACTACAATATCCATCACGTTCACACAGCGCACACAAAACCTCTGCACTTTATTTCTCTCAACACGGGGACAGGAGAGCCGTCAGTCAATAAATGTGAAAAAGTAACTAGCATTACTTATTTGAAAAAGTAACTTAGATATTTAGTTGTAAACTGAAAAAGTAATGTTACTTTACTAGTTACTTGAAAAAGTAATCCGGTTATGTAACTCAAGTTACTTATAATGCGTAACCCCCACCACTGTTTATAATGTTACAAGAGACATATATTTCAAATAAATGCTGTTCTTTTCTTTGATATACTTTCTATGAATCAAAGAATCCTGGAAACAAAATATATCCCAAAAAATATTTAGGCAGCAATGTTTTCAACATTGATGAGAAGAAATGTTTCTTGCGCACTAAATCAGCATATTAGAGTGATTTCTGAAGCATCGTGTGACACTGAAGACTGGAGTAATGATGCTGAAAATACAGCTTTGCCATCACAGGAATAAATTACATTACACTGCTTTTGCAGTACATCTGATCAAAACATTAAAACATCTTACCGACTCCAAACTTTTGAATCATAAGCTTGGTCCATTGACTATTGATTCGACCTGCAAGACATGAGAATCAACGTACAAGGTATCAGCAGTTGTCAAAATAAACACGAGTCAACATAAACCACCAGGTGATAATGTAATTGCTCTCTGCACGCTTCAGTTTCGATTCAAGCTGTCTCGGACGTAGTTGATACACAGTTCCAATTAGATAGACATCTACAAATGTTAAAGATGGGGAAATACATAGGCTTTTCAGATAATTCAGATTGAACAAAACATTTTATATATTAACACCTAAGAAATGAGTCTCATTACCTATTTTCTACACCAACACTCACAGGATCATTTCAACTGACTTTAAAACCAACTGAACTGAACTTGCAGGTGCTGTGAATTTTGGAGATTTTTTGGAGCGGTTTTGTGCTTTGAAATGGTTTTTTTTTTAAGATGGCTGTACATTGAATGTGGTATATAGATTGTGTTTATAAAAAGAAATAAATGGTGCCTCTCATTCTGCTTTTAACAACATAAGCAGAGTAATTTAACCTGCAATCTTCTAACATTTTTGGTAAGTCTGCCAGAAGAGTAAAAAACACAACAGAAAAATGATGTATACTTGTGCTCTTTTAGGGTGAACACTGACCATTAGTCCCATTATTTCATTCTCTTTCAACGTCTCCAACTTTGCAGTCGGAATTGCAGAATGGTCTGACTTCTAATGCATTTTAAGGAAAAACTAAGACGCGTTGTGTTCTTGGAAACAAGAAGATAGCATGTCTGCAATCAAATGGATTCATGCACAGATACACGTCATTTCTACTGTAGGTTTTGAGCCCTATAAAAGAAATCTATTTTATTTTCTCTCTTCCATTCATTATCTATAACTTCTTTCTGACACACGTCTCTTGTACCTTCCATCATCTGTGAGAGTGATTGAGAGTTCAAGTAAACAATTTCCACTGGAAGCAAGAGTTCCATTAGCCAACTATACACTAAAAACACTGAAAATGGACCTTAAAGAGAGTCTGAAAAATGACACCAAAATTCTGTTGGTGTAGTAACCTATTGTAATCCAGTTAATTTAGTCATTAAAAATATTTTTGATGAATAAAACCTGCCTGACCAAACATTACAGTGTAGGCTAAATGTTAGACCACTGGATTTGTTTTACAATATTTGCTATATAAATAGATTGCATCAATCCTTTGGCTACAGATGATTTCTGAACAGCTACAGGACAAAATGTCATCTCATCAGCAGTAAAAATTAAAATCGAAGACATTGTGCAAAAACCACATTAATCAGTAAATGTCCCTCACGCTGCTGCTGGGGTTGTTTTAGTTGTGTTAGGCAATCCTAGCAAGAAATAACATTTGCATATGATATTAACACATGATTAAATAAAAGACATCATTGTCGCTGATAAAGGCACTCGAGGTATGAAGAGCTTTTCGCACTGTATAGACTCTCTGTGCGCTGAGACAAAAGTCTTTTCTCATGGAAATCAGTCATGTCTCCACTTCCTCCGTGGGTCATCCACCTCCGAGTGTCCTCTCCCTGCATGCTTTTCATCAAAAACACGAATTTAACCCTGTACAACACTGCCTCCATTAGAGACGCAATGGTTTGAAAAAAGGCACTCAAGTAAGTGCAACACAAGCGGCCCCCACTTTATATTAAGTGTCTTTAACTATGTACTGAGATTTAAAGTTGATACAATGCACTTTTTATTAAATTGAACTTATTAAAAAAAAAAATACCTGCATGTATCTAATTATAGACATATAATTACACTGTTGACCCTTTTCTTTAACTTTAACCCACCCATAAACATAATCATACCAACCAACCTGTCCCTAACTTTACTTGCATCCCATCTCATTGGCAGCAAGTGATTTCCAATAACCCGAACACAATCATTCACTTTTTTGATGCAAGTAGCCTACATAGTAAAGACACCTAACATAAAGTGTAATCATAAAATAAAGAAAATAAAGGTCTGTATTAAAATCAAGTGTTTTAGCCTAATGCCACAGTAGAACATGTTTAAAGTTCTTTTTAGATTCTCCTTTAGGTTTTGCTATTCTGAAGAACTTATGTATTTTTCCTTCAAAAATTCAGTTGTGTCTCACATTTGTTATGGTAACACTTTATTTTACAGTGTCCTTGTTACATGTTACAGGTAGTTAAAACTACAAATTATCCATAATTACATGCAACAAACCCTAAACCAAACCACAATCCTAACCCTATGTACATGTATTTGTTATTACGCAGTACTTAAATGCGTAATTACATTATAACATGGACAGCTTAAAATAAAGTGTAACAATTTTATTTAACACATGGAGGAAAACACAAAGGTTTCGGCTTCTTCGGTGTTTAATTCCTCTCATATGTGCAATTCTACTTCCAAGACCTTCTGAAGTTGCTCACCTCCTTTGACGCAAAAGAATCAGTTTTAAACGAGCCATCTGCATTCGTGTTTGCTCAGTTGTAGACGGAACTTCGTAAAACACGAGTCGAATTAGCCAATCATAACGTCACCTGTCTGCAGTCTACATACTGATCAGCACACGTCCATAAAGTCACGGACAGCCCGAACCGGGACTATTTCAACTTAAGTTCCTTCCTCTAGCTATGCGAGCGACATATTAAAAAGGAGTCCTATTCGTCATCGTGCGTTTTAAAGCAATCTGACTAATACATTTGTTTGTTTTATCGATTTTAAGCGTCGGAAGGAACCTGTCACCTCCCTGTTGCTTTGCTATAAAGCCGAGCGTGCGAGTCAGTACCGTCACGGAGACGCGCATCGGAAGCGCGCACTGAAGAACTGTGTTATATGTGGAGGAAACTGTTCACGCGCAGCTGACAGAACACTGCACAACATACTCGAACAATACGACTTGAATCGACGTTAGGCTTGCGGTTTATACTTTAAAGTGCTTTGGGAAAGGAAAAGGAAAGTTACTGGGTGAAACATGAAATTTCTCTTACCGGCTGTAGTCATTTTTCTTGTTTTGTGTCAAGTTTTTGGAGAAGAATTAGGTCCAAAAGAAGACCTTGATTATTGGACGGGCAGCAATCAGATACAGGTGAGTTTTTTTTTTTTCATCTTTGACTCTTATCTAAACACGTCTTTCAGACCAAATGAAAGCTATTGCAACTATTTGACATTTTTTAGGGCTGATTTTAAAGACCTTTGATTAGTACACACAAAACAACAACAAAAAACATTATTATCATATAGTCTCATATCTAGTATATTAACTACATTATGTTAGTATATATTAATGATTATAAAGGTAATTATATTTAATTATGCTACTTTTCATGGTTATAACTCAGCTTCATATTATATCAGATAATATCACATTACATTGTAATTACTGTGTAATAATAATGAGCAACATTATATAATTTTTTTTGGTCATAATTTTACATCGTTACTATTGATTTGGAAGGATGTACATATTCACGATTGAGGACGACCAAATGCAATAACATATACATTACCACTTAATATTAGAGGGTGACATACACCCATAACATCCCATGGAGGCAACAGTCCAAATTATAGTATCATATAATGAAAAATGTAATCAGCTGTATTCATTCGATTTCAGAGAGTAGTTAGGAAGGATTCAAGTACAATATGCACAAGTCGCTGTCCGGTGCTGAATTACTCAAAGCTCATAAAGCTTGTTTGAATGGAGCACACGTTTCCCATTTGACATTGCGGGTTGGAAGGGAGCCAAGCACTTATGACTCTCAAGCTTTTTGTCTATAAACCGCATCTTTGCAGCTGCTGTACCTCGTGAAGTATTTTTCTGCTCAAATACTGTGGTGGAAAATCATGAAATTTGGTGAATTCTCTATTGGAGTATTATGAAATAATAATTCGATCAAAATCTGCAAGAGTTCCAACGGTCTTATACTGTGAGTGGCATCTGTACGCTGGGGTCTAACTAATTGAATCATCTTTAGCAGGATGAGTGGCTTCAGGCGGATCCCTTCAGAGAGATACTAAGACGTATTACGAGGAAACCCCGACCTCATCAGTTCATTGGTCTGATGGGGAAACGGTCCTCTGGTAAGACCACAGTCATATTTCTTTCCTTATTTGAGCCTCATGCATATTGTAAAATATTCAAATCAGATGTTGATAATATGCTAGAATGCAGCAAATTACAAAAATGATTTTGACCTATTACTGACATCTTTTTCATTCTTCCACCCCCACAGCAAATGCACAGATTACACGAAAAAGTAAGTGATCTCAAAAACACTCCTGCATACAATGCATATATTATTTGCTAAATGCTTGCATTTGCCTAAAAGCAAAGACACTCGAGGAGAGATTTAGTAATATAACCATACAAAGATATTGTCAGTGTTTTTCTCACATGAAGTAAAGGGTTTTTGTAACTCTAGAAGAAGAGACATGACTTTTTTTTTACAAAAGCTCAGTCACATTCACAGCTTATTAAATGGAATCTCAGAGTTTTTCGACGCACGATTCCTTTTAATGGAAGATCACATCCTTGAACTCTTTTTCACAGATTAAAACAATTGTGAACACAAAATACTTCCAACTGCACTATAGGCTTCAACGATATTGCTAAACACATCCCTTCATTGTCTTCTAGGGCATAAAATTAATTCTTTTGTGGGGCTGATGGGTAAAAGAAGCCAAGAGGAGCCAGGTAGGAACTGCAAATAATAAAAACTTTATTTTAAAACACTGCTAGTTACGAGTTATTTGTAACACTGACCTTCTCTCTTCACAGAATCGTATGAATGGGGAACAGTACAGATCTACGACAAAAGGCGTTAATGGCTAAAATGGATCATCGTCACATCCGCTTCCTTAAGGATCATTTCATTATGTGATACTCTTTTCTTTTTTACTTTTCTTTTTTATTCAGGTCAGAAATAAACATTTCACATTGTGAAATAAGGCCACATCTGTGCCAGTTTATTTGTCAGATATTTTAATACAGTTCAGCTGTGATCAGATGTGTTTGTCACGACATCTTTCCCGATGTCGTGGAGCATTAAAGCAAAGCGGTGTCCTTTCTAAGGTACTCAGATTTGTGCTGAAAATGTCAATACATAGTGCCTCATAGTGTTTTCACCATAACTGATGATGTTATAATACCGACAGTCCGAGTGTGATGTCACCCTGCGCATGTCGTGTCACTGCTACAAGCAAAGTTTTTGCTATCTTGATATCTGTGTGATTGTAGCTTGATATTAAAAATATTTTCTTTATTGGTGGAACTTTTAATTTCTTGCAGTATTGTTCAATGTGTGGTGGATCACGGACTAAAGGCACCTTCTCAGTAGCGCACTCACTCCACCTACAGGCTATCAGGAATATTTTAACCATCCTTTTAAACCCGGCTTATAGAACTGTATTAATGAAACACATCTCAACTAGTATTATGAAGACAGCCTTTAATCAATAACATGACCAAATCTTTCAATGCAATCACTCCAGCATCTGCAGCAAATTACACCTCCCAAATTAATTGAAAAGATCTAAAAAAAAAAAAAAAATTCTGTATTTAATAAACATTCATGCCGTTCATTTCTCGAATTCAAAAATCATTTTCACTCAGTGATGGTGTATCAAACAAATCACATTTAGTGTATAAAAAAAATAAATCTTGACTCTTAATATTAGTTTCTCATGTCAATTCTAATCCACCACTTAAGGATAAATATTAAACCTTACTTTAACTAGTGCAATTCATTCAACTCGACACACACACACTGTGTCAAAGTGTAAATATTATTTTAACTAGCCAACCAATTATTAAATGCCAATTACCACACACACACACTCCCACTGAAGGACACTCTGCCACATAGCTCAGCTGCACAATGCTAACAGTTTGTAGACTGTCAAAATATTATCCAGCCAAGATTAAAAAAAAACAAAACCCACAAACAATTCATTCCTTAATTTAAAAAAAAGCAAAAAAAAAAAAAGCATTACCATTCAAAAGTTTGTGGTTAATAAGATTGATATTCTTCAGTATTTCTATCCAGCAAGTACATATTAAATTGATTAAAAAGGTAACAGTTTTGTAAAAGAATTCTAATTCAAATAGTTCATTTGAGCTTTCCATTCAAAGAATCCAATTCAAAGAATGAGGTAACGCAACTGTTTAACATTAAGAAAAATGTTTAAGCCCTAAACAAGCATATTAGAATGATTTCTGAAGTATCATATGACACTGATGGCTAATGTAATGTAATGGCTGCTAAAAACACATAAATTTACAGTTTAAAAAAAAAAACAATATTTAAATGGAAAGCAGTCATTTTGAACTGTAATATTTCACAATATTACTGTTTTACTGTAAGGCTGCATATATTTGATCGAAAATAATAAGTAAAAGAGTCTTTCAAAAACATTTTAAATCTAACCAACTTCAAACTTTTGAACAGTAGTGCATGTTACTAGTTACTAGTGTACATTAAGTTAATATGGACTCTTCATTAAACATTGTGAAAGGTTTGCCATCTTAGTCTTAATGTCTATTGTCTATTAGCCGACAAATTTCTTAAGTGGTTCCTTTAACCAACAATCTCTCTCTCTCTCTATAATATATATGCATATATATACACATTATATAGACATGGGCCTAATGAAGTATGTAAGGCAGATTGAAGGCCTGAAAAGTTGACAGGGCCTGCATTTTTATCTTTTGAACTATTGCATGAACTGAAGATATCACTCAAAACTGTCAATAATTGACTTCAAAACAAAATCTGTTTTGGTTTTTGTTAAATTAAAGAGATTTTTCTTTACTTTTTTTAGGAAAGACTAAAACCATCCAACAAAAAAAAAAATGAACAGAATGTTGAGGCAATAAAGTATATCATGGTAACATTTGAGCCCGCGGGTAAGCATGCTGTAATGATTGTATTGTTTAGTCAAGTTCTGAAGTTTGATGTGATTACTCGTCTTTATCAGGCTTATAGATGGACAGGGTTCTGGCCGAGGGGTCTGTGGCCTTGATCCAGCGAGGCATCCAGTAATGTGGAGTCCACGCACAGCGGCCGGGGAAATTCTTGTCAAAGATCTGCCTCATAAAGAAACCCTCTTTGGTTTTTGGGGGGTTGACAGGGTACAGTGTAGCAGCCTTCTCCAACTGACAGTCATTCACCTGAAAAAGAAAAGAAAAATTCAAGGAAGAGATAAAGATGGAGAGGCTTTTGAGCGCTGTGTCATGTGCATGTACATGTGCATTACCTCAGACTCAATATGCTCCTGCAGGCTACTGTACCAGGATTTCTTCATGGATGACAAACCATCACTGAAGGCCTCTTTCCTTCTCCAGAGAATCTCCTTTGGGATCAGGTTCATCCCTTCAAATGCTTCCCTCAAGAGATGCTTCTCCACACCATCCTGTGCCAACCAAACAAAAAGTTAACTAAAGTCCACTAACAAGAATTCTGAAAAAGAAAGGGAAGAGGTACATCATCCAAGGTACAATAGATGATATTTTGAAGAATAAACAGTTGACTTCCATAGTTTGTCTATACAAAGTACCAACATTTTTCAAAACATCTTTTATGCTCATTCAGTTCCACAAGTCATTGTGGTTTGTAAGGATATGAGGGTGAGTAGATGATAGAATTTTTATTTTTGTGTGGACTATGGGTACAAACTTCAAGTCTTAAATTTTGAATAGGGAAGACTAGCAGGAATGGACATGAATTGGAAGGTGTCAGCAAAGCCTACCTTAGGTACTCTCATCTTTTCAGGCAGAGAGAGGTAGTATGCAGTGAACCTATGGTCCAGGAAAGGCACTCTCAACTCCAGTCTAATGAAGAAAAGTGACAAATATTAAGAAAAATATCCAAGCGACAAATATTAAGAAAAATATTCAAGCTGCAGTAGGCAGGGGAAAAAAAAAAAAAAACACATCTAGTCTTACCCATGTGCAGCTGTGGTTCTGTCAGCTCTCAGCACATCAAACAGGTAAAGCTCTTCCAGCAGACGCACACTGTCCTCTGCTGCTTCTTTAGGTGATGGAGCCTAATTTAAGTCAAGTCACCTTTATTTATATAGGGCTTTTTACAATGCAAATTGTTACATTAATAATTGGCAAATAATTTTTGGCTGCACAGCAGCTCCCAAAGAAAATGGTGTCATTGTCCAGCTTATCCTGTATATTATTGATTCATTTCATTCCAAACATCAACAGTTATTGGTCTAGCTAATTTATTGTAGTAATTTGCTCAAATGGATGAAATAAATTCACAACTGAATCATAACACGTTATGACTAATTATGAATATGAATCAACCATGAAGGGAATTAGATATATATATATATATATATATATAAAATCAATTACAACGAATTATAATTAATCATGAACATATATGGTCTAAAATTATTTCTAGGTTTAGAATTAATTTAGAAAGACTGGTTTGTTTTGTCCAGCAAAACTATCAGTCCAATTTTCTTATCAATTCTAGAAAGGAAGTTCTCTCCTCTGGCCACAAAAAGGAAACTTATTCTAGTACTTAAGCATATAGCTAGCGAAATCAAACGTTAAAGTGACTTGGTTCATGTATGAGTTACCATCAGAGACAATGAACTGTGTGAATACAAGGTGTTTAATATATGAATATATGATATATACACGAATACATAAAAGTAAATCTAAGCAGAGGATATAATAAAATAACGAAAGGAAAAGTTGATCAAAGCAAGATTACAAACAGTTCAACCTTTTGAGAGCCAGCAACGAAATCACTTAAGACAATAAAGTTAAAGCGCATCGAAATTAATTCAGATACTTGCATTTGTACTTTGTGCTGTGGTGAATGCCGTTCAAACTTCTGCGTGGAGCTGGAGTTTCTATTGGTTTCTTTTTCAGGTGATTCTTCAGCGGGAATTTCAAAACGGAATTAACTGTTTGTAAAATGGCGGAAAATAAAAGAGGAAGAATGTCTCGTCTAGGATGAAGCGACTGAGCGCAGATGAGCTCGTGTTTAGGTGTTATGAAGATAAATCCGGTCACACCTATTTTGGTCGTATGGACCAATAGGGAACATGGACTTTTAGCGGGAGAACTTTTCTTTGTTTCTTTTTATGGCCTAATTTGCATTATGTGCTTAAACTGGGTCCTTTTTCCTTCAAAGTACCTTAAAAGTAGAATAATGCATATTATCACAATATAACACCAATATCTAGTTATGAAATACACAGAGGATTGTTTTGTATCCAAAAATCATGTGTTTCGGACTCTCTTTAGGACATATACATTCTTACATTTGAATATGAGCATTTTACAGTGAAACTAACACAACTACAAGATGTAACTAAGTGGGGGTAATATAGACATGTATACAAAAAGAAAAGCACAGGAAAAACACTTGGGAATATTCATATTTTGATGAATGTCTCTATGTGTGTGCGTGTGGACTCCTTGTCCCACAAGCACTGGTCTTGTATGGGGGAAAGAATTTCACCTAGCCACATTAAAACATCACTTGCCCGAAGGGGGCCAGGACATGCCGGAGCCAACTAAGGTTTATCTATGTTAAGTCAGAAGGTTAAAAGCTTTTTCTAAAACCTAAAAATGAATTGATCATCAGTGATCCAGTCTAGACGCTACATTATTTATATCAGCACTGGAGAAAAGAGTGACGTAATCGTCCGGCTCAGCTCAGTTCGCATACAACGGCACCAATGCAGGTATACTAAAAAAATACTGCTGAATATCAAGCAAGTGTCCCCGACTTAAGCAAGCCAAAAGAGCTCAAATGTTTACATTACTGTTGAATTGTTTCATGACTGTTGAGCTGTCATGTAAAACCCTTGTGAAAAAGTGCGCTTATTTGAAAAAGAAATGTATTTGAAAAATACAAAAAGGAAAAAAAATTGTATTGAATGTGCACTTGTACGTCAAATTTTAAAAGTTGATTTTTAACTTTACTTGCAGATAATATAATATTAATTAAATAATTCACTCCAAAGATTCTGAATCGATTTTGAAAATTTCACAATTATAAGAACGCATTAAAAAAAAAAAAGTACTTTAAACAAGTAATTAAAAAATGTAAAACTAAAATGTAAGATTTAAAGTCAGTTAACAAATTAAGGTTTTTAAAAAACAAACAAAAACACGACTCCCAGATTTGGATCGTGAGGTGCCTTAAGAGTCGCATAGAGTACGCTATATACAAGTTTCTTAAATCACTTAAATACACTTTTCAAAAGTGCATATTGTACTTTAAAAGTGCTTGAAAGTTTCTCTCAAGTATGGACCTGTATGACATCATAAAGGGTGGAATTGCTGGTGTGAGCACTTCTCTCGGGAGAGAGTGCACATCAACCAGAGCCAGAGTACAGTGGATGCGGTTTGTTTTTCCCGGGGCAGCAATGGAGTTGTGCAAGTGTGTTTGTTTGTTCCTGGCATTTTGGTGACGAATATTTTATAAACAAGGCCCAGTTTGACACAGGATTTGCGGATTGTTTGAAACTGAAAGATGGAGCGGTCCCAGCGATAAAATATCCCGGTCGTGAGTCTGAGGTGCAGGCTGCAAGTAAAGCTGTATCAAATGTCTGCATTTTGTTGGCAATCGGCTTGTAAGTGCATATAAATGTAAATAAACATAGTGAATCAAAAGTTATTCAGGGATAATGAGATGTACAGTGTGTGTTGTGACTTTAGCTTCGGCCACGACACGCCTGTTTTCGGAAAGAATCGGAAGGCTTTATCGGTCTTTAATAAAGATGATAAAACTAGACTCTTTGGAGATATAAAGGATGCAATACTACTCTATAAGTACTCAAGATTAACATGAGATTGACAGAAACTGGGTGTGTTATGTACAGTTTAAATTTCAGCTAGTGTTTATTTAACAGTAGCATTCAAGTAATAAATTAAATAAATGTAAAAAAAAAAAACTCTTCATGAATTATAATAAATATACATCGTTTCCCATTAAAGCTACTGTTATTCAGTCAAGAGCAGAAAGCAGTTGTATTTTTTCGTTTGATTAACATTAATGAAACGTGTCAGAAGATTATTAGCCTGCGGTTACGAAGACCGAACTTTACGTTAAAGACACAACTGACTACGTTTATGTAAAGCTTGTATGTATTTGACAAGCACAGTAAGGCACAAAAAAATGACTTCGCTTGGTAGTCATGCGCCATTTGCGTGCTTTTAGTATAGATGCACTTCCGGTGTACGCGCTCAGAAAAGTGCTCGGGAGAACAGCGTTCAAAAATGCGGTTAACTTTACAATCATGATAGTGTACTTTTCATGAGGGACACTATGTAATAAAATTAGGGTATGCACAAATATTCGATCTGTATTTATTCGAAAAATAAAAATACTCGAATTTTACTACGTTGTTTTGCTGGCCGTAAATGCCAGTAGCTCCTCACTGCAGAACACATGAGATCCAGGGGGCGGAGACAAGTAGGTTAAGTTATATGTAAAGTGGGAGGAGTTGGATCTGGATCTAACCATGCCCCCTGGATCTCGTGTTCTGCAATGAGGACCATCTCGTAAATGCAGTGAATCCACGATAAATCCCAAGCACAGATGTCCAACGAATTCACGACAGATAGAAGCAGCTGTACCCAGAGTGAGCCGAGAAGAACTTAAAATAACCAACTTTAAATAAAAGATCAAATTAAATGCCCAAATGCTGATACCAACAAGCAAATAAAAGATGATTCAAGGATACTTTATCTAATGGAACAACATTTAGACACTTTTAAATGGTCTTAAAGTAAGTGTCCAAATACTTTTTAGAGACACTGTAAATATAAATAAGTTTATCATACAATAACATGTACCTTATGAAAGTAGATGTATCCTTGTGTCAGCTCATCCGAACCTTCACCTGAGAAAATCACAACGCTGTCCGTCTTCTCTCGGATGTACTTTGATACCAGATACATACCTGCAGACCAACATAACACAGATCACTGAATGTTCCTGCTGCCATCTAGTGGCTATGAGTCCAGACTCTATAGACACCCTGTAAAACGAGCATGGCTACCATTGTTCATGCTCTAACCCCAAGTATTAAGCTTTTGCATCCAACTCATGAACTTTGTGCTACAAATAAATCACAAATCAGGCAGCTTGTGTGTGCCATTTATTTCTTGACCCAAAAAAAAGCCTAATAATTAGAGCTGTGCCATATACCATATACCAATTTAGAACCTAAACAGGGAGCCACTTCAATAGTGGAAGTGGTTTGGTTACAAGAGGTCAGTGGCACAGGAAATAACGTCAGCGGGGCATTCTCGCCCTCTTCTCTCCGATTGCGAAGTGACACACAGCCACTTCCTCTTTCTCACTCGTCTCATTCGACCCAGTTTAATAGTGCTTGTATTGTGCATAGTTTTAATCATTCCCGCAGGACCACTGATCTTATTAGTGGAGCACACAAGCCGCTTCTCAGTCTCAAACAACTTCTGAGTCACTAAAATGAGTGGTTTACTGCGCTAAAACGTTCAAATACATACAAAATTGTTCAAATGTCTTGAGTATCCAGTTAAACAGTCAGTTTTGGAATGCATGTTTTGCAACAGTATATTGCGTCCATACATAAACTCTTAAAGTGACAGCAGTCCAATATTCCTGCTGCTGTCTGTCATGTTAATCAAAGAACAAAAGACAAAGAAAATCCCTTTCTGCTCTTGACTGAATACGTTTTATAAATTTAATTTCTGTAGTCTTCATTGTAAAAATTAAATACAGATTAATGCTTACCATTAAAGTATTTTTACAGTTGATTACTTTAATTTCTGTAGTAGTTTTTTACCTGAATAACTATGCATTTAATGAGGTATTCTGTCAATGACAGAAGCTCATTGGATAAGGATGGAAAATGCCCTTCATTGAGTTTGCGCTAATAAATGCTGCTGCCTGCAATCACCAATAAAATGCTTTTCCATACATTTATCTCTATATTGTCATAAATATCGTTATCGCAAATATTCTTGGAAATATCGTGATACAACTCTGAGGCTATATCACCCACCCCTACTAATAACTGTACAAAAGTTGCTTTAAGTTGGTTTTCAAGCTGTTAGGAAGATGAAGGGAAAAAGCACCATGATAAAGAGTAGAGTATACAGGTGGGAGCTCGCCTCGTGCTGAATCTTTTGTCCTGCTAACTAACTTTCTAGGCAGTATAATGCTGATGCTGCTTTTTCAAGTTTTAGACCAGCATTATTTCTAATCCAGAGAATTCACGTGGTCACAGTCAAATGGTAGATGAATAAACTCTAAACCCAACTGGCTGAGGTCTATGGGTGCAGCAACAGCAAGAGTTTTATCATCGATGCTTTGCAAATGTTGAATAAAAATTAATAGCAAAGGAGAATCAAATTTTACATTCTGTGCTCCACAAAAAAAAAAAAAAAGGAGTAAATTAAGGAAATGATATACTTATATGGCATTTCAAGAGTAAGTTAAAAGTGGTCTTATATTATCTGTGGTGGCTGACGGACAGGATCATTGACACAAACAGTAAAAAGTACCCTAGCCACGTGATCTGCGAGCCCAATACTGACAATAAATTACCCACCTCCTTTTTTTGCCATCTTTGCAAAAACAATTCTGTGATTTCATAGCTTTGTAAGAGAAGATGCTTTGCTAGACCTGATAAATACTTTGGTACATATATTAATAATCAATTTTAAAAAGTAGCATTAAAAAGTAGAATTATAAAGTTTAACTAAGTCTAATTTTCTACCATGTATAATTGAAAGAACAACAAGAACAAGATCAACAACAACAAGATCAACAACAACAAATTTTAAAACAAATCAGTTCAAATGAGTCATTAAGTCGCGAATTGGACAATACCAGATGTGGACGTGTTGTGTGCGAATCATCAGGACATTGCTAAAACATTTGTCAAAAAACACTTCATCACTGGATAGGATTGGTTTTTTTTTTTGTTTATTGAAACTTATATCAGCTGCACGTGCAGAACGCCTGTCAGAAGATGTGGTGACGTTCTTTTGAGCACTATTAACACCCGGCGGTAATTCAGGAAAAAAAACACTCTCTGAATGTGCCATGTGAAACACTGTGTCGGCCTTCAGAACTTTTAGCATCGTGCCAGTAGATTTAGATTATTTGTAAGGCAGAACCGTTGAAAGGGAGAGAGAATGCAAAGTGTTTAGTTTGAATACAAGACCGAGAGAGTATGTGCACAAGGAGATTTTCCTCACTGCAGAACACGAGATCCGGGGTCACATCCAATTCCCTAACCTACCCATCTCCACCCCCTGGATCTGGATCCAACTCCTCCCACTTTACATATCCCTTAACCTACCGGTCTCCAACCCCTGGATCTCGTGTGTTCTGCAGTGAGGGGCTACTGCGCACAAGGGAGGAGCTCTCTGTCAGTTAACATCACAAGCTATCATAAGCGCAGCAGTCACCTGTATCACTCAAAAACTGATAACTGATCAAAAAAGGCTTTGGCAGACACCAAAAATTTTTCAATGCAGGAAAAACCCTGATGTATCCGATGAACTCCTGTACTCACCGACAGAGGCACGTATAGTGGTGATGTCATAACTCTCCAAATGAACGATGACTTCCTCCAGCACACGGATCCCCTCCTCAGGTGTGAAGCTCACCTCATGATGTTCACTACCAATGTAGTCTGCCACCTGCCACACAACACCAGGTGAAACCAAACTTATCGGCTACCAAACACTCAAAACCACATAGCACTTACCATGAAAAAGGCACCATTTTTATTTTTATATATAAATAAAAACTTTGATTGTCAACCTCAGGTCCCAGCAGATATTATGAGCTATATGAAATTTGCAACCAATTTGCAATTACCAAAATGTTGAACGTATGTGTGTGATTTAGTAATTTTCTAACAATAAACATCACAATTTAAAGGGTTAGTTCAGCCAAAAATGATAATTATCCCATGACTTACTCACCTTCAAACCATCCTAGATGTCTATGACTATTTTCTTTCAAATGAACACAATCAGCGATATATTAAAAATGTGAGGGGAGGGGGCTTCTGAAGTGAAGCAATGGGTTTTTGTAAGAAAAACATCCATATTTAAAACTATATTAAAATGACTACAATAACTAGCTTCTGGTAGACAGCCGTTTGAATCGATTTGCGGCTGAAGAGTAACCTCTGACCCAATGCATGACATAACTAACGTGGAGGAGCAGAGGATAGAGCAAAACAAACCAGTCATGAATTAAGTCTAAAATGATCATTTTCAAAGAGAAATTTCAGAGGATTTCAATATAACAGAAGAGGAGCTTGAGTTATCAGGATTTTAATTCAGAAGTGAACTAATCCTTTAATAGTTCATCAATGCTTACCTTCCGAGCAGCAGCGACATCTGGACTGTCTTCTGCACCGATGGAAAAGGTCTGAACGGGATATGGGAGATTCTCTTCTTTGGCCAGTTTCACAAGTGTTGCAGCAACCAGACTTGAATCAAGACCACCTGGAAATAAAAACAATGTACAGGGTGAATGTAGAAAAAGAAATGGAGTACTAATGCACTAAAACAAAAAAACTAAATGAGCACAGGCACCTGAGAGGAGGCAACCGATTCTTCTGTGAGCCATCAAGCGTTTCTTTACCGCATTTTCAAACAGGATCCTAATGTTGCTCTTGACGGTCTCCAATTCAAAGCCTGGCAAAAAGAAAGAAATTAATTTCTCTTTAGTTTAGACTGGAGTTAAATCAAATGGTGGTGTAAACTGTACTTGAAATAAATAGCAATAAATACAGATAAATAAGAAAAAAAACATTTCATTGTGATTGCATCATATGATTGCTTTTATTTGGCATGCGTAGAGGTGCACTGTTTAGATAAGCCAGTTAGTTACGTTAGCATTATCATATTTGTCTAAAGAATTAAAGTTTGGCAGGTACAACATGAGCTTAGTGGATTTTAAAAATCTGGTTTTACTGGTTTTAAATTCACTGAAATCTTGATGTGTTCCAGCTCTCCCTGGTGTTCACAAGACAATTAGCAATGATAGAACAAATTGTTCTTTTAGATTTTTTTTCAATTAATCTGTTGATTCAGTTCTGAAAAAGTGACTTGATTCAGTCAAGCAGTTAACACCCTTTCACAAGGTAGACAAAAAACAAAAAAAAAGCCATTAAACTGCTTAATGGGTTTGATCACCCAAACATGAAACTCCTGCCATCACTCACCAAACCCATAAGACGTTCGTTCACCTTCAGAACACAAGTGAAGATATTTATGAAATTAGAGATTTATGTCCCATTATTGACAGTTCACACACAACAACTTTAAAAAGTTTATAAAGAGATCATGAAAGTAATCCATAAGAATCAAGTGCTTAAGAAGGCCTATCAATGACATCATACCCACGTTACCCTTGGTTTCTGGTTTTATTTTGTAGAAACACCAAAGACACTAATACATTATGCGTTTTATTAGACAGGTGAGCAACTGTTTGGATGGATACATTCAGCGACAAAACTAATCATTGTTATATAGCTTACAGTAAGTCTTATAGTTTAAATCTCATTTTCTTGACTTACAGCGAGTACCATAGTTTACCATGTCTAATATCAATCTAGCTTACTGCAGTGTGCAACAAATATTTCATAGTATTCGCTTTGCAAAAGGTAAAGTAGCACTATAACTACTTTCAACACACAAATGCATCAAATGCGGTAACAGTCTTTACGAAACGGTCTTTAAAAGTTCTGCTGCTTTTGAGACGTGCACCGCGCTTGTCCCTTATGAGCAGTCGCTCCAGCAGCCTCGTTTCTGCTCGCACAGCACTTGGGTTTGCTCTGCTTCATACTACAGTAACATTAATAATCTCATCAACGAACATGATTTTTGCCCGAGTTCCATCCCGATTCTTTTCCACTGGCTGAGGACGTAAAGACAACCTCCATGATTCAGATAAATCAACATGTCATCAAGCTACACCTTTGTTTTGAATAAGCGGCCTCTAGCTGAAAAACTTTACATAGTGACCTTGTCCAAATTTTCTGAAGAGACAATTGCTTTAACTGATTGAATTTAGGCTTTAATTCACATATTAACATTGATCAACGAACAAACAGAAGCTCGTACTTGCTTGACGCACGAGAACAAACCTCATTGGTTCTTGCAGAAAATCAGATGTGCTGCGTAACAAGAATTAACCTCATTGGTTCACTGGAATGCTTGAGCTTCCATTTACCATAACTGATGTGTGCGTTGATGAATGTGAATAAAAACTTAAATTCAATCCGTTTATCATATAACGCGATCATGTCTCTTCAGAATATTTGGACTAAACCGCTCAATTCATATGGATTAGTTTTATAATCTCTTTATTAACTTTTTGAAGCATTTAAGTCGTAGTTGCATAGATGGTCAATGGAGGGACAAACGTCTCTCAGATTTCATTAAAAATATTTGAATTTGACACCTATTATATTTATGAACGACATCTACCTGTGCGAAGACCCTCAAGGTTGTTATAGGCGGCGTGTTTGGGTTCATCAGTGCAGCAGTGGAAGCGATCCATCTGAACAGACTCCACTTTTCCACTGAGTTTCAAGTTAAACACCTCAAAGTGCCCTGGTTTGAAGGGTGTGATCTTTGCAGGAGAGGACATGGAGTGTTTGATATCCGTCAAACCTGTTTGGATTAAATCAAAAGTTAAAACATACATGGAATGCTGTTAAAAATCATACTCCGTAATACAGGTAGCTCAAAGCGAGTAAACAAGTTAGTTTTGCACAATTCATTATACCTTTGGCCTCAGAAGAAACAGCAAGAAAGCCATCATCTGTAAGTAATTTGAACAGTGGTCTCACGCCATAGGTGTCCCTGCCTAAGAAAACCTTTCTGTTAGCAGTGTCCAACAAGATGAAGGCGAATACACCATCTAGCATGGAGGCCATCTTCTCGATTCCAAAGCGATCGTACAGGTGCAGAAGGATCTCTCCATCGACTTTAGTCTGATAGTCAAACTCAAAGTGATTCTTCATCTATAAGGGATAAGAACAACAGATGTTAAAGTCTGCATGAAATCAAAACTGACCCCATTTCCTTTTTTAGTGTACATTACTAGTCTTGTATTAAACAAGTCATCGGTGCAAGTTAATCCACAAAAAGAAAAAAAAAAAAAAATTACTTCCCTCTGAAATGGCCTTCTCTGATGACATCAGTTTGATAATGAGCTGAAAGGAACGACTACTACATCCAACCAATTTAACGCATTTTCACTCTGAAAATATGTCGGTTAACAGTTAAGTAAAGTCGGTTTTCAACTTCTGGTTCACTTGGAATTTAAAGTCTGCATGAAACAATAGTCTTCCCTATTGTGACGTATAGCTAAGTGAAATGGCTTCGAGCATGAAAAAAAATTTTTTTGGGTGATTTTGTTCATCGGGAATTGATTAGATCGTAGGATCGTCATGTGAATGACAGGTTGTCCCACCGCCACGCTTTGCAAGTGAGAGGGGCAAGTTATTTTGATTTCAGATTATGAGGGTACATTAAGTAACTATGTTCACAGATAAATTAATAAATACTGCAATACTCCTGAAATAAAAATGTGCTACTGATTTTACGGTGACTTCAAGATAAATGTTAAAGGATAAGAGATAAGCATGTTAAATAGAAAAAAGTTTAGTGGATATAATCAGAATTTAAAATGGCTAAAATGCTAACATTTTAGAAACAATCAGCTACCTAGCACCTACCGTGACGTGGTTGTAAATCTCGCCATTGTAACATAGCCAGAGGTAGGGGAATTTCTTGACTCGCAGAGGCTGCATGCCATACAGCTGGTCCACAATAGCGAGGCGGTGAAACCCAAAGCAGCAGTTGGTGAACCCGTTGACATTCTCAAATCGGAAAGCATCTGGACCACGATGAGCGATCTTCATGGCATTAGTGCACTGGATTGCAAGGCACTCATCGCTTCCAAACACAGCCCATATACCACACATTCTGATGCTGCGGATTAATAAGAACATAAAATGTATAAACAAAACTAGAAGGAACCCAAGTAATGTCGAAATTTCTCAACACATTAATTCAAGACCACAGATTACCATTCCTTTTGTACACATACCATGGTATAGCCCACTAAAAACATTTATTCCCTTGTTTCAGGTTAACAAATATTGATATACAAACATTTTTAAATAATATTCGAAAAAAAAAAAAACAGTTCTGAGCTGACAATTCTTTTTAATTACTTTTACCATTTAGTGGTACTTTGTCGTTTCTAAAAGCTGCTACTCAATGCACAAACAAAAAACTGAAAACAAACAGATTTTGCCATTGATAATTGACATTTATGCTTCATTCTTGAAAGAAAGAGCCACCAATGTTAGCCGTTAATGCTTAACAGTAGTGCAGCTTGAGGGAATTAGTTTCATCACCATGCGAGTTTGTTATCAGTTGCTGGGCCTAAAATTAATTTTTTGCCACACCTGCCAATTTAACAATTTAATTTCAAAACCATCTTTACCAGCCATGAAACAAAAACAGGCAGTTATGACACCAATATCTTAGACACTATTGTAAATTCACAATCCTCTATTGTAATTTCGATACCACAGCTACTACTAGCTTAACTAACAATTTTAATAGCCTACATTTTTCAAGACAAGTATACAGTCAGTAATAAAAAAAAATAATAATAAAGTTACAAGAAATAGCAAAAATAAATACAAACAAGAGATACCAATGAAATATAATTATGTGAAAGTATATATTCAGGTACAGAAAATTAATACAGTAGGCTAATCAAATAACTGCAAAGAATTCATATCCTTTTTTAAGTTAAAGAGCAGCGAATGATTTTTTTCTTTGCTGTTTGGTTAACATTACAGGATGAGTTGATTGAATTGATTTACTCACCTCATGCCATCCTAGGTGTATAGGACTTTCAGACGAATACAATCAGAGTTATATTAATAAACACACTGACGCCATCTAAGGCTGCAGGATTTATCGTTTTTAAATTGGACGCGATTTGGCAAAGGTTTGCACAAAGCACATCTGATGCGCAGTTTGTCAGAGCTGTACGGCTCTGTGATCAGTAGTAAATGCTTCTCCATCTGAACACCAGAGGGCACTCTTGTGCAGAAACTCAAAATACACCCTACTGCAGAAGATGAGAACGCATCATATCGCTATAAATGAATAAACAGGAGATTGAAACGCTTTGATTAAACATGACAAACACAAGACTGCCTTATTCTGTGTGAGAAATCACATCATCTCACAGAAAGATATTCAACTCTCGTTATGAAGCGTTGAAAAAAGCGTTATTTGAAAATGAAGCATTGTTTAAAAACATTAAATGTTGTCTTTTGTTGGACAAGATGTTAATAAATGCTTCTCATGTCTGGAAAGATGTTTGACGCGCTGTGCTTTTTCAAATGTACATAAGTGACTCAAACTCGCAGTGCTTTCAGATGAATTAGCATTTGGAGCCGTACTTCATTGACAATCTGCGCATAAAAAAAAATAAAATAAAATAAAATAATTAAGCGATAATAGTGTTCAAGTTCAATGTTATTTTTTGTATCGTACGATTAAATCATGCAGCCCTAACGCTATCAAGCTTTATAATGGCAGTGAACAGGGTCACGAGTTTGATCCTCAAATGCACCCGTCCATCATATATATATAAAAAAAAAAAAAAAAATCCATATTTGACACATTATAAAGTAAAATAACTAGCTTTACTTTATGCCATGACGTACTACACAACGTCCTACGTTAAAAAGACACGCAAAAAGAAATCGTATGGACATTTAGTTTGTCCGGAAGCTATGCGACGAACTAGCAGTTGATACCCAAAATGTCCACATGAGGGCGATGCGTTTTAGAACATTGATTATTGTAGACGGAAGTGTATGTATATTTAAGAGAGAGTAGAGTCTGGTGAGCGTCGCATATGTCCTGGCTACCCTGCCTTGGTAAGATGTCGTCTGAGGAAGCTAACGATGAGAGTTTGGAATCAACTACCTGGAATCTTAGTACCGTGAGAGTGATCTAAACTCCTTCTGAAGACTGACGCTACAGATGAACAAGAATTTCACTGTTTTCTTCTTTTGTTTAAAAATTATTTTTCAGGTAAACAAGGTACCTCTAGATTAGTTATGTAAAAATTTTGTTGAAATGATTTGAGTTGACTCAGATTTTTAAGTTTAAGCTGGCGGTTGGAACGTTTGGAAAATCAAGTTAAGACCTTCTGGACCAAACTCAAGAGATTAAATTAGTTTCCCAAGAGTTGAACTCACTTAAACAAGACAGTATCAATCACCCATCAGTGATCCCTGTTCCCCAACCTTATAGTTCTACTCATTGTCCTTCACCAGCTAGAGTTCTCTCTCAGATCAATCCTGTAGCAGTTACTAATTCTGTGTCTACTTCAGTTGTATTACAATCTACCATGCAGCAAGGTCTTCCAGACCAAGGTTTGGTGGAACCCGCAGAATTGTTTACTACCGGTGGTGATATTAGTCAACGTTTTAGCGGAAGGGTCCCTAACGGCCATCCTTCGGAATGTGTTACACGGTACTTCCCGTGATTGGTAGGATGTAGCTAGATTTTCTATTTCTACGTGGGTTGAGTTTTAGACAAACTTCTTATCAGCTTTCTTGTCAGAAGATTATGTTGATGAATTGGCAGAGAGAATCCGTATTAGAGTACAAGGAGAAAATGAGAGTACAAGGGATTTTGCATACAAGTATTACTCTCTTTGTAGACGTTGGAAACCTGAAATTACAGAAGAAAGAGGTTATCAAACTCATTTTGAAAAACATAAATCCTAGCATTGCTAGGGAGTTACGACGGAGAGTGTCCACAGTTGATGAGTTCGTTCGTTTAGGACAACAACTGGAGAAAGAAACAAAACCAACAACAATATGAGCAGCGTAAACGTTTCTCTAATAAAATGATTGCCAGAATCAACAAATTGTAGTTAAAAAGGAACAGGAGAAAGTCTCCGTGTTTTGTTGGAAATGTAAAGTGAAGGGGTGGATTCTGTAATCCACTGCCGCTTCAATATATATATCTTGAACGATTTATCACGAAATTATCTTTCTAAATATTGAATTATTTAGAATGACTAACTTCAACTTATGTTAGAGCCTTTAATTTCCTTTTCATTTTAAGACACTAGAAAATAATGTTGAATATTGTCTGTACCTCTGACTGAGAGAAAAGTACAACTTATCAGAATGTTTTGGAAAAGTTTCCTGTTCAGTGCAGAGCTCAGACCAACTCTAGCCTTGAAGAAACTGTGAATCATGTGTATCTATGTATGTGCGCTAAGTGTTCTGTACAGGTCTGTTATGGGTACTGGTGGACTGTTGTCATCTGGACTGGAGACCTGAAGACGCCTATAGGCCTGACCTAGAAGGACATTCTGTGCCTAAGTTCAGGGTCTGATCGTCAGCATCATAATGGAAGAAGATATGCTTCTGACTATCTGTCCATGTGTGGAAAGTTACCAGTTTTGTCTAGTGTTCTTAACCAATGAGTATCTTAGTAATGACGTAGTTAGTGGACTCTGTTAGAGTATAATTGTTGTGGAAATGTGAATGTACGAAAAGAGAGGAGGAGAGAGAGCGGCCTACGAACTCCTTGTGAGACTTGAAGCTGGCTTCTGCTGATGAAACTGCAAACTATTCTTTATTAAAAATTCTCTTCAATTAATTTTTTTAAACTCTGACTCCAGGTCTTCATTTATCATATCTGGTCTTTTGGGTCTTTAACTGTAAAATCCCCTACAAAAGGTCCCCATTACCACCATCCTTCCTCTAAGAATAAAGATACTCCAAGAAATAGTATTGCATTCCCCTCTGGAAATCAGTCACAGCCCACAGTAAATACTGTAATCCAACAGAACAATGCTGAGAACAAAGATCAGCCTGTTGGTAAATATAAAAGCGATTGAATCCCTTTATTGGCTACCGGTGATACTAGACCTCCTCAGCTTATGGGTTCTCTAATGGTCCGTCAGTGGAAAGAAAATGCCATTGTAGATACAGGTTCTTCTTTCACCCTTCTTGCAAAAAAACTCTGGACTAGTGTGAAGTTACCTGGAGAAGAATTGCAAGAGTGGGTGGAAGGGCCATTGTATTTGGCTAATGGTGAAGCCAAACAACCTTTAGGATGGACTGAGATGGAAGTTCAAGTAAATAAATCACAATTGGGTAGTACCTGTTGTGATTATGTCTGAAGAGATGCTTGTTTTCCTAGTAATATTGGGGCTTGACTTCTTGTTCTATACTGGTTTACAGATTGATGTCACAACAAATACATATTGGTTTAAACCTAATGAAAAATAAAGGTTTTCTTTTAATGGTGGTTTTCAGAAGTTGAATGACTGGGGACTTGAACAACCTGTTACTTTGTATACAGTTGTTCCGCCAACTCCAACAGTTTCAAGTTTTGAAGTTGAAATCGCAGATCTAATAGAAAAGACAGTTCAACATGTACAGTTGAAAGAGGAACGAAAGCTGATGTTGTCAGAAGAGCTGCAATAATTCTGATGTGTGTAGCAATAAACTTGGACATACTAAGTTGTGAAGTCATCAGATTTGTCTTACCCAGGAAGAGCCTGTGGAGCAAAAACCGTATCGAGTTCCTCCAGCTAAATCAAAAGCTATGAAAGAACTCACTGATGATGTAATTGAACCTTCCTCATCTGCCTGGGCTTCCAAAGTGGTCCTAATCCCAAAAAAGACCGGGGGATTGCGCTTCTGTGTAGATTATTGTAAACTCAATGCTATTACACAGAGTGACGCTTATCCACTGCCCAATATTCAAAAAATCTTGGAATCTTTAGCTGGTGCTACCATATTCACCTCACTTGATTTGAATAGTGGTTACTGGCAGGTGCACATGGCCCCAGATAGTCAAGATAAAACTGCCTTTGGGTGTTCTTTTGGGCCATTTCAATTTAAGACCATGCCCTTTGGCCTTAAAAATGCACCTTCTACATTTCAATGTCAAATGGAGAGTTTTGGGAGACCATAGAGGAAAGGTTTGTTTGGTCTATTTGGACGATACAATTTTTTCACATAATAAAAGACCAACACTTCCAGGACCTGCAGTTGATGTTGAATAAGCTGAGAGAAGCAGGACTCACAGTAAACAAGAAGAGGAGTAAGTTCTTCCAGAGCACTTCAAAGTTCCTCTGACATGTGGTGTCTGAAGATGGTATTCAAGTTGATTCTGAGAAGACTCAAGCCATCCGTGACTTCCCAATACCTACCAACTTAAAAAGTCTTCAACGTTTCCTTGGCATGGCAGGTTGGTACCACAGATGTGTGCCAAAGTTTTCCCAAATTGCTGAACATTTAACAGCACTGAAACGAAAAGGAGTACAATTCAAAATGGAATGTAGAATGTCAGAATGGCTTGGTCCATCTTAAACAACATCTGATGGAACCTCCTATTTTTGGACACCCAGATCTCCATTTACCTTTGGTAGTCGATACAGACTCAAGTGACGTTGGCCTAGGAGCAGTCCTTTGTCAGGAAAGACAGCCAGGGACAGAAGAAGTTCTTACTTATGCAAGTTGTACCTTGAACTGCTGGTACAGTGTCCAAGTTGATGGTTAAAGAAATCTTTACTCGTTGGGGAGTACCAGATTTTGTGCCATGGACCATGGTAGCCTCTTATGTTGGCTTACATCATCACCAATGGGATCAACACCTTCATGAATTTCGTTTTGCTCTCAATTCATCTGTGCAAGAATCTACAGGTGTTATACCTGCTGAGTTAAACCTCACTAGATTACTCAGGGATCCGTTGGACATGGTATTACAGCTTCAGAACATTGATCCATATGATGCAATGTATAATCACATTGTTAAACTTCAAGATTTGAAGGATCTGGTTGCAAAGAATCTTTACAGAGGTCGTCTTCGACAAAAGAGGAATTCTGATCGTAAAAGAAGAGAACTTTCATTCAAAGCAAATGAGAGGGTTTGGATGCGTTCACATCCTCTCTCAAAAGCTGAAAAGAAAAATTTCTGCCTAACTTGCCCCAAAATGGCAGGGCCCGTACAGAATTGCTCGTCGGATGAGTCCCTTAAATTACTAGATGGTACTGGAAAAAAACGGCGTGGATTTACAGGTTACACACATTTCTCAACTTAAAACTTGTTATCCTACCGCACACCAACTAGATGAAATCCAGCATCGTCAGTTGGTGGAAATATTCAAAAAAAAAAAGAAGGGGATGATGATGCAGAATTCCTTGGATTTTCAGATAGTGATCTGAACATTGATAAAAGAAGAACAGATTCGGCTTATTAGAAGGGGAAGGGAGTGTCACGAACTAGCAGTTGATACCCAAAATGTCCACATGAGGGCGATGTGTTTTAGAACATTGATTAGTGTAGAGAAGAATAAAAATGGAAGTGTATGTATATTTAAGAGAGTAGAGTCTGGTGAACGTCGCATATGTCCTGGCTACCCTGCCTTGGTAAGATGTCATCTGTGGAAGCTAACGATGAGAGTTTGGGATCAACTACCTGGAATCTTAGTACCGTGAGAGTGATCTAAAGTCCTTCTGAAGACTGACGCTACGGAAGTATTTCGCTGTTTTCTTCTTCCCTGTGTGGGTAGCCGGACACCATGCTTTTAACTGCTTTGGAGACTCTTTGGATGCCATTTGGAGCAATTAATTCATTAGTTAGTTATTTAACCCTTTCTAACCCAAATTTAAAATATTCTAGCTGAGCCCCCAGCTTTAGTTTTTCAAGGCAACCTTTATCTAGAACATGACGGTTTCCAAGGTGACGTGTCATTGCTTGTCACGTGACACACGGCAGCCACAATAACGCTGACTGGTGATCTGCTTTCATTTCATTTTTCCTTTATTCAAAATACTCACAAATTTGTTAACTATAGGATTAAATATCTGTTTTGTTAGTACGTATGTGCATTTAAATGTCTGAAACCTAAACATCGAGGATGAAAACCGCAGTCTCAGCGCCAGCACGAGCTCAAAGCATGTTTGAACTTGGCAATTGAGCGCGCGAGGAACTGAAAGTTCTAATCACACAGGTGTGCTCGTAGGCGTCAACGGTTTTAAACTGAACATTTTGTTATTTTCAACATCGTTTAATGTTTGTTAAAAAACAAACTTGACTCGTCTTGTTATGATGACATTATATTCATGCATTAGGCCTGTGTAGGACTAGCAACATTTGCAAAATGCCCATTAAACGTATAATAGACTATACCATCTGTTGTAAACCAGCTGTTTAAAGAAATAGTTTACAATTTTCATGTATGATGGAATAAGGAATAGTTCATTCAAAAATTCATAATTATGTAGTTCTCTTCCAATAGTCTGTGGGCCAGTATTGATTGTGAAAGCTGTACTTCTTCTGTGGCTAATATTAATTTCATATTAATCCTTACTCCGTGAAGTTAAGTGACAGCTGTTCGTTTATTACTGTCACGTTACACTTAATGCCGCTGTTAACACATGGTAAGAAGAGCATCATTTGATATTACGATAACTAAGTAGACGGAAGGCATGTTCTAGTCACATTTTAGCACATTAAAATATAAACCAATATAATATAACTAATAGTACCTGTAAAAGGAGTTGCTTGATTTGGTCTGGATTGGTTGAAAACTGCCCGTTCTCCCTCAACGAAGTTCCGCTGATGAAATCCACGTGCTATGTGTCAGCATTGATATTTAGTCCGCTCCCATTCTTCTTCTTCTTCAAATGGTGTTTATTGGCGGTTGGCAAACCAACTTTCGGTGCATTACCGCCACCAACTGGACTGGAGTGTGAAGCACTAATAGTCGTATTATTTTATTTTATACCTATTACTTTAAATTCTCCCATCTACTCCTATTGCTTTAAAATATTTCATAATAACACTATATATTTTATCTTGTTCTGCATGCATTTTCAATAGACTTTCCATATTAAATGTTTCAACACCCAGTTTACTTACTTCCTTCATAAGTTCTGATCTTTCTTTTACATATTTTTTACATTTTATTAAAACATGTTCAACTGTTTCTACCTGATCACAATAATTACATTTCCCCGTTTTATGTTTTCCTATTTTGAACAATGAATGATTTAATCTAGTATGTCCTATTCGAATGCGAGAAATAGTTGTATCTTCTTTTCTATTCCTAAAAACACTTCTTCCATTTCCTACTTGTTTCTGTATACTGTACATATGTCTACCCTTGCTATCATTGTTCCATTCTTCTTGCCATTTATTGTTTATGAATTCTTTAATTTTACTTTTAATCTCTTTTTTGCTCAGAGTCACTTGAATATTTATCTCTGTGTGTTTTACCGCTTGCTTCGCTAGTTTATCAACCACTTCATTAGCTTCCAATCCCACATGAGCTGGAACCCACACGAACACGATTAAGCTTACACTACTTACTCTTAACAAACTAGCAAGAATCTCATAAATAATGTCTTGCCTTGATGCTTTATTTCCACTTATTAGGCTTGTAATTGCTGCATAAGAATCTGAACATATTGCTACTAATCTTGGTTTAACATCCTCCACCCACTGGAGTGCTACCATCATGCCAATAATTCTGCTGCAAACACAGATATATGATCAGATAATCTTTTTTTAATGCTTGTTTGAAACTCAGGAATATATACAGCAGCTGCTGTTCTTCCAGAGATAGGATCCTTAGAACCATCAGTATATATATGTAACCATGATGAATAAGTCTGATCTAAGTACTTCTGTGCAGTAATATTCTTAGGTGTATCTCTCTCATTTTTAATTTTCATCTGAATTTGTAAATCAGTTTTTGCCATTGGATAAATCCATGGTGGTATACTTGGTAATATAACATTTGGACTCACGTCATAGTTTATAATACCAGCTTCTTGTGCTTCTCTGTTAACAATCCATCCCAATCCTTTTATGTTTTTGTTCCCATGTTCCCAGCATTCTTCTACTACTCCCTTCACTGGGTGACTCTCTTTATGACCTTTTATATTAACCCAATAATTCAGTCTAATTTTTTTCCTACGAAGTTTTAATGGAACTTCACCAACTTCTACCTGAAGAGCTGCTATGGCAGATGTTCTGAACGCACCACAGCATATTCTTAGAGCTTGATTTTGTATTGCTTCAATCTTTTTGAGTATAGTCTCAGCTGCAAATCCGTAAACTATACTTCCATAATCCAAACTTGATCTGATTAATGTATTATATATTCTTTTCAACGATAATCTACAAGCTCCCCATTCAACACCAGATAAACATCTTAAAATATTTACTCCTATTTTACATTTCTTGATCAGTTTTTTAGCATGTATAGCAAATGTCAGCCTAGATTCCATCCATACACCGAGATATTTGACTACTGTAACTTGCTCCAGTTCCTGCTTATATAATTTTAACTTAACCTCTGGAACTTTTTTCCTTTTAGTAAAGCATATAACTTGAGTTTTGGCCACAGATAATCTAAAGCTCCAATTATTTGCCCATACCTCCACTTCATCTACTGCTTTTTGAATACTTTGGGATACATATGAAATATTACGTCCTCTTTTCCATATTGCCCCGTCATCAGCAAACAATGCTTTTCCTACGTCACCTTTTAAATTACTAAAAATATCATTTATCATAATATTAAAAAATACTGGGCTGCATACACTTCCTTGCGGTGTTCCATTTTCTATCTTGTATGTTTTTGAATACTCTACTCCAACTCTAACTTGAATTGTTCTTTCAAGAAGGAAATCCATAATCCAATTGTACAACTTTCCTCCTATTCCCATACAATTAATTTTTATTAAAAGTCCCTCTTTCCAAAGCATATCATATGCTTTCTCGATATCAAATAATACCCCAACTAATACCTCTTTATTTGCTTGAGCTTTCCTGATATCGGCTTCCAGGCTTAAAACAGCATCCATAGTACTCCGACCTGCCCTGAATCCACTCTGATATGGTGATATAAGTCCTTTAGATTCCAATATATAGTTTAGTCTTCGTATAATCATTTTTTCCATCAACTTACATAAATTAGAAGTTAATGCAATTGGCCTATAATTAATTGGATTTGATTTGTCCTTTCCTGGTTTGCCTATTGGTATTATTATTCCATGCTTCCACGAAGAAGGAAGCTTTCCTGCATTCCATATCTTGTTGAAAAGATATAAAATTACTTTCAAAGATCTATCGGATAAAAGTCCGCTCCCATTCTTCTTCTTTGACCTTTTATGGCGATTGGGAAACCAGACTTCTTCCGCCACCTACTGGGATGGAGTGTGAAGCATTAACATTGAAGGGAAATTAAATACTACTATAAAAAAAAAAAAATTAAATCCTGTTCATTAATTTTGCATCTTTGCTTAACAAATTTTGCAACAACAACTGATTAATTCCGATGTCTCGAAGTGCTTCCACAAGTTGTAATCTTACATTATCATAACTTTTATATTCTATTAAAACAAGCTCAACTGTTTCACATCTAACACATCTTCCGGATTCATGCTTTCCAATTACATGTCGTGACTGGTTAAGAGCCGAATGCCCAATTCTTAGACGTGATATTATGCTGTTTTCCCTTCTATTCCCAACATTTCTCCTTTCGCTCCCATCTATTTTCTGGATATTATACAGATGTCGTCCTTTATTCTCACTATCCCATTTTCTTTGCCACATATCCTTTACATTTCCTTTAATTAGTCCTTTTATTTCTAATTTACTCCTTGGAACATTCATCTCTATGTTTGAGTGTTTTAATGCTTGTTTTCCTATTTGGTCCACTACTTCATTTTCTTCCACCCCTATATGAGCAGATACCCATACAAATGATTTAACTATTTTTGCTTGATGTATTATGAACAAACTTTGAACTTAAAGAAATATATACACGCCTTTCCCCCATTGTTTTCATTGAAAATTAATTTTATTGCAAATGCTTGTATTCTTTATCAGCCTTGTGTTCATTTCGTACATATAAAACACAGATTTGTCATCAAATTTTATGGTTGCAAGTTTGGTTCAACACTGGATCCATATCAATATCCTTTTAACTGTATAAATGTGCATACATACCATTTTCGTAGACCCCACAACAATTGTACAGCTCATTTAACAGATGAAAGCAAACTCTTCTATCAGACTTTCAGTGGAATACTTTACAAAGCTGTTTAACTGACCAATAACAACAACTGATCAGTAATGAAATGTGGTCACTTTATGCTATAGGCTACATTTGAAAATTTATTACAAACAATCGTTAGTCACAATTATCATCATGTAACAATTAACATAACTACTGAGCATGGACATACAAGTATAAAAGTAAATGGTCCATGATAAACAATATTTGTTGTGGCGATTGTTTGGCTGAGAGGTGCGGCACTGAATGCTACATAATAACCCAGAGTCAATTACACTGGTTACATGAATTCATTAAATATTAATTTTCAACATGTGCCAGACATCGAACTTTAGACCTTAATAAGATATCAGTGATAAATAGCAACAGTGAAAATAGTGCAAAAAGATCTCCTCAAGCACTGGAAGAAAAGACCAAGGGCAAAAAAATTATAAAGCTGTAAAACTATGTACAAGTTTGAATAAAAATCATATAAACGTTTGAACTAATGTTCTGACATTTTTCGAGCATGCTTTCCCAATTATAAGAAACGGTGTCAGACTTCCTGGAGAGGCACTTCAGGAAAAATAAGACATTTAAAACCAAAGCTTCTTTAGGTTATAAAACTAGCTGCCATTAGACTGCCTACTAAAATAACACTCGGCTTTGATCAGGATTCATTTGAATAATTTGCAGGTAAAGTGACTGTGAAATGTTTGTGTTAGTCCCAGCAGGTGTTTGCAGCTGAAAGCAGGCAGCACTGCTGATGTTGGAGAACCCTGGTCTTGGTCGGTACTTCATAAAGTCAATACGATAATCTCTCTGTTACTGCTCAGACTGAGGTTTAAAGTAATCTTCTGTTCTAAAGACACTGGGAAGCTCTTGATGTCTTTGTGATTGCCTTCTTGGGCTAGCAGGTTTCTGAAGAAGAAAAAAGAAGGAGGAAGCAAACATTTGGTACCAGTTCTATAATTATCAAAGTATATATATATGTGTGGGTGTGTGTGGGTGTTTGGTAAACTACTCACATTTAAAAAACCTGGCACGGCCATTGTGCGAAAGATCTTTTTGAAGGCGCCTGGTAGAGTTCCAATTTCACCTTCAACTTGAGTTACTTGTTCTTCCATTGCATTGACATTGGCTCCAACCATTTTGACAAAGCCCTGAGAATTAGAAGGTACACTTGAAACAACAACAACAAAAAAAGTCGATTCATCACCGTGGTTCAGACCACACAGTTTAAAGTTAGTACCTCCAATTTGTCAATTTTTCGGTAAATCTCTCTCATTTCTTCCGATTTTCTTTGTATCTGTGGTAGGTTCTCATTGACCACTTGTGAGGTGTCATTTCGAATCTATTAAAAAAAAAAAAAAAAAATTAGTTAGGAAAGACTAGCATGCTTTTTCAGTTGAAATATTTGCAGATTTGTCAGTTAAACACCTTTGGCAACAGTACATTAAGCAGGGGGCCACAGCAGAATGTGGAACATTTGAGGGAAGATTTGTTTTTAGGGCAGTCAAAGTTCAATGTAAAGCTGCTATGGAACAATATTTATTGTGAAAAGCTCTATTCACATAAATTTAAATGTATTTTTTTTCTTTTGGTTTATACATCTATTGATATTCTACTAGTGGACAAACAAAGCTCAGTATTTTCTAGACAATATTTTAATAATTTGCTTATATAATTTAGGCAGGGGGTGGGGTCTTGATTATTAAACAATCTATATTGGGCAATAGTGTTATTTTAGTCATTTATACAATATTATATAGTGTTTATTTATTATTTGAAATAAATTATTAAAATATAAATATAAGCTAAGTGTTTTGTTTATATTTCTGTTTAGCTTTGTTTAACAAGTTATAAATGTTGATAAGTTGAAGTACTAAAATTATTATTTCATTAACAAAAAATATTTAAAAAGTTTTACACTGTTTAGTAGATACTATAGAAAACATATGTAAAAGCAAAGACATGGATCTTACCATATCAAGCATACCAACAAACTCATCAACTCTCGTAAGCATTTCTTCCAGGCTCTTCTCCAAGCACAGGACCTGAACAGCAAATAAATGATAAACATCAAGAAAACAAAACACATGATATACTGTACATATTATACTTTGAGCACGTGATATAAATGTTAGAGGGATAAATGGTTGCCTCACTGTAGTCTGGTGTTAGGAACATAATTCAGTTAGCCGCACAGAGAACAAGTCAGTCTTTATTTAACCAGATCACGCGTAACAAATTAGGGTTAATAACTAGACCGTACTCCAACATGATGAGTATACAGATGCATTGAAGAGACTGAGGGGAGGACTTTTGTTACAAACATTCTTCAAAAAAAAAAAAAAAAGTGTGCCACTGAAGACAATTATACAGGTTTGGAAAGACAAAAGTGAGAAAATGATGACAGAATTTCCAGTTTTAAGTGAACCATCCTTTTAATCAGTTATATGTGAGCAATTATAGTTTGACAACTAATATTAATCTTTTAGTTTAAATGAATATAAATATATGAGCAATATCACATGACTAGCCATGCGATATGACTGTATATCAGCACGGCTGTGATTCGGCTGTAGGTAATCACAGCCATATCGCACGGATACGAGTGTTAAATATAGTTAAATTAAGCCTAATTAAAATTTAACATGGCCCAATTCAATTTGCTCTGGAACAAGTAATAGACAAGACCAAGGATGACCCATTATATTTACCCAAAATGAATTATTTCTAATGTTTAACCAATATAAGAGTCAGTGGCAAATCCCCAAATCACTGGCCGAGATGAAGCTGTTCTCGGCGGGTACAGGAGTACTAAACGGCATCTGACAGCCTGGAGCTTGCATCTCCGAAAACAAATAGTAAAATAGGCACTGATTAAATATGAGTCACATATTTTAGGTCTAAATAACTACGTTCTGGCCTAAGAAAAAAAAAAAGTTTTTGTGGTACAAGTGTAGAATTTGTAAAAAACTATGGTGGATTTCCTTGGCCAACATGACAGTCGCTCCAAGCAGAGTGAAATAAACTATAGGAGTGTTGTCATCACTAGAATGTTGAACGGCTCTCAGCCAATTAGATTTGAGAACCAAAAAGAAGAGAGATAAAGTATTATAAATAAGTTTCAGAATCAGTATATAAAATTGAACTTATGGTTGAACTGCTGTGGAGTCGCACAGAATGTAATAGGCTGTACACAGCTGTTGTGACATTTTCATGTGTACAATCACACACACATTATATGAACTCAAGATTAAACCCCAAGTTGACAGAGAAAGTTGATAACCTATGTTCTAACTATTGACCTTGATGGAATTTGTTGGTTTCTGTCAAACTAAAACAAATCCTGAATTTGTTCTGCTTGCTTGATACAGATACTTTCTCCACCAAAATTTTCTGGTCACTGGTGTAACAAAGAATTCATAGTTCCATCAATGATGAAGCAGCCACAAACAATTATACCATTGCATCCTTCATAATCATCATGAGGTTCCCATTATGGAAGGCAGCGTTTGATTTTAACCTGTTAGCATTCTACTGTGTATACTCCAAATGGTTCAAGAATAGCGTGCAATTTACTTTCAGTATGCCTTTTTACAGGAATGCTAAGGTGCTTCTCACACTGTAACAAACAAAAAGTTGTATTTTGTACACTTCCACCCACCAAACATTCTTTCAACAGCCTTCTGATTCATCCACAAGACAAACCTTGAAGGGATAGTTCACCCAAAAAAGAAGATTCTGTCATTAATTGCTCACCCTTATGTCATTCCAAAACTGTAAGACTTTTGTTCATCTTCAAAACACAGATTAAGAGATCTTAAATTAAATCTGAGCGATTTCTGTCCCTCCACAAAGAGCTGTGCTCTGACTGAGAGAAAAGTACAACTTATCAGTATGTTTTGGAAAAGTTTCCTGTTCGGTGCAGAGCTCAGACCAACTCTAGCCTTGAAGAAACTGTGAATCATGTGTATCTATGTATGTGCGCTAAGTGTTCTGTACAGGTCTGTTATGGGTACTGGTGGACTGTTGTCATCTGGACTGGAGACCTGAAGACGCCTATAGGCCTGACCTAGAAGGACATTCTGTGCCTAAGTTCAGGGTCCGATCGTCAGAATCATAATGGAAGGAGATATGCTTCTGACTATCTGTCCATGTGTGGAAAATTACCAGTTTTGTCTAGTGTTCTTAACCAATCAGTATCTTAGTAATGACGTAGTTAGTGGACTCTGTTAGAGTATAATTGTTCTGGAAATGTGAATGTACGAGAGAGAGCGGCCTACGAACTCCTTGAGAGACTTGAAGCTGCTTCTGCTGATGAAACTGCAAACTATTCTTTATTAAAATTTTCTTCAATTTATTTTTTTTAAACTCTGACTCCGGGTCTTCATTTATCACATCTGGTCTTTTGGGTCCTTAACTGTAAAATCCCCTACAGGCTGAATTTCTGTTGTTACATCAGCGCCATCTACTGTTGGAGAGTGAATGTTATGTGCATCTTTCAGCTTCTTCATTTGTTCCATTGTCATGCTTCTCATTCGTGTCGGGTTTGTTTCAGAGTGCGCAGTCGCATACACATTTATAATTATATTATCCTGAACGGCTTCGTTAATATTTCTTATCTCGTCACATGGACAGTTACGAATTACAATTAATCACGTAGCCTATTTCAACTAAAAATTGCGAAATTAAACAAAAGTTTATTAGTTTGCATGCCTAAATATTTCTGTTGGTCGTTTAACGTTTCTATTGCAAAACAGCTGAGAAAATGTTGAGTTTATCTCGCACTTTATGACCAAAGCCTTCAGCAGCTTCTGTGAACATAAAGCCCTACTTTGATTTGATGGTCGTTTCAAACATTTTGACATTAATGAGTGGTGTTTGACCGCTGATAGCTCAGATGAGAAGGTGGGTGATCGTACAGCACTAAAGTAGAGTTAATATTAGGCAATTATTTCACAACCTTTCTTATATACACCAGAAAAATACCGAGGCCGGACCTCAATGGTGGGTTCGGCCCAGAGTGGAATGGATTTGACTGACAAGCTCTGAAAAGTGAACAGACAAGCGCTGAATAAGAGATGGTAAATGCAAGTGGGTCCAATATCATTGGTCTTAAAGTGGGTGGGTAGGTTCTAAATCACAAATTTTATTTATGTTCCGAAGATGAACGAGTCTTATGGGTTTGGAACGACATAAGAGCGAGTAATTAAATGACAGAATTTTCATTTTTGGTTGAACTAACCTTTAAATAGGCAGCAGTGTTTTTATTGGAAAGCAGTTTCCTCATAACTATCCTGTCATACATAGATTCTTGTTCAGCATTTGATGATGTGCAGATAACATGTTCTCCTTGAGTTCTTTGAGACATGACCTGTTTTTTGTTGTTGTTGGACAACCACTCCCAAACACTATGCAGCGTTGCAGTGGTTTTGAATTACTTCACATTGTTCTCGATCCAATTCTTGTAGATATAATTTAATGATTTTATCAAGCCTGGCCATGCCTCTTTTTTTGACAGAGCCACAGCCAAACCCAGGTTCTTCAATAGAGAAATGGGTGCCAAAACTCACATGATTTTAATCCCATAAATTAAAAAAAAAAAAGCTGCACATTACCACTTTATATAAACTTATAATCCTAAAGGTTCACATAGTTTCTCAAACAAAGACGGTTTAAAAAATAAAAGATGTGGCTCTTTTTCTACAGAGAGGGCTCCATTCACACCTGTACTTCCATCAACATATCATTAATTACAAATGGCATTATAAAGTATGCAGGGAATTTGATATTATACTCATGTGAGTAACTACATACTGGTTAATCCAAAACGACTTGCCATTTATCCAAAATGGCATTTAAGATAAACAACTTATGTTAAACTTAGACAAGCAGAGTGATTTGTATGCAGATGTCAGGCACAAAGTATGCAAGTGGTAGTAAGAAAGACCCATGCTCCATCCAGAAATCGCAGACTTCTACAACTTTCTTAAATATAGTATGAATTTGTGTGTGTACTATGAATGGCATACTACATACACCATGTTGACACTGTCATGTGACCTACACAGTCAGTTGCATCGAGTTAGGCTTGTTAGAGACGCATCTGATTCGGCTCTGCGCAGACTGATCGGAGGTATGACAGCAAAGTATCGCGAGAGCGTCTGTAGAGCATACGACTGCTTATGGTTTTGAATCGCTCTCGCGGTACTTTGATGTCAGTCTGCAGTCGGTCTGCGCAGCAACGATGCATCTCGAACAAGCCTTTTAGTTCACCGTGGCTTGGTAGTAATGCTGCCTTCACGTGCTATGGGAAATTTGATCATTTCCACTCCTGAAGTCGTGATTACGAGCTCATCACATACGTTTCGACATGAGAAGGCGTTCATGTACAACTTTTTTTTCCCTAGGAAACTCGTATTTCCGATAATTCCGAGAGCGCGTGACGGCAGCATAAAGTATCAAGAGGATGCGCACTTCAGAATCTCAAAAAGTAGTTGGTTATCCAGGTACTTTTCGACTACATGCTACTCAGCTCACATACTGTTTTTCTCCTACTATAAAAGACAGAAAACACGGATTCATTCATGAATGAAACACAAGGGTGTTGATTCTTCTAGCTTCGTTTGGAACGATTTCCTTAGTGGAGACAAAATATAGACAGGCAAAACTGGCAATGCAGTTTTTAAAATATAAGTTAAAATCAATATGAATTTCACATTCACACTCGTGCTGCAGTATGGTCGAATCACAGACGTGCAAATATGCTTGCTTATGAGATATAATAATAACGATGATGATTATGTTGGTGATGATAATAATAATAATAGTTTTCTATCCTGATTTTATTGTGTGAATCTGAGTTTGTGCATTATTATGTTACATTAAACAGGCATGCCAAAGGAGGACGTTATATCTATGTGTCCTTACCTCTTCTTCAGCGTTGGCTCTGATATAGGAGGAGTATGTGATGGCCGTGTGTCTCAGTAGCTCGTCGTCTTGTGTCTGCTCCGGCTCGCTCTGGTCCTGGGTTTCTCCGGCTGCTGAGATCGGGCTCTGGGCCACAGCAGCGCCAAAGCTCGGGCTCTGAGACACGGTACCGCTGCTCAGGGCCTCACTCACCATAGACAAGCTGCTGGCGCTTTGGGACACGATGCCGCTGTCTCTGCTCACCTCTGCGCTGGACTCCTCCAACGGTGACAGCACCGCTGCTGCCCTGTCAAATCGATGCTCCATGTTTTTCTATCCACTACACTACTCTTGTTTATGTGAAAGTGAACGCGGAGCAGCATGTGCGCACGCGCAAGTTTAATAGCCAATCAGAGAGCGGGTTGGCCACATGTTGGTCATGTGATATAAGTGTCAAACCGGCGGAGACTCGGATAGATCTGATATTTAAAATGGGAAATATGTCACGGCATATAGCGCCCTCTTGGGGAAATCTTTGTTTATCACAGGAAACAGTTATCTGGTAGCGTTTCCTTCCCAATAGTGATAAACTATTTCAATCAAAATGGTTCATGAAGGATCTAGGACATCGTACTGCAATGTAATCTGAAGCCTGATCGAAACCAAAACTAAGAATGTAAAGAACACAGCAGAACGTGTTTTGTCCATCTCATAATTTTATTTATTTTTTAAAAAAAAGACTGACATCAGTAAAAACCATATAGACAATATTTACATGTTTTTTTTGTATTGTAACTACCATTTTAAGTGTGGTTTGACTGCCTGACTAATATATTTAGACACTGAAGTTTCACACTGAAACACGACTGACCGAAGACACAATCTGTCGTACCTGTTTTTTTATTGTTTTTTTAAAGTAATGTTTTTTTTAGCGCGTCCTGTTTTGAATTGGTGTGAAATTTATTCAGTGTTGATGATACACAGACATACAGATTAACCAAGACAACAACGACACGAATGCAAAATAATTAAATGCAGAAAGTGATTCTTAGCAAGCAGTTTAGGCAGTGACCAACAGATGGCGACTCAGAACAAATGTATTTTGACTCACACATGTTACACCATGCCCTTGCTTTTACCAAAATGAAAATATTTCCAGTGGTCAGATCCAAATACTTAGTCTGTTTGAGTGAACTATGTCTGTAGGAGGGGGTGTAAGGCACAAACATGGTGGATATGAAGGTAAGTCTTTGTTCCAGACGACGAACACAATGCAGTCAACCTAAAAGCAAAAGGAAGGTATATCCACAGTGGTTTTCAATTATATACAAATGTATTCCACAGACTCTCTATATAAAACCAAATGAAGAATGAACTGGAGTATTCCCAATGTAAAAAAAGAAAAAAGGATTATATAAGACTCAATTTTATACCTGAAGTTTGATTGGACTGTATGTTCAGTGGCAGCATTAACGTTAAAGCCATTAAAGATCTGACTAGTATGAGACAGCAGTCTGTTCAGCTGTGGGGATTTGAGTGGGGGGCAGAGGTGAGGGTTCATTTACAGTGAGGTGACAGAAAATGTGTACAGAATAAAACAGAACTAACTTACATTCCACAGTCAAGAGGGCTTCAAGAGGACATACAAGTGTGAAATACCTATATGTGAATACCAATTACAGTCCATTGTAGTCAAATAAACCCGAAAGTCAATCCCACAAGACCAAAGTTAAAATATTAGTGATGTTTTAAGATAAATTTCCACAATTTCCAAAAAAAGCCTTTTTGTAATGCTGAACTGATATTTAAATTTTTGAAAACGAACATACTGATGGAAACCGCCAAATAGCAATTTACTGCCTATAAAAGGTACTAAAACACATACAGCATTCTTTCATTACTGAAAGTTCATAATAATAATAATTATTAATACTATTCAGTTACTAACTTGGAAGAAAGTAATTCAGACAGGGCAAACAAAAAAAAGTGTGTTGCTGATTAAGTGTAAATTCATTTTTGCATTTGCATAATGTAATCAGCTTTTCCATAATACCAGGAGCAAATGTTTGTTTTCAGGTACAAACCGTAAACAGAAGTCAACAGTACGCACACACAGGTCAAACCCAATTTCTGGTCCCAAGAGACACTTAGATAACATGATTAATATTAACCTCAAAATAAGAACCGTGAAACACTGATAGACAAAGATAAAAAAAAGTGGCTCTGCTTGGAAAAAAAGACATACCACTAAATCGGACACATTTTTACATAGGGCATCACAACACATGGAAAGAAAACATTAAAAAATAGTAAAATTCCAGATATTGTTTCTGTTAAATTATTCATTTTACAAAACCCTTAAAGTTTGTTGAGGTTTAAAGTTGAGTCTGATGTCCCAGGCTGAAAAGCCAAGTCTCTGGGTGGGCTGGATTTTATATATACGTGACTGTATGTTTTATAAAGTGATGACCGTGCCATCCTCCTCCACCCCTCCTCTGGGTAAAGCCAGGCTGTGACGGGGATCTGTCCTCAGGCTACTGAGGATTTTGTGTAGGCTGCCATTGCTTTCCCGCATAACGGGGTTGCTGCTGTGGTAGGGGGGGTGTTGGAGGGTAAGGTCCTTGTGCAACTTGTAACTCAAACTACTGTGGACTGTGCCGTTAAAGCTCGGTTGAGAGTGGAAAGAGGCCGTGGACACCGTGGATGGAGGTCTCGTTTGGGGTCGTGTAGGGGGGCTGGGTGGGGTCACGGTGTTTGTTTGCATCTGGGACCGGGACGCAGTTGAAGCCACTGAGGCATTGGAGCGTCGTGACGGCCGCTTGATGTTGCTCTCAATTACGATATCTGACTCCTCATCACTCTCCAGATCCTCTGGGCTGTAGCCATGAGAGATGGCGGTGGCACCGGTGGGAGCGGTGATGGCGGGGTATCCCACTGAACCACTGCTGTCGGATGACTGACCCGAGCTGCCTGAGATACGACTGCTGCGCACCACATTGTTGCGCTGGTTCACCGGCTTCACGGTCACAATAAGGTTGTGGCTGTTTGCGATCATCATGTCAGTCACCTGGTCCAATGTCTTTCCTGTCACCTCGATACCATTGACCTCCAGGACCTCATCATTGACGGCCAGCAGGCCAGTGCTCTCGGCCAGGCCTCCAGGTACCAGTCGGGAAATGAAGATACCCGGGACCTTTTCCAAGCCGTGGGGTGTAACACGGACACTTGTGCCATCACGGATGTAGAATCCAAGGGGCTTGTCCGAGCCATGCCGGTAGAGCCGAACTCTTCGGTGAGATTCAGGAAGGATGTCCACGTCAATAATGGATGACACGGGACGGAAGTCCTGAGGCATGCCAATGCGGATGTGTGGCCGTTTGCGGTTCAGGTCATTTCGAAGAGTGACCACTGCCTTCTTTTTCCGGGTCAGAGTGCTGGTCCCAAAGTTGCTGTAGTCAACCTCTTCTGCAAGAGTACACAAAATGATCACAGTTAATACTATTAAAGAGGCAAATTATGTGATTCATTACAACTGAATCTAGTGACATGTTGCATAAGTAAAAACAAGAACCATTTCCTTAAGCCAAAAGTAGGGAAATGTACATCAACATGGTAAAGGAAGCTCAGATAAGTGTGATAAGCTTCAGCCTTAGTATTGTTAAAAGGTAAAGCTTCATATTAAGTTGTGGATGAGGACAAGCATGCAAATCTAATCAGACCTGCTGGACGGTGCTACCTCAGATGCTCCATGGATTATGATGTAACATGATTTTTCTGGCATGTTAACACAAAAACATGAGGCCACCTTATCACATCATTACAAAAATGTAACCCTAACTACTGGCAGAGCACAACAGTCTCTGTTGGAGGTATTCAGCAGAGATGAAGTTATCTGCTTTATCTTATATATGCCGATGACTGCAGTAAGAACACCATGGTACTGAAACAAATAGATTGAGAAGACCTTGTAATTATACTTGATCTCTTAAAGTCCTACTGAAACAGACAACACATACAACAAATCTTAAAACAGAAATATTGAAATGTCCCCTAAAACCAGGTACTTGCTTACCTCGGTGAGGTTCCTTTTGAGGCCAATGATCAAATTTTATTTGAGGAGCACAGAGTGTTTTAATAAGGCCTGTCTTTGAACACTAACATAACTTGGTCCAACAACAGACTCTCTGTGCTAAATCAGACAGCCTTTAACCACACCTGGCCTGTTCACTTTGGATATAAGGCATAGTTTCCAGTGCAAGTTTAACTGACTTCCCAGCATGAGTTCTCAAGGAAAGACAGGCATGAAAATGCCCACCTTCTGTTTAATTGCTCTAAAATCAATTTCTAAAAATGCTTTACAAAGCTTCCGAATTTTCATCAAAGCATCCAGCCACAGTTGTTCTTAGTTTGGCTCTTTGGCGGCCTGATTATTTTGATTGAGTCCAGACAGACTTTTATTATGTCCTGGAATTTCAGCCACAACTGCAAGTCTCTTGATAGGAAACACATTGAAGCGTTTCTGCTTCTGGCCTTCATTAAGTGGGTACCGTTCTCTCCAAATGTCCACCCTCAACTGTCTTCTTCTAAGGAGAACAATGAACACCTAACAGAACATGTAGGAATTTAGGGATTTTTGGAGGACTTACATTGTGAGTAAGCTAAGACAAAGCGCTGAAGTTTATCATAATGTCTGGAGCCTCCGATTTGGACCCGAGCACTAGATTTGTTTTTGTTTGTCCTGGCAGAAACTAGACTCCACTGGATTTTCCATTCTGGCTCCTGGTGACCAGTCCGGGCTGGTATCGGCATGGACCCAGAGGATTCTTTAACCTCTAATGAGATTGAGAGTTAGGGCAAGCCACTAAGTCACCAAGCCTAAACTACTCCTGACAGAGTAATCCTCACTGCACTGATGCATGATGGGAAAATAAATTCAGCTCAGTGATCAAAGGACAGCTGGCTGTTTTCAGACATTTCCAGGGGAAAGTGAATGGCCCGGTGCCTACCAGACAGAAAACAAAGACTGCAGGTTCAAGGAAGGCAACAATATTGCCCAAGAAAATTTCATTAAATGGAAGTTTTCATAAAAGAGAAGGATGGTGAGTCAATGGTGATGAACAACATGCCTAAATTATTCCATACATTATTTTGTAGAAACAAATATAGATAAACTTTTTTTTTTTTTTTTTTTTTTTTTAATGTAAAAGGTAGGCACTAAATGGATCCTTGAAATTTATGGTTATGGATGTCCACAATAACTCAAGGGCAAAACTGTATTTTTCTTTTTGAAAAATAAATACTGATTTTCAAACCATAATTTCTCTTGTGAGTGCAAAGCCCAAAAAACATTTTTAGATTAAAGCAGCTAAGACTACAAAATTCCCAAGTTTGACGGAAATGTCCTGACTACTTGATGTCCTAATAGCTTAAATACTCAAGTTATAGTTTTCTAAATATATTTGTATAATGATTCTACACTTTACTCAACAGCTATATTGACCTTGAAATAAGCCACAAAACCATCTGTAAAATGGTCTTGCACAGACACAAACACAAAAATACAGTCCTCCCTCGTTTTATCCTTTTATTATTGCAGGCTTTGCTCCACAAAAAGAAATTTAAATTAAAGTATTCCATAATGTTTTTAACAGATTAAACCTAAATAATTGACAGTTATATAAATGTTCTATAATTATTTATTATTTATAATTTGTACAATGTATTAATACAATAGAATTTCCAGGATATTCAGTCTCACCTATAAGAATCACATCCAGAAAACATGCGTTAAAATAACATAATTGTTGAGATGAGGGCACAAATAAAGTAAACAAAGCCTGCAAACAGTTAGCTCAGCACAAAGAAACCCGAGAAAGAATTTCTCATATGCTGTCAATAAGAAATAAACAGCTCAAGTGAATGAAGTAACGCTTCAATGCTGTCCCTGGCACTGCAGTCACCTGACTTGACTCCATGGGGAGGGGCCTGGCCCCAGTGTCAGGGCAAAGGTCACTGGAGATGTGGTGGGTGAGCCTGGTAGGAAAGGAATAGACCCGACATTCCACCACACAGTGCCTCAACTAGGAATGCAGAAGTTGCTTCACAACTTAACCGAGATGACCCACAACATGTTTGAAGCATAATTCATCAGTTGATCTTAAAGCAGTATGGTCAGTCTCCCATGGGTGGGTGTGGGAAAGAGGAGTGGGCGAGGTCTCGGGCCTTTGTTTCGTGTTGTCCCACCTCTCGTTAACTTCCATACTGAAAGGGTCGCTTTTCAAGTTCTTTCGGATTTTTACAAACGCTCATAAAAGCAGGATTCAAAAGAGTTTTATGGTCAATCATTATGCCACCCAACAGGGTTTATTTTCCCATTTTCTCCTGCATTTCCTACTGTGTGTTCAGGAGAAAATGCCAATTCGATTTACTTATTTCCATGACACCCTGCCCAAATTCCTGTCTGGAGTCTATTATTTGTACTTGCTGTCACTGCTGTGCTGCTGAATAATGCTCTTGGTAGGAGTCATCTGCCGATGCCATGAGTGAATAAAATGATGTGCATTAGCATTGAGTGGCAGATAGCGCTAAAGCAATTGTGCATAACAATACTCTGCCTGAGAGGATATATAGCACCCAGACAAACAGAATGTCGATTTCCATAACATCACCAAACTACATGCCCGGGGACCCAGGAGAAAGAAAGGGAACTCTAGCATGGATTGCATATATTATCCGATTATATACATATAAAGCAGACACAGGTACTCAAGGGTTCACCGGAGTGCAGGATCAGGGTAATGTCCTCTCAGACAGAGCCCCCTGGGAGAGCCCGTCTGTGTTTGCTTTAAACCGTCGCACTCAAATTTCCCTGGATGAATGGAGCAATGGCTTTTGGCTTCTCTCTGTAGCCCTGAGAGAGATTAAAGGAGGAAGCCCCTCCTTCACTAGTGCACACTCAGCAGAGCTCTCTTGCAGGCTCCAAACACAACTCTATGGGTTTTAACTCCTGTTACCCACAGTGCATTGGCGTACACATCTGGGAGAAGTTAGCAGCGGTGAAGGGTGGAGACGGTAGATTAAGATCCCTTGCCATCTTTTAGCAATGTTGCGTAAGAACTGCTTTTAACAGGTAGATAAACCACGAAAGTTATTTTAGACTTTCCACCAACTCTACCCTGGTACGGTGAATGTTTCACCTCAGATGTACGAGTAGTAGGTCTACTGCGCAATTCACATGCTTTTCAACGCAGCTTTACACACAAGCCATCTCTACATGAAAACATATGCTTAGTGTTTAACCTTGTTCTCCACCCCCCATATGTTCTACAAGTGTGGCCAAGATTAGGACATGAATGCCAAAAGTCCTTTAGGCCCAACACATATCTAAGCATGTCCTATCATAACATTACATAATCGTTGCAGCTGCCAGTACATAACGTCCACAGATATGTAAATAAAGGTTATTAAAAGAAATCACAAAAAGCTCTGAAAGTAAATGTTTGGTTATTAAGTGTGTGCAGACAAAGAGACCGAATGGAAAAGCTGTGTGGAATTAAGGATGACTGTCAGGATGCACTGGTTGCCCTCTTCACGCTATGGTGCATGTCGGTGGTGCCTTTATGACCTCATAAACAAGAGCAAGAGGAAACTGATCAGTTTCAACCCTGATGAACTCTATAATAAAACTGTATGAGAACCATATTAGCTTTTGCTGGGGTCTCTGGGCCTGATACCAGGATCAAAGCTTGTGCAGCCCGATGCTGGTGTGACCCGAAAGGCAATAAGAAAAGAGAGAAATAATACTACTCTGCTTGGCGATGTAAACTTTGTGTTCACAGGCACCTGTCACCATCTGTTTCGAACTCAAGCAAGGGAATAGTCACGATTAGCTGAAAAAAGAAAAATCAATCAGGTAGAAAACAGGTAATATAAGAAATAAAATTGCATTTGGAAATCGTCCAGCAAAACTTACGACACATGCTTAATTTGGCCTATTACATAGCGATTAAACTAAAATAAGAAACAATTGCCATATACTTAGATTGAAAGGGACCCAAGCCATTTGCGAGATACACTGGTGATGCTTTTGTCTTGGCAACTAGGTATTTTCCCACCTGCCACATTTAGTTTGGTTCAAATCGCACTAGAATTCGTTGTCTCCTTTGTAGCGGTTCGTTTAGGCATGTGTGAATGCAGCAATCGCACTCGGGTGCCCACCAAAAGCGGACCAAACAAGCGTACTCCTTGAAGAGGTGGCCTCGGTATACTTTCAAACGAACTCCGGAGCGGTTTGCTTGAGATGTGAGAGCAATCTGACCCTATGGACCAACGAACCAAACATATCATAACGGGAAATGTTATATAAAAAAAATCAGTAGTGTCTGATTCTGTCAGTGAGCACATTAGTTACCAAAGTTAAAAACCAAAGTTAAAAACCATAGTTCTTCATCCTAAAATGTTGTGGAATTACACTTCTCTGCGCAGGAATGCTGTCCCGACGAAGCCTTGATTCCGACTCTACCTGCATTATAAGATTCATATATGTCTCGACACAGTTAGCCAGTGTGGGGAGATCCAGAAAGAGCACATCTGAATTTGTCGCAGTATTAATATGAATGTAGTATATAATTTAACAGTGGGAATGACGGCTTCATTCATAGTGTTTGCGTGTCGTCAGTTACAAATAAAGCCACAATAAGATCATGGAGCCATCTTGTCAATCATTTTGATGGATGACGCTGAGAAAACTCTGACCAATAAGAGGACAGTTGTACTCGCATGTGACTTGCATAAACATTTTGGAATGCTTTGAATTGTTGCCTTGTGAAAGTAAACCGAATCAAGAAGAAAATGCAACACTGTAACTGATTTGGTGCCTGTTTTGAAACAGAACGAACAATCCGTGTAAAAACACCCCAAGTATCCACTCAGAACACCACAGAACGTGCATAGCAACACCCTGGCAATGCCCCACAACACGTACATAAAATCTAGTTATTATATTATTCCATTTCAATTACTTAACTGCGGTCAAGTGACACTTCAGAGAAATTTATTTCACTAGTCATGCAATAAAAGAAATTATGCAAAAAAACACATGCACATCCAAAGCAAATGGGTGGCACAATGAGATCCTCATTTTACTCCCTTTAAATCCACTGATTTGCTATCTGTTACACTGTACTCCTCTGGTGCTCAGAGGTCAAGCGGTGTGTTTGAGTCATCAGTGATGAGGGGGTGAGTCCTCATCTGGCTCTGATATCATTCTGCTTTTGAGATGTTCCCCAACCCCCAAACAAGCTGCTAAGTGAGACGTTCCAGATCTGCTCTCTAATCTCTCACTGTCACGGGTGACACCAAACAGGTTAAGAGGGGCTGCAGGAATGAGGGAGGATTAAGGTGTTAATGATGCCTTTAAAGTTGTTTGTGGAGGAAAGAAAAACTAGGCTAATCAGATAAAATGGGGTGAAAAGATTCCCCAGACCCAAGACAAGCTAAGTAACTACTAGGGAAATTAATTTATGTCAAAATAAAGACAGACCACTTTTGATTAAAATTCTAGCTATAGAAAAATGTAGGCCGAAACCGCAATTATACAGTTTTGGGCCAAAATGGTTTTGAAAGGCCAAAATCTTTGACTGAAACAGTGATATTTAATTAGTTGCTTTTTTTTTTTTTAAACTGTTCAGCAACTATTTTGTGCACACAATGTGAATAAACTACAACAGTTAAACGTGTGTGTATATATATATATATATAGAAAAGAGAAAGTAAAAAAATATATATATATTTTTGGTTTCAACTTTCAGCCAAGTACATCCTGAATTTTCATTGAAGGCCCTGTTTCACTCTGAAATACGTCATATTACGAAATTAATACCTATACATGTATGGTAGCCTTTTTTTTAAAGATTTTGTGCATTCTGCTGTCAATCCACAATTTAGCAAAAACTATTAAAAATGAAAATAAACTATGATTAGATGTTATAGATTTTTTAAAAAGTCACACATTATTACTAGTACTAAACTACTGCCCATTCATAATAGCCAAATATTAAAAATAAAAAAGGACTAAAATGGGTAAATGCAGAAGAAAAAGGATATGTTGGTTTGGAAACTGTAACTACATAGCTACACCGTATCATCTTCCATAAAGATTAACTATTCACAATGCAAGGCAAAAACAATGTTGCGAAACCAACAATGAAAATGATTCCAAACCACAGCAAAAAATGCTTTCACTGCAATTTGCTCTTCTGCAGAGTCTAAGCTTTGAATTACACTGCGGTTTATGAGAGAAAATGATGCTGCCGTCTTCACATAAATAATGAGAAAATACTGCATTCAGTGCAAGTTAAAACTCTTAGAAGAATCAGTTTCTTCATCTTTACTGATGACTCCTGAGTCGCATTCCCACACAAAAACACAAACTTGCAGGTAAATTATCAAGAGTCTACGTAAAAGATTCAACAACAAGTTTTTTTAAAAGTAGAACTACATAAGATAGATTTATAGCTGATGCCAGGAGTGTTGGCCACAAGAGGCAGGCAAGTCTCGTCTGTCTCTTTCTTCCTGCTGTTATTGAGAAAGTGTTCTGAAGGTCTGGGCAGGTTCAGGCTGGTCTTCCACACCTGTACTCAACACACTCCCTTTCACAACCCACTTCCTGAATCAGACCTGCTGAAATGTGTGCCAAGATCTCAGATTCCGCCTCGCTCCGCCGCCTGCGTTTGCCGTGATAACCCTCACGTGTACACACGTATAACACGTAATACAATCACTCACACAGATGAGGTCCAATTGCATTAAAAGCAAGATACTATCAGAAAGTGATCTTTTTAACTAATATTTTGAAATGAGAACAAAAAAAAATTATATATTATAATATATATATATATATATATATATAAAATTTTATAATATATATTTATAATATATAATTTTTTTTGTTCTCATTTAGTTATATTATATATATATATATATATATATATATATATATATATATAAAAACTAAGAAACATGACAATCAAATTAAATGACACGTCATGACCACAGGTTTGCTACAGCAGGTTCAGCCAAAGGTTCTATCAAACGCTTCAAGCTGTCAATTTCTCCACATGAACTGCATCTGGTTTAACTGGCTTCTACCGCATTCACAGCTGAACTCCTGATCTGCATGGCAACAGAGATTTTCAAGTGGCCCACAGATTTCTACAGTGAAATTAATCAGTTTTGTTTTCAAAGCTGGGCAACTGAATCGGTTATCTAAAGCCACGTTTCCATCGCATTAACTTTTCCCAGAAACTAGGGACTTTGGGGTGGTACTCTGTTTGTTTTGACCATAGGGACCAGGGTCTAAATGAAGATCCGGGTAAAAATTTCCACCTCAGAAAGTCCCTGCTTGGAACGTAATCAAGTTCGGGAACTTTCGGTGTGGGACTTCAGCGGTGAGCATTTTGATTTGTTGACTGACACGCAGCAATTTATTTCAAACACCATTTTTAAAAGTCTGTTGCGGTGCGCGCAATAAGAGTTTGCTATTCGAATCAACACTGGAATTTAAAAACTACGACTGATGGACCAACGACGAGGTTCAGGCTTTATTAACCATATATGCAGAAGACGAAGTCCAGCAGGAACTGGAAAGTCGCGCGCAGTCCTACGTCACCAGACTAATCTTCACGGTACTTTAGACCGCGATGGAAACGCAGACAGCAACAGGTCTGGGGGTTCAAAAAAAAGTTCATGGGACAAATTGTTCTGGGTAATTTAGGTGGAAACACGGCTTAATAAAGAGTTGCAAACTGAATCAAAGTCATTAGATGAAAGACACACTTCTGAAGTCTAATGGTTAAAGATGTTGGCTGTATCACAAAAAAGAATTACAAGCATCACAACTGTGCTCAGTCTTTATTGTGTCCTCACACAAACCACTTAACCTAAGGTTACTTTGCCGCCCCTCTAATCAGTGGACTGTAAAGAAACTGTAGATAAAAGTCACTGGTAATTAGCAAGCAACAACCAACAGATTTTGCAAAGTATTTGACTCAGTGGCCAAACAGAAAAGGCTTCCTTTCATGGATTCTGTTTGTAAAGACCAAGCTGTTTTTATTTATCTTTTTCTCTTTGATTTCTCATTAAGGCACAAGTACTGAAACCAGTTCAGTGTCCAAATGTGTATACTATACATTATGTATGTCCCAAATCAGAGCATGTTGAAATTAAGATGACATAAGCCCTGATCCAGTTTACAATTACAATGTAAACATCAGTGCATGCTGTTTGAATCTACTTCTGCTCACAAATTTTGGAAAATCTTATGGACCCCCAAACATTTGAACTTTAGATACTTTATTGCAAGGTGTATGTAATGGGACGCAGTCCGGTACATTTCCCTCCCTTGTCCTTTTTGGCTGTCAGCAGCTGAGTGTGGAACTGGGCCTGCGCCAATCAGATCAACCTAAATGACAGCTCACCAGTCTCCCAGCAACCAATGAGATAAACCCTTCGCTCCAGGACCATTATTTGTCAGGTGCCCTCACAGTGAGGGGGAGTTCATTGTTTTAAAGGTCTCTGACCTATATACGTGGCTTCCATTGGTGTCCCGCCATTCACAGAGTCTAATTGTTTCTTTAAATGAACGTCCACAATACGTCCACCCCCGCACCCCTCTTTCAGCAAGCTTAAGCCAAATTGGCTTACAGAAATCCAACAGCAAACCGCTAATAAGGCTAGTATGATTTCAGAATTACATCTTGTACGACGGCTTAAACAATACACTGCAATGAAAGCGGCAGGAAAGGTATGAGGAATGCGGTCTGTCCAACCACTACAGATGAAAGGATTTAAGGAGGATTTCCAAAAAGCCATTCCCCATCCCCCCACACACTAAATGACAAACCAAACACAAAACAAAGAGTTCAGATTCATTTCCCTTGTTTGCTCACATGAGGGATACTGCCTGTGAAGCATGACACATACAAAGCCAACTTAAAATGCTTGCTTTAAGCTGTCATATGTTTGTATGTATTTGTATACGTGAGAGACTGAGTGAGAGAGATGACAGATTAAGTTGTCTCCTGAGCCAACTTTGGGTCTCAAGTGACAGCAAAAGGCTGCAGTCAATCTATCAGCGGTCAAGTATGTTTACTTTTTGATACGCTTAATGTTAACAATATAATGAGAGAAAATTAGAAGTGAAAACTTACGGAGGCCAGTCTACATTTTTGTAAAATGAACCTGTTAAAGACTGTTCACACCAAATTGGGGACTCAATGAAAGTGCAAATGGCCCCTCTAATGGAAAGAAACAAAGCAAAACAAACAAACAAACAAACAAAAAAAAAAATACACGAAGCGCTGCGCAACTTTCCATTTCTGACAAGGAAATAATAAAACCGCATTCATGCCTTTCAAACTGCCGTTCAGATTTTTTTATTCACTATGGTGCTTATCAAACACCAAATCACCAAATAGAAGAGTACAGAGATAAAAGTTGGCTCCTTTTCACAGTTTCTTTTGAACAAAAATGCAATTTATTTTGGTTGATCAGCTTCTTTCGCATGAACAGGCCTTTAGCCAAGGTTTCTTACAGAGTAAAGTTTTATGTGATAAATATGTGATTTTCCACCAATCTGAAATTTAGAATTATATTTTTGGTACTGTACCTTTAAGACTATGTAAATAACCTGTTATGACTGGCTAAACTATACTTTGGGAAAGTGCGGGACAGCTTTCTGAATGCCGAATCTTCATACGTCATATGTAAATGTGCACCTTTGTAAAGTTGTATTCTAATTAATAAGATGACACAAACATTTAAATACCAGTAAAATTGCACAATACTCGATTTGAACTTCAAATGCCAGCTTGTTCAATGAATCAGTTGATCCAGTTCACAAAACCTGTCTAAATGATTACGTCACAAAAGTGAAATCATCTGCTTCTCAAGTTTAACTCACTGACTCGATCGGTTCACAATTACAAACAATCACCTTGAAAGAGAACATCGTTTAATAACTTATTTTTGATCTGCCTGTCACACATTCATATTAGATGATAAACAGATTTGGGATATAGTGCACAGGACTTTATGACACTTTTGGTGTGCTATTCAAAGTTTAATTATGAGTTTAATTAAAAGTAAGCACAAATTGTTTTCCACAAAATAAATATGATGACCTATAAATAAATGCTGACTTCTTTCAGGTTGAATTAATCCTTTTTAAAGCAGAAATATAGCTTATCTGACTAAACATTTGCAAACATGGATGATATTATAGTCCACATGAACTCCTGTGAACTCAATCAGTGTACTCTTACACAGACAACAGGAAGATGGGGAGTATTCCAGCAATTTCATCCCATGCATGCAGGAATGGACAGAGGGAGGTAGGAGGGACGGGGGGATCTGAGGCAACTGCTGTGGGTGGGATGCGTAGCCAGACGGTGCAGTCAGAAATTAATATATATTTGGCCCACAGCCTCCCAAAAACATAAGAGGCAGGAGCACGAACGGTCTGTGAACGATCCATAAACAGCCCTCTCACTGGCAGGGTGTGTCTTTGTAAATGTGGGGGTGTAGAGACTTCTTTGTAATTAAGTCCACCTAAATGAGCAGGGCGGCAGGGTCATCCCTGCAGTTCTCACGACCTTGGTGTGTACCGCTGGCTCAGGAGATTCAGCTAATTTATTAGACAGAAATAGACATGATAAAGGTATGCAGCAGAAATCAGGGGGTGGTGTGGCACAGTTGTGAAAGATCTTTGCTGGTTACCAGAAGGTTGTAGATCCAGCATCTTGGTGGAAAAGGGGCCCTGATTTACTCACAAAAGTTCTTCTTTTGTTCTTCGCTTGGGGGTAAAAATTTGAAATTCCATTATGCAGCAAACATCCTGACGCCACACACGCTGCTGATAATGCCGTTTAGATGCTGCCTGCTTTCTTCTCAATAACAAAATAGACATAAAAATGACAGTGGTGAGAAAAACCGCAGTTAAGAAAGCCTCTGATCATTGCAATGTGGATATAATTGCAATTCACCCTTCGCCAGGAGTTTGATTGACAGGTAATATGACCAAATCCGCCTTTTTGTCCGACAAACAAACCAGACAGCAAAGTTAGCAGATTAACGTTGGCGGACTTATTTAGTGTGTATTGACGTCTTTCCGTGATTCAAACAACATACCTTCTGATGTTCATTCATGTTTATTACGTTTTGTAACTAGTAGGAAGAGATGAGCAAGTCACATGCTGCTTCGACTGAGGCAATTTGAAAAATGACTTGAAAGTCGAGACATCGTTCCATATCAGAAGTAACCTGCTTTGTCTTGTTTGACGGCGTGTTGTCAGTGTCCTCTTTGCTCTGCAATGTATTTTTCACTTCGTGAGAACATGATGTGTGGTGTGAGAGCGCCATGGCTTGTCAGATGTAACAATAACTTAAGGCAACTCGTGTCATGTTTTTTTAGAACATTACACAATAGATTGCTTTAAAACAAGCAGCTTTAGCCGTTCACAGAGAATGCATTTTTCCATTCCACTACACTACTTTTCCACAGTTTTTCAATGTAAACACATGCTAGATAGATAGAATATAGCGCTCTCTTTCAACATCTCACATGACATAGCATTCTAAAACGTGCCGCTCAAGTTAAAAGAATTTAAAAAAAAAAATCTCTTGACCTTGCACTTTTTCTCTTTTTTACTGACATACGTCTCGTGTTTTTAACAGCAAATGCATTCTGCGTGAACTGGCCGTTACATTATAGTACAGTGCGAGTGTCACTTCATTTCTACTATAAAGCAGCTTTACTGTGTGTTCATGCTTTAATTGCGTCTGACCTTGTGGGACTGAACAAAAGAAATCAATCGGAGACGATTTCCATGTCAAAAAAGGCAGAATCCTACAGCCACACCTACATAATTGCTACAACCCAATGGTTGTTTACCAGCTGGAGAAACCTTTTTGGGAAAACTTACTATGGCAAACTGCAAAACAACTTCATTTGGGCCTGATTTTGTTTAAAATGACATCACACCAGTTTGTTCTTTGCCTTTCAGGGGATTTACTCCTTCACCGTTTTCCATAAGGAACACCAGTAGGTTCTGTACTGTTCCCAAGTTGCAGACTGTTTACTGTGACCTTCTGATTTGACTTAGTAACAATTTAGTGTCTGCTAAATGACTACTTACGAAGACAATCACCTACCTAAGAACTTTGTAAAGGGCACACTGGTAATGACTTAGTGGAACGGATTGTCCTGGTGGGGCAACAAACTGATTTCTATGGCAATCTCTATTTCTCTCTAATAAATGGGAAAAAAAACCTCAAAGCCAGCGATATGCTGAGGCCATGAAAGCTGTAGGCGTGACCCCCCCACCCCTACCACTGAGCTAATTTTGGAGGACTTAATTACAAAGAGGACTCTTCACCACTGTCAGTGGACAAAAGTATGAGAAGTAAAAGGAAATCAGCCAGACAGGCACTAATATGAATGTACAGACAAAATTATTCATTTATGAAGGGTTTTTTTTATCATTTTGTCAACAATGAAGATATAACAAACAAAAAAAAGTGTATCATGATGATTAAACTATTTTAAATTAAAACATGCCGTTTACAAAAATATGACAAGAACATTGCAAGATGCACTAAAACTTTGAAGAAAAACCTAGAGAGTTTGTTTTAAATAATTCAATAATCTCACTCGAACCATTTTAAGAGATTAATCATATATACATAAACATAATATTACTTATATCTGCACAAAATTATGCAAATAGACAAGAGAACTTATCCTTGTCAGAATTTTGTCATCATGAATAAGTCCTCTCTCTAACAGTTCACTAAAACACAGACAATGAGTAGTAAACTTAATGTCATTAGTCGTTTCTTTCAAGGAAAGTTTTACATGTTGTATTGGTCAGCTGTTGATACAGTTTAAATGAACATAAAATGTTATTTTCATGAATAAATGTATATGCCATTTTAGTTGGTATTTCATCATGGCCATTAATTGTAATCAGTTTTACTGACTAAACTAAGGATATTCAAAGGACAAAAACAAACCAAACAAAAAAAATTAAAAATGAACTGCTCTAGAACAATATTATATAGACTAGGTGAGTTCAGACTACTGTGTCTTGACTGAGAGGAAGGAAGGAAAGAAAGAAATAAAGAAAGAAAAGAAAAAGAAAGAAAGAAAAGAAAAAGAAAGAAAAAAAAACCTTTGCAAAACAGAATGGTACAGAAGACTGTCAGAAGAATGTGAGAAAGACACAAGAAGGCAACCATGTCTAGTTACCAAAAATAGTCTAAAATGGTCCAGACGGCCTGTCTGCAAATGAGAATTTTAAGAATCAGGTTGAAGAATTTTTGAACGCAGAGAGGAAAAACACTAATGATACAGGAGTTGTTCATCTGATAAGAATATTTATATATAAAAAGACACAAAGGCATCATTGTGTCAGTAAGTAAATAACATTTTAGTCATGTGTCTAAAAGTTGTTTTATACAGACAGCTGTTAGACGGATCCGATTACGCCGTCAGTTTAAGAGCAACGTCAGGTACTTTTTTTTTTCCATCCCATCTGCATGATTCACAACTGACCCATTTGCTTTTCAAATAGTGTAGCGTAATCTCAGATAAACAAGCACACACATGCCTTTAAAACTCTGAATCAAAGTGAGTAGATCCCTTGAAGAGCAGTGCTGTGGTAGGATAAACAGCTCATGTGCTCCACATGTCTGGTCTCGTCCCAGAGAGCAGCCCTAATTAGCAAGGAACAGGAATAAGCTTTGCAAAAACCAGCTACTCTTGCTCAGCCAGGCGCCTCGAGTTAAATTTCAGAAGAGTGGCTAAACCACCGTCACCCATAATGCACCTCTCCGAGTGCACACACCCTGAACAGGGCTGCGGCCTCAAATCTCAGGCCAACCGCACGGCACTGGGCCGAATCCAGAGGCCACAAGCTTCTGCTTCAGGCGATAAACAACTATAGCCTCGAGAATCCTGGTGAACGCCACTTCCTTCCTCCCTGCAACAGCAGGCAGAAAACCAAGACACTGGACAACGCACAATTTGAATTCTTTTAGAGTCGCTTTCTGATTTGGAGAGTGGGCACTGGGGATGTGTATTGTATGATGGTGTGAATTCAACTCGATTTGGCATCACCCTATTGGAGACAAACAATGCGAGCTGAAAGGTCACTCAGAAGCCAGCGCAAGTTCTCAGCAGGCAAATGGTTTGTTGTTGTGAACAGTAACAGGCAAAGCTGGGGATTCAACAGCATTTCTTCTAAAAGCAATGAATCCTTTACCTGAAGAATCGAGAACTGGCCAAAAACAATATTTTGAAACTCCGGATGAAATTGAAATTCACCCATGTACTTTGTAAGTGCAAGTTTTAGCTTATTTTTTTGGTGAAAGATTCATCCTTGTACGCATCTCTTTTTTTTTTAATTTATTTATTTATTTATTTTTGACCTTGATGTTTAACCAAATTGTCAAATTGTCATAACTGAATCTTCCTTAGAAAATGCAGACTTCTCTCTGGTGATCTTTCTTTCTTTTCCCTGGGACCAATTTGTAAATGTTAAAAATACTCAGTTTTAATAGTGAAGCCACACAGTGTGAATAATATGAGTGGTAATTTTACTGTGGAAAAAAACACTTGAAAACCTTTTTGGTCATTATATCAAACAACATAATGCTTAAAACAACCAAAAGAGAACAGCTTTAAAAATATAATACAAGTTTTAATCTAATTTGAAAAGTGATTTATTACAATATAAGCTCACTTATAAATCCTTTAAAAATTGATGCAATTTCCATCAATTATAAGTGTCTCAGGAGTGTCTAACCTTGATTTTTTTTTTTTTTTTACTGAAAATGAAGAACAAGTCAATTATTTCTTGCAACAATTAGCCTTGCATCATAAATAATGCAGTCGACTGAGCTAAAACTGTTTTGAACCTATTCCTTTAAGGCTGGAAAAGTAAAAAGGGAGGTTTGTGGTAAAACGGAGACATTTTAGTCCGCAGGACGGAAGAATCCAGAAAAGAAACCCATGTTAATGCTATTTTGATGGTTGGATGTCTTACAGAACGTTGAAAAAAAAAAAAAAGCTTACTAAAACAATGGCACTTTACAACAAAATTCAAAGGAAAGAATATAATCTATTCTTCAAAACAGAAACCGAAAGAACAAGCCACAAAAAGGTAATCTAAAAGTCAGCTATGCTTGTGTTTGTTCAGAAATTCCACCAGGAAAATGTGTGTCAAGAGTTTCCGTTAAAATCCACCTATATGACACGAAGAGCTCACACGGCCTCTGCCCCACCCTCTGCCCTCTTTCTTTCTTTTACAGCATCCTTTAAACATGCCACACACGCTGGACCACACAACATCAACTACATTTTACAGCAGTCATCCAGTGGCTTCAGTGCAAGCTACACTTGGCAGAAGAACATAGAGCAGCGGTAACCAACACAAAATGAGACTACAATCGGCCAGGTTAAAGCCCAATAACTGAACACTGGATGAACAATTGAGCAAAGGTTTGTGCTCATATCTTAGTACAGAGGAAAGTCCTCCTCATGTCTGATGTTATAAAATACTCTGGAGATGGAGATTTTTTTTCTTTGATGGACCAAGTTTGAGTGGTTCAACTGGGTACAGGAAAAACAAACTAACAAACAAAAAAAACTTTGTTATAGTGAGGCAATTCACTAAGTGAAAAATGCAGTCAATTTTAAAATGCTCATGATTTCAAAAGTATAGCCACAAGAGGGGAACACAATATCAGTGTTGAATATCAAGATAAAATACACAGGTTTTACAGGTGTCATGAGGAGAAATCAAATTTTCCTTGAGATTTTGACATATAAGAGGTCTTTATACCATTAAAAAGCATCCTGTGAGTTTCATAGCTAAAACGTTCTCATTAAAAACAGATCATTTAATTAAGCTCCAAAAAAGAGCTTGTTTGGATATTGTGGGATCTGTGATATCACATGTAGAGGGCGAAATTAACATATTTAGACATCATCGCACTGTAGGCCCTGCCCACTATCATTCAGTCGCTTTCACTTAACAGCTAACACCTGCAAACACCAATAAAGACCTTTTCTGTAAGAAAAATATCCATATTTAAAACTTTATAAATTTGTACAATAGTCATATACACCTAGGATGGCTTGAGGGTGAGTAAATAATGGGATAATTTTAATTTTTGGGTGAACCCTTAAATTTAGCGCTATTTTAAATAGTTTTTAAATCCTCCAAAAATTTAAAATTTTTCAACACATTTTACACTTTACAATTATACAAGATAAAAGTTGGGCTGGAAATTTCCTTCTACATGCCATTTTTCTGTCATTTTTTTTTTCACTGCCCAACAAAATATGATTCATGCTCAGTGTGAACCGAATTGGGGGGGTCCAGGCCACGAATTTAAAATGACTGCTATGCACCAGTGTTTTGGAGAGGTCACCACTTTCACTGGAAAGACAGACAGAGACACTGCTGTATCAAGGATGGCCTGACAGCTGCTGTCTCCCCCCACCAAAAAAATAAATAAATAAAGGCAATCTATGAATAACGTTTATGATGTTTCCGAGAATCGTTGCTGTTAATGGCACGCCTCAGGCTTCTCTCCACTGTGCAGACAAAAGCAGCACGTTATCCAGAGTAACCGCAAACAAAAGGAGCGAAGCCGTGCTACTGTGACTAACGCTTTAAACTCAGCAGGAATACGAAGAACTCAACCTCTAGTGTCATTTTTTTATTTATTTTCCCCCAATATGAAAGATGCGACACAGTCCAGCTCTAGCTCCATGAGTGCCAAAAATAATCTCAGCAGGACTGGCCCTCTGTCCCGGGACTCAAACAAACGCGACTTTGCTCGCCAGCAGCACGTGAATTGCATAATCCACTGCTGTCCTTACATAAGAGTCACAGCACAGAGAGGAACAGAGATTTTTGGCATAAATAAACACCATATCAAAACAATCATGGATGAAATAATCTCACAGCGAGGGGAGATTAATTTCTGCTCCCGAGTTCAGTGATTTTTCAGGCCTGCTCGTGGTGGAGGCACATGGTGAGAACAAACAGCTGTGGGTAAGCTGTATGTGTGGATGGCCAGGCATTCTCCCATTACAGATTTCCCAGAAGCCCCTGGGCCCTGCTGCCTCGACCAGCCAGATGTGCAAACGGTTCCCTGCGGTTGGCTGCCGCTGCAGACAGACGGAGAAACAGAAGAAAACACGACAGAACCTTCTAGAAGGATTTATGATCCCCTATGCAGTAGAAAGCACTGCTATTTAAGTGATTCACTGATGAAACATCAGTAGGACTAAATCATTCAAGGGCACAAGCATTATATAAAACACATTAAAACTAACAATCTGTGGTGGAAATTCGAGACACGTGTGCAAAACAAACAAAATTTAAATACTACCGAAATTAGTTTATAATGGGTCGCCTGTCGTTCTCCTCCAATAATAACAAGCAGACTTGGAAGATGGAGTATGGAGGAACAGTTTAGACTGTATGAAACTTAAATGTCATGAAGGATTTACACATACTAGAGAAATTCTCAACAGCCACAAAGATATTGCCTTTTGTTACAGTCTCTGTACTCAATCAGATGCATGCAATTTTTCTAAACAATATTGGTTATCTGCCGTTTTATTTGTTCATGCTAATTTACCGTTTTACATTTAGATTACCATTCAATAAACATTCAAATATAAACGTTTCCCATAACACCATTTTTATGTAAATTTTGTAATGACATAATTATGTTTATACTCCAATGACATTTAAACAGTGGCTGTAATAAAATTTTGCATTCATGACTTGACATTCATTCATGAATTGCAATGAAGACATCAGCAGGTTAAGTAAAAATTGAATGACTATATATGTAATATGGCGCATAAATTTAGCAAATGGCTCCTCTCTATAGGTATTTTTTCCTAGATAACTGACGAGTAATGCATGTACTAACAAACCAACAACTAACAAATGTATGTATGATACATTTATGTAAACTCTACTGTATTTTTACTAAACATACCTTCTGATGTTCATTCATGTTTATTTCATGCTATAACTAGTAGTTAAGAGAAAGAGATCATCAGTTCATGTGCGCTTCGAAGTGACGCTTGATCTGTCACACCACATTAAAGAGCACCAAAACAGCATTTATTGATTGAATTCCATGATAAAGTTTACAGAATTTGAAAGCCAGGACTTTGTTTCATGTCAAAAGTAACAAAACACAAAGCTTTATGCGATTGTTGGATGGGAGTCGAGCTACAAAATATCGTTTAGTGAAGTTTTGTTTGCATATTAACAGAAAACTAGACTAAAATATTGGTTTGGATTTAAGAATTGATATGAGGTCATCAAAATAAAGATGAATCATAAACAGTCTAAAAAAAATTAAAAATCTGAATCGCTGCTCCAGCTTCTCACGGTTCGATTCCCTGACAACTCTGTACTATTCACAGTCCGAGTCGTCCCTTAAGGACTGTTTTCAGACTTTCCCCTTTCTCTTAACTTCCTCTGTAGAAGAAACTTAGTGCTACTCTTCTAAAATTAGCTAGTAAAAGAGCACAAAATTATCAATGCCAGAAAATGCCCAGAAAAGCAATTTCCTGCAGTTTTAGCAGGAGACCTTTGAAGATCATTCCAGTATAGATTAAAAAGCACATTTACAAGTGCATGCAAAGAAAGACGTTTTTACACCCTTTAACAAGCACGGCCGAATGCCATGCTCTCAAAATGCCGTTCATTTTTTAAGCATGAAAGAATACCACAATGGCTCATTGTTTTAGATTTTTACAAGTCAGAGAGTGACTTAATGCTATTAACAAATACAAATGTCAAACTATAGTCTATATTGCAAATAACAGATTTACAAATGGTGTTTTCTTCCAAACTTTTCAAGGAATTTTTGAAAAGAAAATGCTAAATAAATAACTTGAGGCCAAAGTAGTCAAATTTAGAAGCTAAAATGTAGACGGTAAGTGGTTTCTCCAGTAACCCAAGTCAGTTTTCTGTGTTTTCAAGTGATATTTTGCTGGTATTAGTAAAACACAGTCTAACCATGTATGTGGGACACAAAACCCGGTTTAAAAAGGCCCACATTTACTCTACCCCCATCTACATTTAACAAATTCATAACTTTTATCTTTTGTCCGGGACCGAGAGAGGGTTTTTTCAGTTTAGTTTAGCCTATATGTCTCCAAAAACAGCAGCAACAAGCCACAGATAGGAAGCCTTCATGTTTGTTGATGTTCTGGGTGTCCTGTATTTAGTCTCAGCCCTGATGCATCTACAGCAGATCTTGAACTTGAATAACCTCATTCATGCAAACTTATATGACTGTTACATCCATCACAGGGCCCTATGATTTCCACAATGCGGAAATCGCAAATTTGGATCAATAAATCAAAAGTAAGGCTGTACATTTGATCAGATCGTTACATGGATTAGTATTTGACAAGACTTGTATTTAAAAACAAAGTCAGCATGTTCTAGAGTCTCTGTGTGAATGAATGATGCCGTTTCGTCTACTATACATACTCAAGCATGCATGACGTTTATCATCTGTTGGTGTTTTTAGTCGTCTTACTATACGAGGACATGAACAAATGAGTATCATCCCCAAAGCTGCTCTGAGAGTTACTTCACAGGCATTTCATAAAATGTATTTAAAAGTATTTTTAAAAAATTGACAGAAATATTACAATTGTACAGTAGATTTTACTTCTCAAAGTAATAATACATAATAATAATAATAACAACAATAAATAATAATAATAATGTTAAACAATAACCATTTCAAGAATATTACACAATTTCAAATTAATTTTCCTTTTAGGTTTTAATTTAAATATTAAACCTCTATTAAATATTGGTATTGTTAAACTTGAACTGAAAACATGGAATTTGGGAAAAAATTAAAATGACTTCATACCCTGACATAAAAATCCTTTATGCTACATCACTAGTGAGTTCAAAGACACCATACTTTCTAATGCTGCAATTTGCATAATTACAGTGCTGTCAATTTCCTTAAGAATTATTTTCATATACATTTGAATGGACAATTTGATCGGTTTTAATACAATATGACATTTGAGCATTAATAATAATAATAATAATAATAATAATAATAACAACAATAACGGGCACAAAGATAGCAGAAAGAAGTTGTTTATACAAAGATACATCCACCCACAGGAATAACGTCTGTGACCTACAACCAGAAGCTCATCCGCCCAGAACTGATTTAGACAGCTCAAAAACACGCATTGTTGATTGTTTTAACAAACTCAGCGACTGAAGTTGAAATTACTGTCAGTACTCAACAGCACACCTCTGAACATAACTTGAGTTTAACCTTTAATATTTTTTAAACAACATGTTAGCCTGACTGGTCAGTTATGGTTATGATTGACCAGCAGAAATAAAGACCACAAAAATAACATGTATTAACAACGGACAAATAAAGAACAACAGAGAAAACTGCTCTCATGTGTAGTCTTCATATACTCCATCTATGATACATCATCTTATTTTACATCAGCCACCCTACCAAAACTTCCGACAGGACAGGACATGTGTTCTCAATCAACTTCATTTCTAATTTGGGCTTGAACAAACAAAAAACACATGTCTGTTTTTTTATCCTCTAAACTTTCACAGTAACGAAAAAAAAATCTTCTGATTCAAATGTTCCTTTAAGCAACAGATGCTGCATGACAAAGATGAACCAGCTGAAGCTTTAAACTGACGTCTGAAGCTTCAAAACAGGACAGCATAGTTGTCCACTAGTTTATTATCATGTCACAAACAAAGACATGATGGAGTGAATTACATAACAAAAACAAAACTTCTAGGTCATGTTCCCAGACCCATGAATCTTGTTCATTTCCCTTCTGTAATTATTATTACATGCAAATTCAAAACAATCCTCGAATCTTATACACTTTCGAGGAGTGGAGAAGAGAGGGAGAACTTAGATGCACTTCAAGTAACTACAAAACATTTTCATATTACATGGAAGCTATTTATAGGGTAAATTTTCTCTCTACATATATAAGTAACATATTTTTACACTCATTTATTGCACAGTCAAAACCACACTACCGTTCAAAAGTTTGGGCTCAGTAAGATTTTTTTTTATGTTTTTCAAAAAAGTACAATTAAACAGCCTCACAAACAGTCTTTTCAACCACACACTATCATTATTTCTGAGTTACAAATATTTAAATTATCACAGAAGTACTAGGATAAAAGATTACATTTCAGATATTGTAATGTCTACGGTAGGATTCAAAATAGAGCAAATCACCTTCTCAAAGTTACTTGGCACTTCAAGTAACGATTGTATCAATTACATCATCACGCCAAGTGACTTAAAAAGGTGGCAAAAAGTGACTTCAATTTATTTATATTTTGAATCATTCATTCAATACATTCAACGATGAAACAAGTTAAGTGTCTATGAGTGAGTCACTGAATGATCCATTCAAACATATTTATTATTAAATAATTCATTTAAATTAAACATTTTTAAATAGACTGCAGTAATTAGCATTTTGTTAGAACCTTAAGTAAATTACTTGTTACTTTGTTTAGTATCGTGGGAGAATTGTCATCTCTATTTGAAACATAAAACGTGATTCTCAATTTATCCAGAATTGTGCAGCTATAATTCTTATGTAAAATAACCATTTTCTATTTTAATATATTGTAAATGTAATTTATTTATGTAATGTAATGGCTGCTGAAAATGCTTTTTTCAGTGTCACATGATCCTTTAATTAGCACATGATTAGCTTGCTTGATTAGACAGCCGTGTACATAATATAATGTGAACAAAATACATACACACACACAAAAAAAAACTTCAAGTAGCCTTTTCTCACACTTTTTGTCTCTGGAAATCCTAAATCACTCTGAAAATACCATAGTTATTGTCACAATACTTAAAAATGTAGTTTAGGATTAGGGTTAGGATTAGGAGCATTGCTACTTTTAGTTATAGTTGCCCCCCAAGTTTGAATACGTGTAAGGATCCGTTACATTCATTTCCTCTGACCCTAGATTAGTCATTACCCAGAGATCTAGGGGGCGTTTCTGTGCCTCTGGCTAAGCACAGGCCAGGACAGGTGCACATCAGGTGGGTCTTTCCCACAATGCTCTAGTGTGGAAGTCCCCGGTTGTCTGTCTCTGCAGGGGTGAGATCTGCTTCTGGGTCTTAACTTAGCTCTTCTGAGCATAAGAAAGCCATGAGTCAGTGTCTGCTACATGAGATCAAGTCCATGTCTGGCTGAACTCAAGAAAGGAAATTAACCCAGATTGCCTGGGCTGTTTTTTTTTTGTTTTTTTTTTATCTTTATAGTGCATTTAAATAAAGGAAGTCTCCACTGGTGACTTCTCTGAGTGAATGAAAGGAAGCGGAAAAAGAAAAGAAGAAAAAAAAGACATATAAAGTTTTGTGAGTTCTCAGAGCTTTGTTGGCTCCAGGGGGCATTTAAAGAAACTGTTTTATCCATGTGTGTTAAGACTGTTGCTGTAGAACCTTCAACCGTCCCATTAACCTTTATTTTGCGATATGAGAGAAAAAAAAGTCAAGAACGGTTCAGTTTTTACACTGCAACATGCCTTACACAATCAGTGAAGCCCAATTCCAAATAGCAAGACTTCTTTTTAGTGAATATTAAGAAAACAAAGAAAAATCACAACTGATGTAGTCCAAATGATTTCTTATGATTTAGGCCTGTTGAATGTTAAATGGATATTCAGTTAAAACGATTTGATGATACAGCAATAAACTAACGCATGTACCTTAATGCATGTGTTTTTGGACTTTGCTAACTGAAAACTCAAAACAGAAGTCTATTTTTACAACAAAAGTTAAAATAAGTGATATCTATATCAGCCAATATTTGTTTGTTAAAATCTGTATCGGACGAAAAATATCCTGTTGGTGCATCCCTACTCTTAATGACTCTTTTTAATGAAATCAAACAGTTAGCTGGATATATACAGCTTACAACTAATTGCATTATGTTGTTCTGAAGGTTTGCGAGACTTAAACCTGTTGTTCATATGACAATATGTAATTAAAGAAACATTTTGTTCTGTCAGTAGTATATTAAGAAAGTGAATAAATGTTACTACCCTTTTTGTCTTGTATTTTTCAATAATTGTCCATCAAAATCAATTATTAGAATGTTACCTAGAAGAGTTCATCCAAAAGTCTCATTGTAATTTACTCACCCTCATGTGCTTCCAAACCTGTAAAAGTTTATTTCTTTTTAAAGAATGTTGGTAAGACAGTTCATGGCACCCATTGACTTCAACAGTATTTTTTTTCCTCCAATGGGTGCCATAAACTGTCTGGTAACCCACATTCTTCAAAATATCTTCTTTTGTGTTCAGCAGAAGGAAGAAATTAATACAGATTTGGAACCACTTGAGGGTGAGTAAGTACAGTGGCCCAGTAGTGCACAACACAACGAAATTTAAAAAGCAAACATAAGTTCACAACACAACGGAAACAAGCCGCATCACAACGGAAATGCTCCCAAGCACTAAGGGGCTCTCTGAGCTTGGTAAAGTTAGATTTCCGATTTCCTTGCCACTGTTCTAAGAGTCGAGAGTCTTACAATACCATGATTAGTTAAATATGCAAACATTGTATATCAACATGAAACATTAATTCAAAATCACATTCGTGCACAATAGATTCATATTCATAGCTTCATAAGACGATTTCGTCAAAAACACTAATTAAGACATTTTTAATTAAACCTGAAAGGTTTCTGTACCTCCACTGAAAGTCTATTCTACCAACATTTTGATGCTCCAGAAAGTTCATAAAGACATTGTAAAAGTAATCCATATGAATCAAGCGATTTAATCCAAGTCATTAACAATATCTTCATTTTGTGTTTCAAAGATTAATGAAAACCTTATGGGTTTGGAACGACATGAGGGACAATTTTCACTTTTGGGTGAACCATTCCTTTAAATGTAATACTCATCCCTAATGTCTATGCATATTTATTATAATTAGCTCAAATGCAGCATGAAAATTAAGCAGTGCACTTTTCATTTTTATCAATGATGTGGTCAAACATCTGAAAAGTAGATGTGGAGGTCAGATTTATATTTCTGGGCACAAGCACTGCTGTGGAATGCGTCAAGAATAAACCAGACTCTAAATGTCCTTGATTTTTTTTTATGGAAAGCACTTCCATACATAAAACTGCAGTCCTGTCTGTGGTCTGAATGTGGCTTTTCTGGCTCCTGAAGCTGAGTATCTCTGCTTTGGAATAATCTCTCACACTGACTCACAGTCTATCTGTGTGACTGTCTATGTGAGGAACTCATGATTGACGGGAATGCTTGGACTCTCCAGTACCGCCCAGCGTGCGTTGCCTGTTACGGGCTTACTCACGCTCAGGTTAAGAGATGGCCAAACCGTGAGAAAGCACCTCATTGTTCAGCATTCACAATGGTCACTATGAGCGCTGAATGGCACTCACAGCTACGAGCAAAGAAACTAATTAGCATAATAGTACAAATCCTGCTGACCACTTAAAAGCTTGTGCTGGTGCAAGAAAACACGACTTACGTAATCCACGACTGGAAGCCAGGCCGTCAAGAGGAGTAAAATTTAACATGCACGAACGGTTTGACCACATTCCAGATTTTTTTCACTAAAGCTAGAAAATCTAGATCTTAAATCTTCCTTTTAACCAATTTTATGCAGTGATCTAATTTTGTATAAGGTGTCAAATTGCAGGTAATAATAATAATAATAATAATAATAATAATACGAAAACAACATAATATAATACAATACAGAAACTTCAGTCTTAGAAGTTTTCCAACTTTTGTTTGGTTTTCTGCCATGTGAAAATTGTAAATCTGATCAGTATAAATTACCACCCTAAGTGTGAGGAACCAGAATGCCTGCTTTATAAAAAGATTTCAAAGACTAAAAACAGCTTGTTCTTAGAGAGTGACTATGCATTGATTCTTCCTTGCAGGCATTACTGGACTATGGTTGTGTAACTGCTGAGATGGGAAGTATGAAAATAACTGCCGAGCAGCATTCATACCTTTAAAGCACAGTAAGAGAAGCGTCCTATCTGTGGATGTGGAAAGATGAGCACAGCCCAGCCTGCTGAGGTGCCCCTCGCTCTTTTTTGTCTCTTTTCACGTGGCTCTTTTGTCTGTGTGAAATGCCCGCCATACCAGCAGACTGTGACCTGCTTTCTATAGGCTGCAGTTTCTTTGAGAACCGAGCAATCTGAGCCCTCAAATGCACAGCAAAACCCAGTTTTCAAAAAAAACAAAACATACATGCTATACACAAACACACTACCATACAAAAGTTTCGGGTCAGCAATATTATGTATTGTTCCTGAAAGTAGTATCTTATGCTAACCAAGACTACATTTATTTGATGAACATTATTACAATTTTACAATAACTGTTTTCTATGAGTATAATTTAAAACAATTAGTTCCTATAATGCAAAGCTGAATTTTAAAGGGTCAGTTCACCCCAAAATGAAAATTCTGTCAATAATTACTCACCCTCATGTCGTTCCAAACCCCAAAGACTTTTCGTTCATCTTCGTAAAATACCATTTTGATGCTTCAAAAAGTTCATAAAGAGATCAGAAAACTAATCCATATGAATTGAGTGGTTTAGTCCGAAATTTCTGAAGAGAATCGATCGCTTGTCATGATGCGGATTAAAAGTAGGCTTTTACTCACATGTAAAAATTGGTCCGCGAACATAAGCAGAAGCTCAACTGAACCTGAATGACTCGCAAGAACAAACCTTTTCCGGAAGCTCAAATGTACTGGGTAACCAATGAGGTTCATTCTTGCGGAAGAGGTTTGCTCTTGTGCGTTATGGAAGGAAATCTGACAGCATTCTGTCATCAAAGAGATCTTTATTTGTCTTCCGAAGAAGAACGAAAGTCTTACGGGTGTTGAACGACATGAGGTTGAGTAATTAATCACAGAATTTTCATTTTGGGGTGAACTATCCCTTTAAGCATCATTACTCCAGTCTTCAGTGTCACATGATCCTTCAGAAATCATTCTAATATGCTGATTTGCTACTCAAGAAACATTTTTATTATTATCACTGCAGAGAGGTTTAGGACCTTTCAAGGAAAGGTTAATAGTCCATGCAACTGCAGTGGTTCAACCTTAATTTTAAGAAGCAACCAAAATACTTTTTTTGGGCAAAAACAAAACAAAAATATCGACTTTATTCAAAAAATATCTTCTCTTCAGTGTCCTACGTTGTTTATGTCTGAAAGCGGCTCAGTATTGTGCAAAACTGTACACGTGAAGAGCACGACACATGCGTGTGATCCTGATACAGGAGCCAGCCAATAATGAGTCGACGTAGAAACTGGAAGCGCTGAACGTAAACAACGTATAAAAATGACAGAGAAGAGAAGATATTGATGAATAAATCGTTATTTTTGTTTTGTTTTTGCACACAAAAAGTATTCTTGTCGCTTCATAATTAACGTTGAACCTCTGTAGTCACGTTGACAATTTTAACAATGTACCTTTCTGGACCTTGAAAGTGGTGGTTAAATTGGTGTCTATGGGGGATAAAAACAACCTCTCAGATTTCATCAAAATTATCTTAATTTGTATTCCAAAGATGAACGAAGTTCTTACTGGTTTGGAACAACATGAGGGCCAGTAATTAATGACAGAATTTTCATTTACTAACTCTGTCCCTATATAATTGCCTATCACTAGTATTAAGCATTTTGGAAGGCAGTTACTACAATTGGACACACATTCTCTGATGTTGAGAGGACTGGCCAAAGTATCTAACACACGTTGTAACTACAGGATGCTGATTTGTCTTTAAGGGTGCATTGGGATTTACAGGAAGAGTCTGAGTCTCTCCACAGGAAAGAACTGTCACTCTCTTCCCTGCCATCAAAACCAGCAGCCTTTCCTGTAGAAAGTTATCTCCAGACCACAGCGGCTCCATCACACACACATTAGCGTTTGCTGGTGACAACATAATAGCTGCACAAGGGGCCACGTTTGGGACTGTGTATCTGTGTGCTTCACACAGCATACAATCACATGATCCTGTTTACCCTGTATTTTTGCCTGACCACAGGACCACAGAAATTGTGGGCTGATTCACTCTGTAAGTATGTACTAAATTCATACTCTACATTCTGCTGGATTTTTAACCCCTAACGGAACGATTCCCAACTGGGGTCAGAAGAACTTGAAACCAGTATAATAATGCAGGGCTTTATTAAGACTGATTAGTCGACTAGTTCTTCAGCCAAAACAAGTCACCAGACAAATTCTTCAAATGAAGTAGGAAATCCACTTTGAAAAAAATAAATAAAAAAACAGTACGAGACAAAACTGGAAACAAAGAATTAAGGGATGTGGGTGGAAGGGAGCTCGCACCTTGTCTCTGGATAAAGATTCGCAGCAAGGGATGTGCGGTGGACACGGCCTTGCCGAAGTTCTCATCGTTATTGATGGGGAGGAGGTCTCCGTGAACATCAGCGTATCCGATCATCACCTCCATGTTTGCAATCCGGTGGATTGTCATGATGAGTTTGTAGAATTCCTCAAATTTGCCAGGTTTTAGCCGATCCACCGAAAACCTACGGAACTCTGCTCCATACTGCAAAACAAAAGTCAAACAAGTCAGCATGTTGTCGCAAAAAGATTACTACATTGCTACATAGCAATAGGGCTCCCACACTTTTGAAGGATTGTGATTAGAGGGTAAGGATTACGGACTGGCTGATACACTGGCCAATTTGTGTTATTTTCTATCGATACGTTTTTATTTTTGGCCGACACATGTTGGAACTAGGACTTTAATTTTGACAGTGCCACAGATAACCAGGAGCTTACACATTAGTTTACGGTCTTTGTCAGCATAAAAGTAAACAGTAAAAAAGTAAGGGGTATATGAAAAGTATTACAGCATTTGCCTTTTTAATACTAGTAACAGAAAGGCATACGCTAGAATACTTTCTCATATACACCCTCGCCATTCTTCAAATATGCATTTATATCATTTAAAATTCTTTGAATATCTAATAAATATTTTATTACATGGACCTCGCAAACTTTTGGAAATCCTGCTGTTAGATTCTCTGAAGTGTGCATTTGTAGCCTGAATAAAAAACATGCTCCGAACACGCTCTCAAGGAATTTGGTTACTATTTTATGTTTTGGTGTATTGGTAATTCGTATTAATTCATATGAAATCATTCCGAAATTTTATGCAATCTGCTTGAGTCCCACTGACAGTTTATGTGCGGACCATCAACCTTTTTTAGAAAATAAGAATAAGAATCACTTTGTTCAAATTCATATGTAAATCGCCATCTCGTAAAATAGTTTGAAAGTGAGATTGGGTTGGTCGACCTCTAATAACTAAAAAGAACAATTTATACTAGGCCAATCGCGATTATTATATAACCGTCTGATCACGGTTATTTGATTTAACCATGATTATTTCAACTGCCATTAGGGCACAAGGGTAGTAGACATATACCAAAAGACATGGACACACAGTTTTTGTATGTGTGTGCGTGTGCTTCAATGAAGGCAGCGCATTAATTTAAACACATATCTTCCAGCCAAACAAATAATTAAAACAAAGGTTTAAAATTTTCACATTCTCCAGGACCATGAGAACCAGTTGGAAATCTCAAGGTTAAATCACACCAACCTTTTCAAATTCAAAACAGACATAATATGTGTTGTCTTGTGCCTGTTTCGACACCACTTAACCAAAAATGAGGTCTTATTTCTGTTATTTTTACTGGCCTCCGATTAAAATATTTAGCCTTCAGACATGTCAGGAATCACAAAACACTGACAGAGAGATAAAGAATGTTTTTGCCAGGCCCCTAACAGTCTGCTCGCTTGTCTTTGCAGCTCTGCTGTTTGAAATGAGGAAATTGAGACAAACAGGGACCTGAGACACAATAGAGAAGCACAATGCAGGGTGATGAGTAAGCAAAGCAAACTTCCAAAACAACACACACTAACGGATGTCACCCCGTCCCTGCAGCTGAGCTGCTCAGGTGGACAAACCCAACCAATCTTCTCAGAACACACAGGGCACGTCACTGCTTTTCCTCTGTACTGCTTTTTAATTGTTTTGCTATGACATTAAAGGGTTAGTTAGTTACTATTATTTGGAAAGTACTAATCCTGCTCTGCAGGACAGATAGTACCCAAATTGGAATCAGTGTTTTCATTAACTAAAACTATTAAAAAAATGTTATAGTGAAATAAATGTCAATGTTTCAATGTTGTTATTGAAATAAAGCTAAAATAAAACATATGGAAAATCTTAAACTAAATGAAAACTGGAAATTACAAAAACAAAAGCAAAAATTACCTTGAATTAAATTAAATTAAAACATTAAAAATAAAACATAATCCAAAATACTACTAAAAAAATGATAATATTATATATATTATATATATTATATATATATATATATATATATATATATATATATATATATATATATATATATATATATATATATAGATCACACTAAAATAAACACTGATTGGGATGTGGTCGAATTATCATCACACAAAATTTTAAACAACATCATCGCATAATGGCCGCATGTAAAGTTGCCTGGTTTTAAATGCCATGGCCAAGATCAAAAATGTTCATGCATCACTTGTTGTGGGGGATTCAACCCTGCAACTCTTTGGTTACTAGCTCTGAACATCAGGCTATGGGTGTTAAGTATACCTTTGCCTACATAGTTGGAAGAGCCTGTTGGAGTCTGTTGGAGGCATATCTCCTTTACTAAAGGGGTCAAGCTGAGGTTATGTCTCGAATCACGTGACTGCCATGCAGATGCGAGTCGTGACTCAATGCGTGGGTCGTCCCATCCAGCCTGAAAAACACAGGCCTTGCTTTGTCTTTCGCAACAGCGGTTGAGACTGCAGAGTCCCAGCATTCACTCATGGACTGGGCTGCTCTATGTAATTATGCCCCTCGAACGAGAGTCCTACATTAGCCAATGGCAGCCTGTCATTAGCACATGAATTATAAATGTGAAGCAGCAGAAATACACTCAGAAGGTCTCCAGGGTGGCAGGTGTGTGATCAAGTTGACTACATGTGAAAATGAGCCCAATTGCAAACACATAAGCAAACATCCATCCCACCACCTACAACAAGTGTGAGAATTTAACCCATTTATCAGCGAGAGATCAGAACTGCTGCTGCACTGACAAAAAATAAAGATAAATGTTTCATTCCAGTCTTTTGTTTCAATGTTAAAATGATATACTTTTGTTGTTCTTCTTTCCCTCAGAGATATTGATAATGTAGGTCAAGATTTCTTCAGCAAACAGTTGTAATTGAGCCTTATATATAAATATGCTGCTCAAATGGTTAAAGTCAGAGTGAAACTATCAGGTTATTTAAATAAGATAACCACTGGGAGCTAGAAACATTTGGATAAGGTTTCATTTTACTAACGGCTTGGCCACTTCTTACTGTTATTGGCAGTTATATGGCAAGGTTGTAGGCCAAGGACAACATTATTTCTTTGTTTCTTACGATTTACTTGAATAATTACATTAAAAAAAAACTAGTATTTACTTGATTGAGAAATAATTAAAGGTAAAGGTTAAAAAAGCCATTTAATTTAATAAAGAAATGTGCTCAATAACATATTTGTTTTTTGCTGTTGTATCAAGATGAAATTTCATTGGTACCATGAAACCCTAATAAAGTACAAATTAGATTTTTTCTTCATATACCCCATCATGGAAATTCACAATACTAATCTGACTTCAACAACCTCCAGTTGTCAATATGACACAAAAAATACTACAATACCAATACAGTACTACAGTACCTTCGGGGTAATTCCCGTCCCAAATATGATGCAATACTACAATATCTCGAGGCAGTTCCCTTCTCGAATACTTCTAATACATTTCCAATACTTTGCGGTAATTCTGCTCGCGAAGTAAGGTCACGGCGTCCAGTCAAGAAACTACTATCACTACCTCAATCACACATGAGCACAGTGGTCTTTAGCATTTATACACTCTCACCGTCCTTCTCAGGTGTATGCTGGTCCGACACAGGATCATTAATACTAACTTCGAGAACTACACCGAGGGTGACGCTATGGTCTTCCAACACTATCACTGTCTCTACTGGGGTCTTTTGAACGTAGAATCTTTAGCACTTTTATTCCTTAGCTGCGCAGCATATACCTGACACGACTTCAAAGTTGCTCTTTGCAGAAATTTTATTTATTTAATATTTATTTTATTTACGGCCGGGAGGTCACTGGTCACAACAACCGAGTGAGTCCCTGAACAGAAAGATACATGCACATTTTAAGTCTTACAGTTGATTAAAAATCAAGGTCTTCTTCACTGTGATTTGTTCTGGTGATTGGTTTGTAATGATCCAAGCAAATCATGACTGATAGTTCTACTGTGTTAAGCACTTTTTGGGTAAGTCTACATGTTTTTTGACCTGAACATCCTTAGTATGCATTTTCTGTAAATCTTTTATTTTAGTCACCAGATTTTTTTTTTACATGGAACACAAGAATGCAAATGAAAAAACAAATGTACAAAAATATAATATAAAATACAGATTTCAAACACTATTAATGTCAAGTAAACGGTGTCTGTTTACTTGATAAAATACGGTGAAATAAAGTAAAAGTAAAAGCAAAAATAGGAAACACAAACAGGAAAGATGTCAATTAAATTAACCGTGCTTTTCAGGTTTTTCAGGTAGACTTAACAGTTTGATGTAGATTACGTACAGACATTAATAAGTAATCAATTGCATTGCATAATCTTCACTGTATATTTAATATACAGTAGATCAATCCTTATTAAAGATACAAAAGTTGTTCAGTCAAGTGAATTGAGTGATTTTTTTCTGCAAATCTGTTTAACATTAAAAACACAGCAGCAGGAATATCAGGCTGCTGTCACTTTAAGAGCTAATGCACTGATCCAATATACTGTAACACATGTGTTTACTTCCTCAACTGTTTACATTGACACAACCAACTATTTTTACTAGGATACTCACCAAGATGGGCATTTTGGCGTAATTTTGTCTGAAATTGTGCGTTCAAGCGCAGGACGTGAAAGAGAGCTCAATTCACTATTTGTGTACCGTCAGACGCAGATTTCTGGGTGGGTGCGCGCACAAATCTTTGGTTATCTTTTGTGTCTTCTTGTGCTTGAATGTTTAAATTGGCGAGGCTTAAAAACACACATAAAAGAAACTTTCATGACAACTGTGAGCCCACGTGTGAGAGAAAGCGACAGAGGGCGCTCTCAGACAAACAGCGGTACGTAAAGCTCAGCGGGAAATGAAATTATATCCGTTCTAAACTTATTTTTTGCCTCCAAGTCAGTTACAAGCAACTAAAATCTTACAATTTGCCACGTGCTCTTCTTATTGGTGGCGTTTCGCAATTTTGTGATAAGAGATTACATGACTTGTCAAAATCAGCCTCGTCACATCGTGTGCGTACAGACAAATTGCTTGTCACTGGAATCTTACAGCATCTGGTTAAGACACAGAGTAAATCTGAATCTTTTCTTAGCTTTGTTGTTATCCATATGCAAACTCAACCCTAAAAACAATAACATGACCTCAGATCATTGAGAATAAACAGAGCCTAACATACCCAATTTCCAACATGAAAATCCTGAGTAATGTGAGAACAGCGAAAACACTTTATCAGTCCTCAAACCCTGACAGGTTCGGACAAGTCAAAACATGGCACTACAGCCAGATACACAGCTCTTTGTGTTAAATACCCGTGTGACATTTAACAGCACCCAAAACCCAATCTTATCAAATGTCATTACAGCATTCCAAATACTACATTTCCAATTGCAATCCGGCTTGGTCAGTGGAAAAAAAGACGCAGTTGGAGGAGTGTTTCTGGAAGATGTACAAAGCCCTAGACACATTAGATATAAAGTGTGGAGAAAAAAAAAAAAAAAAACAGCTCCTCACAAAAGAACATTGGCTCACAGTTCACTTCAGAAACCCCCTCACGCACTCTTATCACCAGCAGAGTTCCTCTCCAAACAACCCTTCCTTGATTGTGATGTACCGGAACCGGGCGATGACATCATAACGAACACTACGTGTGATACTGAGAGATTAGTGACATCGCATTGGTGCATCACTGTTGAGTAACACATCCTTAGTGATGTTAATATAGACGTGGTTGATACACAGTGTTCCAAACGTCACAGCAGGAAGATCTTAGATAACAATTTCATGAACATTCTCGCCTCGCAGCTTTCAGTTTCACACATCCAGCCATTGATACTTTTGTTTGGGAGGGGAGAGTATTGGTTCTTTCAGGTTTCAGTGTGAAAGCGGGTTGTTCCACAGACACCATTCCAATATTCATAGGTATCTGGCTCTTCCAAGTAAGGAGAAACGTAATGGGGTCCTCTTGTCTTTACAGACCCCAAACAGTGGCTCCTTTCATTGACAACAGTAGCAAGGCTTTTCAGCCCCTGTTATGAATTAGAGCATGGTTGAATAATAGAGGCGAATAATCAGACAATGGCAACGGAGTTTGGATCTGGGCACGTTGCCCACACATTCCAACAATTAGGACCATCACATCCATAACCACGTTATAAAAGTTTGTCTAGCCAAAGTCTAGTCCAACAGAGTTTTTTCAGCCACTCATTTATTTTTGAATATAGAGTGAATAAAGTGACAGACGTCTCAAAAGGAAAAGCAATGAATCATCCAGTTCCAATGGGTCTCATTGACAGCGCTTTGACAGATACTGTCTCCATCAGCTCGGCTGCAACAGATGTATAGTCCACACCACCATTAGTACGAGCGGCGACAGATAGAGAGTTATTTCTATTGTAAAGGATCGCTTGAAGCTTTGTCAGATATTTCCTCGGGCAAATTGAACACTTACTGTATATGAAAGACCTTCATGGCTCCACTTTGAGTGAGGATGAATCTATCATCATGATATAAATGAAAATCATGCTATTCTTCAAGGGAACTTTTACAATAGACAGAAACATAGATATACATATATTTTAATCCCATTTCCCCCATGAGATTAATAAAGAATTAATGTTAACCAGTGGTTTAAGTTTGTGTTGTGAGTAGAAGAAACAATATAAGAGACACAAATAAAAGTGCCCATCCCGATGATTCAGCTCTCGTGTTTGCTCTTGTCAAATGAGTAAATATGTTCTTGTGTTGTTTGGATACTATTTTCGGACAGCTGGTAATGAGGACAGTATTTAACCTGACCTGATGTGAAGATTACAAACAAACAAAACTTCAGAGAGCATACAGAAAGCTCCCATCTGAAAGCCACATGCTGCATCCAGACCACAGACACACATTTCTGAAACAGGACTTGTGCTTGATAATTAGAATATTTTATGCAATTTTGGAGACCTAGAATCCTGAAAATCATAAACACTATCCATTAATGTGACAGTTCAAGTGCCAAAACGGTTGTATTATAACTCATTTTACTAAGTTAAGCAGAAAACGCTGATGAAACAAAACGCAATTCTCAAAAGCGGAGGAAAACGTTATTTTAAAACAACTTAATTTGAGAAAATGAGTAAACTATCACACTACTTCGTATGGCAGAATGTGATTTGACATAAGCTAACCAAAGTTAGCCATCCACATTTTTACCATCTAAAAATATACAACATCGTGTAACTATGCAACGAAACTTTTCTGCTAAAACAGTTTTCGTGCATGCATTTTATATAACTCACCTTGCTTTTCACTTCCACGGCGTTCATGTTCAAGCTACGCAAAGATTGCGATTTATTATTAAAGCTCCGGTTCATTTCGCTCGATTGAAACTTTTCAGCCCGTCCAGGATGATGGGCTCGATTTATAAGCCTGTCCCGTAATTGCACGTCCGATATTCACTTTCTAGATGTGGAAAGTTAGTCCTCCGAGGCTGTGTGACAGGTTTTTTTTCAATGTGAGGTCGCGTTGTGTCTCGGTCACTTCACAAAACTTCTGCAGAAAATTATGTGAAAGGCAAATCAGCGCCTCTCACTAAGGGGAGTGGGCTAAGTTTCACATGACATCATCGCTCCTTCTCTCAACGACTCCGACGAGTTTACTAGTCCTACTATGGTGAAGTCATTGCTTATGAATATTAAACGCGTAACGTTACGGTAGTCCGTTAGAAGTTACGATTGGCTGAAAAGCGAACGTTGGTAAGTGGGCGGAAATTATCTGGCGAAGTGAATGTTTTGTAAAAAAAAAAACAAAAAAAAAAAACAACAACTTTAAGGCATGTTTTTTCTTTTTAAAATTAGAAAATTCCTAAAATGGAAATTCCAGCAAATGAACAGGACAGGTAGTTGGGACTTGTTTTCTCCTCAGAAAGTGGGCCGTCTTTTACTACCAAGGCTGGCTTATGAATATCACGTGATTCGACGCTCCAGGAAGGTTACCAAGCAACTTTAGCAGGACTTTATTATTATTCATGAGCTATTCCTTAGCCATAGTAGGATTTGTAATATCTCCTGACTAGCACATCACATATGAATGTGGTTTACAACATTACATGCAGTAAAGGGACTGTAAGCGCACTCTTTTTAGAAGACGATGTTAAGATAATATTACAAACATACAGGATGGCTGGATGTGCAGCATTGCAGGGCGGCTCTCAGGCGCCGATTCCCGACAGCTGCTCCGGCCAAGAATGTTTTTTTTAGTAACTTCTTCGGCAAACATACCACTGGCCAATAATAAAGTAAAAAGCCACATGTTTATGTTTGTCCGTGATCTCAAAACTTCCTGGGACTAGGAGTTCTCTGTACTGGTAGGCCAACTCAAGATTGAAGATAAACTAATTTAGTAGATATTTTGATTTGCACGTTTAATTCAATCAAACAACGGTCTCTTGTGGTCAAGATTCTAGAATACAGACACGCGGGAGTTCGAAAATTATATAATATATATATACTGCGCGAATTCCTCTTAGAACTCTCGCGTGTCTGTATTCTTGAATCTTGACCATAACAAACACACACATGTGTATGTATAAATATATAAGTCATGACAACTTGACAACTTTTTTTTCCTTACTGTGTACGTGCGTTCAGATGTCATGATGGACTGGTTGTTCTTACATTGACCGATAGATGTCACTGCTACACAATAAACCGAGCAGTTCATGAGCACCGAATTAAAGGTGTTCATGCATAAGCTACACCCTAAGAACACACATATTAGCGTTATTTATACTCCATCCTTAATTTTGTTGTGTTTTTGTGGGTTAATTCCTCTTTCATCCAGCTGAATCACTGATGCAATGAGTCAGATGTGACATGGTTACGGTATAACTTTCCCCTCAAACAAGTTCTCATTGCCCTTTAAAAGTACACTAAACAGTTTTTAAAAAGTAGTACTGCATATTTTCCTGTTAAAAATCCTGAAATTTCCCATCCAGTCAGATCGGTCATGCCTTCTGAAATGGTGCTTCATTTTAAGTAGCCTACGCTAAGTAGTCTAGGAAATAAAGTAGCTTTTTTTCATCATAAGTGTTTAAGGCAACTACACAAGGACCTTACCATTTCAGCTCTTTAAGTTTATTATGTCAGTGAATCTCTTTTAAATAAGCTCATTTCATGTGGTCCATATCTTTTGAACAGTTCAAATCCTATGATATGACATCATTTTAAATAAATGTGTGTTCTTTGTTATTTTGTATATTTGTGAATTTTTGGTGAAACTATGGTTCACAGGATGGTGTTAATAGAGATTAACAATTACAAATCTAAATGGAGGCTATGGGAGTGAGAGCTAGAAACCTTTTAAGCTATAAAGTGATGTAGTAATGAAATATTTTTGAAGGCCAAAACCTGGAAACGGCTTAACATTTTACCACTTCTGGTTTTGGTTCTAAAGTCTTTGGGTTTTTAAATGCGTTTTTGGTTAAATGAAAGAAGTAAGGTCTGTGGTTAAAAAATAAGTTGCTAAAGATATTTTCATGTTTTATTCTACAACATAAAATACATCAGAAATACCTCCTCGTGATTTTTTAAAAGCTTTTACCTGTTGCACTCATGTTGATTTGATTGCTACTATTCTCATTCGCTTAGTCGCTTTAGAGAAAAGTGTCTGCTAAATGACTAAATGTGAATTGAAAAAGGTAATTGTTAACAAGTCACTAAATGGGACTAGAGGTTGTCAGTGATATTAAACATCATCACGCCAAACAGGAAAACTTATTACCTAGTCCACTTTTACATTGTATTTACAAGTGCACACCTGCAAACTTTCAAACTATATTTAAGTCAAACTAACACGCATTTATAAAATAGACTTTAAACCTGCAGACAACATAACTCCAGAATATGGACACTAATTTAGTTATCATACGGTTCTTGATGTGAAGGGGCCTTAGCAAAGTACACAAAATGCACCATAATACTACTGTAGTCCATGACTTGAGTACCATATTACACATTTGTTACTGCCACCATAGTTGCCGGGGTAGAGGCTTTCCCGCACAATTGACCCTTCGCAAAGACTTTAGTTACTGTTGCTATGTCCGATGAGCCATGTGACAAGCGAAGTAAAAAATACATCGTAGAGCAAAGAGGACACTGACAACGCGTCAATAGACAAGACAGAGCAGGTTACTTTGGATATGAAACAGTTTCATATTTAAAATATTGTAATTTTTTAAAAGAATTTTAAACAATAAATAGGGCAGATTTTGAGTAAGCTTTGGGCTGGAAATTTTTTTGGGACCTGGCAACCCTGACAGGGAAGAACTCATATTAACTGTTTAAAAGAACCCCATGCTTACAATGCATTGGTCAAACATTTGCATTTGCGCCTGCATATACGGGTAGTGTATTTTTCTGGCCTTCTGCTTTGCTGCTGCAGGGCCCCTTATAACCCCAGAGGGCTGTGTTAAAACCTAGGCCAAAACAGAGGCCCACATATATGTTTTATGTGTAACTCGAGATGTAAGACAGGGATCAGAGTGAAATGCTCTGATTGCTATTGCTGATGTGGAGACTTTCGGACCGTCTCGGGGTCAGTCACCCTTGTGACTTAGTAATGGTTATAAGAGCAGTGCTGGTCTGGGATCTGCATCCCATTTTTGTTTTGACTGGTCTCAGAGAGTGATTAAACAAGAATAAGGGCCTTCAACCCCTGCAGTCATGCCTGTATGCAGCCACTAATAGGCATTTTCTGGGCTCTGTAAACAGCGACGGGAAACTCGTCATTATAGGGATATCAGCGTTTTAGGAGCTCTGTCTCCTTAAAATAGACTTTAATGTCTACAAATCCATACAAAAATGCCATTACATTACTTTCAGTAGGGGATGTTTTAAATGAGGCTTCAGATTATAGCTTTAAGTGTTGGACAGCACACACAGAAGAACTAGGGCCATTTTGAGGTACTTATGTTTTTTACTCTGATGAACCATGACATTGAAGCACAATATTTAATCAAATATTGAATATTTAAATTTTCCCCCTATAGGATTGTTTCAGAAACGTAAGAATTTGATACTTAACCTTTTTGCACCACTAGGGGGAGACAAATCCCATAAAATAAAGCACATTTTTAGACAAAGAACACCACATAACACCACGAGATGGGCTTTCTGGCATATTTTTTAGAAAACAATCTACATAAGAATAAATATGCATTTTATTTTTTGTTACAGTTACTACCCTGGTTAAAAAAATCCCTTTGTGCTTGCAAATAAGTACTGGATATATTATGTTCTTTTGCAAAACTAATGTGAAACTACTGAAGTATTGTAGTTAAGAACAATCTTGTCATATTGCCAGATTGGTTTGGTCACCAAAATATTTTCAGCATCATTACTCAAGTTAGAAATCATTCTAATATGCTGATTTGCAGTGCTAGAAACATTTCTTATCATCATCTGTTATTGAGTGCATTCTGAAAGACTGCTTATGTGTGTGTTATCAACATGTCAGTTTATTATAAGCAACACAAGACTTCAACAGCCAAAGACATTTACAGTAATTCTACTGTTTAGTGTCAATTACCATCTAACTCAGCCAGTTAAGATTTACATTTAGCCTTAGATGTTAGGCTATGAGAATATGGTCGCTAGAGCATAGGTTTTATCAGCTGGTAATTTTCAATACACATTTAAGAGTGCAAGTTGCAACTATTATTAACAATGGAAAGATGCGGCTTATCAGTATGTCACAATATCACCCTGTTTGGACTGTTTTCTGCTTTGCAGCATTTGCTGCCAGTGTGTCACCATAGTTGTGCATTTCAATTCACAAGCTTGCAATTTGATTTGATATCAGTTATTTTGGATATACTGTATATCAGGTACAGTATATGGCAAATTTTATCAAGATAAAAAATATCTCAACTAATGCTGTAAAATATACATGGGAATCAGTTGATACTACATTAATATTGAAGGTTAAAATAACCTGATTTTTATACAAACTTAAATTTTTATAATAAAAATGTTATAATAGGCAGACTAACTTTACAATTATTTCTACTTCAAGTTCATTTTTTAAAATATAAACATTTAAATGGTGGCTGTCAACTTTACATTATTCAAACATGCATTATATAGGCTATTAAAAAACATTAAAAATTATAGTTAATATGTAATATGGTGCATATATTTAGCTAAATGCTCCACTTTAGAGTTCATTTTCCTAGCTGACTAACGAGGTTATGGTCACTGATTTGAATATGTTTGTTCTGACGTAAATGTGACTTTACATTTGTTTGTTTGTTTGTTTGTTTGTTTACAAGTTTTTTTTATTAATGTCTTTCCGCGGAATCACTGATTGAGCGATTACATGAGAGATAAGGATTTCGGTAAGTTGTACTGCATCTTTTAACATACCTTTAGATGTTCATTCATGTTTATATCATGCTGTAACTGGTATTAACGCAGAAGAGATGATTAGTTCACGTGCGCTTCAGGCTCCAGCTTCTCTTGAACTGAGGCGCTACAGCGATCAGTCATGCCACATTAAAGAGCGGCAAATCCGTATCCTCGCGCTTTTTTAAGTGGATATACGGAAATCCTTGACCTTTCCAACTGGATAAATATACTGCATATGTGCGTATCACATAGACTACACCATTGGGGGGTCCCCTCAGGAGAAATCGCGGGGCCCCATGCAATTGAGTGCTTTGCGTAGTGGGTAAACACGCTATTTCTATTGTGCAGCGTTTTACCCCAGTAAGTTCACTGAGTGGATCTCTTGAGCATGTGCGAGTGAGTGGAGGCGGGGCTAATTAGCATATTCATAGATCCGCGTATAATAAATGAGGCAATGGTCTAGAGTTACATTCAAGCTATTTTAAGGCATGAAGAAATTGGAAGAAATGTCATTTTGGTGATCAAAGATGAGTTTTAAGGGATAAAAAATATTGACTACAGGGGGACTTTAATATTTTGTGTATAACATGAACCACTTTTTCCAGAATTCTTTAAATAGAACATAAAATATTAATACAATTTTTAAAAGAACAGCTTTTATTTGAACTGAAATATTTTGTAATAGCACAAATGGCTGTCACTTTTGATTTAATGTGTCCTTGCTATTCATTTCCCAAAAAGAACTTACCTCAAACTTTCAAAAACATTAAATCATTTTTAATTATTCCAAACCTTTGACCAGTAATGACTGTGTGTGTGTGTGTGTGTGTGTGTGTAGCCTTTTATATCAGAAGAAAAAGACCCCTAGAATCTCAAAACTGTGTTCTCTGAAATTTAGGAAGAAGGATCCCAACATCACAAACTATGCTCAGATTTGCGAAGATAATGAACTGAAATATTTCTCATCAAAATCTCCCGAGACCAAATTTTGAGTAGGGCGAATCAAATGAACTTAACAGCCTGTACACTTACTCCATGCCAACTGTCTTGTGTCTTTTTTATTTCTAAAAAGAAATTTAAAAGACAAACATCTGAAACTAAGATGAAATGTTAATGAAACTCAATGTCTCCTGTTCTATGGAAGAGCATCTCAGAGCAATAACATTTTCCATTTTCCTTTTCGGGGCCTCTGACGCTAATATAGACCAAAACAATCCTTGACAGGAACGGGACATGCACCATGAGCGATGTTTAGTATTCACTTTCCTCTGAAACAATTACATTCCTTCACATTATTTAGTTACTCCTCACTTGCAGGTATCTAGGGCATACAGAGCCCAGATTACAGTACGCAGACCACAATTTGCATGTAATAAATCATATTTTGATAACTGGTCATGTCATAGGACTTCAGTTTGAATTTGCTGATGTGTCGCAGTGAGTTGTATTTTATTGTTTGTGTTGATGCATGCATATTTCTTTTCTCGTTCATCCTGCTCAAGTTGATAGATTATGCTCGACGCTTTAAGGTTAATATGAAATAGGAAATATTGCAGTATTTATTATAAATGATTTATCTGTGTACATTATTATTTTTTCAAAATTCACATGCCCTCTTAAAGGTACAATGTGTAAAATTTAGGAGAATCTATTGACAGAAATGCAATATAATACACATAACTATGTTTTGAGTGGTGTTAAGACCTTGAATCATTATGTTTTCATTACCTAAGAGTCATTTCTATGCACATACAACGCGGGTCCCCTTACATGTTAAGTCGCCATTATGCACCGGCATGTTTCTACAGTAGCCCTAAACGGACATACACTTTACAGAGCGCGTTTAGTCACTATGTTGTTGTTCTTCTAAATCATTCATGTTTTTAAAGGCAGCTTGCATCGTCACTACGTTGAATGCGCAGTAGTAGTAGCAGTCCTCTGGTTTATTTGAAGCAGAGGCCGTTCTTTGTTAGAAGAAGAAATCTCACTACTGTCTCCGATGACGATATCTCTGTCTTTTGTTGTCCAGACCATAGACATAATAAAATACAGACACCCCATTGACCTCTGGCTCGTACGTCACCGGTGCCGCCATATTGTGCAGGTCAACGTTCCCATAACTCTCATAACTGTAATTGAGAAAAAATGCCTGTTTCGTGTGCTGCTTGGGGCTGTACAAATCACCGCACAATTGAGGTCTCAGGGAATAACCTTTCACAGGTAAGGCTGAACCTTTGTTTCTGCTTGTATTTGGTCATTATATAATTATGTTGATAGTAGTTGGCCACCGGAGTCAGTCAGAGAATGGCTAGCGATGTCGCTAATTAGCTGTGTAAGTTGAGACATGAGTTTACATCATTTACATTATAGTTTTTTGTGTATATGATCTTATTTTATGAACTAATTTTCCTGAAATTTAAATATGCATCTTTATTTTTTAAAAACCGACTTTTAAGACAAGCACTCTTTTCGGTTAGGTGACTGAGTTTTTGTGAATTATTGTAACGTTAGTTAGTTGGCTAGCTTACTTTTCTCACACATTGAAGGTTTCCCAGAGACAAAGGGTTGAGGAGACAGTGGGAAGTAGCTATGAGAAGGGAATAGGTTTTTTCAGCGTGTTTGATTTGTATTTGACGATTTGCTTCATTTTCACAACGGTGGTCAATTCTAAACACAAGAAAAGCTAAAATGGGTTAAAAGATAGAAAATGCCTTTCCCACAATAAGAAATCCTTTTTTCATTTCATGTGAAAATTTAAATTATCTCATTATGGGTGTCTTTACAATTCTTATCCAAGAATAAAGCAGCCAAATACGGGACAAGTCTGTGCTTTCACTATTAAAAGAAATATTTTTTTAAAGTCTGCTATCAAGATTTTAAGTAACTAGATGTGGAACTTTTCGTACACCACGTAATTCATAAAACACTGAAATCGGTTGATAAATGTAAACGTTATTTTCGTTTTTATCCAAAAAACCAGAGCTCGCCAGTTTACCTGCATTTGTTTACAGTGCAGTCTTGCCCTCAGCAATATGGCGGACGCGTTGACGTATCGTAACGTTACAAAGCGGCCAATGGGGCGTCTATGTATTTTATTATGTCTATGGTCCAGAGTGACGGCCACTGTAGATTCTCCATGTGCTTCGAAAGGGAGGGGTGAGCGCCACTGGTTGCAGTTCGCAACCTCACCACTAGATGCCACTAAAATTTACACATCGCACATTATTTAATCAAAATAATTTGCCTTCCTTTTGCAGCGACATCTCTCCTCTCCTCTCCTCTGACGTGTTTAACGAGGGCGGGACACTTTGTCACTCACAGGAGATTACAGCAATAGCAAACCGCGACGATTCAATCAATTTCCGTTGGACCAAATCAAGTCCCGCCCAACATTTTCTCTTGATCGAGAAGCCGTTTCACATCCTGGGTTGTGTCAAGATGGGATACAGCTATGGCCAGAAGTGAGTTAAAAAATCTCCGGATAAATATCAGTAAATGAATTGTGCTACTTATCAAATTGTGTTTTATTAACATCTACACCTACCCTAACCCTAAACCTACCCTCACAATTCTGCAAATACAGTTATTAAATGATATGTGAATCTTAACTTCCGTGTCTTGCCGACTTTAAATGAACTGCACACGTGAATGCGTATCCAAAGGAGAAGAATGGAAGATCCTCTGTGAGAAATTCCTGTCAGAAGGTTCCTGGAGAGTAGACGCTACTCTTCCATTTTTTGAGAAGTAAATATCCCCTCAACGTAATATCCCCCCCGCCCCCCGAACGTAAACACAAAGAAAAAGAAAAGGCATAAAGGGGTTAGTGGGAGAGAACGATTACAATCGAAAGAGAGGAAGGGGAAAAATACTTCCCAAGTATTTTTTTTTCTTTGAAAATCTGATTAAAATCTTGAGAGAGTGTTTAAAGCATACGGATGATCTCAGCGTCTTCAGACTGGAGGAGGTAAGCTATACTCTTACACAGGCCGCTGTGATTAGGACCACATTTCAGCTGATGCTCCACTTCTCCACCGCGGCGCTCGTGGTCTGTCCTGATGAAGGGATGAAACAGAAGTGGTGATGGCGTGAGAAGACTTTTGAATGGGACCTCCTTGTTTTTGGCACAACCACCGTCCAATCCCTTATGAAGAGCGTTCTCTGTCTCAACACGTAGAAGAACAAATGGAGCATTGGATGTCTTTGCTTAGTCAAAAAGGCCAGCTTTATATCATTGAATGGCAAAGTTAAGAGTAAATTCCTCCTTGATGACTCTCATATCCTTCATAAAACATGTCCTGACTGTGATATTAAAAATAAATGTTTCTTGAGCAGCAAATCAGCATATTATTATGATTTCTGAAGGATCATGTGTCACTGAGTAATGATGCTGAAAATGTTGCTTTGCCTTCACAGGAATAAATTACATTTTAAATTATATTCAAATAGAAAATAGATGTTTAAATTGTAAAATAAATCAATCACAATGTTACTGTGTTACTGTATTTTAGATCAAATAAATGCATCCTTGGTGAGCATCAAGCATAAAAGTTATATGGCACATATGTACACTTCTGTTCAAAACTTTGGGTTTTTAAGAAATTAATATTTTTATTTAGCAAGAATGCATTAAATTGATCAGTGACGGTGAACAGATTTATAAAAGATTTCTATTTCAAGTAAATACTGTTCTTTTGAATTTTCAATTCAATTCACATTTATCTGTATAGCACTATATATCACAATTCATATCGTTTCAAAGCAACTTTTATAGAACAATTTTGCATTGGTGGATTGATCCAGAGTCCTCGCAGGACTTGATCAAAGATTCCTAAAAAGAAAAAAACACGGCTTCCACAAAAATATTAAGCAGCACGACTGTTTTCGGCATTAATAATCCTAAGAAATGAGCTGCAAATCAGGATAATATTTTGTCATCCACAAATGAAAATCATACATCTGATTGCTTAGAAAAGTAACTTCTGAGTTAAAAGTCACATGATTTGCGGTATTATGTCCCTAGCACAAAAAATGCAAGTTGAGTTATGTGTCAAAGTTAAAACTTAGGATTAGCGATCTGTTTGCACAATAATAATTGTGATGTTTGCCTTAGCAACATGTTTTATCTGTTTACACCTTTCCCGAGCTCAAGGTCGTTATTTATGAATACTTTCCCCCATTGTACATATTGCCTACAAACAAACAGCATGCAGATGTTTTCTTAATGAACAGTTACGATATGCGCACGCTCAAGCAAGAGAAGCGCACAATATGTCTAGAAGCCGTGTCTAGCTTGCCGTTGTCAGGGTTTCGTCCCCTGCCTGAAGCCTGGTGGTGTCAAAACACTCTCCACTTTTTCCAGAAGAATGAAAACACAAGCCATCTGGAGCAGGGGTCAAAGGGTAATTTCAGGCATGGTAATGAGGATGCTTGTTGCTGGAGGATGTGTGGAACACACAGCAGTGGGTCTGTCTGCCACTGGAGTGAGCATTAAACACTAACAGCACTACACAATCTCAAATATGCCTTCCTCTTTCTCTCGCGGTATCCTTCACATTCCTTTCTGTGCTCGTCTTTCACTTAAGGCATGATTGGTACACAGAGAGCTGTTTTAAAAGGTAGGCAACATCGCACTGCCTCTGACACTTTCATTTGGCCAAATTCTGCAGCATCGCATGTATGCTGCATAGAGAAAGCAATCTTATAATGCGTCAGTTCGGTACACTTTACATTGTGGTTCGGTTTGTTAACATTATGCATTAGGTACATTTTTTTTACACAGCAGTTATTGATCTAAGTATAATGTTAATTTATAAATATAATGTTGCTCATGAAATCAAGATTAATGTATTTTTTATTATTAGTTATAGCACTTTAGCATGCTTATTACAGAAATACTTTAAAGAGTATGCTCAAGAGCATTAATATAATGTTTTCAAACATTTAAATGCATGTTATGTGCAATTGAATGAAAATGTATATGGTTAGAATTTATATTAAATGCATTAAGTTGAACTTTACAGTGCTTATTTGACCCATTTAGGAATTAAGTACATTATTATATGCAATTTCATAATCACTTATTTTGTATATCTATAATGGTTAAAGTGTAATTACTGGCATTGATTGTAAACTAAAAGTGACTTATTGTAATTTCTATTGAAACTGTATGTCATATATTTAAATATATTTGTGATTACACATTTGAAATGACGAAGTTAATATATTTAAAATATATTAATTTAAAATAAGACACTCTAGTAAATTATAATCAAGTGCTTTACATTTGCTTTAGTATGTTAGTCAACATTAAAATAAGTGTACTTCTAAGCGTAAAAGATTATTAAAAATAATGATATAACATTTTCTTTGAATGTTTTAATTTCAAAGTGCGCACTCTTTTTAAGTGTATTAAGAAACATAGTCATGATAGTCATGAGTCGGCCTTTTATTTAATTAATATTAATTTTATCTGCAAGTAGTTTTTAAGATATGAAGTACACATTTAATACAATTAAGTGCATTTTCAGTTTTACAAGGATTTCATTCAATACCAAAAGTATTGATAAAAAACGTTCCATATAATTAAAACTGGATTATTTTGCAAACATCTGTCTGGGCATGATATTTTTATGCTTATTAGCTAAGCAACATGCTAACATCAAACTTATTTGGGATTATTCCATATGTTTTTATTATGTTTTATATGAGTTTATTGACCAAGCCCATTGATATTATGAGTCAGTCAGTGATATGAGCCTTAAAACCTCAATGATTTACATTTCCTGGTCTGCTAATAACCACACAAAACAAATGTGTTATCAACCTGAAATCAAATACAATAACCAAAGCACATTCATTCAAATTCAAAACGACTCTTCCCTGTAGTTTTAAATAGTCACTCACTTCTGAAACTCAGAGGAGGTTATTTTTCCTCAGTTTACTCTTCAGTGTAGAGGACCATTTCCTCTTGTTTGATACTCCGGGGGCCTGTGACATGGTTAGGAAGCAGGGTTAATTGGCTCTCTCTTTGCTCTCCTGTAAATTACAAACATACCTCTCTTTTTATTTTTTTACTCTCTCTCTCTACCTCTCCGACTGTCTCTCCCACTCTCTTTCTCTCTGAGGAGCTCCGTCTGGCTCATCTATATTATCTTCTGCTCAGTGCGGCCCGCTTTCATTATCATCACGACAACCTCGTCAGTCTCCAGACGCCCTCATGCAGGCCGAGCTGGCGCTGTTTGTGAGCGCAGCTTACTGTTCAGAGAGAGAACATCAAAGCTCTCTCAGGAAATGTGTGCTGTACTACGAGCCAGTCTGGGTCAATATGGCAGATGAGAGGCGGCAAACATCTCAAGGGGTGAACAAGCAGCCACACTAAGCCTGGAAGTCCTTTTCAGATGGCAACAGCAAGGAAAGAAGTGTTAAAGAGGATGGTCAGGTAATAACATGCTTTGCTGGTTTACTCTCAAATGTTATTAAAACCGTAACAGATGCATGTAGAGGACCATTCTACATCTGTATCTGTCACAGTTTCTAGTCTGATCTGTATCATGTCTTGATTCTATTCTCCTGCATCAAAAACAAACAATCCAACCAACCAACATTATATATCAGGATGACTGTCATGTATTATTTGTGGTTAAGTTACATTTTCAAGAACTTGTTGTAATCATTTCCTGTGTTTTCTTCTTTTTTCATTTTGTTGTCATGGTGATTCATTGTTTCATTGATTAGTTTACATCTGTTTCATATTGAGTTCTATTATCTTTTGTATAATGTATTCAGTTCTCTCAGTTCATTGCTTTGTGTTGGTTGTGTTTAGTGCAGTTTTTATTTTCGAGTTGGAAGTCACTTATTTATTTTCTTTTAATAAAGTTAAGGTGCTTGTATGATCTACTACGCTTTCTGCATTGTCTTAACATTACAGAACACAAGACCAGAAAGTATTTTAAAATGGATCAAGCAGCTAATAATTGCAATTTCCTGTGAAGAGGTCGCTACTCTGGAGTATACTGCTCGCTATAGCCTGTTTATTTTAGAACTGACTAACCAGATTTGAAGGTGAGAAAAAGAAGAGAGGCCATTCTCTGGTGTTCGGAGTGTGCATACCCCATGTTAATATTATCATTCCCTGACACAGCAGATCCATGGAACACAACCAACTTGGATAAGAACCTTAGCCCACAGCAGACAGTGAGACCCAACAAGTTTCAGCCATGGACTCTCTGACTGAGCCAATGCCTGCAACAGAGCCAGAAACTGCAGTCTCGTTCACCCCCGAAACAAAGCCTGCCATCCAGTCTGACCAGGTGTGCGAGCCGGTTTATACATCTGTGCCTGTGGGAGTTTTAGTGAAACTGGATGATTGACTGGGATTTGGCAGAGCCACTTCCCACCCTTGACCCCACCTATGAACCTCTTCTTCCTCTGGTGTTCCAGTCCAATTTCCAGTCTTCTTGTTTGACGTCTCCGGTGCCACCTAGCTCCAAGTCTTTTTAGTCACCACTGGTGCTGCCCAAGTCTTCTTCATCGCCACTGGAACCACCCAGTGCCAAGTCTTCTTCGTCAACGCTGATCCTGCCCAACTCAAAATCTTTTTCATCGCTGCTGGTCTTCATTGTCTCTGATGGTTTTGCACAGAGGCAAGTCTCAGTCCCAGCCATCAATTCCCTCCAAATAAGCCATCCAGTTTTTCAGTGTGGGCTATGCTGGTCCTGTATGGCTCCTTGGCTCCTCCTCCTACTCCACCGACTCAGCCCAGTGATTTACAATGTCTCGAGCCTCCCGGGCTTCAGCTCTACCGTGATGTAAGGATCCTCTGGCTCTTCCTTGGATATCTGAGCTCCAGGTTTCACCTGGGACCTTCATCCTTCTGGCTCCACCAGACTCCTTCGTTCCTCCGGCTCCACATTGGTCAGTTGTTGCTCTACCTTTACCAGGGACTTCCACCCCTCCGGCTCTGTCAGCTCCTCCTTTCCCCTGGCTCCACCTGAGTCCTCACTCACCCTGGCTCCACCTCAGCCGCACTTCACCGGGGTGTCGCCTGGGTCTCCAGAACCTTCTGTGTAGTTTTGTTTCTCGGTCCATCAGACTAGGTCTTCACCAATCACATCATGACCTTGGTTGGCCGAGCTCAGGACTCCACAATGGCTCCTCCCTCCATCAGTTCCGCAAGGGTCACCATCATCCTGGCTGGATATTATTTCATCAAAAACAGAGTAAAAACAGTATTTTTTTTCATTTTTATATATTTTTAAAATGTAATTTAAGTAAAATATAGTTTAATAGTTTTAAAGAAAATTAAAAGATTTCTGTCATATAAATTTTGTTACTAACCTTCTAATCATCAAAGAATCCTGAAAAAAGTTTCAAACATATTAAGCAGAAAAAAACTGTTCAATCATTGATAATAATAAGAACCTTTATTAATAACTGAGCACCAATAATAATTGGTAATAACAACCGAGCACCAAATTAGTATATTGGAATGATTTCTGAAGGATCATGTGTTTCTGAAGACTGTAATTATGGCTGCTGAAAATTCAGCTTTCCCATCACAGGAATAAATTACATTTTAAAATGTATTCAAATAGCATTTAAACTGTAATAATATATCTCAATGAAATAAATGCAGCCTTGGTGAGCCTAAGAGACTTTACAACATTAAAAAGAATCTTAAATCTTAAATGTTCCAAAGTTTTGATCGATACAATAATTTTTTCGATACGATACCAAAATGACTGTTGTGATATAAATTTTTACTTTCATGGCCCACTCCTGCTTCCTTTGCCTTCATCAATACTGCTTTCACACTGGCTGCCAATTTATCCCAGTTATCCATTATTATCAGCAAAAATCCACAACACCCTTCTGAAATGAGTAATCAATACCCAATATCTCCAATTCCCAGTAAAGCACCGTTGTGCAAACCTTATTTTCCAATATTGCAAGAGTGAGACAGAGAGAGAGAGAGAGAGAGAGAGAGAGAGAGACGTGGACTCCCGCTGTACCTTTACCTACTGGTGTCACTGTTGGACAGTGTTACTTTAGAAAAAGGAGTGATTTACACACTTTTTAATGTCGCATTTTGTAATATTTGCATTGTTTTATTTTCGTAATATGGATTATTTTCTCATCCAATTTTTTGAGGAGGCACTGCCTCCCTTGCCTCCTCTGAGGAAATGCCCCTGCCCATAATGTAGGGTATACCTGAATCACACGCATGTACACACAACATCTCCAATAATCAGTCCCCTAAAGCAACCCAGATTCTACTGGTAGATTTATAGTACTAATAAAGATGTGAAGGAGGGAGCTCTCAGTGGGGTAGACCTGCTGTCTGACAGGTAAGCAGCAGAGACTCATGGCAGGACAAGGGCGCGGCTGGCACATGCATTATTACTCACCTCGTGGATCCAGCAGGACTGATTGTGAAAGTCGATCGAAGGACAGGAAGTGACCTGCCCACCACCCCACCTCTTTTTTGAAGGGGAGCTGCATGGATGGAGTCCCACATGGGCTAGAGCTATTTTTTGCTCTGCTGTGTCTGAAAGTTATTGATTATTCCCAAAAAAAAAAAAAACTGAGGTCTCTCTATCTGCAAAGCCTTTAGAGACTGGTTGCATTTTTTATTATTATTATTCAATTATGTTCAGGAAATTTGATTTCATAATAGTGATGGTAGTTCTATAATCAGCAAGAGTTTGCAGCAATGGTGAAATAAAGGCTGGATCTAGTTGCAAGCAGTAGATATTTCATCCCCTTGGAATTATAAAGTTCTATCTGCATTCTGAGCAGTTTTGAGATATTGAGCTTCAATGATTTTGCATTCCATTCTACTCTGTAGATAGAACCTTTTTGTTTCCTAAATAAAAAAGTCCCAAAATTGTACGCAACATAAAAAAAAAATCACATAATGTAAATAAGAGTATGTGAATAACTCAATGTTGACAAAAAATGTCAGAAAGAACCTTATAATTACAAGGGTGCGATTTATTGAAAAAAACTCAAAATAACACTTCTCAAATCCTCAGAATACAAAAAATGGCAAACAGAACATCCAGTAAAATATAGACATGTACGAAACTCAGACAAAACATGACATTACCCCCACCCCCCTTCAAAAAGATTTTATTGAAGTATTATAATACTGCAATACTGACAAGCCAACCACAGAGGAATGCAAGCAACCGTGATGTTCACGTTTTATTAATTTTTTTCACAATTCTATGCCCTTCTTGTTTAACACTTCATGCATGTGTATTACATGTTAAATAAGTTAGAAAATGAGAGTGAAAAATGAAAAATGCGAACTGGGTCTTTTTACTCAAGGCTGCATGTACAATTGTGATTTGCGATCTCTCTCAGCAAGTGAGAGATTGACGTAACAAGTGCGATTACAGTGCATCTGTCCTTCTTCAGGTCAAGTCATAAATTTCTGAAAAAAAGTTTGCCATGTCCAAAAAGGAAAGCAAAATATTTGTCATAGCATTCTTTCAATGTTTAAGGGTACTTCCCATTAATAGTGTCAATGCATTGGTCTCTATGAAGTGAAGCATCAGCTTCAGCAACACACTGCTCGTTGGTTGTGCCTTGTAAAGTGGTGCTCAAAGTTAGAATAATTTCAACACCTTGTTTCATGAATCAGCGTTTTTAATCGTATTAGTTGAATGAACAGTTTAATGACTCACTCAAAGACAGTCTCTAGCCACCATCTAGTGATGTAACAATGTAACCTGCACTGACTGAGAATGCCGAGACAAGCAGTGCTGCTGATACTGGTTGAAATATCGTCAGTTTTAGAAAGCCCCTTGTCCAGTCATATTCGAGGATCGGAACTAACTGTTATACATATAGCAATAGCCCAATGAGCTTATTGTCAGATTTATGTTCAGTTATGTGGACTTATGATTCGGCCTGCCCGTTACAACAGTGGAGGCAGAGGGAAGGAAGACCCCGGTGGAGACAAAGGGGTGGAAAGACAAAGCGTAGCCGGAAGTGTGTGGTGCAACCAGAGTGATGACTGACCAAGGTGGAGCCGAAGGGACAAAGGAGCCCGGCGGAGCTTGAGGGATGATGGGCTACGGTGGAGTCTGGGGCTCAGAGGCTTGAGGTGGAACAAGGGGATCAACACATCCAAGAGGAGCTGGTGAACTGGAAGCCCAATGCGGACCCGAGCTGTAAGGTGTAGCCAACAGAGGAGAAGAAGGGCTGAAAGGAGCCAGCCGAGACAGGGTCAAATTACTGGATGGCATGGGCAGAGTAGGTGGGAGGCTGGGTGGGAGCATCATCAACAACACTGATATGGTGCAGGGCGACGAAACCGACTTGGTGCTGGGTAATGAAACACACTTGGTGCTGGAAGATGAAACAGACTTGGTGCTGGGTGGGAGCCTTGGTGACATAGAAGACTTGGAGGTGGGTGGGACCAGCAGTGACAACGGAGACTTGGAACTGGTCAACAAAGGAGACTTGGAACTGGGCAACAAAGGGGACTTGGAACTGATCTTGTCACATTCCTTGATTATCACAATGGGTTTCAAGCTTATCACACTCACTTCAGCCTTGGGAATTTTAGCGGGGCTCCACTCCATGCCCTCATACTCAAGAAGTATTCACAGTGGAACAGTTACAGGGATCGCCTCACACACCTGGTCAGACTCCTTTTCCAGCTCAAGCCTCAGTGATAAGCTCCATGAAGGAATAGATGTCCAGCTTCCACACCTGTTTATATTTAGGCACTAGGTCTGCAGCTCAGGCTCTACATCCTCGTTGGGTTTCAGGCACTGAGTCTGCGATGGGCTCAGTTTTGTGCTCTGTTGGGGGCATGTCTGCTGGTGAGGCGTGCGCTGCATCAGCAACCATATCTCCCCGTAACCCAAGACTGGTTGCCCACTGAAGCTAAACAGAGCTGAGCCTGGCTAGTACCTTGGATGGGAGACCTCCTGGGAAAACTAGGTTGATACTGGAAGAGGTGTTAGTGAGGCCAGCAGGGAGTGCTCACCCTGTGGTCTGTGTGGGTTCTAACGCCCCAGTATAGTGATAGGGACACTGTACTGTCAAAAAGCACAATCCTTTGGATTAGACGATAAACCGAGGTCCTGGCTCTACTTGGTCATTAAAAATGGCCTGGATGTCTTTTGAAAAGAGTAGGGGTGAAATTTGCCCATTGGCCTCTGTCCAACATGGCCTCTTTATCAACCCCATATACTGACTGACTTCATCACTCTGTCTCCTCTCCACCAATGAGCTGATGTGTGGTGGGCCTTCTGGTGCAATATGGCTGGTGGTTGGCACATTGGTGGAGGTTGAGAAGATTCCCTCTTCCATATGTAAAGCGCTTTGAGCACCCAGAAAAACGCTATATAATTGCAAGGAATTATTATTATTAACTGCGGACGTATGCGATGAATGATCCTCCGATAACTCTCACAGATATAGGGGGATCCTCACTGTATAAGCACCCAGTCGATGAACTCTTGGAACGTCCCTCAAGGGCCGTCTCCAGACAGGCATGCTTTAGTCCACTGATTCAACTCAAAATAACACTTCTCAGATACTCAGAATACAAAACACTGCAAATAGCATAACCACAAAATAAAGACGGGATTGGACAAAGAACAGTAAAAACACAGGGCTATATTAACAAAGTATAATCAAAGAGAGGAAACAAGAAACAAGTATGGCAAATTTAATCTGTTGGAACGAACAATATGAAACCATAGCAACAAATGCGAACACAAGAAACAGAACAGAAAACCAAATCAGAATAAAACTTAAACAAAACACTAACTGTGACACCTATTATGTGAACTCAATTAGAAACATATTTGCGTTTCTGCATCTTTAAATAGATGCAGGTGGAACAGCAGTGTAATGTTTCATTTACAAAGTTTCATTATTTCACTTGACACATGCTTTTATCCAAACCAACATTTAAAGCTTTACATTCAAGCTAGAGACCAACTGATACTGCTTTTTTCATGGCCGAGAAATTACTGAATATTTTTGTCTCACACACCACTCCAACTTGCTGAATCATTTCGGTCAACAGACCTTCCTCAGTAAAAACGCCCATTCCCACGCAAAAACGGCCATTTGCAGTATGTTCTTTTCATCTTGCGCATACTGTAGGCTACTCTTTAGATTCATCATGTATACTGTCGCTCAGCAGATATAGATTTTGTGCTGATTCTGAGAGTTTGACTCGGCCTAGTCATTATAATAAACTGAATTTTAGATGTTAAAATTGCATGCTTTTAACACAGTATAATTATTAATAAAAACATTTTCCTGTTTTAATATTCATGTTATATTTTGCCAGCATTTCTTAATCGTTTACAGTGTGGATAGTGTTATAGGTGGGCCTGAGTCATATTCCAATGAGCAATGTTTAATCTAAGCAGTCTGTGCATGTGTGTATTTGTCTGAGCAGACTGGAACGTGTCCCACACCGCCTGTCTGACTGCAACAAAACAACATAAATCTCCAGAAGCTCAGGGCCTTAAATAAGTGCCCTGCTATTTAGGGAAGGAGAGAGAGAGAGACAGAGAGACTCCCAGAGAGTCTTTAACTCCTCATTCTCTCAGCCTCAAGAGTCGTAGGCACTTTACAAACCCTTTAATACAGCCACTGTATCACACGCAGACCACCAAACATTGTGTAGCTCTGATGACTTCCATGCGGTCTCTAAACGCATCTTGTTTGGGCTCATTATAGTAGCCTGTTGCATGTGTTCTCCATTACGCCTGGACAAACATGTGGCCATTTCCATGTGGTCATTTTCATGAGTCCTCTCCCATCTGTTCTCAGGAGTCTGGTCATAATTCCTCCATCCATGCCATGTCTGTTTATCAATCTCCAACTGCTATCTTATTCTTCTGTGAAAAAGACCTCCGTGTGAGATGTGTCTCTTACCGTTTCAGAGGATATCTCAACAATGTCTTAAACTGTGCTCAGATCTGCCAGGAGACCAATGATCAAAAGTCAGAGATCAATTGTTTCTACTGGGCTGAGTTTATGTGGAGATCAAATGCCCTACCTCTGTTTCTCCTTTACAAAGTACCAGACAAGATCTCAGCGGTGTCTCAAACTTTGTTCAGATCATGCAAAGATACCAATGTTTGCAATGAAGAGACTTCCTACACTTAAAAAAGTGTTCTCTTTAACATCTCTATTGTTCCTAGATGAGATTATGTGATCAAATGGAGACTTTTCCTCTTCTATTTCTTATAAGAAAAAATCTCAGTAAAATGTCTCCTTTATTCAGAAGAGATCTCAACAATGTTTCAAACTCAGGTATTTCTCCTGTGGAGAACTGCTCACACTCTTCACAAAAACAACAACAAAAACTTCTGTTCTGATACTTCTCTTTGAAAATAGCAACAACGTCTCAAACTGTGCCAGACAGATTTTACACATTAAAAAATCCCAAATGAGGTCTCTTACATCTCATTTTTTTGTCTCCTAGACAGCAATGATATTGAATGAAGAACAAATGAGGATTTTGTGCTTTTCAAAGTTTCTCCTGTTAAAAAAAACCCCCCTAAACTTCTCACATTCTTCACACAAACTTCCGCTCTAATACTTCTCCTTTCAGAAGTATCAGAAAAGATCAGAAAAGAAAACTGCTCAGAAACCAAGTATGGAATGAAACAACAATGAGTATTCGCAAAAGAATTTTAATAGAAATATCTAGAGTTGAAATCTAAGAAAACCTCATTTAGAACTCCATTAAGTCTCCTGAGTTCTGAAAGAGCAAACTTTGAGTTTGACAATTTTCCTCTGGGTACATTTTCAAAATGTTCATTATGTTGTTCCCATTTTGTCCTCTCTGTGCTGTTGTTTCCTTTCTACCTCTTTTCAGGACGTCTTTCACAGCCTGTCACTTTCCTGCGCTCATTTGTACGGTTTATTCTGACATGTCGAGGTGAAAGTGTGCTGGGGAACTGAAAACACTTGGCCGCATTCACGCAGCGCAGGGCCACGGCGCTTGAATGCGGGAGCCACTGAAGCGTGCACTCCTCTTCTTTAGCGCTCCTCCTCTTTTCTCCCTCGCTTCACTCCCCTCCTGCCCTTGTCTTTGTTGCCAGGGGTTTTGGGGTACAGAGGAGCTGGTGTGGGGGTAAGGGGTTTGTGTTGTTGTCTCACTGGGGCCTGACTTGCCATTTCTTAATGGGTTTCACAGCGGCCTCCGGCGAACAAAACAGGCCAGGGGTAGCACAGCTGAAAGAGTGCAGTGGACGAGTGAACATTGTTCATCCCATTTCCCCCACCCGCCTTCCTCACGTACTCCCTGAAATCCTCGTGGCTCCCACAGAGAGCGCACATAGCAGAGGCCCCCATGAGGACAGAGGTAAACACAACCCCCATGTCTGCTCCTTCTCCTCCTAGAATCCCTCTCTCTGTGTTTCAACGACTTTCGCACATGCTTTGTTTTTTTTTTCCATAGATGTAAAATTACACCCATTTTTTTTTACTTTTTACTTTTCTTTTTCAAAATGCCTGTTTAAATGAAGATTTATGTGGTACTAGTCTGTCCAAAAGCAACCTGTTCAGTTATCTGTGCAAGTCAAAGGAGCCCATCCCCATAAAATAACAATGACACAAATCATAACTTTTTTTAATGCAAAGAAATCACAAGTACAACAAAAAGGTTTCAGTAGATTTTTTATTTTTATTTATTTTTTAAAAGACATTAATACATTTAATACATCAAGATCAATAAAAGATTCATGTAGATTTCGATTTTTTTAAAAATCTACAATCGTTCTAATTATCAAAGTTAAAAAAAGTTTTCACAAAAATTTTAAGCTTCATAACTGTGTAACGGTCTGGCAAGGAAGAGAAGATGAAGATCTCCAGCAATCATTTAATCAAAATAAACACAATAATCCAGAAAGCAGAGGAGCAACAACTAGCTGCGTGACAACTTTAATAACACAAAGAATGTTCTAATTTAGGCAAACTGATGACATTGCATTTTGATGCACTATTTACCATATTAATATTTCAAAAGTTGATTTACCTTTTCAGCTGTTCAACAAATACTATACCGACCAATCATCCTAATTGTACAACGACTGAACAACAATGGAGAAGATAATTTTGCTGGTTACTTCATTCTTATATTCAGTAATATTCTTCAAAATAAGATAGTAGTAACACATTAGGCTACTACCATGGATTTTCTCTATCACAACCAAAGTCTCTCAGCTGGAAAAACGCTGTGCTTTCAAGCACCACCAGCTGGCCATTTTTAGAAGAGCACCAGACATTTTTTAGCTGGATAAAAATGCTTTGGTGAACACATGATAATTGAATATTTATTGCTAGGCATTTGGCCAATTAGTCTCTTTTCAATTTATGGAATATACTGGAGCCAAATCTGAGATGGAAGTCCAGAAGATTCCACAGCATTCCTGGACACATGATTTGCATTGTTGTAACTCATGGGCGGGGATTATGCTAATTATGAATGAGCGTGCACGCGTTCCCAGTTTGTGGAAGTTTGGAATGCTTTAATATACACACGTTCAATTAATCCCGAATAATAATTAATACCGAATTCATGGTATACGAAGCGTTCGTGAATCCAGAGGAGAGTCCATTTTACGCGCAAATTACTCCAAAATTGCTCGTATATTTATGAAAGTCTCATGAACGAGGCCCAATGAACTGAAGGAAATCGTATACACACAAAAACGGGCTAAATTAACTAGACACAGGTGAAATTAATCAATTATCAATCAGAAGCCATGGAAACCAACTAAAACAAAGGAAAGAGGTACTAAGACAAAGGAGAACAGGAACAAGCCAACAAGGCCTAGTCCACATGTACACGGGTATTTTCACAGTGTTTTTCATCCGTTAAAAAAAATCTCGTCCACACAAGCGTGGTTTAAAAAAATCTCTGTCCACATTGAAAACGCAAAAACATGCTTCGAAGTGACCCTAACTTACGGTTAGCCATGTTGGAGAAGCTTGAAAAAAAGGTTATTAGCAGCAATATTTTGGCTACATCCGTCATTGCACAGACTCGCTTCTCAATCTGATGTCAAAGGAGATAACACCGCGCACTCTGACGGCGCAAGCCAAAATCTCTGGTTTTGCCAGCTACATGACAACACTGCAAATGGAGTTTCTGAAAATCTTAACCCTGGCAGGAGTTTTCAAAAAGGTTCCGTTTAGTGACCTGATGCTGCGTTTGCGTGTGGACCAACGGCCAAGCCATATAGAAAAGTCTGCGGTTTTGAAAATATACCTCATTTTTGTGGACAGGGACTAAAAGTCCATGAAAACAAAACTCAAAATCAGGCTGAATTTGACAAACTTTTGTATCTTTGATTAAAAAATGCAGCATTGGTGAGAACAAGAGACTTTCAAAAACATTTAAGTTTTAACAGTAGTGTAAAGACAGGGGACAAGAAACATTATATGAAATATAATGTGTATTGATTATTGAAAAGCAACAACTAATAGAAAACAACACAAGAGAATCTGAAAAATTATCACTCAAAAACAAAAATTTTGAAAGTGAAACTAAGAAAAAAAAAGCTGTTTTTGAGTAGTGTTTTGAAATCATTAGGTTCTCTATATGTGACTCAGGTCCTTCTTTCAGTGTCCTTTTTATTGTTTGGCAGGTGGAAATCATTAGTTCAATATCTCTGAGAAATAATTGTACACATCTTTGTAAGAAATACATAAATAGCATAGTCCATAGCATAAATGGTACAGTATAAGTTATGCATAACATTTAGAAATTAGTGGTTTAGAACGAACCTTAAAAGTATGGTTAATATAGTGAGGCTTTCTTTAGAAAACACTGACTTGTGCTGCATTCAGATTCAGGGTAACCCCCGTTTCGTGTGCAGATGTGGTGCAGTGAGCACCTTCATAGCTCACTGTCACGCTGGGGCTGCCCATATGGCCGAGGGCCCCGTCTACCCTTCTTCTAAAGAAGCCAGCAGCCTGCAGACTCTGCAGAAAGTCAGAAAATAGGTCGACCCTCCTGACCACAGCTCCCCTGCTGGAACATATGGGTGTGAACGTGTGTGCATACACACACCTCCAGAGAGTGTTACAAAGTGTCAGTGGTGGAAGATGGACGAGAAGGGTCTGGTTTCCATTAACTGAATCGCAAGGCCTGGGCTGGAGAAGTCAGGAGATCAGCTTCAGAGGTTTCCTCACAGAAAACTCAACACGGTGTTACAGATTATAGCTTTTCTTAATCTTACTTTGAAATGTCATGCTATATTTAGCAATATAACTTGCATAACAAAAAATTAAGCATAACAATTAGGACTATAAGAGTTTACAAATCTCACCATGTGGCAAATCTATTATCTAAATAATAGATTATTTATGGCTCTATACAATGCTGAAAACACATCAAAGGAAAAGGTAATTACAAACACATTGTAAAAAGTGTAGTGTTTTGTAGTCACTATACTGTAGTTACTATTTTCTATACATTACTTCACTGTATTGAAGTTTTTGATGTATGGTATTATAAATTAATTATTAGTTTAATATAATTATTATATATTATTATTTTGAAAAATCTATATTCATACATATATAGGAATATTCACATTTCTTAATATCTCTGATTTTCAAATATATTAAAATAAACTATTACTAGTAGCATTGTCTTGTACAGCAGGAATACATACACATGATAAATACATGCTAATTATCCTAAACGAGCTAATAATATTATTCACACAATCATTTCAAAAGTAAGTATTCTGTTTAACAACCTGACTAAAATGATTACTGTTATGATGACAGTAACTTTAGGATTATAATATTCCGGTGAACAACACAAAAAACACTCTACATTAACTCAAAACAAGTAATGCAAAGAAGTGCATTAAATCAATCCTGTTTAAGTTTAGATGACATTACTACACTCAATGCTTGCTAAAACCATTTTTATCTCATTTTTGATTCTTTCGGGGCCTTCAGGTGGAGCGAACTGTTAATACAATAACCAGTTGTAATCTCAATGTTCACTATTCCCAGAGCGATCACTGATACTCCTGATGATATAGCTGTATCTCATAGCGTATAGTTTTTCAGAGGTGCTGTGTGACCCGATTGTGAAGGGAACATTGTTTGCTCAAGTTTCCACCCCCTTATCAGACAAATGGCTTCAGTCATAATGAGAGCAAGCAGGCTAATTGAGCCTTTGAGCAAATGTACCAATGGTTTGAACAATTCTATATTGGTGTAGTATAATATATCCTTGTCACTGTATGTTATTTTATCTCCTTCACAACACAGAGAGAGAGAGAGAGAGAGAGAGAGTTGGTCACGGTGGCTATAATGTGTCTGCCCTGCAGCGATCTGCACCCTTCCGCTCTGGTCTTTGAAGCATGCCTCTCTGTTTGCTACCTTTTCATTTTATCACTCCCTTTCTTCTGCACCTCACCTCTTTCCTTTGCTCTCATGATGTGTCTGGTTTGTGTGTGTGTGTGTGTGTGTGTGAGCCCAGCTCTTTCCAGTGGCTGACATTCTCATGGCCTGCACTGAGCATATTGCCTTCTCTTCCTCAGGATGTGGCTGCCCGTGAAGTGTCGCTCTCTCACGTCTGTTGTCTACACCTCACTGAGACTGTGCACGTATGTGGTGTAGATAGTAGGTTAGAGTGCCTGCGCGCACTCTTGAGTGGAGAGGCCGACCCTGGGGGGTTTCTAATGGAAAGAAAATGATTTCGACAGCGAATGGCATTTCGTTTACTTGCTGTTTTTATGATTTCCTTGTATCTCTTGTGCTGTGTGTTTTGTTGCCTTTATTTAGTAATTTCTTCTTGGTTATGCCCACGACAAAAAGTACGCTTAACTGTATTGAATGCACACTTGTAGTGTACTTTTAAAAAAAAAAAAAAAAAAAACTGTTTAATGAAATAAAAAGCCACTTAAGTGTACTTAAAGAGTACACTGACTGTTTCTTAAAGGGATAGTTCACTGGAAAATTCTGTGATCATTTACTCACCCTCAAGTAGTTCAAAACTTATGTTATGTAAAGTATGAATTTCTTTGTTCTGCTGTACACAAAGGAAGATATTTGGAAGAATGTTAGTAACCAAATAGATCTCACCCCCATTTACTACCATAGTATTTAGTTTTCCCACTATGGTAGTAAATGGGGGCGAGATCTGTTTGGATACTCCAAATATCTTCCTTTGTGTTCAGCAGAACTAAGAAATTCATATAGGTTTTGAACTACTTGAGGGTGATTAAACAAGTGTATTCATTTTTAGGTAAACTATCCCTTTAACACATTTCTAAAAACTGTACTTCGTAATAATGTCAAATTAAAGGTTTTACTTTAAAGTACATATTAAATAATTATGTTTAATAATGTTTTGCCATGCTGTAAAGAAGGACACATGTTGACTAACATACTAAAGCACATGTAAAGTACTTTTATTATAATTTTAACTGTTCCATTTTACATTTAATATTACAATTTCAACAGAAATGACATAAAAGTATATTTTAGTTCAACATAAATTCTTATCAGACTATTCAGCAGTACACTTTAACCATTTTAAAGACAATAGAAGTAATTATGAAATGACATAAATATGTACTTAAGTCTGACTTAAGGTCAAAAAAGCACTCTTGATCAACAAATTGTATTTATATACATTTAAACTGCAATGCATTTTCATGTAATTTTGTATATTATTATTAAGTATATTATTTTCCCAATAAGCACTCTTCTTAGAAGTATGCTAAAGTGTACTTCTTTTCCATGGTGACAACTAATTGCCATTATTGCTAATACAGGGGCTACAAACTAGCAACCACTCAGAACACCCTAGTAGCCACAGAGCGATATCCTGTCAATCAGTTTTACATGGGCAAACCCCACTCACTTTTAAAATGTACAAATCTAGTTCTTTATCTCTCTCCCTATCCTTGTTCAGTGGTTGGCTCTGTGCTGGAGAGAAGCTTTGGCAGATCTAGACGCTTCCATCTGTAACCTGTAATACTGCAAATGAGTCACAAATCACTTTAATTAGAGGTTCAGTCTGTGGAGCTGAGTGGAGAGCACCGGAAAGCAAACTTCTGTTTCCTCTACCTCAAAAAAGAAGTGTTTAAATATAACAACATGGGCGCAAAACACTTCTTGCACCACAAGGGAATAAAAGTCCCATATGAGATCCTAGACAGATCAAACAAAAACAGTATATATATATATACATATATATATATATATATATATATATATATATATATATACACACACACACACACTGATATTATAATGTATATAGTAATTGTTCTTTTGACCTTTCATCAAAGAATCTTGAAAAATGGATCACATTTTCCATATATATACATACACACACACACACACACACACACACACACACACACACATTCATTATCAGTGTAGGTAGTCTCACATTTTTTTTTATTAAGCTCAAAGATATCAATTAGTTTAATGATGTGAGGCTTTTTTTTTTACATAGGCTATATATCTGAAAAACAACCTCTGCATTACACCTCAATTAGTATTTAATCCATGTTCCATTATTTCACCCCATTTCATAAAATACCAGATAACTATTTTGGAAGCGAACAGGGATTATATCAGCTATCCCTAATAGATTAATAAAATTTCCCGGCAAGTCCGTCCCGGTGCTCGTTTCATTGGATTTGGCAGACACAATTTAGCAGCATTAATGAGCATTTAATGAGCAAGTCCCATAGAAACCCATGCCTCTCTGCTTGGGTCGCTGTAGGTCTTACACTTCTGAAATTCAATTGCTCAAATGCTGTATAAACACTTTGTTTTACAAGATAACTTGGTATGTTTAATGCTGTTTAATGTCTGTTTATGATGTGCAACTGTAGTGAGGAAGCACATTTGTTAAGAGCTCTAAAAGAAGAGCAGCACGATATCTAAACTGAATGCAAGCCACACATCCTGTGAAAAAATGTGAAAATAGATCCATCTTTGTCAAACCCAAACACTAAGGCAATGTAGCATATAGATCTATTTCTCCACCTGAGAGCACAGTGTCATTCAACCATGCATTCAACTATTTAAATAAGGACACATAACAGACTGTTTACACAGCTAAATGTATTAAATTAAATTATTAATAATAACTAAAAATAATTCCATTAATTGCACGATAAGCTGAATCAACTGATCCAATTTGAGAAAGAGAGAGTGGGAGATGAATAATAATGAAGAGAATATTTTTTTATTAGTTAAAGTCATTGCATTAAATAACAATATTAGCTTTGGTCCATTAAACAATGTTAACAGATATAAATTTTGATTACCATTAACTAAGATTATTACAAGAAGAGAAGCATGAAAGTAGAAAAAGATTTTTTTCATTTCATTTCATGTTAACTAATAAATTAACTAATGAAACCTTATTGTAAAGTGTTTCTATTTTAGTGTTTTAGTCAGATTTTTTGTTGGGTATCCATGTTTTATGGGAACTTCCATAGACAATGATTTTCATACTGCACATATTCTATCCCCTAACCCTAAACCTACCCATAAACACAACCCTCACAGAAAACTTTCTGCATTTTTACATTTTGAAAAACATTATTTTGTATGATTTCTAAGCAGTTTTCCTCAAATGTCCCCACAAAGTCAAAGATTTATGTTATTATCATCATTGAGGGGACAATATGAAAGGTTTATCAGGACCACACACACAAATGCTACAATGCTAGCTGTGGCTAATAAACCACAACAGTGCTAAGGAGTCATAACAACAGTGAATCAGCTCCTAAGCTGTCTAAAGTATTTCAGCTTTTGTCTTCGCAGGACACCTGTCTCTCTTCAACTCCGCATAAGCGCAGTAATTGGATCTTAACACTATGACAGAAACAGGAAACAAAGGAAGCCGTGTGTGAAGTTAATACACGGCACTGCAGTGGCTGCGCTCACCGGAGGCCCAATCTGTCTGTGGCTTTGTGCACAGGCCCATTAATCCACATTACTGCTGGATTAATTTGGTTTGCGAGGGAGATGTTAATAAATGCACTCTGAGAGGCTGCCTGCGATTGATCACCGCTTCCCGTCGCTGCACGCTCGCTGCTGTTAACTGGTAGAGAGAGATCCATCAACCTTTCATGCGTACATACACATGGGGTACTTGAATACGGCACATTTTAATGTCTCATAATCTCTCGATCTTCAAAGAACACAATTACTGCAGGCTCTGTCTCTCTCTGGCTTTATTTACATGAACTGCCGCTTGCAATAACACTTAGCTGCACATGCTTAGCACATCCTGTGTACAACAAAAAGACAATCAAATATCCACATTGTTTGGATCTCAAAGACTAACACAATTATGTCACACAGAAATCTATCATCAGAAAATAAACGCAAGTGAGTGGAGGAATTCTTTTGGACTGTCTCTCGAGAGAGTATAGTGAGAGTTTTTTTTTTTAAGACTAACAAAGTTGCTTATGCTGTTGCAGGTAGAGGAAAAAAGGGCTAGCAGCACTTTGAACCACCAACTTTTATTGCATTTATCATTAGCAAGACATTATTGCCATTTCCTGCAGATAACATGATTTGGGAGGCAGTGTGTAGTAGCTGAAGCTAGTGATCAGTCCTTTTAAGACAAGCTAAAGGAAGTACAAATTTCCTATGTTTGCTAACTTCTGATATTTTGCTAACTACAAACATATTTCCAAAACCGTGTGTTCCATGTCAGCAAATTAGAACCAAGGAGGTGTATAAAAACCTGGAAAAAGCTATGATTAGCATTACCATTCATCTCAATAGTAGTTGCTCAGATGGTGCAAGCCCCCTTTAAAAAGTAGTATGCTGTCAGTATGGTTTTTAGAACCAGGTGGTGTACTTATGACTTCTACCAGCAGAGGCTAACGCTAACCATCTATGTGAAAAGAGAAGTACACTTTGGCATACTTTCAAAGTACTTATTACAAACTGAATATGTTTTTGGACACTTAATTGTATTTTAATTGCAATATATGATATTTATCATCTTTAGTGTGTTTTTTGACCCACTTAAGTAGGACATCTTTACATGTAATTTCATAATTATCTTCAGTCATCTTAAAACATAAGGATTCAAATGTACTTTGAGTAAAACTTTTAATTTGATATTACAAAGTGCAATTTTTAAAAGTGTACTTAGTCATCAGTATGTACTCTCTCTAAAGTGGTCTTTAATTTCATTACTCTTATTATCTGCATGCACATTTTTATAATATACTTTTAAGATTTGATGTGCACTATAAGTGAACATTCAATACAGTTAAGCGCTCTTCTTTTTCACAAAGGTAGTCAGACCTTCACTACTTGACTACAGAATGTTCAAAATGATTGACAGGTAAACAGCATTTACTAAACTGATTTGCTGAACTTATTTTTAGAGCTGTTACAGAGACAGTTGTGATTTTTCAGGACCCTTGTTTCTGTATTTCTGTCAGGTAATAGGGATTTTTATGCACGCTGTTCCTAAAATAAAGAAATAAATTAAATATACAAATTAAAATCACCTATACCTGCTAATAAGCAGAGACAGGTTTTAAGGACACCTGGTGCAGAGTATTTTATCATCCATAATGGAACATATGGCATCCCATCTGATTGCGTGATGTTTCAATATAGGCCAGAATTTACGATAATCATGACAGCCCATACAGATGAACTGTAAATGAATGTAAATTAATCACAAGCATAAGCTTCATTCTGGTTTATCCACTTAAGCAAAGAGGAAATTACTCAAAGAGACTATGATTGAATAATTAAAACATGAAATGAGTGTTTGAGAAGTCTCAACACATTCATACAGTTGCTTTTGTTTCTCAATGAACAACCTGCATCGCAATTCGTGTCAAAAGTCAGAGTTCTGGGAGATTATAAGGTCTTAGTCTGTGGTTTTTAAAGTGTGTAGCAGCATGTTTCTGTGTGAGAAACGAGAGGCCGCCTCTGTCCCTGTGGGAGGAAGAGCCTATCACTGCCTCTGCACGGCTCACAGGCCAAACAGGAAGTGCCTCCACTTACCCGATTAAAGTTCACTGATTTAAAGGGAAACCTTATATTCCCTGATGGCACGTTTTCAATAGAATTATTCAATTAAGTTATCCGCAGATCACTCACCGGATAGGGCAACATAAACGGATTTCCACAATGCACCCGGTTCACTTATGAAGGGGGAAGAACAGCAAGAGAAAAAGATTCATTCTGGCAGTTCACCCATAGGCATAAAACATATTTACAATGTCAACTTTAGCATTTTTCTCATATAGTAAGGCTTAAGTGAAGCTCTTCTGAAGGTGTTCTGAAGAATGTTCACACTGCTCCACAAAAGTAAAGTAAATGAATATTATCAAGTTCAAAAAATGACAAAAGGGCCTCAAGCTGTCATTCATGTATATTTTCAAAGACAAGTTGTGGCAAGTTTTACATCTGCCAGTTCAAATTTCTTTGTTTTTTAATTAGGGTTGTCAATAGATAAAATTTTTAATCTCGATTAATCGCATACTTATCACCACGAGGGACTGCTGCCATCTTATTTTTATGTTTTTTGTTTATTTTATGGTTATTAAAGTACGTTTAATGTTCGCCAGTTCCCGCCTTCTTCTTCCCTCGCTGCTGAGGGGGATCACGCAGTCTCCCCCCGGCCTGCGAGGGGCGATGGGGGTATGTGACAAGCAGGGCGGGGCGAGAGCCACGAGGGAACGGCACGAGGCCGGTGATGCGAGTGATGATGTGCATCAGCTGCACGCTGCACCGGTCTCGTATTTCTCACGGAGGAGCTCGGGAAGCATGAAAGGGGAGTGACAGTGAAGGACGAGATGCTGTTTTATTATGTTTGCGTGTGCAGCAGTCGCCATGAGGAACTGCTGCCTTCTTCTTGTCGTGTTGTTGTTTGTTTATTTTATGGTTATTAAAGTATGTTTAACGTTCGCTGGTTCCCGCCTTCTTCTTCCTATATCCACTAACCTTGTTATAACACTTAATAATCAAGCCAAATGCCTTGACCTGGCTGCATTATATGTCAACCACAGTACACGGTTCCATTCTGAATTATTAAACACATAAAGATACACATGACAGATAAAAACATTATCCCGAATGTGTGTGGAAACAACATGAATGAACTGAAATGTGTAAGCATAAACATAATGTGCGATGAGCGCATTGAGAGCGTACGTACATGGTATGTTTTCTTTGCATTGGCGCTGTTTTGGACTGATTATTTCAATGCATTTGCTTGCTGGATAATTGGACTGAAACCTTTCCCGGAATTGAGCAACTTAAAATGATCTGATTGCAAACAGACAAGCGAAATTACGTTAAGGGGTTAGAACCAAAATTTCCGAATTCCAGTGTTACAGGTTCTTGAGCCATTTTCGATGCTCAATGTGATAAACTCCTGACTCCCAAGATCATCTACTTTCGTGTGTTTCATTAATTTATTTGCGTTAAATTATTTTAATGCGTTAAGGATTTTGAATTAATCGCATGAGTTAACACGTTAATGTTGACAGCCCTATTTTTAATGTAACTGATCGTGATGCTCCAGATTTAAAGTTAGGCCTATGTGGGCGGATGACTGTTCAAATGAAATTTTAAGAGCTACAACAGAAAAGATTTTCAGTGAATGACTTTTCACACAAAGCTATATAAGCTTGAAATAAAGCACACAAATCATATGGACTACATTGTAACATCCAACACGCTTGGAAGGCAGGAGACGAGGGTAATATAATAAACAGAATGATTTAATAACAGGAACGAAGAACATACGTGCAGCGTGCTACAAGCACAAACAATTACAGACCATGAATGAGACAAAGGGAGGAACTTAAATACACACACAGATGACGAGGGCTAAATGGAAACAGGTGATGACATTAAACTAATTAGACATGGTGAAGACTAGAACTAGACATGACAAGACAGAACTAGATGACATACATGTGACATAACGCCCCCCTCGGAAAGGCGCGTCCTCGCGCCGTAAGAGGAAGAGGGTGGAGGCTTCGGAGGAGGGCGTGGAGCTGGAGATGGGCAGTGCACAGGAAAAGATGGCCACCGCCGCCATGGTGGAGCTGACGGTGGGAGGAGCCAGGGAGGAGTCCAGACTGTGGGATGGGATGACGCTCTGGGGCCGATCGATGGCCGCGGAACCATGGCGCAAGGTGGAGGAACCGGCGGTGGCGCCGAGGTCCGTCGGCCGAGAAGTTTGGCGCCGAGCCGCTGACACGCGGGACCGAGGAGCTGACGCTGGTCTGGTAGACCGGGGTGATGCTGTGGTGATCGAGGACGACAGGGAGGTTGACGGGAGGGAGGAGCTTGCTGACGGCGTAGGGGTGACGGGTGGAGGTGTAGCTGTCAACCCGGAAGTCCGTGGCGGAAGCTGTGCGTCGACCCCCGGAGGCCAAACTGGAGGACCGAGGGAGCCCAGCGGAACTTCCGGGCTGACGGGCCGAGGAGGTGGTGAGGGAGCTGTGGGTCGAGGTGCAGGTGACGGGCTGAAGGGTCTAGGTGGTGATGCGGGCCTGGAGGCCTGAAGGGAAGCCGGGGACTCCGCCTCGAGCCTTGCTGGTGGAAGGACAACCCGAGGTGCTAGTGAGGAGCCGCACGGGGCGAGCGGCAGGGGCAGAGCCGAGGAGCTGGTCGTCAGCAGCGGTGGCCACGGATCCAGGGGGCTGACTGGGATCAGCGGAGGAAACGGGAGGAGATCTCCGGACTGGACCGGGAATGAAGACACAAGGGCGGGGATTTGGGTGGGGAAAGGATCTGCAGCCCACTGATTGATGATATTGCAGACCGCTCCTGGCTCTGCGATGGACAGTTCTGCTCGCTTCGCCACCGGGGCCCCGAAGTCGTCCACGTCTGCTCCAACCTCGGAGCGCACCCCGGGCTGTAAGTGTTTTTTTATATTTTCAGATTGGATTTTAAAATTTAATTTAATTTTCAGTAACGTTGTTTCATGTTTTTGTAATTTTTTGTTTGCTTTTAAATGTTACCATTTAGGTTTAATATATTTTTTATTTCAATTTTAGTTTCAGTTCAACAGTGAACAATATATTTTTACAGCTTTTATTAATTTACAGCATTTACTAAAACATTTCAAGTTCAAAAGTTGCATCTGTTAACATTAGTTAAGGCACTGTGAAATAACATGAACATTTTTATTAACAAATATTAAGAAAGGTTAATAAATGCTGTAAAAATATATTGCTCATTGTTACTTCATTTATGTTAACACATTAACTTATGTAAACAACTGAGACTTTATTGTTACTATAAAAGTTTTTGAAAGCAAGGGGTACATCTTTTGCCTTGTTTCTTCTTGAGAAGTCTGTGTTCTGATAGCATAGCTAATTAAATGCTCTTAATTCAGACACATATGATTTTAAGTGCTTTATAAAGAGTGTGTTACTTACTGCTGGCCTCACAAAGCAGTGTGCAGTGTGCCAGATTGACAATTATTTAAAGGTTTCTGTCCCACTTAAGATGGGACGCCAAGGCCAGTAAAGCTCACAGAATAGAAAATAAGGGATGAGGCGTTTTCTACACATCAGGGTCACCACAAGTTCAATCATCATTTCCAATTGTCTTGAAAATGAACATAAAAACGCAACTCCTTAATCCTTTTATGTGCACTCAGTGGGAGTAGATGGACAAACCCGTACGGCAAAACGTGCTCGTGTCACTCACAGTGAATTTTTTCTAATATATGCTGTGCTTGAACGGGGGGAGTTGTGTTTCATGACTGACGGTGTTGGCAGCGAGAGGGAGAGAGGTGGACAGATCCTCCTCCACCCGCAAGACTCTTTCCTCTCTCTCCCACAGCGGCCATCTGTCCTTCCAAACCCCCGCAATGAGGCAGCATGAATCAGCCCGAGATATGAGCAGTGAGACCAATCGCTCGTGCTCTCGCACAAAAGTACAGATTTGATATAAGACATTTTCTGTCTGTGTCTGCACAACAGGTTCATGGCTCTCAATGTTGTACATGCTGCTAAATAGCAGGACGCTTAGTTATTTTAATGCAGCACATGCTGTAATGCTGCTTTTTTTCAGGAAACCTAAAAATATGCTTCATGCGGTAACATGTAAACTAAATGATTTTTCATAAAGACCTACATGTAATTTAATATGACTAAATCAATTAGTTTTAAGGGTTAGAAGATACATAAATAGTGCTTTAAAGAACCCATGAAACTGCTAAATGAGTATCCTTTTTTGAGTTCATTTGCAAAAACAGATAAACGCCACTTTTTTTTAAAAATTCTTTGCATAATTCTCCACATATAGCGCGTTATGAACACTAAATTTGGTCAGTAAAGCCAGTATTGTCCACTGTCAAGGCATCGCAAGTTCACGTTTAACGGCGGAAACCAACAAGCACCCTTATTTGTGTACAGAAACCGATAAGTCCGTTTTAGCGAATCAGTGTTCAGTATTCAGGTCAGGTGACAAGGCTGCTAATCACTTCAAAAAGACGCGCAAGCTGAGGGGAGTTTCTAAAAGCTGACTAAAAGTGATTTAAGATGTATAATTTCGACTCCTGCAAGTAAGTCTTACATGCTGAAACCTTGTTTGTTCTTTTGCGTGTGTGCGCGCGCGCGTTTGTGTGTTTGTGTGCACATGTGTGTTTGAGTGTGTTTGAGTTTGTTTGAAATGCAATTACAAAGCAATCAATGTTACTTGGTTTAACTAACATGAAATATGGAGTTATTTGTTTTTGTTAAAAATCTTTTAATATATATATAAACATACTTTCATTGAACTTTAATTTTGTTATAAGTTAAGTTTGTAATAAGTTACCTGAGTTTTTTGAGTTATTATTACTTAAAACAACCCAACTGCAGTTGCATTAATATTACTTGGAGGGCACAATAAAAAATGATTTGTGAGAATTAATAAAAACGGAGTTTTGTTTTTGCAAATGATCTCTTCGAATATTCCTTGTTTTAATTTTAGTTTTAATATTAGTAATTTTTGTTATGTGATTTTGTCATGTTTTAAATATTTATATGTAGTTTTAATAACAATATTTTAGTTTTCATTTTAGTACTTCATCTTTAATTGATTTTATTTCAGTTAGCAGCCAAGGCCAAGTTTTTCATGTAATATTTACATTTTGATATTATTTTAGATTTATTCAAATCAACAAAAACAAATTTTAAATCATTTTAGTTTTAGTTAAAAGTGACAACACTGATAGTTAATTGCAGATGATGTTGGGAGGGAAATTCTTGTTCTTGAGAGTATTGGATGAAAATATAGGTAATACAGGATGAATCATGTGTGCTTCATTTTCCTGGAAGAGAAACACTAAATGTGGACTCGCGTGACAAAAAGTGGATTTTGTAAACTTTTATGAATACACCAGTAAATAAAGCTAAAATACATACAAAAAGCCACAAACCTCTCATTTTAATTCCATGTTCTTTTTAAGGTAACAATTGTCTGTTATCAGAAGGTATTAAAATAAGATTATTATATTTGAATAGACTAATATATCAACTGTGAATGGCCATTGAGAGGGGTGGTGCTCATGTGGCTGACCGCACACACATTTGTAAAAAGACTCTGATACAATGAGATACAATGTTAAACAGTTGGGCCAGCTGTGCACATCTGCACAGAAGTGAAACAGACAGTGAAATAATAAAGATGTCTATTTCTGTCTGTAATTGGTAATGGGTCACAATGAGATTAAAGCACTGAAATGACTGTCTAACGACAGGAAAATGAGTCATCCATGTGGAAAATATTGAAGGATGGAGAAATGGGGCTAGTTGCCACATTGAGAAGTTGTCACAAGGGTTCTATAAAGTTATGAATCAAAAGTTCAGTCAAACGTATGTTTTCTCCAGCAGCAATTTTTTTTTTTATGTTGGTGTCCAGCACAATTCAAAACTGCTGCAGTCTCCAAACTTACACTTACAAACGTACAAAGTAACCAAAATTACAATAACCCCAGAATCTCCAAAGCTGCATTTACTTGATCAGAACTAATATATATATATATATATATTTGAATTTATTTAAAATGTAATTTATTCCTGTGATGGCAGATCTGAAATTTCAGCATCATTACTCCAGTCTTCAGTGTCACATGATCCTTCAGAAATCATAATAATATGCTGAAAGTTGTGCTGCTTAATATTTTTTTGTGGAATTGTGTAGTTTTAGGATTCTTTGATTCAAAAGAACAAAAATATTTTGAACTTGAAATATATCTTTTGAAATATTATAAATGCTTTTACTGTCATTTTGATCAATTTAAGGCATTCTTGCCGAATAAAAGTATTAACATAAAATAAGTTGTATATATTTTTTAAAAAAAAGTCCACAAACTTTATATATAAAATGAAGGCAGATTTTAACTGTAGAGACTTCCGTGTCTACACAAACACCGATCAACTCAATAGCTTTTTAAATTATAATCTCAATAGAAAAACATCCTGGAGTAAACAGTCTCCCTAAGACATTATCGTATTAAAAATCAATGTCAAAGTTATATTGAAAGTCATATATCAGGTACGTGAGGTCTGTCACATGACTGCCAGACTGTGTCTTTTTTGTGCTTGAAACGCCCCCCTCTCTTTTCTTCTCCCTAAAAGCTCTCGTTACGTCTGAGGCTTTCTGGAGTGGACAGCTAGAGCTAATTAAAGAGAATTAATGGTTTGGTGTGAGAGGAACCTCTAAATAAGGCCACATCGTCAAACATATGCAGAGTGAGGCTACACCTTACAAGGCTCACAGAGGCTTCGTAACCTCACACGCCTGGGAACGCTTGCTGTGAGAGTGGCGTTTCCACGGTGACAGGGTCGTGCCCTCTGACCTCACAGATTCTCCGGAGTGCTCAGGTCGTCAGGGGAGCTAAAGGGACCCCTATTTTTTCTGTCAAGAGGAATTCTGAAAGAAATGGATGGATTGGGGAGGTAAAAGATGAAGGGAAAAGAGAGAAAAAATGCAAATATTTGAATGTGATCTTGTCAGAGTGGGGCAATGCATCTTCTTTGTACAGTTTTGTTTTCATCTTACTGCCTTACAAAGAAAAGTTTCTAAAAGAGTCATTCCCACCCGGGGCTATGCATACCGCAGGGGGTACTTGCTTCAGTTTTGCTGTGTTAAATCTATAAACCACAAATTAGTAGATTAAAATAATTAACTGTAATTAATGCCATGATTTGCTTTTATAGTTAACGCATATAGTGCTGTTTTATGGCAAGAAAACAAAACTGAAAATGTGCAAATTGTGGAATAGCCTTTACAAAGACACTGAACAAACTCTTTCTTTAATGATAACGCTCAATGATATCCAATTTCCAACGTATAAATTAAAGTGTATATTGTAAGTGCTGGTCACCATTTTATCGCTCGATTAATAGGGGGTCATTAAAAAAAGAAATTAGAAAATGCTTAATAAATAGCACGTCACACTCTAAGGCACTGCTTGACATTTCACGTCAACAAGCCAATAAATGGGTGGTTGACGTCTGCCTGTACTGACACATGAATTTTTATACATTTGACAGGAGGAAAAAGAGTGTTTTATTTGATTTAGTAAGCTGACAGATTTATTTCCAAGAGTAATTGCTTTCAACCAACGGTAACTAACTGACCACAGTCAACCTATTTTGAGGCAGTAATTCCATTCTGAAGGGAAAATGTGCGATTATTTTCCATACGTAACGTGCAGAGTTTTCTGGAGGTGAACCAATGAATGGACATTAATATTTGTCATCCTGGGTGAGGCTTCATAAAATACTTATGAACTCCAGCAGATCTGTGTCACCCAGGTTTTCTTCATAGTAATGAAATAATAGGTCTCAATTTTGCTATATTGCTTTTTGAGGGAATCTCACAAAAACACACCCACATTTCAAGGTTCAAGTTCAAGGTTCTTTATTTGTCATATACATATTAAATAAGTGTGATGTAATGTTTCTCACCCCACAGTGCAATAATAACAAACAATAATAAATTATAATAAATATAATATATTAACACTTTACAGTAAGGTTCATTAGTTAACGAACTAATTATGAACTGCATTCATTTCAACATTTACTAATACATTATTGAAATCATGTTAACAGTAGTTAATGCACTGTGAACAAACATGAACAACTGTATTTTCATTAACTAACATTAATGAAGATTAGTAAATACAGTAACAAATGTATTGCTCATGGTTAGTTCATGTTAGTTAACACATCAAGTAATGTTTAAAGTGTTACCTATAGTATAAACTTCTATAAATCAAATCAGCATGAATAAAAGAATGTAAATAAATATATAATAGTGTTTATTATGTTTATGTCGGTGTGTGATGTATGTATAAGATAAACGTCCTCAAAATCATTCCAAAATTAAATGAAAAAATAAATAAATAATATTTTGCATAAAATAAAGCCGTTTTAGAACCGAAAGGATTTGTTTAAGAACGTTTCTCTCTAAATTCAAAATGTTTCACTTTTTTTCATGCAAAATTCATTAATCTCAATTGGTGATTCTCAACAGACTCATTATGACACAGTAACTTGTGTAACTATTACAGTAAGAAAAATAAGACATTTTTAATATTTAACAAGCTAAAGATATTTAGATACTGATTGATATCTTTGATATTGATATCTATTATCTATATTATCTATCTATATTATTGATATCTATATCTATTGATATTTTTAATAATTTAAATAAATGCATTTACAATTTGAATGTTGTGATATACAGTAATTGTGATTCATTTTACAGGAGAGCGAGCTACCCGATCTCACGGCAATTCATTCATATTTTGCGAGGTGGCTATTTGTATGAATTCGTGTGACCTCACTCGTACAAAGTTTTTTGCTAAATCGTGCATATTTTATGAGTTGCCAAATTTGTATGAATTCGTACGAATAATCTACCCCTAACCCCGCCTAAACTTTCCTGTCATTTGAATTCACACTAGTGAGGTGGTACAAATCCGTACGAATTAGCCACCTCGTAAAATATGAACGAATTCGTGAGTTAGCACTGGAATGAGATTTACAACATTATGGTAATGAGAATTTGTGGGAAATGTGTTTAACTGTCATTGCTTTCTTAGGATAATGTAACCATGCTTAATGTTCCTTCATTTTCTTTAAGAAAAATATAATTTTCCATTTTTTCTCCTTTTGATTTTGGGATGAAACAATGTCCCAGGCATGTTTTTGACAAGTATGTGCAGATTCACCCTTTTGCGCTCTCTTTTTCCTGCTTCTAAGCACCAGTGAATAAGTAATTGCTTGCAAGCACATTTAAAGCAGGTTTTCACAGTAGGCATATGTATCTGTAATTGTTTGTCTGTCTGAAACAGTGAAAAACAGAAATAAAGCAAGAAAGAGTGCGAGCAGGACATTTAGGGGCTGTTCGTCAAACAATAGCGAGTGTATCGTGTGTTTTGTAACTGGCTGTGCAGGACTGGTTATAATAACTGTGAAAAATCTCATTAATTCAGTTCAGCTAATGCCTTGTATTGTCACTTATCCCTGGGCCCTTTTGACTGCCTAACTAGCATCATCTCCAGGGTGACAGAAGAGCAATGCTTCACACGTAAACTCCAACATTTTGTCTACCCGATAACATTTGACAAACAGCGTGTGGCTTGAAGGGATTAGCTGAGGGAATGCCTTAGTTTTGTGTTTAATTCACACATGGTTCAGGTTCAAATACAGAAATCGCCATACTCATTTTTTAGTAATACAGCGGCGTTTCCTCACCAGGCTGAGGCTGTGACCTCATTTCCTTTGTTGGGCTGCAGCAGGAAACACGGTCAGCTTCTTCCGTTCTCACCGTGACAACCTGATGAGGGGTGACAGCTAGAAAAATTAAATAAATGAATGATCTGTGCATTTCACACCAGCTTTGCATCACAATAGTGTTTGAACTATAAACTGAAAAATATTTTTTTTTTACATTTCTGAAGAACGAAACTCGCCGCAGTGACGTTGTATGTGGTTTCCAGGGTGTTGCTATGTAGTTGCTAAGGTTTTCTGTTTTGTTGTTAGTAGTTGTTCTAGTGGGTACACTCTTGAAAATAGATGTTCCAAAGGGTTTTTTTTTTACATGCCATAGAAGAACAATTCTGGGTTCCCCAAAGAACCTTTCAGTGAAGAGTTCATAAAGGAACCTTTTCAGCCATCTGAAGAATCTGCACAACCTTTTGTACAATGGAAAGATTCCATGGATGACAAAAGATCATCATCGAAACATTGTTGCCAATAAAAAACAACTTAACTTTTAAGAGTGTAGGAGGTCGATTCCTCGCTAAAGTGCCAAGTCAAAAGAGCCCGTAAATCTGATTTTTTTTTTGATAAAAGTATTGCTAACTAAGTCTAAAAACTAAATGAAAGCTAAATAGATTGACTCAACTACGTTGCTAAGCAAACTGCACACAAATGCAAACATACATAAGAAGACCAGCGTTAACCACAGCTAATTAAGCAGCAGCATCTTTAATTATGTCGAATGAACCCCTGCCCCAGGCTGTGCATTAGTGTTAAACAGTGTGGTAAAGTTCCACTTGATGTGAATGTTACTATTTTCACACAGCTCATGCAGAGTGTTAAAAAGCCTTTGGAACTTCCTCTTTTAAGTGCAAAACAAGTGCACATTGATAGAGTAGAGGTGAATAATTAACCACTTAGATCTACAGTAAGACATTTCATTTGGTGGCACACAGCACTGTGGGACATGTAATATTTAAGTTACATTACTTAAAATACTTTGGGTCACTGGTTTATTAAATGAAACGTCAATTATGTTTTCAGGTTTCATTTGGACAATTTTCAAACTTATAATTCTTCAAATAATAGCAAAACCCTAGCTAAATAAATAGTTTATGTATTTGTTTATTTTTAAAAATAAATACATTAAAAAATAGCTTAAAGGGAAGTGAATTTTAGCCCATTCATTAAAATAATCCATCCTTTTGTTTCTGAAGTCTGTAAAGAGACGCAAACGAGTTGTTTAAACTGGACGCGTCAAGGCGAATGTTCCCTCACTCTTCCATTTGTCGACAGATTCGAGCGTGTGGAGTATTTGTACTGAACGCACATTTGTACTGTATCCAGAGTAGACAGCGTCAGTGAATAAAATGCATTCTCTTTGATTTTGAAGAGACGTGAACATCCAACCGTTAAGTGACTGAAAGCCAGTGGGCGGGGTCTGTTGTGATGATGTTTAACTATTTGTCGATGTCTTGCTCTGGAGGCAGGCATATGCAAATGTATTTCCCTCTGTGACATCACAGATCCCATAATATCAAAATGAGCTGTTTTTTGGAGCCTGATTAAATAAATGCTTTGTTTATAATGAGGAGGATGTTTTAAGCTATGAAACTTGCAGGATGTTTTAATGGTACAAGCAAAAGATCAAGGCAAATTTGATTTCTCATGCATTGATCCCTTTAAATGTAAAAAGAAAAAACATGGCAAATGATAATTTGCTTAATTCTTATTGACCCCCAAATGAATAAGTGGATCTTTTGTTGCATTTATCATGTAGTATGCCTGAATTAGCCACATCATGTGACCAGACTACAGAACAACTCAAACTAGCCTTTCTTTATGAGGCAGGTCAAATATTTACAGACTCTCTGTGAGTCTGGGCAGATTTAGTTTCACTTTTCGGGCACCTTTGTGAACTACATTGCCCTGGGCTTCTCTAATAATGTCCAATTGACGATATGTTAGTACAACTGCGTGTTCAAACTTTCAACAGCCGTAAACATGTTAGCAAGCACCGATGTTCAAATGAAGCATACTGCCCTGATCCTCTTGAAAGGCTCCTTTGTGGTTCTTACTACAGCTACTCAATTCGGGGGTGGGGTGGGGGGGTTTGTCTGAACTGACATTCCAACCTTGCTTAATTAACCCTGGGTAGCGATAAAGCAGTCATGCTTTTCAAACCAAATCTCACTCCACCTTAATGACTTCCAGAGTCTCCCATACCATAAAGACCCCCGCTGAACCCCAATGGCCGTCCACCCCCTTCTCAGCCTCCTTTAAAATCTTTCTCTCCTCTCTTTAAACCACGCAGTCCTCTCTATGGCGGACAAATGTAGTTTTCCACAATCTTACAAGCGGACCACTTGAGTTCAGAGTGAAGGGAAGGCTCAAGAGTTTGAGGGTGCTGAGCATTCCTGAGGTTTCTCACCCTCACTTCAAGAGCCCAGCTGACGTAATTAATACTGCTCAAGCTTCGCATACACTCCAAAAGAGGTTTCAACTCACTATTTTGTAAACAAGCACTTATAAAATGTATCCAACATCTTTTGTTGAGTTTTATTTGGACATTTCTCACCATGTGACACTGAGCGCTCCCTTTATCATGACGTTGATAACATGATGGATTGCCAAAGATGTGTTTGATGTTGTCTGGATGCTAGAATACCGCATTTAGGACAGAAGTAGAAAGTGAAACATTTCAATGGTTTACAAACTATTCATAGACAGTGACAAACATCTTTTGTTTTCTACTGACACACTGTTCTAGTTTTTATTTATAACAGCATATTTGGCGCAGACGTGCTTTAATGAAGTCTATTCATTGACTAAAGTGACAACAAATACAATACAGATGGAAAAACATTCTGCAGACTGATTCTGTTGTCAGTTGTCAACTATTGCTGTTGTTTTACAGACAGATTAAAGCACCTTTGTGTTTGCAGCACATCTGATGATCACAGTACGGTAGATTGCAGGTTTAGGAGCTAGAGAGCTTTCATGCTTGTTTGACAGCATGCTGGTCTTATTTTGTTCTCCCACTGGTTTGAAATTTATTAAAGGAAAAGAAGTGATGTTATTGAGGGCAAACAGGAGAACGGTGGGGGAGATTTAGTTTAGAGCTTCAACTAAGTATAAGAGAGACAGTTTTCACTTTCTACTCCAATGATATTTCTCAAAGTTAGGTTCATAAAGTCTAGACACAGACCTTAAGGTTTATTTCCAGCCTTATTGCTCAAGAAATCATATACTGGGGCATGTTGTCACAATGGAATTCTGCTGTTTATTGAAACTGTTTCGAGAAAATACCTTTTTTGAGACATAAAACCATCATATTTATGTAAAAGAGCCATTTTGCCCAAGTAATTGCTTTTTTAAGTAAAATAAGTGGGGGGAAAAGTATGATCAAAAATACTGTGCAATATCAAATATGTCAAACATTGTTTCGGTCAACAAACTGCAATACACCACAAAGTCTAATGAAATTAATTTCACTCAAATATTACTGTAAGTTCATTCCACTTATTAGAAAAATGATATGTGAACAATACCTGATTATATTACCCTCAAACTGAAAACTTCTAGTTCCCGGCATGCTTTGCTTCAGACTCTATAACAGAGTTGCCAACACACTTTGGTGTGAGACACATGCTTTTTGGTTCTGTCTCAAACTGCCTGACTAAATCTCATTCCAAATGTCAAGACAACGTGAAATAAATCTACTTATTTTCCCAGCAGCATGGAATTTGATTTGTCTAAAACACAACTTTCTTCTTAAAACAACAATCTTATATAAAGATTCTGCACCAATCAAATTTCTTCCCGCACTTTGCAATGCGATAGAGAGCAGATACAGTACTTGACAGAGTAAATGAAGAGACAGTGGTGAGCTGGAGCATGAAATTAAACTGATGAAATTGACTGCGTCGAATGCGAGTACATGATCTATATGTGGCCAAATCACAATGCAGAATTATCATTTTTTTGTCGATTAGTTGAATATGTGTGCTGTCAGTAATGTGAATTACAGTTACTATTTTAAGAGTAGTGAATGTGTGCGTTTCTAAGCAACAGGTGATGTTAATAGGTTGCTTTTGTTTGTTTTTTTATCTATAATTTAGTGTTTATAAACTGCCTTTCTGAACTGTAGACAAACAAGCTATAGCCTACTCAGTTTATATTGTAATATATGTATTTGACACACAGTGTAGAGAACACTTTTAATAAATTTGGCAGTAAAAAAAGTCGTAATCAGCATAGAAGGTAAGGAAAGTTAATATGGAAATTTTCTAAAAAGTACATCTAGTACTATATAGAATTATATATAACTATATAACTATTTAGTCCGTGTCACTTTCGTTTATTTGTCACGTGACCATTACTCATCTCTGTATGTAATGGTGCACAGAATTATCATATAATTATCAAAAGAGTTGTGTAATAAACCTGTTTTGGATAGACGTTTGGGAATTTTGAACTAATTTCTGCATCTAATACAGAATATGTATATGTATGGCTGTCACATGATGTGACAAATGAACGAAATAGACTCTGACCAGAGAAGAGATCATTTTTCTAATCATTACTAATCATTTCTGGTTTCCTGTACAGACTCAGAACCAATGCAGCTGTCACAATGAAGGAACGACTCGGATCAGAAGACCCTTGAGGCAAACAAATCTGTTTCCTGTACAAAGCTTATGCAGTTAATTACAAATGAAAGAATGTTGCGCAAATGCGCATGCCATGCCCAACACAAAAATTGTCTGAGACAACCCTTTATGCCAAAATTAACAAATCATTCAAGATCGACCAATCACTGGTTTTAATGGTTTTAGTTAAGCTTGCGCTACACAAAGTATTTGATTTAGTTTGAAAAAAAGGCAACGAGAGTAATCAATAAATATTTCAAAGACAGTCTCAAAATACAATCACGTTGTTGTTTTGGACCCCATTGACTTTCACTGTATGAACAATGACAGTGTTCCACAAAAGAAAGAACGTCATACAGGGTGAGTAAATAACAGAATTTCATTATCTGGGTAACTATCCCTTTAAGACAGAAAAAAAACCACACATTTGTGTAGTTGGACTTCTGACTCAAAATCTAACAGTTACTGAGATACAGTCTTTGTGACAACTTCTCCATGTGACAACTAACCCTGATCACCCCTAACACACACAATCTTTATCGCAGGAGAGAAAAGTTGGTGATTGCTTGGCTTCACCCCTCAAACATGACATATCTGTCGTGGTTTGACTGATTTAAGGGCGGAAGTGTTTAGAGAAAAGAGATGACAGAAAATGACCCCCTCTGGCTCAGTCTGGCGAAGTGATGTCAGGCCAAGAGAGACACACAGACATGATGTGAAACTGTGCAAAGGCACGAGACGAGCCGAGATCTAAAAAACAAAACAAAACAAAAAAACGGGCAGAACATCAAGAAACAGTGATGTGCTTCAGGAGTCATGCTGAAATCTGTGACAGATGTAACGCTTCGCAAACAAAAAACAACAACTGAGGAGCGAATGATAAATGAAACGCAAGTACAAGCTTGTTTCAAACCGGGAGCTGTCAACACAACGGCTCGCAATACTGCACCTCCGTCTGAGCCTCTGCCATGAGTTTAAACACAAAGTCAGCCAGTTTTCACGAGTCAGCGCTATGAAAGCTAATATTGATTCCACTTCAGTTATAAATTCTTATTCCATAAAGGTTCAGTGTTGACGGCATCACTTGTACTTCATCACAGGGAGATGGTTTGCAGAGAAGGAAAACTTAATGATTTAATTTCACCACGGGGGGTTAGAAATACAGTGACTATAAAGATATGATGACACTTTAATGAGCCACAAACTGAGGCATTTATAGAATGTGTAATTATAACGGCTAATCCAGAAAAGAAACATGATGAATCATTTGCAAAGCCGATTAAATATACTTTTAAATTTTCATTTAACTCACACACTTATTAAAACAAGCTAAACGCTCACATTATTTACATTGGCGATAAGGAATAACATGCAGACTCATGAGCACGAGGCAGATATAGTCTGTTTCTGGTGGGCTATTAACGTTGAGTTGTCTTGTGCGGTGAGTACAGTAGAGTTATTAACTGATCCACAGCCATCTGTGCTCTGCCAGGTGTTCTTCCAGCTGCTGAGACTGATGGGAGGACATCGCATCACTTCCTGTGCGGTCATCCTCCCACATTATCCACCAGGATCCAAAGGTCAAGGATGAAAACTGTGAATCTGTGAAGAATATTCTACAATGTCAAAGAGAGAATTTCCCTTCTGTCTTCTCTCATTCTTTTGTTTCCTTCCTTCACACTTATTTTAAGGACAGAAAAGTACACGAAAATATAGACATGAATGCTATAGGCAAACACACTGAAACTTTGAATACTTAAATTGCTGTAGTGGCATGTACCTTCAAATGTTAGTGCTGTATTTTGTTGTTATTCTGATAGCTAGCTACACATTTTGACAGTTGAGGTGTCTGTGCTAAAGTAAAGTCGACTGAAAACCGCCTGGAGACATTTTATGCTAACACCTGCTAGCGCCCACTATGATAATGCTAAAAATGCAACTCATACTTAAAATTGAGCTTGCGTTCACGTAACTGCAGATTATGTGTTGAGCCAAACGCCCAAAGTATACTCTGTTTTTATACATTAGGGTGTGTGCAAAGTAAATTTCATAATTAGCATAGTTCTAACGCACTGTATAGCCTTACAGGACTTGAAGTGGGCTGGTACGCAGTGGTACACAGTTCTATACTGTATACTGTAAGACTGACGGGAGACGAAGGCATAAACTAAACAGACAGGTTTATTACAAGATACATAGACAGGACACGCAACAGTGTGCATCGCACAAACAATAACCGACAACTGAATGAAACACAGGCAGGAACTTAAATACACAGATGACGACTACTAAATCAGAACAGGTGATAACACTAAACTAATTAGACTAACGATGACAGGTGCAGACATGAAGAACTGAATTAAACAAGGCAAGACTAGACTAAACTAAACAAGACAAGACAGAACTAAATACATATGTGACATTACACCCCCCTCGGAAAGGCGCGTCCTCGCGCCATGACAGAGTCTATAGCAGAGGAGAAAAGAGGGCGGAGGCTTCGGAGGAGGGCGTGGAGCTGGAGACGGGCAGTTAACTGGGGCTGATTGCCAAGGACACCATGGTGGAGCTTACGGTGGGAGGAGCCAGGGAGGAGTCCCGACTGTAGGGCGGGATGACGCCCTGGGGCCGATCGAAGGTGCCGGAACCACGGCGTCTGTCGGAGGACCTGGCGGAGGAACTTTCCGGCCGACGGACCATGGCGACATCGCAGGACCGGAAGTCCGGTGCCGAGCTGCAGGCCCGCGGGACCGAGGTGGCGACGAGGCTCTGGCTGACCGGGGTGAAGCTGCGGCGGCCGATGATGACGGGGAGGTCGTAGGAAGGGAGGAGCCTGTTGACGCCGTAGGGGTGACGGGTGGAGGCGCAGCCGCAATCCCGGAAGTCCATGGCAGAGGCTGAGCGTCGACCCCTGAAGGCCAACCTGGAGAGACGAGGGAGCCCAGCGGAGCTTCCGGGCAGACAGGCCGAGGAGATGGTGAGGGAGGCGTGGGCCCAGGCGATGGTGGCGGGCTGACGCGGGCCTGGAGGCCTGAAGTGGAGCCGGGGACTCCGCCTTAAGCCTTGCCGGTGGAAGGGAAGCCCGAGGTGCTGGTGAGGAGCTGCACAGAGAGAGTGGCGGGGGCAGAGCCGAGGAGCTTGACGACACCAGGGGGACCAACGGATCCAGGGGGCTGGCTGTATCCAGCAATGGTGATGGGATCAGGAAGACAGACCAGGGAACAGACAGAGGGTTTTCGGACGGGACCAGAAGCGAAGATGAAGAAACGACGGTGGGGACTTGGGTGGGGAAAGAATCCGTGGTCCACAGGTTGATGGAGTTGTGGTCCGCTCCTGGCTCTGTGATGGGCCGACCCGCTCGCGTCAACTCCGGGGCTCCGAAGTCATCCAATCCTGCTCTGATCTTGGAGCGCACCCCGGGCTTCCAGGCTGAGGCGGAGCGTTCGTCCTTCCGGCACATCCAGGCCCAGTAGTCAAGGTGCGGCCAGGTCTCAGGGGACAGCAGAAACTGTGCAGCGGGTGAGTCCATATTTTATACTCGTTTGAGGGTCGGTTATTCTGTAACGTAGAGACTGACGGGAGACGAAGGCATAAACTAAACAGACAGGTTTATTCCAAGATATATAGACAGGACACGCAACAGTGTGCATCGCACAAACAATAACCGACAACTGAATGAAACACAGGCAGGAACTTAAATACACAGATGACGACTACTAAATGAGAACAGGTGATAACACTAAACTAATTAAACTAACGATGACAGGTGCAGACATGAAGAACTGAATTTAACAAGGCAAGACTAGACTAAACTAAACAAGACAGAACTAAATACATATGTGACTGTATACTACATTTCTATATTATAATACTTAAAGTGCTCTATTTTCGCACACTAATTTTGTACTTAACATACAAAAAATTCTTTTTTAGCTCTTCTTAAGATAATCTTAAGAACATCTAATTGTACTCAATTGTGCTATTTTGAGACACAATGAATATGAAGTAAAATGTGCTTTTAATATTCTAACTCTGTATTAAAAATGTATTTAGTTACCACTTGTAGTACTCTTCAATCTTTCATACACATTTAAATATACTCATCAGAGAAAATAGACTTCTGTCATCGTTGTCCATACACAAAAATGACTTCCAACCAAGACAAAGAAGACCATCAGCTAAAAATTAAAATTAAATAATAATAATAATCATATCATGGTAGGTATAACCTTTATACAAATGGGCAGAAAGCCTATAAAAAATACATATCCTTTTCTGTTTCCTAGAAACTGTCTTTGTGTGTGTGCCTTCCAGAAGAAGCCTCCAGTCTGGCCTTTATGGCTGGAACCAAGAATTGTGTCCAAGAAAATAACAGGAAGACATTGCAGGGCCTGTTCTCTGAAGCTCTCTTCCCCGTTCCTGTTCCCATCTCTGTCACTAATTAGCCAGAGCCGGCAGCTGGGAGCGATAGGAAATGGCACAAGCTGAAAATGACATGGATCAAGAACACCACCGCCTAATAATATGCAGCACACCACCAGCAACGCCACAGTCAACCAGAAAGAAAGAATGGAGCCAGGCTGGCCAAACGAGAGATGCTGAGCTACACGCAGAGCCCAGCGTTAATACCTTCCATGACACTTTCTCAAAGCCAAACCTTCCCGTGGCTTAACGCTGAGGAATGTCTTTTAATTAAAGATGAGGTGAGAAGTTATTAAATAATAGATTATACCTAACTGAAAAGATGAAATTATGCTGTTCATTCGCAAAGTCAAATAACCGCTGTACACCTCTCCAACTCACTAATCTCTTTATTTTATGGGTTTTGGATATGCAGCACATTCATAGTTTCATTATAATCATGCCAAAACTGTTGAAATCGTTACTTTTTCCTGATTAAAGATCTACAGGTTTGTTTAAGCAATTCAGAGGCATTACAATAGAAGTAATGAGAATTATTACGCGCTAATTAGATTTACTTTTCTTGAAGTGTAAAGAGTCATTATTGGATGACATGAACATCAGTTGAGTATAGAGTAGATATTAGATTCAGCGGTGTATTCTCAAACTATAGGCAGAAGTTGCAATGGGCACACTGCCACCCAGACAGAAGTTGGCATCTCCTGCGCAGGAATCCATCTGCAAACACAAATTAGAAAAACGTGTTCACAGTGATGATAAAGCTATCATATCCGAGGAAGTTATATAAAGCTGTCAAGATGTCTAACGCTTCAATCCAGGATCAGTATGGGAGAACCGACAGAAATTCGTATTAGACCAAGACAGAAATAATGAGTCGATAAACCTGTTGAATAATCTCAACTGAGAGATGTGTGACCGTTTTTGTCATGCAGACGGGGATATGATTTAAAGGTGACCTATTATGCCTCACTTTACAAGATGTAACAAGTCTCAGGTGTCCCCAGAATGTGTCTTAAATTTCAGCTCAAAATAAACCATTTATTTTTATTATTATTATTATTATATCATGTTTTAAATGCCTATTTTTGGGTGGGAGAAAAAATGCTCTAATCTGGTGTGTGTACCTTTAAATGAGTTTGTGCTCCCCGCCCCCCAGTTTGTGATTCCAATACACTGAGGCATAAACAATACAGGAGAAGCTAACACAGTAAATACAACTCAAAATGAATCATTACAAACTGTTCATGATGCAGCATGTCAGATCACATAGGTATGGCATTTATTTTGTGGATGTTTGCTAACATTCAATTCTGAATAAGTTTGATAGTGTGCTGCACAGCTAACGTGGCTAAAGCTACGCACTGTTGGAGAGACTCAATAAGAATGAAGAAGCGTATATGAATTATACAGACTGCAAGTGTTTTCGGGTTAAAAAAAAGAAAATCATGACATGGCTCTGGTTTCTGTGAATGTAGTAAGTAACAATGGTAACTTTAGCCGCATTTAACAGTACATTAGCAACGTGCTAACGAAACAGATTCAGAAAGACAATTTGCATACATCACAAAATATACAGTACTGTGCAAAAGTCTTAGGCCACCATTAAATGTTGTTCTAGCAATGGTATAATGAACATATATAATTATTTCTCAGTCTCTTTATTGGAATATAACAAGAAAATACAGGAAATTTGTATGCAGAATTAAAACACAGAGTTTTGCTCCGACCCAACTCACCTTCCTTCAATGTAGCTTTAGTAATCTAAAAGACATTCAAGTGTTTGATCAGGGTTGTAGCTTAACTGTGCTGGTCCGGCACACCAAGATCAGTGTTACTTTTACACCGCTGTTGCTTGTGAAAACAAAATGGCGGCAACGTGCGTGGAAACATAAAGATTCAGGGGGCGGTAATATTATAATAAGGTGCCCTTCCTATGTCACAAGGGGAACAGCTCAGATTTTTAGCAATTAAATGTGGAAAAAAAAGTAAGATTATCATGATATGTCCCCTTTTATATTTTTAAAATCCAAGGACCTCTTGAATGCTACATTAGTCAACTTCACTGGCACTTCTTCTAAATTAACACCATTAAACTCTCATATTTGGGTTTCGTTGGACTGATAGCATAGGTGATAAAGGAAATTCTTTTCAAGGAAATTTCCTGCTTTGTGTTTGCCTGCTCTGGAATAGTTTCTTTTATATAAGAAATGTCAAAATGAATTTCCCTTCAGATACAGTGAGATACTCTCACTTTATGGCCTTCGAGGAAAGTGCAGGAAAGAGATTTGTTTAGCTTCACATCTCAGATCTCTATGCAACCTCAAGGTCGCTCTATGTGCTTGAAGCTATCGGAGAACATAACAGAGAAAAATATTACACATTGACCTACTGAGCACAAGGCAAGCAGGCCTGTATTAAACTAGACTAATATAGAGGATATAAAAGACAAAAAAGAAAAGACAAAAAGGAGAAAATTTAGAAGAGTGAAAGAAAACTCAATAGAAAGAGAAAAACCAGTGCCAGAGAAAAAAGGCTAGAGAATGATGGGATCTTAGAGGTTGTGGAGACAGAGCAAGCTACGTTCAAGGCAACGATCTTAAAGATGTCAGGGTCAGAGGTCTTCATCTGGATATTTTTATATAAAAAAAGAACACTGAGGTAATGCCAAGACCCTTTCTTGAGCTTAACTGTCATGAAAACAAATGTCACAATACAAGAAACTTTATTCGTCCTGAAAAGTCCCCATTTCTTTTAAAACGAAATAGGCCTATAACTTTTTTGGCAGGGGGTGATGAGGTTTCTTATTCTAGGGGGTATATATTATATCTGAGCCCCCAGCATGAGTTTTTTCATTTTTATTTTAAGGCGACTATTATTTTAGAACAACGACTATTAATTCCTTGGCGACGCGTCATGCAGCCACACTATGACAATCACGTCATTTCATTTTTTCCTTCTTTATTCAAAACATTCACAAACTTGTTAACTATATCATGAATTATATGATATATTCTGATTGTCAAATATGTCGAAGTGAATGTGTTTTGTCGTTTAAAAACCTTTATAATGATCATGTTAGTTGGCTCAGTGCCAACTGCCAAAAAACGTTTGAATTTTGCCCCCTCATGGCACCGGGCAAGATCTGATATTGACCGCATTTAAATTGAATGTGAACAGCAAACCAAAAAGTCAGATCTGAGCAAAAATTGGAATTGATCATTAAGGCTTGCTGTGTGTGTGAACCTAGCCTACAAACGAACAACCCCTTGCAATCAAATAGAACAATCTGACAGGCAGTTTTGCATCACTCACATTTTCCTCAGAAACAGTAAAAATCTAGTTTCATTAGTTTTCTCATTCTCTCTGTCCCTCCTCCCCTTCTGCTGTTGTGTGTCTCTAATGGTGCGCAGATGGTGTTCAGACTACAAGCGGTAAGGATCACACTCTCATACGTAGGGAGGTGACCTGTACATACCTGAGCGCATGCACCCCCTCCCTCAGCCACGCCTAGGGTGTCGGGGTCTCTGCCCAGCCAGACCCTATTAAAATATACGAGCAGAGAGCCATCCGTCCTACCCAAGCCTTTAAATACTAACATCCTGATAGTTTAATGGGCTAATTAACTTGGATTTCAGTTCCTCAATAGCAGGTCACAGTGGCGAGTATGAGGGTCGATAGCTTGTGCTGCCCGCTGGACTGAGAGAGTTTGTTTTATAATGATATGTGTGACAGCCACACAACAACAAAACAGCACTTTGATAAGTGAGATTAGGTAGTAATTCATTAACTAAATTCTGTGTGTGGGAATGTAATAGTAAAAAAGGTGGTTGATTAATATGTGACTACAGCCTAATGACAGATCCTCCCATTCTGCTTCTCTGGAATGATGGGATGTGGCAGCGCTAAAGAGCAGGGGGTCACTGCCCATGACCTTTAACCCCTGCGTTTCAGCTTTAAAAATAGAACTAAACAATGTTCTTTGGTATAAAGCTCTGCTGCTAGAATGCCCGTCTTGAATGAAGGGCTCCTCATTCAGTCTGTTTCTAATTAATTAGTTTGAGAACTGAATAAATAATTTTCTTTTATGTCATTATTCTTGTGGTTTTACCACAGAACTTATAGAATAAAGGAATAAGTCACTCGAGGTTGTGCATAACAGTGATTTTACCATGGTTAAAGGATGTTCTTAGCAATAATGCAAAGCAGGCTTATTGTTTTTATAAAATACATAACAATACATTGTTAAGCAGTGTTGTTATTGTAAACTAAAAATAAAAAACTTAAATATCTTACTTTTTAAATATTTTTTTTCAGTAATGGAAATAAAGCAGAAATAAAATAAAACATTACATGGAGACTTTAGAAATGTTGCATGGTAACTAACTGGAAAAAAAGGTTTAAACTGAAATAAAATGACAAACAGATATATATAAATATTTATATCTGTTTGTATATATATATATATATGTATATATATGTATATATATATATATATAGAAAAACCACACAATTCTTCTTGTAATATAGTTCATTAGTCTGAATATTAATATACAAACATTGAATTGAGGTCACAGGTGTGGATTTATCTGATATATTACATTGGCTTCATCTTTTCAGATTGTACAGTCTGAACCATCTGTTTTACACAGATACTTCTAAACACTACGTACAATAATGAAAGCGATCATCCATCTACCACAGTACTGATTTGGAAAACAGAAACATACCATTTGATAACTCTAGTTTCTGTTTTCAGACAGCCCCATCTCACCTGCCTATTAGCTTTCTGCATCAGCTTGTGTGTTAAACAGGAGAAATGTGTTTCATAGGGTTGTTGCACAATGAGAGAAGGCTAGTTCTGTGGAGGGTACGTGTGATTACTGATTTCCCTCCGAGAGCAGAGGTGCGGTGAGAGCGTAGCTGCTTTGATTATGGAGCAAGAGGGCTCTCACAGCGCTCCAGACCGACAGGCGGCACATTGGGGGGCTGATTTACGTGACTGTTGCTCCCCGGTGCTCTGTTCTAATCAGACCCGCTATCATTAAAAACAACAACACAGAGTCTGTGCGTGGAGTGGGAGTCACTCAAGAATAATGCTTAACCCTTCCTCTAGAGGCTAAAGGGATGGAGTCTGATTCCCACAAGATTATTTGATTCATTTTAATGAATCTGTCAAAAAATGCGGAAATCTCAGGACAATTTGTCAGCGATTGTGAAGTTTATATTGAAGTTTAAATATTGATGACAAAGCTCTGAATGCAGGGCAGATCAACATTAAAATTCATGGCGGAAAGGTAAACTCAATAAATCAACAGTCAAATGGGAAAAGGGGCTTTTGAGAGACGCAGTGGAACATTTTTATACAGTTGAAGATGAGCAGCGTTTTGTTGGCAGTTAATGAGAATCATTCTTCATTTAAAGGTGGAATAATAAATCTGTTCAGTGGAAACACATATACAACATTGTTTCTCATGTCTTGCATTGAACATCGCAGCCTTGGCTAGAAATGTCTTTACAGTTCAGTCAATGCAGCATACAGTAAACATTTTTGGAATACTGCGACAAAACTAGATACTCTTACACCGGAAGTGTCTGGTTTAATTTACAGACACTGTTTTTATATTTTTCATATGCTGCAGAGCTTCTACAGCCACTTAATTTTCACTAACTGAAATAAAATGATTTGATTCAAAAATCCCTATTGATCCCTATCAATTTTATTAGTTAAGGTGGGGAGAACAAGTATTTCATACACTGCCGATTTTGCAGGTTTGCCCACTTACAAAGCATGTAGAAGTCTGTCATTTTTATCATAGGTACTCTTCAACTGTGAGTGACGGAATCTAAAACAAAAATCCAGAAAATCATATTGTATGATTTTTAATTAATTAGCATTTTATTGCATGACAAGTATTTGATACATCAGAAAAGCAGAACTTAATATTTGGTACTGAAACCTTGTTTGCAATTACAGAGATCATACGTTTCCTGTAGTTCTTCACCAGGTTTGCACAGACTGCTGCAGGGATTTTGGCCCACTCCTCCATACAGACCTTCTCCAGATCCTTCAGGTTTCGGGGCTGTCACTGGGCAATACGGACTTTCAGCTCCCTCCAAAGATTTTCTATTGGGTTCAGGTCTGGAGACTGGCTAGACCACTCCAGGACCTTGAGATGCTTCTTACGGAGCCACTCCTTAGTTGCCCTGGCTGTGTGTTTCGGGTTGTTGTCATGCTGGAAGACCCAGCCACAACCCATCTTCAATGCTCTTACTGAGGGAAGGAGGTTGTTGGCCAAGATCTCGTGATACATGGCCCCATCCATCCTCACCTCCATACGGTGCAGTCGTCCTGTCCTCTTTGCAGAAAAGCATCCCCAAAGAATGATGTTTCCACCTCCATGCTTCACGGTTGGGATGGTGTTCTTGGGGTTGTACTCATCCTTCTTCTTCCTCCAAACACGGCGAGTGGAGTTTAAACCAAAAAGCTCTATTTTTGTCTCATCAGACCACATGATCTTCTCCCATTCTTCCTCTGGATCATCCAGATGGTCATTGGCAAACTTCAGACAGGCCTGGACATGTGCTGGCTTGAGCAGGGGGACCTTGTGTGTGCTGCAGGATTTTAATCTATGACGGCATAGTGCCACTTATGGTTTTCTTTGAGACTGTGGTTCCAGCTCTCTTCAGGTCATTGACCAGGTCCTGCCGTGTAGTTCTGGGCTGATCCCTCACCTTCTTCATGATCATTGATGCCCCTCGAGGTGAGATCTTGCATGGTGCACCAGACCGAGGGAGATTGACCGTCATCTTGAACTTCTTCCATTTTCTAATAATTGCGCCAACAGTTGTTGCCTTCTCACCAAGCTGCTTGCCTATTGTCCTGTAGCCCATCCCAGCCTTGTGCAGGTCTACAATTTTATCCCTGATGTCCTTACACAGCTCTCTGGTCTTGGCCGTTGTGGAGAGGTTGGAGTCTGTTTGATTGAGTGTGTGGACAGGAGTCTTTTATACAGGTAACGAGTTCAAACAGGTGCAGTTAATACAGGTAATGAGTGGAGAACAGGAGGGCTTCTTAAAGAATAACTAACAGGTCTGTGAGAGCCAGAATTCTTACTGGTTGGTAGGTGATCAAATACTTATATCATGCAATAAAATGCAAATTAATTATTTAAAAATCATACAATGTGATTTTCTGGATTTTTGTTTTAGATTCCGTCACTCACAGTTGAAGAGTACCTATGATAAAAATTACTTCTACATACTTTGTAAGTGGGCAAACCTGCAAAATCGGCAGTGTATGAAATACTTGTTCTCCCCACTGTATATAGACTATATTTCTGACCTAAAAATCAAATATAGTCATTAACATAAATCATAATAATCAAACACATGAGGCAACATCTTTTCAACAATGTTACTTTCAAACGAATTATTGTCTCACATGTTTGTATTTCTTGTGTATATAGATTTATGCTGCTTTGAAAAAAGTCATAAATGCATGATAACTGTGTGATAGACAGAATTCTCAAGTTCGTCACAGGGATTCACCACTCTGACGAACAGAAAGCTGCCTTCTTTGAAAGTGGCTTCTGTGTGAACAGTGCTTCATACTGTGTGTGCAGAATTATTAGACACATTGATTTTCTGATCATATTTTTTCCAGGCACATCTTACCAATTCCACACCACATTAATCTTAATAACTACTAATTTTGCATTTAATCATATTTAAGTGATATATAATTGTTCATGAATGCTATAAATGAAAAACGCCTTCTATTCAGGTGTGTAGAATTATTAGGTACGTTTTCCTTTACAGGCAAAAAGAGCCAAAAAAGACATTTAACTCAGACTGAAAAGTCAAAAATTATTTAATGCCCATGAGAAGGATGCAATACTAATGAAATACACGAAATTGCAGTTAAGGCAGGACCATTGGGCAGCAAAATGCTCACTGGGTCAGCAGGGTCAGCTGAAAAACAAGTGGGAGAAGAAAAGACACATGTTAACTGCAAAAGAGTTAAGAATCAAGGTGAAGAATTAAGTGTGAAACCATCAAGAACCCTTTAGTCTCCAAGTCAAAATTTTCCAGAACTGCAACTTACCTAGAGTCTCCTGGAGTGCAAGGTGTCTCAGAGAATTAGGTAAAGAATCCTAAAATTACTCCCATTTAATAAGAATCACTAGCTGAAGTCTAGTAAATTACATGAAGACTGATTTTTTTTTTTTTATGGGCTTTTTATGCCTGTGGAAGAAAACGTACCTAATAAGTCTGCACCCCTGAATAAAAGGCGTTTTTCATTTCCAGCCTTCATGAACAATTATATTTCACTTAAAATGATTAAATACAAAATCAATAGTTATTAAGATTAATGTGTTTTGGAATTGGTAAGATGTGCCTGGAAAAATACATGATCAGAAAGTCAACGTGCCTAATAATTCTGCACACACTGTACATTGCTACATTGTGTTAAATTTCTCTGAAATTATATTAACATGACCACACCTTTAGACACACTTACAAATATATGAATGTCTTTGCTTTAGATAACAAAATATTAAACTATGATATTTATTTAAACACTTTTCAACCGATGTATTTAATAAAACAATAGATATATTGTTTAAAAGGCAAAAAGCACAAGTGTTAAAGGATCATGTTCATGACAATGTGATGAACTAGCTGTGGTTACACTGATAGGGCACCTGTTTGATAACTGACTTCCTCCACTAAAAAAAAACAAAACATTATTTAAAAGTGCAAAAAAAAAAAAAAAAAAACCCTGCAAAAATGCCAAAGAAAAGTGAAATCCAGCCTTGTACATGTTCCAGTCCGTCTCATGGAAAATGCATGTGATGTAATTTTCTTCATCAACACAGTTTGGTGATGTGTGCGCAAATTTTCCATGTGTGTGATGTGGAGCAAAATGCCGAAAACAGAATATATCCACACCTTTATCCATCCATCCACCCATTCATCCATCCAGGGTTGCCAGGTTTTCACAACAAAACCCTCTCCATTGATACTTAATGCTAGCCCAAAACTAGCCCAATCGCATTTCAGGGCGGTCCCACTGTAAAAATTGAGCTCCGGGTTTGTGGTGGGGTTCCCCTGTAAAATTCACATTCCAGGGGCTAAATGTAATGTTATTTGGGGTCACTTCAACCCACGGACATGAAAAACACCCCACGGCAACAGTGTAAAAGTACTGCACAACATTGCATCCATCCATCCATCCCGCATGTTCTATAGGGTCACAGGGAAATTAGAGCCTCAGCGTTTTAGGCCAAAGCTGGGCCTTTAGTCTAATGCAATGACATTCACACACTTTTGTGTCCAAATATTTTTGGGGTCACTACATATGCCACTTCATATGCGGTTTCTCTGTCACCTTTATAGTGTAAATTTGGAAACCAAACAGATTCAAGTAATTACATAATACACAAATAAATCCTTTTATGTTTGTAGCAATTCAGAATAATTCAAAATCAGTTTAAACTTTGGGTTCATCTGTACCTGAGGCAAGTGTTGTTGAGAGGGTGATAAGGCCCTTTGGGTGTGAGTGTGTGTGTGTGTGTATTGATGGGGGGCTCTATATGCTGGGAGGGACTTCGGAATTCTTTTGTTTCCTTTAGCCTCTCTTCTGATGTAAGCAACATCCCTTTTCATCTGAAGCCTGCCAGCTGTGAGGGCAAGTCAATAAGCCAATACTACCCCATTACCCCCGCCCCTCCACCTCCACCCCAGGCACACATGTCCCCCAGCCCCCCACCTCCCTTTGTCTCTGCATCTGTGTCCTGACTGTAGGTAAAATTAGCACTGTGTAGAAACAAGTGTTAAAAACTGCCTGTTCCACCCCTTCCCCTGCTTCAGGTCTGGGCAGGAGGTAGTCCAGACAGATAGGACGAGGAGAGAGAGAGAGAGAGAAAAAAAAAGAGATTCCCAGCTTCCCTGCCACTGGACATGAGAACTGTCTGTCTCGGAACATCCCAATCTCACGCTCTCGCTCCGAGCTCTCGCCCTCCCGGGGTGAAGCACAATCGCCTCAGGGCTACAAGGTCTGTTCGACATTGAGATATGCTTAATCTCCTTCGGCTCAGCGTGTCCTGTCTCCATGATTGGAAGAATCTTGGTTTACCTGAGAGCTTTGCTCCTGGATAGAGAGTGAATCCCTCTCTGTCATGATACTAAAACCCCCAACCCTGAGTATTAAACTCTGTTTGTGCTAAAGAAGTGCGTTCTTAAGCGATCAGTCTTGCCTGGTAGACATAAAACAGGTGAAAAATTCCTTAGACATACAATATACTGGAGGAGGGACTCAAGCCATATCTAGAGACCAGAATTTTAGAGACTTGAAGATAGGCTCTTCTGAGTTGTGTTCAATGTTCGGCCAAAGTCAGGCCATCACTGAGCATCTCTCAGCCTAGTTTTTGCAGAGTGACTAACGCATGGCCAAGTATGGTGTCCCATAGTCTGAATTTATCCCTTCCAAATGCACACACACAGCAGTGAGTAGTGAACATACACACACACACACACACACCATGAACACAGACCTGGAACAGTGGGCAGCCATTTTTGCTGCGGCACCCGGGGAGTGATTGGGAGTTAGATGTCTTGCTCAACGGCACCTCAGTCATGGTATTCTAGGTAGAAGAGAGTGCTGTTTATTCACTCCCCCAACCTACAACCGAGTCTCGAACTCGTGACCTTCGGGTTACAAGTCCGACTCTCTTACCATTAGGCCATTGGTGGATTTTTTGCAGATTGAACATATTGAATGGGCAATGGAGCTGGTCGGTGAAAGATATCTCTCTGATTGACTATTCAGCTTATAGAACCATTGCACAAGAAGAAAAGCAGAAGTGACGAGAGCAAGTAAACAACAAACACAATAAGGCACACATTGTAAATGTGCAGTCCTAGCTCTTCCACTTTCCCTTTCTGATTGACAAATACAGACAACTCTCCATATCTGCAGGTAGCAGTAATTTCATCTCACACAGGCACAGAATAAGTGTGCTAGTTGGCGGTTGGTTTGTATATTCACAGTCCTATTTCCGGATTCCTCTTTTTGAAAGATGAAAACAGACTACTGCCACCTGCTTGTGTGGAGAGTTATTTCGCTTCACTCAGGCGCAGAACGTATGTGCTAGTTGGCTGTAGTCTTTGTGATATGTTCAAGAGCAGCCCAGGTGCAGAGGACATGAGGTGTCACCAGAGTCTGCGTTCGTTGCTGCTAATTCTATGTTTCGTGTGTTTGGGTCTTAAGTGACCACTCTGAACACCCTGGCAACAACCTATAAATGCCCTATAGGAACCACTCAGATCATAGTGACAACTCTTGCTTGGGAACCACTTGCCTTTTTCAGCAGAAAGTGTAAAAATGTACTTTGTATTTGCCAAATTTTTGATTGACAGATAGAAAATGACAAGAAGCAGAGTGGGGAATAGAATCAAGGTTCGACATGAGCCTGACTAGAACCTGAGTCAACAAGGATCAATGTCAAAGCACATTAGTTAACCACCAGGCCACAGCTATAACTCATCATCTTTCCAATAGCTCTCAGTCTGAAGACCCTGAAGTGTTTAATCCGGTTTTGTTTCTGGGCGTTCAGGAGCAGGATCTAGCTTGACTAGGGGAAACTGTGGTACAAGTCTGTCTGAGGGCTTGAACTGTACAAGTGGAAAACTAACAAAAAAGATGATCAAATGGTCTGCCCTCTCTTTCTCCTTTCACACTTCTGTCCGTCTCTGGCTCCAGGATGTTTTTATTTGCTTCCCTCTCAGCTTGCTGTGATCAATAGGATGCACCTCAGTGGCCCTGGTTTGCTTTCACATCACCAGCCAAGGGGAGAGAGAGTTTCCTGCTCTCTCTCAAAAAAAAAGGAGAACTACAAAGAGCCAGTGGAAGCAGACAGAGGAAATAAAGGGAGGGTTTGTCGGCCTCTTTATATTAGAGACCGTTTAAGCAAAATGAGACAGTAAAAATGCCACAGCTTTAATGGGCAGCTACAGGATGTGTGGTCATAAAAGATACCCCCCCCATGCCTCTCCCTATGTTTTGCTCTCTCTTACTAGTTTCTCTCAGCAATTGATGAATGAGAACATCAATAAAAATTGTGAGAAATTAGATCGAATTAAATCTTAAAGAACCCATCAATAACTTCAGCATGCTGAGATGAAGACAGACTAAAGAAGTTTATGCAGATCATATTCACCAAATGAATTCACAAAATTTGTCAAGAATCCAAATTCAAAGGAAATAAATAAGAAATTCATTTTGGGACCATTGTTATTATTATTTTTTTATTACAACCTTTTTTCGTAACAAGAACATGGACATTATACTAGACAAAGGCAAGTTAATCCAAGTATCATGGAGTTATTTTTCTGTTATTTTTCTATTGTTCACTTGCTTTTAGTGGTTGAAAGGCCACATATTATGTATCCTGAATGATCTCTACTGGACACTGTGTCTTGACACAAAGACCACAACAGCACATGAGCTATGAAGAGAAAAATACACTCAAGCCCTGTGGGCAATCACACTGCAAGCTCTTTTTTCAACAAAAGACCCTCTCTAATCTACTGTTGCTGAAAATTGATTCTTCTCTCCGGACTGCATAGTAATGATGAGATGAGTTTATCAGTTAATCTGGTGGGTTTTGGCCATGACCAGGAACCCTGAGCCGGTCATGACTGTACCAATGCCATTAAGGCTGGTGGGGTCTATAGTGTATCAGGTGGATCATTTAGTTCTTAACTTATTCAAACTGTATTAGTGTGTAAATTTGGCCACAAATAGTAAATCAGTGTTTGTTGTCATGGAAACGGAACTATAATGTATTATAAGTAGCTAATATGCCTACAAGTGTTTAGTGACCCCTGACCTCAGTTTCTTCAGAAAAATTCATTATTCATCCAGTTTTGTGACTTTGCACTTAACCAGTTGATGCTTTTCCATGTCCTGGAAAAGCAGAAATAAAAATAAAGAAGTGTTTGTATTGTCATTTAAATTTTATGAAGTGAACCCTTACTACTATTTCTGCAATTCACAATTCAAGTGTACTCAAACTTGTCATAAATTGTAATTTTATGACAATGAAAGTCATCACACTAAGCAGCATCCCAGTGACTGTCAATGTTCAACGACCTCAAAGACAAGAATTCTCCATTCATGCTTTACAGTTACTTCTACAAATGTAAGATGTCATGTGATATCTTATACAGAGATTATTGACTCTCAGAAATAAATATTGATCAAATAATGCATTAAGATTTTCGCACAGCAACAGCTGCCTGGAATGATAGGATATATTTTCAAAGAACTTTTAAGAATTAGAATATATAACCTTCTATTTGACATTTTTACATGTTTCAACGCAACGCCATCAACATAGAAACCAATGCAGTTATTCCAGCAAACAAAAGAGCGGCGTGGACTCAAACTGGATCTGAACAGTTGCGATGCACAGTGTGGACATCAATCAATTTAGATCGGATTCCAATTGGATACGCAAACAATCGGATTTGGACTGACGGTGTGAACGAGGCTTTAGTATACTAGGGCTTTTTAATCCCAATCTCTTCTTGTCCCATGCATCATTAGATGGACAAAAAGTTTCTTCCTCGGCGGCATCATAACAGGCGAGAACTGTGATAACGCTCCAAACATCGTGTTGATTGTGCGTCAACAACAACTCCACTCAAAGAGTCACAGATGACTGTCAGAAACAACTGTGGGAGTGTATCTGTTTCATTTCGGAAGAGAGAGAGGATAAAAAAAGCAATCAATACATCACTCGAGTGAAAAGAGACCATTAAATTGGGATTATTTCTGGTAGGCTCAACAACAATAAACAATGTGCTTCAAAAAAAAGGCTCAGACATGGACGGCTAGCATGAGTTGAGCCTTGCTTCCTCTATAGGAAATAAAGCCTTTAAGGTTAAATTTTAGCTAATAAAAGACAGAAACCTTCTTATGTTGACTGTCTGAAACACCAGAGAACGGAAGGGAGGATATTAATGCTAATCGGGTTCCTCTTATCCATCTGCACACAGAACAAGGCCTTCAGAAGTGTCTAGTACACTCCATAAAATCAGACTGACATATTGATCAGGGCCACAATTAAGCTGCTCTATTCAGTAGGTGCCACCATGAGGAATTTACCCCCAAGCTGCTGCTTGCAAAGAAGGATTTTGGTGATATTTTGGCAGTTTGAGTGTCTCTGGTGGAAAACAGCTACAAAGACCGGCTTGTTTGCCGACAGCTATGAGGGAATAAAAATAACACAAATTGAAAAGAAGGGTTAAGGGTGATTTCACGTCACATGACATGATCACTGGCAGTGGTATGGTACCAGATGACTGCATGCCAGCGTTAATAGTTAATGTCAGAGGCGAGCCACTGTTAGTTCAGCTAAAACCACAATGCCTCTGATTGTGAACGAATGTAAGCGTCTGTGTGTGTAAGTGCATGGTATTGAGAAGCACACTTGTGGTTTTCATGCAAGCTAAAACCTCTTCTTTCTACTCAGGCAGATCTTATAGACTTGGTTTCTTCTCAGTTCTCTTTCTTAGAACAGTCTAATATCCACACATTTTAATGATAGAAACTAGAAAGCTATATACTTTCCATAATGGCGTTTAATTCTGGTGAATGAGAATATTTCTTTAATTGTTACTTCATGATATGTAATAGCATCTTTATTTCTCATAAATTAGACTTAGATATGCAACTTTATTTCTTGTAATTGAGTTTTTATTTCTCATAAAAGAGACTTATTTTTTGTAATAGTGACTTAGATAGATTACATCTTTTTTCTCATAATTGCAGTTATATTTCACAACTGCAAATTTGTTACTCAAAAATTACTTATTTGTCTAATTTTGTCTATTTTAACTTTCATTTCTCTTAAGTGAGACTTATCTTGATGTTGTACAATTTTTTCTTATTTTTGTAATTCGTACTTCATATCTTAATATTGCTTTTATTTCTATTTCTTGCGATTGCAATTTTTTTCTCACAATTGCATTTCTTGTATTTGAATCTTTATTTTTTCACAACTACAAATTTATTTCTCACAATTTTGACTGTCTCTTACCATTTTATTTCTTACAAAGCATATAATTTCTTATATCAAACTTTATCTCACTGTTATTATTATTATTTGAGTTTGAAACAGACTTCTTGTCCAAGGCCACAGACTATTGCACTGTAAAACCGAACAGTGAAATTAATTAAATAAAATGAGTTCGTTTCACTTAAATAATAATGAAAGTTCATTGTACTTAATAAAAAAAGGTTGTGTGACCTCAATTTCATTGTAGCAAGTCAAACTTAATGATTGAGTTGAGTTGTAGCAGATTTTTAATTCCCAGGATGCTTTGCATCAGACTGTATAAATAAATGTTGAAATTAAGTGTTATTTTGTGTGTTTTTGCTCAAGATTAACATAGGGAGAGATAAGTTAGGGTTTAATGTTGAGTTATGTTGTGACTTACAGGGCCCCACTTGTTACAAAAATTTCTAAGTTCTACTAACTTAAAAAAATCAATTAGTTTACTTAAATGTTTTGAGGCAATAAGTTTCCTCAAATGTTTTTAGTAATATGAATTTATTGAGTTTTACAGTGTGGTTAATGTTAACCAATAGTCAAATAATTATTCAGACACTGATTTCGGCTTTTGTCGTTAATGGAGTCTTTGTAAAATCTTACCAATTATTAATGCAGTAATTTTATTTTGGTTTACTCCAACGTGTACTACAACAAATGTAACCATTTGTAGAACTCCCACACTGTGTACTGATGAATTTCAAAAGATGTGCTCCTGGCCCTTTGAAATTTTAATATACTTCCTCCAGCATGCCACATTACCAGACACATTCCTATATGCACACAGTTCATGTCAGCACTGGTGTTGCCTTTAAAATGATCCACATCACTCGACTTACAGGTGCAAGTTTATAGGCATAACCCCAATAAAACCTAACGATGCCAATTGTAGCTTGTAAATCCAAGCAACCACAAAGAATTCTCCAAATGTCAGTACTTTTCATCTTTTTATAAGCATGTCTTCCTCAATGAACTAAACATTTCCACAATTTCAAAAGTGAAAACACATACAGCTGCTGATGCTAACCTGTTAAACCACATGCTTAAATTTAGCTCTGCAGAAACCACAAAAGGCTTGTCTCTTAACCGTTCTGTGGAGTGGTGCAGAGAGAGAGAGTGACATCTCTTCCGTCTCTGCTTTATCTTTATGTTTCCAAACTGAAGTGGATTCAGGGGATGTCGAAAGAAACAAAGTGCTTTCTCATCAGGCTTGGCATGGGACTGCTGTTCGCTTTGTTCATTTCACACAGCTCAAACTGTACTCTATTTTTACCCCGTGAACGCAACAGCAGTGTTTTCTGAACTTAACTGTGAATCTCACAGAGACAATGAAAAGTTCAGCAAGACCAGCACCAAACCAAGGCTTGGACCAACAATATGTATAAATGGTAATGATAAAAAAAAAAAAGTATTTTCAGCAGAGAAATAAACTTTGTTGAATTTTCAGATGTGTTCTGGTTCGGCTGTTTTTATCCATGACTCAGAGCACATCCTCCACAAGAAAGCATCTAACCAAACTGCAGTGTCAGATACCTTTTTTGTTCTTTCTTGGTTTAAAAGTCTGATTGTTTCACAATACTCCCTTTGAAACCCACAGCCTCAGGGAAGTGCATGTGCAGCTCAGAGTTTTGCAGTTAAGAAAAGGTCGTTCCACTGTTGAGTATCACGACTAGGCCATTACTGTCAGGAAACCGTCCAGATCGGCAGCCTAAGAGCACAATGATTTGAAATTAGCCCCTTGGTGCATTAGTCATGAAATAGACATTGCTCTAAGCCTGTCTCTAATTAGTTTCATTCTTTATTAAATCACTGACCTGAGACATGTTGCTCTCTTAGTGCTACTTGAGGACTCTCACATTGACACACACACAAATATGCAACACTAATCACAAACTATATGTATAAGACCTGCAGAGCAGAGCTTGTAACTGTTTTTTATATTGGATATTGTAATTGCTTTTCATTAAGTAACTCATTTCTCTAATTTCCAATTAGCAATATGCATTTTTTTGTATCCTTATTTTTCCATTTGTGCCACATTTAATCAAGTGTTTCATATTCCAAATTATTCCCTGAGGACATGAGCGTGCTTTTCTGCAAACTAAAATGTTGTACACTTAAAATAAAATGGTACATTTGGTTCAGAAAGAGACAGAGGCAAATTTTGATATCTGACAGCAGAGATGATGAAGCATTTTTATGCTTTTTTGTCATTTTGTTCTAAGTTTTTGAGGCTGAAGGCATGTCACACGACACTTCACGCTGGCATATCTGCCCAATTTGCCAAGTGATTACAACAGAAAATACTAAAACACACATCCTTTGACATCTGCAACAAAATTCACGGCAAACGTTTTCTCGCTCCCTTTTAAAACTTAAGCCTATTTATTTTGCTTAGTTTTTTAAATTGCATTTATAAACCTCTAGAAACCCTATGCGAATAGACATGTGACGCACCATTTGAGAACCACTGAAATAGACTAAATGTGGCATCCACCATTCAAGATGCATCTCAGTATGTTTAAATGACCTACGAATTAGCACACGCAATATATAGAGGAAATGCATTTAGAGCGTTCCCGTGATTCACTCGGAGGCAACACTTCTGTGCTCCTTTCAGCTGCTATACAATGAGCTTCTTATAAGAGGTTCTTATAAGAAGTAAGCAGCCCTATCTAATCACCCCCTATTGGATTAAACCCAGAGAGAGAGACCAGCTTTATTCTTCAAACAGATTTCCTTTTTCGTATTCTAATAACGAGAGGCATAGGTGGTGATTCAGGGATGATAAGAAACCAATAAATCATGTATATCACTCTACGGTTGTTTGCAAAAGAGTCGGCTTGGAAGGAAGCCTCATTTAAAACCCAGACGTGTGAATGCGCTGTAGCTGATCAGTGCTGTAACCTATAGGATTAGGCACTGTTTGAGTCACTACAAGTAACAGCAATAGTAACAATGATGACATACTTTTTAAAAACATAAAATAAAATTTTTTTCACAACATAAAATACCATTCAAAAGCTTGGAGTCGGTAAGATTTTTTTTTAATAACTCATTCATCATGACACTGCAGACTGGAGTAATGGCGTCTGGAATTTCATCTTTGCTATTACGGCAATAAATTACATTTTAACACAGAAAAAAAGTTCCCTAATCAAATTGTAATATTTCCAAATATTGCCGTTTTACTGTATTTTTGATCACAGCCTTGGTGAGCATAAGCGACTTTTTTTTTCTTTCAAAAACATTTAAAAAATCTTACTGACCCCAGACTTTTGAATGGTTGTATAATTTGGTGTTTTTTAATTTTAGCATTTGTATTTAGAGTAAAATAATATGATTCTAGATTCAATTTTATAAAACAGAATATTCAATGAGAAAAAAATAATAATTTGATTTTATCCACTGGAAATTGGTTAGACTGGGAAAACTGATCTCTAAGATCAGGAATGTGCATGTTACAATCAATTTTTCATGTTGATTTTAAAGCTGTAGTCCGTAGGTTTTGCCTCTTTGTCGCCATCTCTGTTTGAAGCCTGCAACTGCAGTTATTTGCGGAATTATCTTTACATGGATTGTGCATCAGCACGGCTCCTCAGCACGGATGTTTTGAGGCGCATATGTGGCTGTCAATCATCACACCGGTGTATACTGTACTTCAGAATCACAGATTGTAGTCTTGGAAGTATTCCAAAATAAGAATTTTCACCGGAAAATATAGTAACAAATCAGCCACTTTTGTTCTGACCAACTGAGAAAAAAAAACATTAAAATATATCACTCGACCAATGGTGATCAAATCTAACAATTGCTTAGCTCATATCACATCAAACTGTGCAAATTATTATTATTGTTCTACTTCAATAATAATACTTGTTCTCAAACTGTTAATGTTAACAACATCAGCATTGCGTGACCAGGTGTATTTAGTGTGTATCAGCATTACCTGTAGATTTGAAATTCTAATGTTAATTTGTCATACCATATAATCCATCAAAATGATAACTTTAATTTTTGCAGCTGCTGTGAGAAAAGACTATAAATGATCCGTCACCTGCAGCATCCTCGCATGATATAGCCTATTAGCTGGGACTCGTTCTGTATGTAAACACACGTGACATAATGACGCAAAACAACGGCATGCTGGAATTTCTACCTACCACTACCACAAATTAGAAAACATTACAAGCTTACTGTTGTCAATCGGGCTAAGATAAGGAGATAGTTTTGAACACTGGCTGGTTCAAAAATTGATTTTGGATAATTTAAAAAAAAAAAAAAAAAAGGTTACGGACTGCAGCTTTAAATACTATGTTAAGGTATTGATGGGTGTTGAAAGCTTTTCATAGCTCCATACTTAGGTCAGGGGACATCAAGAAGAGCATATGCTTCCTCCATCAACAGTCCGGGAACTTCCTCTCCCAGGCCTTCATGGGAAAGCCTGTTGTCTCTGAACTGCCATTACATGCACTTCAGGGGCCTGATGTATAAATAACCCCACGGCCCTCCATCCCTCCCAACACATTTTCTCATTCTCTCAGACTAATGCTCCTAACATGACCTAATCAAAATCAGTCAACATGATCAGACCGCTGGCAAACTCCCCCCCACTCAGAGGTGCCGTTTCCTCCCACTAATGGCTGATAATGTGCTGTGGGGGGTCATACACGATCTGACACATAAAAACACATAATGTGTATCTAGAGGAGGCTGTCCGCTGGGGCTCTTCACTAAGAAGATAACATTTCAGCATGCTGGCTCCGGCAATGAGTCTAACACACAGTCAAGTGTCTGAACAGCTTCCCAGTAAGTGTTTACAGTGTGAGAGCTCTGTTAGCATTATAAAACAGACTGCACATGCTCTCAGTCACTGACAGTTTTTTATGTCTAAAACAATACGTGCCAAAATTATTGTCACTCATCATCAGATATTTTTTCATGGCAACTGAATCATCAGTCTATTGTCTAAGCTCTAGTTTCTGAACTATAGATTGATTTGCCATACAATAGATTTGACACACTGGACAAAAGAAAGTTTTATAAGTGGATGCCAAAATAGTCACATTCAGTGGTGAATGGATATGTTGTGTTTGAAAGACAGATCTTGAATGAGTGACTCAAGTCATAAATATTCACAATGGGGGATAAATAGTTGCCACTATATCATACACTGCCACTGCAACTTCTCTGTGACAGCCATAGATTCAAATTCACAATAAATAACTAAGCTATATGAAGAAATATGTGAGCTAAAACTGGCCACCGAAATCCTAGGAAGCTGCTATGCAGTTACTAGGGTATTCTTGGTGGTTGCCAGAGTTATGTGGTTGCTATGGTCTTCAGGGTGGTTGCCAGAGAGTTGCTAGGGTCTTTTGGATGGTTGCCAGAAAGTTGCTATGTGGTGACTGTCGACACTCAAGTCTATATCATAATCTGGCTTGAGCCTCTTACTCAATGTAACTCTATGGGATTTTTTTTGTCTGTTTTAACATCCACCAGCCAAAGTCTTAAAGGGTTAGTTCACCCAAAAATGAAATTTCTGTCATTAAGAACTCACCCTTGTGTCGTTCCAAACCCGTAAGAGCTTTCTTCATCTTCGGAAAACAAATTAAATCCGAGGGTTTTTTTTTTTTATCCCTCAAAGTCATGTAATTAGATCATTCATGGTCCAGAAAGGTGTTAAAGACATTGTTAAAATAGTCAACGTGACTACAGTGGTTCAACCTTAATATTATGAAGCGATGAGAATAATTTTTGTGGACAAGAACACAAATTTAGATACAGATTCATGGCCTGGCTCTTCACAGTAGTGCAATGCAGATATATCAGAAAGTGGCCAGGCCTATATAAAATACACAGCAAGTTAAAACCATCACAGTTCCTTTCACACGTGTTGTATTAGTCTTCAGTGTGTGGTCGTTATTTACGTTTGTGTTGCGCTAATGCAGCTTGCTTGGTTTTCTCATTAAGGCCTGCGTGTTAAACAGCAGACTTGGAGAGGGCACTTAGACGAGCTTGTCCTAGAAGTTTGACCCCATCAAGACTTACGTAGGGGGGCCCCACTCTCCTCCGGCCCTGTTTGGGGTGCCTGTTTTATAAATGGAACCACAGGGTGCTGATATTTTACAAGCTGCTTTGATAGAGGGCTGTATTGTCTGAAGTGGAGCAGCTGATTTGCATTTGAAACAGCTCTCACTCTTACACACACACTCTCTCTTACTGTGCGTCCATGGCCTCGGGCTAATGTTCCTTTTCCGTGGAGACCAGGACCCGTGCACCTGTAGATCGTGCACACACATACATAGGAAACATGGACAAGAAAAAATGGACACCAACAGGAACGTATAAGTCCATGTTCTCGCTCTCTCTCGCTCACACACGAAATGAATGTGTCCGCTTTAACTGTTTACACATACATACATACATACATACATACAACTGCAGGTTGACTACTCTGGTCAGCAGCACGGCTCTATAGACTTAATGATCCACGACTGGACATCTGTGTGTGTGTGATGTGGAAGTAGTGGAAACCTTGTTCCAATTATTGCTGTCATGTGATAAAAAGCCCAAAATGGCCTCCAGCTTCAGGTTTCAAATGTCAGAGAGACTCTCCAAATTGAGGAAAAACAGACAGCCTGAACACTCACATGATCAATACAGCAAGATAATAAGAACATCATTAGCAAAATGTGTCTGCTGATATCGAACAAGAAAACAGAAGAGAAATCACATTCTACTAATAGTTGATGAGGCATACATATGAACAAAGAATTGATACCTTTCTTCAAGACTGCCACGCATAATGTTGTCAAATGTTTTCTTAACCTAATAAGGAGAAAGATATTGTTCAGATACCATTCTACATTCATAATACTGTACAGACAAGAACTAATAAATTTTTTGCCAATCAGATTTTATCAGAGTACAGGAAGATATACACCAACATGTTCTTCCCTCACTTTTAAGGTACTACACCCTTCCCAGTCTCCACCTGGGGAAACTTCACATTGGTCATGTCCACTGTGAAGTGGCCCTGTTCTAATGTCCAAATAACAGCATAATTTGAGTCGTTGCATTCTGTTTTATAATTTTCACACTGACAGTAATGTAATTCAGTGACTGCTGCCATGTGCCAGTTGTCTTTGTGCCAGGCGCTTTGGCACGCTGGGCTCTTAACCGTTTAGGGCATTGGCACTCTGCCTGTTCAATCTCACTTCGAGACGTGTCTTCGCACGACGACAGACTTATACACAGGCTTGCTCCCAAGACAAAGCTGTTTATTTCAAACCCTTTTAGAAAAGGGCGCAAGAGCTATGCGGATCTCACTTGACCCACAGAACACATCTTTACTTTTTCAATTTGCTTGCTACATTTATCATAACCTTTTACTCTATTCTAAAAAGTGGTGTAGTCATTGCTGGTAATTAGCTTCACAAGCCTAAGCCTAGATTTATCTGACCACTACAGCTATGTCCAAAAATGCAATCCAGCATTTTAAAAAATAAACCATTACTCATACTCAAATGGCTGATTTACCCACTGTTACACTTGCTATGATTTAGCTAAAGCTTTTTATGCACATGCTAGGGTACGTGTACAGTGAGAGTGACACAAATGAATTTTTTTTGATTTTCCACACTAATTTGTTTGTTTGCAAGATGGTAACACTGGCTTGGGCCCTTTTTTCATAGAAAAACAGAGACAACTACTCGAGACGACAAACAACAAGACCACGCTGATGAGCACTTGTGAGAGGGGGTTTAAAGATACTCGCAACTCCAGTTTAAATGAACACAAAGACTTTTTATCAGTCATATCTTCTAGAGAGAAACAGGAAAAGGATGAACTTTCTAGTACATGTGCGTCAACTGTCTGTGTTTGTGCGTGCTGTCATATGGAGTATATTTTGAAAGGCTATAAGTTTGGCTGTATGCATACACTATTTGTCAAAACCGAAGTATACTTTGGTTGCTTGGCATAATTAGGACATTTTCGGGTTCAGCATCCTTGTTGGTTCTGGAACAACATTTGTATCAACCAATTAGATTGTAGTTTTAGGGATCGGCTTGGGGCTGGGGTGGGGCATTCAACAATGTTAACAGCATAATTTTACTTCAGTCAACACTTCCTTCTGACTTGAGTGATAGTTAACAGTTTGAGGTGGCATAGATTGGCGTAGTCATTATTAAACATATTTGGCATAGTCCTGGTCACATGGTCATGGTCGAAATACTGTTTCTCTTTTGCTATGAATATTTCAAGGATGAGGCTATATTGGGAAAACAAAACTGTACAAGAATTGTAATTGAAAAAGCCTTTAAGGGAGAGAATCTTTGCTCAGCAAGTGCAAGAACTTCATTTAGAGGCGTCAATCTGGTCAGAACATTCACATTCAGCACAAAGAGTAGTCAATTGCAAAATGCTCACATGTCTTCTTGGGATGTAATAATCAATTGATGCATTGCAATTGATGGAGACTTCTTGTGCATCAAGAATTGTGTGTGTGAGCTATTCAAGACATCAGGATGGGAGAATTACCGACGCTCATTTAGTTCTATCCACCAAAGCACTAATCACGAATACAGCACTGCAGTCATGAAGAGTAAACAAAACCCGAGAGAACATAAAGGGCTTTAACCGCAATGAATTACATGGTAAAACTTCACCCTATCTAAGCCTTAGTGCTTTCAGACCAGCATAGACCGACGACAGTCAAGAAAGAAAGTAAAAAATAAATAAATAAATAAATCACAAACTGTATTCTGAGTTCATTAAATTTTTCCCAGGGCTTACCCAAACAAGGCCATTACAGTTACAAGTGAGTTGTGAGAGTTGTTAGCCCAGAGGGACTAAAGATAGGATTACTCCTAAACCTGTTCTCATTCAGAGAACTTCCTCAAATGGCTGTGTTTGCGTCCATACATGGAACACCGCAATCCGACAGGAAAACCGGGCTGGTGAGAGTATTCTCTGGGCTTGTCATCTTTCAACAGGCTCTAATCTGCAGAGCTCTACTCAATTTCCCACTGGGCAGCGGCCTATTAGATTACACCGATTCTGCCCTTGCGATAAACACAGAACCCTAGCCGTTTGTATGAAGGCTGAGAGATCCATCTCACTCTCAGCTGATGAGTTTGAGATCTTGCCCAGTGTGTCCCACGGAGCACAGCGAACTGAAGAGACTTCGACTTAAGGAGCGATGGACTGAGCAGTAGAGTCTCATCTGAGCTGATAGCTTTTGACATGATGATTCAGTGGAACTGAGTTGAATAAAAAGCCTCTTTTACATTGTGCCTTAGGAAGGCAAGGCCCAGGGGATTATGGTCAGTGAAGTGATCAGGAACTATGGTTAAGAAAATGAGCCTGGCCCTCACGTCATGCTCTACAGGCCATTATTTCATATACAAATGAGGGCAGGGCGTAGCAGATAATGCAGATCTTCAGGAGGACTCTAGAGTTCTTTTTTACTTCTTTAGAATCTGCTGGATGGACCCAACAAAAGGTTAGAAGGTCAGGGATCATTCGTTGCAACACATTTAACACGACACAACCAGCATTCTTGTTTTCCTTCTGTGATCCAATCTCAAAGATGATGCAGTGGCTTGCAAACAAATCTAACAAATGCCCGTAGCATAAGCCTTTTCTTTAAATATAGTTTAACTTCTTTCTTCCTCTTCTTATTCAAGAGTTTAATGCACCAATAGCTTTGAGCAGGACCGTGACAGGAAAATAAAGCCCCTTAGACTGCATTTATCTCCAAGCTTCACATGATAATACCCCTTCAACGCTAACTTCATTGAACTGGTATTAGCAAAGTAAGTAACGGAATGCTAAGCTAAGACACAAGATATTGTTCTCCGTAAACCATGTTTAAATTTGCCTGACACCACCCCTCAGGTGTTTATTTTCCAGGGCGAGGAATGAGTATTCATGGTTTGAGCCTGACACGCTGACGACTTTCAAAGCAATTCAGGTGGAAATCTTGTTTAGTTTACAGTTAACAACAATTGACGTAGCATTTAGTATGCATGAGCTGTTCTAAACAGGGAGACTAAATGTTCAAACTTCTAAATTCATAACAACGGCCTCGAATTATATATTTGAGTATGCTTATGGAGTAACCCAAGTCTAAAACAACTGAAACATGTCTTTATAGAAAAAGAACAGCCAAATGTAATAACTTATTAGTGGTGCATCAGAACATTGTAGCAACCACCTAACAATTACCCAGAACCCCCAAGCTTCTGCATACCAACGTACTACCAAACACTCAGATGTCTTCAACAAGCGCAAAGCAACAACCCTGGAAACCTCTCAGAACACCCTAGTAACTGCATAGCAACATGCTAGTTGGTTATCAGATGTTAAAAAGTTGTAGAGACTTGGTGGTGTGTCTGATTAAAACACTGGAAAAAAAACACCAGTCCTTTGCAGACTTTCATTTATTGAGTTCAAGATGCTTAAGTCTTGAATAATTCAAATGACCCAAAGCACATGGAGGTACATGGAGCAAATTCACATGATGTAAATGGACAGATGTTAAGAGAAGGACATGATTAACAGGATGTGATGAACAGGTTGAAGAGGATGAACAGGATGGTCTTTAGTCACTACAAACCATACAAAAAGAAAAATCAGGCTCATACAAACAAGATATTAATAAACATTAAACCAATCCAAATAATTCAAGTAAACAAATTCAAACCATACAATTGACCAAAACAAACTTACTTAACACAAGGACTCAAAGGACAGGGTTGGGTGTCCATTCAAACACCCACACCTCACCAACACAAAAAGGAAACAAAGGATGGAAATGAGGTCTATGTATATAAGGTAATGTAGTGCACCATATATGGTAGTGTAGTTTACTAGGAATTGTGGGAGATGTAGTAGAAATGAAAAAAAATAAAGAAAACAAATGGGTCAGTTTACAACAATCCAAGCTCTCCCCATCAACCTCCGAGAACACCCTGGTAGACACAATGACATGCTCAGAACCCCTTGCAATTTCCTAGAATATCCACGCACTGTGGCTGTGCGATTTCTGACTGTTTTAGACCGGTAAGCACCACTCAAGTGTAAAAGTTTGTTGTTGTCTTGCAATTGTTAGAGTTGTTAGTTAACACTGATCTTTAGAAGGAATAACAAAGGTAACACTTTAGTTTAGTTTACACTTTAGTCCATTCTCACGATATTGGTTGTTAATTAGTACTCATAAAGCACCCTAAACTAAAGTGTGACCATAACCAATTCTGATAGGAAAGTTATTTTCTGCTCACCTTTTCTTTTTTTTTGACGTTGTCTGTTATTTTAGTCAGTTCCTTAAAAATCACTGTCTACCAATTCAGTTTTGTACATAAGAGTTTTATTTGAAAGTTCAGGAACTTCAGTACATTCAATGAGAGAGATTTGCCAAAAGAACAGATGTTGTCAGAGTAGTTCCCAACAGGAAGGAATTAGTCTCTTTCATGAAACTCTCACGCCTCTGCAAAAGGTGCTAATTAAAGAAAAACGTAAGTACTTGGCACTCTACACACTCACAAGCAATCTTCATTTGAAAAGATTTTTTAGCATCACACTGTAATCTCCATTTGTATTGCAAATGAACATTGTGGTAAATGAATGACTGCTGCCATGATCCAGAAGATATTGGCAGCCCATTAATTATTTTATCCTTAATTGCTCTTTAATTATCTGATAATCTGATGATAATATTTGCTCACAAGTTGGCCAAAATATTCGTTATTTTGTGTGAGGCGTCTGGACTTTGACATAACTACATGACAAAACATTCATTACGTACAAAGAGCACAAAGAGCTGTAAAATTAACCGCATTTTTTTTTCGCTCTCCTTAGAGGAGACAAAAGCTGAAATAGGCTCTGAATGCCAAGAAGCCAGATGCCCTACATCATGTTTCCCCCAAAGACGTCATCTGCAGTGGAGAAAAGCGCCACATGCCCAGCCTCATTGTCTGTCCGGCTCCCACAGGCCCCCCAGAGCAGTTTAACATTACACACAGAACACAGGGCTGACGGGGACTGTGGCAAACTGACTCAGGCCGGGTCTCTTTCTCTCTCTCGCTCACACACACAAAGGCACCCGTAATGTCTGGACAGATAAAAGGCAGAATATTATGGCAGTGGGCCACGCTGCTCCGCCTGGTTTGTCATGCAGCTGAATGGAGTTGTGGTGAGGGTAAGGTTTGGCCATGATTGTCTCATCCCCTGCCAGGACACACACAACTGCACTCACACTAGCTCTATAAAGAAAAGGAAAAAGGCAGGCATTCCCGGTCACTGTGCATGATCGCATGAAACAGAGGTAAATTTAAACGGCCTAAAGCATCTGACCCAATTGCTTTGACAAACCTGTACTGCACCTTTATTTTGAGACTGTGTTTTGACTCACTCGATTATCATTGGAAGAACCACAAAGGAACATTATAATGTGCAAAAGTTTCTCTTGCAGGCTCATGAAACTTAATGCAGTTCTCAGTAATGTTTCATTTAAGTATCATCTTTGTCTCAGATGTTTCTCCTAAAATCCTTAGGAGAAATAGAAATACACAAATGATACAATTGTTTTTGAATGTGGATAACATGGATTGGATCAAGTGTTCTTGAAAAGTAATTGATGAGAAACACTGGCATTCATTTTGAAGTCTATGACTATCTAGGGGAATCTGAGAAGTTTGAGACGATGTTAAGATGTCTTCTGTAACTCTAGAAGAGATGAGTGAGATTACTGGGGTTTCTTAAGAGAAGCAGGGGACTTAAAAAGTATTGTTATGCTCTCTGTTAAGGTTAAAAGTTATGTTAAAAAGAGACAATTTTGGAAGTTTAAAGATGGTACTAGCAGTGTAATGTACCATGGGTCCAAGTTTGAGTCAGAGTCAAGACAAAGAGGGTTTGAACGGTTCAAATGGCGTATATTTACTTTCCTTTGGGGTGAATAAAGCCTGATTTCATGCACACAGCATGTCCTACGGTCTAGCACAGAGTGGATCATATGTACGAGTTGGCCCAGAACACAAAACAAATCTGCAGTGTTGCAGTACTCAAAAACAGACTAAGAGTCTGAGTCAAGACAGAGTCCCAATGCTTCTAACACAAAATCTGGTCTTGTCCGGTCTCAAGTACTACAACACTGAATACTAGGGCCCTGTTTACACCAGGTATTAAGATGCATTTTGGTCGATCGGATACCCAAGTAGACTAAGGAGACACAAACCCATTTAGTGGGTGTCAGAAATCAGGAATGGTGAGAGAACATTGGTACCATTTTTGGTAACACTTTATTTCGATAATCCCTTTTAGACATTCTGTTGACTATTGGGAATGTAGCACCTCACATGTCAACTAACTCTCATTAGAGTATTAGTAGACTGTCTGCTTAATATCTGCTAATACTTTATTTTAATGCGCCCCAGCAGACATTCTATTTAGTATAAGTAACTTGGCAAGTACATTTCAACTTACTCAACTAACCCTAAACCCTTATTCTACTAACCCTAATCCTACCCCTAACAGTCTACTAATATTCATCTTATACTCTAATGAGAGTTAGTTGACAAGTAAGAGCAGAGTTCCTTAGTCAATAGAATGTCTAGAGGGGACCATCAAAATAAATTGCAACCCCATTTTCATCTTCAAACCAAACTTCAGCTGACAAAGTTAAAAAAAAATCCCATCTGGCTAGAGTGCTTCCCAAAACGTTTACAAGTTAGGTCAGGAGGCGGTCTTTAGTTGCTGTTTGAACACCATCGACCACATGAGCATCTACACTACGAAAGCAATTCAAGTCAGTTTTCGGCCCTAGACGAGACAAGAACAGGTGAAATAAGAAAGGACAGAAAAAATTATATGATATGAGACAAGGCAAGAAAAGGCAAGATGAGTGACAAAAAAACATGAGGTGATAAAAGTACAAGAAGAGTAGCGACAAGACGAGACTGAATGCACTCTCTGAATCCTCTTAGTGGGAACAGAATTAAGCTCCTCATGACTGCTGTGGTTCACCTATTTAATAAATGAATTCAAACTGATTTAATTTTTGTGTTGGCTAATTTACATTCTCAGTCAGCAACACAGGAAGTGGAAATAGATTGAGATTTGAGATGGGCCCCTCTATCAGCCCTGAACTTCAGTTCTACAGATGGCTGCTATTTGCAACAGCCTGTGAACTTTCCCTCCTTAATCTCTATCATTACATCTGTGCCTTTATACATCTTTTATCCTTCTGCAGTAAGTTAACATGTATCGGATGAAAGGAAATACTTTAAACAAATATCTGCTGTTAAAATCATGATATCTGCAGTGTGTCTGCAGCAGCTATATAGGCAGTAAAGACATCCATCCAGCCATTAAAACCAATCAGTACCAGCTGACCGAGCACAAACTATATGAAAGAAAGCAGACACACATTAGTTAATATTATCCTCTTCACCAAATGCTCATTGTAGATGGTATGCTTTTTTCTGCTTTTGATGTGTTCCTAGATCTTTAGCAGCAGCCTAGTCTGTGTCTACAGGTATAGTCTGCGCTGTCTGTCTCTTTCTTTACCCCCTGTCCTGTCCCGTTTCCCCTCTGTTCGCCCAGAGCCGCTGTGGCCAGGCTGTGCTTGCCAGCGCTCTAATTGATAACAGCCAGCAGGGGCCCAGTCAAGGGGGCAGACCTGACTCTTTGCCTCTAAAAACCCCTGGGAGGCAACGGGCCATGATCCAGGCCGTCAACCATCGCCAACTGTACAGACACCATCAAGCACTAACTGGCAGCTATTTACCAACAGCGCAGCTTTACATTTTCTCATTGAAAGCATGCAGGCGACATACATATGCAAACGCGGTACCAATTCACAGTGTCTCCTGCACTGATACATGTGAATGAGCTGTCGTCAAGTGCTATAAACAACACATTTTCCTTAATATTTTCTTTGCATTTACTGGAGCAAAGCGCAAGATCACTTTTTCTATCTCTACATCTTTTATTCTCTTGGTTTCTGTCTATATATCAGATCACAGCTCTGTGCACTCTCCAGGTGCATGCAAAATGAAGGGAGTTCTAAGAGATCAGACGCAGTCAAATTAGACGCATTAGCAGGTGTCTGAAGGGAGTCTCTCTGTAGAATGCTGTAACTCAACCTGATCTCACCTTGGAGAACACAACCTATCATCCACTTGACATTTTAATCCTTACCTTTACATGTTTCACATTCCAGGCTAAAGAATTCCAATAGAGCACCTGGTTTCTACTGTACACCAGTTTGACACATGAAGTTTCTATAAAATATCGTAGCCTACCTGTGGTGACGATATTACTTTTATTCAAAGTGTGTTTGTAGATATGTTTCCAGAAGATAAAATAAGACAAGTGGCTGATTAGAAGAATTAGACTTACCATGAGGTGTTGCACGTAGTCAGTCATTATTGGCGCTTCCATAGTCAGCCTAATGGTAGTGTGGTGTGTGTCCGTATGGCAGATTTGGCACATGGGCACATGACAGTACCTCTGGGGTGTCCCAAAAGTGCATTCGTTTGCATTCATCATATCTGGAGCATACACCGATACACTTGCCTGCAAGAGTTTAAAATGTGATGCTTCTCCTTGCTTGTTGATGTAACATTAGATGTGTTAAATGTGCAAGATGTACATTTTATATAGCTTGAAAGAATTACAGCCCATTGGCAACAAGCAGAAATAATTGAGGTATAAAAGACAACTCATTTGTGATTGGTCTTTCCTATGGGGACATGAACTATGGTGTGTAAGTGGAGTGCACATGCAGTGCAGACAGTAACCATGACGGCTGAATGTAGAGGAAGCTCACTGTGGTTAAGCTGGTATTGTTTTGCGGGATGTCATATCAGTTTGTTTTCTGCAGCTACTGAAACAAATCTCCCAAATCCCTGAGAATGCTGCAGGCTTCACGGGCCTACTTAACAAGGTAATTAAAACTGTCTGCCTCCATTCCCCCCAAATTTGCATACTCCTCCTCCTACCCTTTGTGAGGGTGTTTAAATTAATCTCCCCTCTCCTGATTTTCCTCTTCATGTATAAGCTGAACCAGGAAGGCTGTAGAGTTAAAATCGGGAGTCATATGACTCAAGACGTCACTGTTGATCTGAGTGACAGTTGGAGCAGGATAGATTTCATTAATGACCCAGTTTAACAGCATGCATTAGAGACTAGACAAGCCAGAGAACATGTCTCACCACCACTGTCAATCTCTTACAATTATTACTGGAACTAATTAAGGAATCCAATTAATGCAGCTAAAAGAAAACTAGTGGGGTTGGGCAAGGGAATTTCCATAGCAGTAGTTCAAATTTGTGTTCGTAATTTGGAGGGCAAGGGATGCCTGAGTTTCTTGGGAAATAAGGCTGGCTTATGGGAACAGTTGTCACTAATCATCTGGATTTGTTCAAGGTGACATGCAGCAAAATGAAGCTGAATTCAATCTCCCCAACAAGCCTAGAGAAGGCTCATTATTATCTCATGCTCCCTGGGAGTATTGGAAAAGCATACATTTGCTGGGCAGCAAAGGCCGTAACATCTGTCAATTTGACCTTATGTAATGCACCTCATTTAGATCATTGGCTTCTTCAACATCTTTCCACAAAGTAGGACCAACCCAGTCTCATGAGAAGTCATAATAATTTGTACATGATGGAAATGTTGATTTGGGTCCATTAAAATGAATGAATGGCCCACACCTTAACCTAACCATAAAATCTAGCCCCTCGCTCAAACCCTAAATGTTATCATGAAAGTAATATGAAATAAAACATAAAAACCTTTTCATTCATGCCAAGTTTTAAAATCTTACAATTTTGCCATCTTTTATGAGTTGTCATGGGACTGTGTTGGTGGAACATGGTTCTTGATCAACATTCTTGTTTGGTCCTGGAAAAACTTATATCAGATTTCAAGGTTAGTTTTAGGTTATGTCAGGTTTAAGACTGGGCACTTAAACAACATTAACAACCAACCATCTCCCTCTGATTTTATGGGTTAATAGTTAATAGTTGTTTAGGCAGCGGTTTTCAATCCTGGTCCTAGGGATCCACCGCTCTGCATTTTTTTCTATGGGCACGTTTACATAACAATGTTGTACTAAAAAGATGTTTACTTATCTTTTTTTTTTTTTTTTGACAATGTTGTCAAAATGATCCATTCACATTAAAAATACTGCCAGGCCAGTAGTTGGCGATGTAACTTTGCAAAGAAAAACTATGCATCTATAGACTGAATATAGACTGAACACGTAATATGCATGCTTGTGACGTCACTGGAGCTTTATGATCTACACTGAATGTGTCAGGTTAGAGAGGCATACAAGAGTGGTGGGTCCAGGACCAGGATTGAAAACCACTGGGTTAGGGTTTTCATTGGTATCAGGGATAGGACTGTTTGTTGGATAGGACTGTTCCATGACCAACAAAACATGGTTAATCCTGATGAAGGGCTGCACACTCTTGATTCTGAGCTTGATATACTGAGTGTAACACAGTTCGTAAATATGGGAAGAAGGAGGCTGGAACCGGCGAGCATTCAACATACTTTAATAATAAAATAACCAAACAATAAAACGAAAGTAAAAGGGCGGCAGTTCCTCACGGCGACTGCCGCCCACACAAAAAAAAATAAAACACAACATAAAGTCCAGGCCTGGTCCTTTCTCATCCTTCACTGTCGTCGCTCCTCTTTTATGCTTCCGGAGCTCCTCCGTGAGAGATACGAGACCGGTGCGCAGAGCAGCTGAAGCTCATTATCTCTCGCGTCACCGGCCTCGTGCCGTTCCCTCACGGCTCTCGCCCGCCCTACTCATCACATACCCCCATCACCCCTCGCAGGCCGGAGGGTACTTCCGAGACTGCGCTTACACCCTCCCGGGGGCCAGTCTCGGCGGCCGCAGCACCTGGGGGTAAGGACAGACGAGACGAGAGAAAAGGAGACGGAAGCACAAGGAGCGACAAAGACAAGAGAGTGGAGAGAGGAAAAAAAAATAAAAAATTCGTGGTCAGGTTCCCAGACACACTGCCGCTCGGTCCTCAGCCAGCTGAGAGGCTCTTCCTCGTGGTGCTATGCGATGGTACTGGACGCTCGGTGGACGGCCCGATTCTCCTCCGCCCCCTGGTGGCCGGCGATGGCTCTTCCGGCTGAGGGCAGCCGGCAGCGAGTCCCCCGTTCCCTGCTCCTCCCCGTCATGGCGGCAGGCAGCAGACTTCGGCCTCTAGCGAACGGCGGCAACTCCTCCACTCCCTCCTGAACGGCAGCCACCCCACCTCGTCCCAGGGGCATGGCAGCGAGCTCTCTGTCCCACCTGTTGCTCAGTCGCTCCAGCACCACCGCCTCGGGCAGCCACTCGCGGTCTTCATGCGCTTTTTATTTTTGGCAGTCATGGGGCGGGACTTTACTTATTTCATTGTAACCTGAAATGTCATTGGTCCATTCAGTTTTCCGGAAGTCTGCAGTGATTGGACGCCTTTTGTAAAACGATTAGACATGGCTTCATTAACGGACCAGATGCAAGTGAGTAAAACTTTATCTATTGACTGATTGATTGTATTATTAATATGTCCGTACCAGATACTATTTTAACTTGATTTATTGTTGTGGGGTTTGCTTCAAGCTAGTTAAACGGCTACAAAAAATGCTTAATAGAAAATCTTGTAATATAAAGTTAGCATACAAAACATAACATTGTTAAAATAAAATAGTAAAACTAGTCATCACTAACGTACCTACCTCTCTTTGATTGTCCATCTTGATAAATCTTTCTGCTTCAGCTCTTGTTTGCTAATCAATCCAATCACTGCAGACTTCCGGAAAACTGAATTGACCAATGACATTTCAGGTTACAATGAAATAAGTAAAGTCCCGCCCCATGACTGCCAAAAATAAAAAGTTTTCACACGAGCAAAATAGAAGATCGAGCTTGAGTGTGGGGAGCATGACGCGCGTGGTGCGAGTCCTGTCCGAGCACGAGGGCTTGATTTGCGCGCAGAGGAGATGTCATACGCGCGCGGGTTTAAAATGAGCTCACGAGCTCCCGTTTTCTCGCGTGTAGATCTGTTATTCTTTCGCGGAAGTGATTTACTGCGCGCGCAAGCATCAGTTGCGGTTATTAATGGCATTAAATACCATACCGGAGCTCCTCCGTGAGAGATACGAGACCGGTGCGCGGAGCAGCTGAAGCTCATTATCTCTCGCGTCACCGGCCTCGCGCCGTTCCCTCACGGCTCTCGCCCGCCCTGCTCGTCACACTGAGGTTTCATGAGAGGCCGTGAAAGCAGGCAATTAAAAAACGAGAACCATGCAAAGACTAAATATGACAATGCTTATGATACTGAAACCCACTGAGGGAATTATGTGTATATTCTGTGTCCCGCAGTGTCACTAATGTCCACTAATTCCTCTAAATGCTAGACATAACAGCTCAGAAAAGTAAACGGATACCCTTCACCACCTGCAGGGGTAAAACAAATCAAAAATCCCTAAGTCCACACCACCCCAACAGAGGCTCTGCCAGTTGTCGCCAAGTTGAGTGTCTCTTTTAAGCGCCATGGCAGTTGAAGGGATGGCTAAATGTAAGACATTCTTCTGAAGTAACTTCAGAATGGAGCAGATGGATGGAGCTGCAGGGAAAAGTGGTTAAGTAGCTCAATCAGGTGAGTTCTAGATTGGCAAGAAGCTCCCGAGGCTGGAAGGTTTGATGATGGACCAGGGCAGATTTTCTGGACTGAAACCTGAGGCCTCCACTAGACTGACTGTGTTGGCAGGAGGGAAACAGCATGTCATGTGCAATAAAGGAATGCAGCTCTAGTTGCATGAGCCAGCCAGATATACCATTACAGTCTTTGTGCTGGATGGAGGAAACAAGTAAAACAAGGAGGAGGGAGAGAAAACTGGACTAAAAAGACAATGCAAAGAAAATGTAAAGCAAATGTACTGGATAGAAAATAGACAGGAACACAATACAGCAGAGACACTTAAATAGACATAAATTTCTTGTGTGTGCAAACATACTTGGCAATAAATTTCTTTTTTGTATTCTCTTAAATTCTGTACTTTTGGCACATGGTACGAATAAAATACCATAAATATATGCTTGTAGGAACAAAGAAATATAATTTTCAGACCATTACACTCTCTGATGAAATGAAAATGTTCTGACAATGGAATTTTCCATGGGTCAATGTGGCATAATTTATCGTTTTATATTTAATTATTTATTTATTTTTTTTAAAAAACAACAGCATTTTTTATAACTAATTGCACAAAATTATCACATTAAATGCAATTAAACAATTAACACAGTCCAGGCATATTAGCCAGAAAATCTGGAGGCAGTTTTCTGTCAGTGAAGTGAGATAGGAGCAGGAATTCTTAACAATGAGTGTTTTGGAAATCTGGTTGAAAAACATTTCAGGCCTAGCTAAAAAAATACTTTGGCTTTTTCTTAGCTACCTATCAAAGTAAATGCAATTAATGTTATTTGTGCACTATTAGATTTTAGCAAGAGTACCTGCTAAAACAAAAGTGCTGGTTCACTTTTAACTGCTCCTCCAACATGATGCATCTCTCACTTCAGGCTATACAGGCAGCAGACAGGAGCCCAACAGCGCTCAGCACTTCTAGAGAGACACAATGCTGCCACCAACTTAAATGATCACACTGTCATCAGACGCTTTAAAAATCGAGGGCTAAAACACGAGGAAATATATTACTGCCTGCTGTTTTCCAAAAGATGGATGACTTCTGCAGAAACTGACAGAAACTGTTTTCTCCTTTAGACAGGGAGCTATTTAACTACGGAATGCTATTAATAACATCAACCTCAACATTTCTGTTGCTGGAACAGATCCAGTCTGTTGTTCAGCATTTCTTTCCATGTTAATACTGTCTGAGAGAGTGTAGCGCCTGCCACGCAAATCAATCTGAACACAAAGTCTTGTGTACACGGAGTCTATGGTGCAGAGTTACCGGAGACACAATAAATAATTGTGTAAACACAAAGCATGTTTACGTGCTGGCTTCAGAGATGCAGACGTGTGCGTGGAGAATGCGTGTTCTTCTCAGAGTGGAGGGAATACTCTGACTGCTCTAATAAAGCCATGATTACTATCAGACTGCTACACGCCGTCACAAATAACAACAACAACAAAGCAGAAATCGATTGTGACTTCACGCTTTTGTACACTTGTCTGCAACCCGACAGAACCCCACCCCCAACAATTTGCAGCTTCACGGAGCCAAAGGAGATGGGAAAAGATGAAATATCATACATTATTAATATAAAAACAGCACAAGATATGTACCGATTCAAAATCAACTGTCTTTATAAAGCTAACACGGGACTCACACTGGTCTTAAGAATCAATATTGCAACGTTTAGCTGTATTTAGCTCATCATAAATGACCCTGTTCTCACACATTACCTAAAATCTCTAGTTACCCATAATGCAGTGCACATTAAAGGTGGGGTAAGCCATATTTCAAAAACGCTGTTGGACATTATTGTTATTTGAAATCAACCCAAACAAAAACAAACACTCCGCCTCCAAAACTCACCCTCCAATCCTAACCACACTGCTGGAATCCCTAGTGTACTGCTTACTGTGCAGTATACATTGAATATTTTTAAGCATAATATTGGAATGGTCTGGGTGTATGTTACCTTAAGACCCATTTTCGGGTGTCCCAAACCCTGCATTTAGGGGAAAGAATGAAGGAGCGAACATGTGCTTCGCAGTTACGTTTGGTTTGTGCCTACTTTTAACAAAATGCAATTGTTAACAGTAACCTGTGTCATGTGGATCATTTGTAACACACTATTAGGTTGCAGTATGTGAAATAGTATGCATTATGCAAAAATAATTCTTAACAATAGTGTGCTACATTGCATGCACATGTTAACTTCAGCAGATCGTTTCCAATTATCATCATTTTGGGCGAAAAAAGCATTTTGGAACCAAAATTTTTGAATATAAAAGCATCTTTGTTAAAGGCCAAGTTTATTGCATTGTGGGACAGAGTTCAGTATGCTCTGTTGTAAATTGCAAATTTAGGCAAATGCACTAGGTTATCTGGGTATTTCATGCATAGAGATAATTTACTTACTGCACACATTTTACAAACTACACACATTAGAAAATATATACACACTACATACAATGAACAACAGTACGGTAGTATGTTTGTTTTGACCATGTCCAGCCATTCATGTCCACTTGCCCATCTTTGTCCAGCAACACACACATACACACCATTTTCTCATACAAAAGCTGTACAGCAGGGCTGAAAATTCATTTTGACATTAAAGCCTCTTATGAACGCAACGTGAGGGAGGGGACATTTTTGCATTAACCATGCATGACAGAGACTAACTTGTCTGTTTGTTGTAAATATTTGCTGGTAGGTGCCAGTATTTACACCCTCATTTCTGCACAACCTCACTGACAAGTGCTCACTGAATTAAATTGTGAAGATAAAATAGGCCTAAGTTGTATTTATTTGTGGTGTAATCATAAGGATTAAGGTGGTGAAGAAATGCATTAATGTCTAATCCCCCTCCGCGCACCCCCTTCCTCACCTCCAGCTCCGCAGTGCAACCCGTTTTCAAAAAGAGGGGAGGGGGGGGTGAGGGGTGAGGGGGAAATGGAGGCACTCGTTTGGAGCAGCCTTGAGCTTCAGCCAAGCTCTCGTTGGCATTGTGTGCTTACAGCTGGGCTTGCTTTCCCTTTATCTTACTCACTCTTTCTCTGTCTTCCTCCCTCTTGTTCTCCGTGAAGTGCTTTTCTTCCTGGCCCGGCCTGACAGAGGGGTGTGTGTGTGTATGGGAGGGTCAGGGCTCTTGTGTAGGTTGTCACTGGGCCAACTCCTGCAGCTTCCTGCCCATTACAGCCCACAATGACAGACTGTAAACAGAGAAAGAGAGAGAGAGAGATCTCTGTTCGTCTCGATTCACAGAATACAGTGTATTCTCTTGCTTTTTTTTTTATTATTCACTGACCGTGCTTGAAATGGCATAAAATGGCATAAACTACCATATATTTTAACATCATGCATAAAAAGAGAAAAAAGGCTGTTGTCTTCCCTTTTGCCAAATATATCGGAAAACAACACCCATAATGCACTGGGCATGTTGCCATCCAAGACAACTCCCACCAGTCAGCTATAGATACACCTACCAGAGTCAAATACCACCTTGGTTTAGTAGGAAATGCTTCTTAGCAAACATTTAGTCATAATGGCATCAACTTGCATTGTTCCTGGGTGCAAGGATTCAAAGAGTAAAAGTTTAGCGGGGGAGTTGTTGTTGGTTTGCAGTGAAAGATCCAGCACAGTGTAGGCAGTAGCTCTAATATTTAGAATTTATTTTAACAACACTGGTACATGTCTTTGAGATCATCTACATATGCAATGAAAATTGACAAAATTAACTTTTTGCAGATTTAAAAAAAAAAAAAAAAAAAAATCAGAAAAATTTCAGATGCTCTTTTGAATGACAAACCCACTAATACCACCTAACTCTGACCATCAATAGCAAGTAGCAAATCTTGAATCATGATATAACATAAGGTAAATGCTATTAGCTATTTTAAAAAGGGATGATCTCTTTGATATTTCCAGTCCCAAACTTTCAATATGAAATGTCAACAAAGGAAAAAAATTGTGCTTGTCAAGCCATTTCTTGGGGTCTTTGTAGCAGTATCATGCAGGAGAGTATGCCAACACTACTATATTTTATAATACCATGAAATTATAGCTGTATAATATTTATATTGAGTAAGTAAACTGAGTTGAAAGGAATAATTCACTTAACTGTCTTAAGACCTAGTCTGACAAACCAGCAGTTTACTAAGTCTTTTTTTTATCAATTTTCAGATCTACCTTTTTACTTAACGGACTCAAATAAGTTATGGCCAGTCTAAAACAAAACAACAAAACAAAACAAAAAACAGTTGACTTGTAAGATGAGTCTGAGTTTTATGCAACTGGCCACAGCTGTTAAACAGAAAACGTTGCCCTTAGCTGTATAGTACTGTAACTCTCAAATCTCATTCAGACTTGCCATGTGATCAGTCACAAGACACGCAAGAACCAATGGCATTGTGGTATAATTGACATCAAATCTAGTGCAATGCGTTGCAAAACACAGAGAATTTATTTTGAAGTGAACTATTGCTTTTACTAAAAAGGTTGCCAGTTAATTTGATAATTAAAAAAAAATAGTTTGAATAAATTTACAGTGGGTCGCACACATGTTTGTGCCACCAGTCCTGTTGGCCTTCTCTCCTTCCACTTATGTGGACTTTCCTCTACATAAAATGAATAAATAACTATAAAATAGTTGTGAAAAAAAGATTAATACTGGAAAAAATATTGAATAATATACAATAGAGTACAAAGTATGCAACCATACATTATTTTGAAGAACATCATGTGTTACACAGAGTGTGCCTGTATAGTTTTTCCTTTCTGAACATTGCGTCTCTCTGTTCTCTCTACCTTTACAGATGATGACAAACTGTTTGATGTGATACAGAAAGAGAATGACAGCTGTGAACTAACAGAACGGAGAAAGGGAACGCAGAGAGACAGGCAGAGAATGATGGAGACAGAAAAGCTGAGGTGGATGCAACACCATAAGACGACTAAAAATGAGAAAATGCATATTCTGAGAAACTGAATATGATAGGCTGATATGCATCATATCCTGTTGATGACATTACCATAATTAACACATTTAAATGTTGACTGTTCACTGATGTACACTGATATAAATATTATTTTAAGTCAGCATGAAATTAAAATAGAGCCAATTTAATACTAATCTTAATCAAGATATTTAAAATAGTGTTGGTGTGTTTTATTATATACATATATATGTATATATGTGTATATATATATATATATATATATATATATATATATATATATATATATATATATATATATATATATATATATATATATATATATATATATATAAAAATATATATATATCAACAGTTTATATCATTTATATCAACAGTATATACACATATATACCAGTTGGGTTTCATGGGGTTTCATGCTGATGTTGAAGCTCAGAAAGAAGAATGTTCTTAGAGACTGAAGAGCACTGCTGGAGTCACCATTCTAACAAACATAGAAGCTTAAAAAATCTGATAAAATTAGCTTTCAATCCAAAACTATAGCACACAAAGCCCACCGACAGCACTTACAGGTTGTCCAATCCATTTCCCTCTAGCTAATCAAAACCAAAATTGAATATATTTGACAGCATTAGCCACAGCTAATGCAAAGCACCCTGGTGCAAATTCATTTTTAATTTGAATAACAAATGAATCCTTTTAGAGGCTGTGTTGTAATTTTCCAAGTGTGCACTGATAATGATCTGACTTCCATGCGATCACTTTTAGTTTAGAAAAGGTTGCATCTCCATGACAACTTCAAGAATATGGAGTTGGAAGAAACAGGCCAATCAGAGCCCAGGAGCGTGTCAAGGAAATGCAAGAGCTCTGTTGCTATTAAAATGCTCATTTTTACAATCCTAGAAATTTCATCTTCATTCTCAACATGCATTCAGACATCATGCCAAGGCATACAATCAAACATAATCTAATAATGTTTTAATGTAAGTCTATGGGACTGTGAGCTGTTTTATCGACCATCAGGGGAAAAAAAGGTCAGTCTAATGGTCTAGGCATGTTAAAAAGTAATAAGTTGTAAAATCCATGTTCAAACAGTGTGGGATGAGTTACAAACTAAAAATGTAATATTTAGTATTAGGATTCTGTTCAAATCCCTAACCCTACCGGTATTTGTGCACAGCTTTAAAAAGCATACTTATTACGGAAATACCACGTTAAAAGAATATACTTGAATGTAATATTTTCAAACACTTCAATGCATGTTAACTGCAATTAAATGAAAATGTATAGTGGTTTAAATTTAAATGCAATTAGCTGATTTTTGAGTACTTTATTTGATCTACTTAAGTTGGACTTAAGTACATCTTTATATGTAATTTCAAAATTACGCAACTGTATTTGAAATATGGTTAAAGTGTACTCCCTAATGTAAAATATTTTATTTGAAAGTTATATGTCATGTATTTAAATATATTGGTAATTACACATTTGTAAAGATTTAGTACATTTTGCAATTTAGTGCATTTCAAATATATTAAATTTAAATGTAATATTGAATAACACTACAGTTAAAATTGTAATCAAATGCGTTACTATGCAAGTCAACACATCAAAATAAGTGTACTGTACTTTAAAAGCACAACAAAATATTATCATGTACTTTAAAGTAAAACTACTTACAAATGTACTACTAAATGTATATAGGTGTTAAGAAACACAGTCATAAAACTGTAATTTACATTAGTGACCAATTATTTCATTACTATTTGCAAATACAGTTTTCTTCCACAGGGGTATGAACAATTTTGCATCCACTAATGATAAGAGCTAAGTTCACTTATAAGAAACAGAAATCTTCCATTATAATAAGTCCATATTAACTCTGTCAAAACCCAACTTGCTTCAGCACGCCGACACTGGTTTGTCTTGTGTGTTGAGGTCTGTGCTATCATGAAACTTGCACAGGAAATTGCAAGTGTGGGGGTGTTAGTTGGGTAGTCATATACTTTGTACACCTTTTGGCACCTCCACTTCCGGAGTTAGTTACTCCTTTAAAAGCTGCATGAACAATGAAGGTTTTTGGTTGCAGCACACAGTGATTTAGAGTACCGGTATCTCTTGCTCACTCCCCCTCAGGGGAAAAGAGTTATCTGGGAGGAAGGCTGACCTTGCGGTGACTCCCAAAGCTCACTCTGCGACCTGTGTGCCTGGGAAAACAGGAAACTGACATCTTGGAAAATGTAATGTTTATGGTTTGGAGCCATTAATATGGGCCCAATGCCCTGCTGTCTGCCACTGATTAAAGGGAGCTGTGGCACGTGAATGATCAAACAAGCCAGGGCAGGAGACGGGTTTACCCTTTACAAGCTATTTTGATCACAAACAAATGAAATCAAGATGACTTTAACAGCTGCATCTTCAACACTATTGTTAGAGGTGTTCTCCAGACTTCTCATTTATTTTTCTATAAAGAGTCAACTGTCTCAGATGTTTCTCCTAAAATTCATTAGGAAAATTTAAGAATAGAAACAAGATGCTGAGAATCTTAGACTCAAAAGCAGTAAACCAAAGATATAAAGGGAAGAGAACGGAACAGATTTTCACTGACCAGATTTGAACCTGCATTTTCTGCACAAGCACCAAGGTTTAAAATACCTGGAGCATCTCTAGCCCAAATAGCTTCACTTTTAAGTCAAACATGGCCATCAGCCCACCAGCCTGTCTATGAATTTACTTCAGCCAATTTCCACTCCTCCTCCCATCTGTTGGCTTCACCTGTATATGGCCTTGCCCACCCATCAATCAGTCCCAGTAGCCTCTTACACATGCTCACTTTCTAGTCTATAAAAAAATAGTCTATTATTTTATGGATTGTGGATTTTCGCAAGCACCTACATAGAGACCTATGGTAGGAGAGATGACACGGTGAGATTTGGTAAGATAATCCGAGGCCTGGAAGAACTGTAATTGTCCTGTTGAGGGATTTCAAAAAGACACACCTTGGTCATGAACTGGTTTAAGCTGGTCAAGTGCTGATCCCAAGCTCAGGAGCAGCTAATAACCATCTCAGGACCAGCTTAAACCAACTCATGACCAACAAAGGGCCACCATAAACCAGCTCAAACCAACTTCAAAACATACCTAGCCAGCATATGCTTTTTTTCCAACAGGGCAGCCAACTTCAGAGACAAGAGAGAAAAAAAAATCCATTTACTGTGTGCTCCAGTCCAGACTTAAGCATGTACTTGCTCAAAAAGTCAATAGCAGACTCCAGTAGAGGGGATATAGGTTACGTATACATGTCATATTGTGCCTAAAGCAGCAAAAATCACAACCAGATTTTAGGGTTCCCAACTCTCCATTCTTGAATGTGACAAGTTCATTCTAGTAAATTGGTTTGTAATCAAAAAGGATTTCTTATTATTATGGTAGTTATCTACTTTTATTATGTAGTTTGCAGTGTAGCAACTTCTACAAAAGATCAGCTTGACTGTAGCTGAATTATGAGTATCTTGAAGTTTAACAAGCTACATTATCAAAGTGGCTTCAACACTCAAGCCAAGGACATGAGACTCAGTGTGTTTGTAACCCTCTTGCTTTACAAGCCTTAAGGTAATCTTCAACTTCACAAAGACCTTGGAAATGAGAGGATGGGAGGTAAAGTAATGTGCAGCCAGTGGATGAATGACTCTTACTGGGTCACCGCAGACAAATTGACTTGTTTAATGACACAGCCAACAAATGCAGTGCCTTTTACAGCCCTGTAAGGCCACTGACCTGGCCAGTACTTATGCAGCAAATAATGCAACAAGGCTAGAGGAGTCAGTGCTATTCACTCTTTCTTCTCCAAAGAGAGGTAGCAACGACATGGAGGGGGAGGGGTTTAGACAAAGACGGATTTAGGAGGAAGAGAGAGGGGCTGGGGGGGGGCATGGACAGGCGTTTAAGGCCGATGCACAGGAGGCTCTTGGGATATGTGACGGACCCTGTGATTAGAATAAAAATGCAGACAATCTTGAGGCTGGCAGTGGGAGGTAGGAAGGGGGTTAAGTGGCAGGCTTTTACGTGGTTTAAACAGCAAGCTTGATTTACCATAGGCTGTGTGGCAAGCTATCATTTGCAAATCACACCATGTCTCCAGGGCCTGCTAAGACGAGTCATGGGCTTTACTGTGAATGTTTGTTGTGGCCTTTTGTGGGGGTTTCACACAACTAAAAAGAAGTCTCAAAGTAATTAAAAAATGGCTCTTCTTGCATGCATCCTTACCATGCATGATGTGAGTGTGCATCGTGGCTAGCTAAGTTCCCATGTAATGACATGATTTTGGCATGATTTAGGGTGTAAACATGAACCCTTCACAGCTATTATATGTGAGATCGAAGAACCTGTCAGTCCAAGAAGCAGAATGCTTAGTCCAAATAGACTAGGAGGACATTTACACAACACCATTTTTAACTAAAAACAGAAAATTCATTTACACGTCAACGGGGTTTGGGGGCCTGAAAATGCAAATTTTTGAAAATAGGTTTTAAAGTGCAATTTTGAAAAAGACATCATTAATGTCTCTGTACACTAAAAAGTGCAAATTTGTGAAAATGGCAATATGACCAACATCTTTTCACTTTATTTTATTTCATTTTTTTCTACGTTGTTAAAAATAAAAACAAAGATGCAAATTACAATAATAATAATAAATGCAATAATTAATACAATATAAGATACCAATGCAATAAACTGTACTTTAATTTTTTTCAGCTGTTGGTGTATTTGACAGTAGCATTCAATAAAATAAAAATTTTTGTAAAATATAAAAATAAAACAGACTTCACCGTATGAATTAAATATACTCTTATTAAAGCTACTTAATTTATTCAGTCAAGATAAATGTGTGATTTTGTATTTTTCTCTTTGCAGCAGGTTTAGGCTGCTGTCACATTAAGACGGAACGCACAAATCTAATATCCTGACATGTATCCGAACGATTTCACTATATATAAGATATAATATAAGATATAAACGACTGTGCTGATTGTGTGTATGTGACAGTTTTTGCACAATAAGAAAAGAGAACTTCATTACTTGCGCTGGGAGACAGGCTTTTAGGTTCGGGTGTACATCCTGAGCAAAGCATGTCAGAACAGCGTGCGAATAGAACATATGGCTCAAAACGGATTTCAAATTGGATTTCAAATTGTCGATTGCGTCACACTTATTGTGACACACATCAATAAAGTCAAAACCAGTGATGGATCAAATCTTATTTGATCACTTGCAATTAATAATACAGACAATCTGAAAAGATCTGATTTGAGAAAAAATCTGATTTACCTGCAGTCTGAACAAGTCACGTTTCTCTCCTATTATGATCCCCCTATCTAAGTGAAACTGCTTCTCAAACATGGGGAAAAAAAACAAAAAAAAACAGGGATTTTGTCCATCGGGATTTGATTGGATCGATGTTGTTTGCTAATTTCCTCAATCTCTTGTTAGTGACAGTTTGCTAGAAGGGAGGGATTATTATTCTATCTTCGCTTCAGTGCACATGTTATTGTTATAAGTTAATGTTTTTTATTACAGTTTATGAGTGCACACAATTTTTTTTTAAATAATGATGTTCACAGATAAATAATGTGCACAGATAAATAAACACTGCAATATCCCATGAAAAAGAAGCGTCAATTTTGATTTCATAGTGTCTTTAAGCAAAATTCTCCAATGGCTCCCCATTTAATCTCACTGCTGTCTAGAAGAAACAATTGTGATATTAAAGAGATCTATTTTTACAGCATCCCTCTGCAAAATTGTGTGGTCAAAGTGCATGATAACCATATCACCTTTAAAAGGCAAGAGATGACTGATACTGTTTGTGTTACTGTCACACATTAACACAAACTATAGTGAGGTCTTAAAGGTATAGCTCACCCAAAAATTAAAATTCTGTCATTTTGTCATTATTTACTATTGTTGTTGCAAACCTGCAACTTTCTTCTGCAGATCACAAAAGAATATATTTTAAGAATGTTGGTAACCAAACAGTTTTGGTGACCACTTGACTTCCATTGTATGGACAAAAACACTTCTCAAAATATCTTCCAGAAAATAATGACAGAATTCATTTTTAACATACATTGAGATTGCCGAGATAGTCCTCTCAAAACCTGAACATCAAAGATCTTTGTGAGTGAGAACATTACCCATCATTTCATGAGCTTTGTGTACTGCTGTTTGGACATTCAGTGGAAATCCTGTGAGGCCAAACCATTTGTACCGAGAACTCCTTTGGTAGCTTTGTCTTAAATTATTGTTAAGACCACACCAAGTTTCTGAGTGTCAGGCAGTGTGAGTTAGAATGAGCACTTCTAAAAATAGTGAGAAAACCTCTAGTGTCAAGACAGGAAGTTCCACAAACAGTAGTCATCATATTTAAATAGAGCAGAAGAACGGGCTGAGATAGTGGTGAGTTCTTCACTGGGAGTTCTTTACACTTCTTTTTTATAAATAACCCCTCTTGACTTTATTCCCATTGTTAGAGGATGAATTACCCACAATGGGCATGTAGTCATAACCAGCAGTTAATTATCTTTCCAGTTTTGACCACTTCGCCTTTGCTTGTGGGATTTGCTATACCCAGAACTAAGTTCCAGCCAATTAAACACATGAAGAGTTTATATATATATATATATATATATATATAGTCACAACCCATCTATTTTTACACAGCGAACACTGTACCTTGGTTAGAAAAAAAGTATTCATGCTAACAAGGTAAACCTACAAAGGTAATGTGTTATTAGCACTTTTTGTTTTGGTGTAGGATTTACTTATTTTTCACTGCAAGTAAATTTCACAAATAATTACAAAGAAATGGTAAGTAACATTGAATTAAACATTAAATTTTAAAGCTGAAATAGTATTTTCTCATTAAAATGACCTTAACATGTATGTTCAGTTTTGATTTCGTTTTCACTGTGTTATGTCCCTGTTTTGCCTGTCTGCGTTCCCTAGTTAGTTTCCTTGGTTGTTAATTAGTCCCACGCTACGGTTTGTATTCAGTTGATTACCCTCCCTTAAGCCTTGACTTCTTTCTGTTCATTGTTCGGTGTTGTCTTGAGTTTTACACTGTTGCTAGTTTTCCTGAGTATTCTTATTTTGGATTATTGGATTAAACCTGCTCTGCAAAGTAACAACAATCTCGAGGAACCAGTGACTTTCTAGACCTGGCATGCCTTACCACCTTCCCTGACTGCTCCCCATTTGTGTTTTTTTGAACCAGCCTAAATGAGAGGTGTAAGGCACGCCTGCCTGGTGTCAGTCCTCAAGAGGATTTCGCTATGTTTGTGGAGTGGGTGCTGGTAAAAAATGGATCGGCTTTCAGCATCTGCCTCAAGGAGGATGTCACCGGCTCCAGAGCCCAACCAACCACCTTCCCCCACTATGCATGGAGCGAACCCCAGAGCCCACCACAGACGAAGAGCCTGAGCCTGCCATGACGTATAACCCAGACCAGCGGTCTGATCCCCGGAGCTCGAGCACCACAGTGAGTGTGACCAGGTATGTAAGCCGGCAACATCGTACGTCCCCGTCCCTGTCGGCCTACACTACCATTGCTGAGGGTTAGCAGCAGCTGGCCTCTGCAGAAGTTTATCATTATGAGGAAATGGAAGTTTATTTCCTCTGCCCCCAAAATCCGGATCGGAGCTCCCTAAAAATATGTCAGGGACAAGAAAAGAAGTTGTATTATCGTGTCAGTGCATGAGGGTTTACAGCAATGGAAAATGCCTTCAAGAAGAGGTCTCTTAATCGGGGTGAATGACTTTTGTTTGAGGACCCTCATGGTTTGAGCCAGAGCACCACCATCTTCAAAGCGTTCATGTTTCCTTATGAGTTTATTTCAAGTTCCTTACCACATAAGTTTAAGCCTTACAGTCTTGGCCAAAGGAGGAAGAAGAAACATTTGCACAAGCATATGAGACCCAGGAAAAGGCAGCACTTCAAACGATGGGACTTCATCAATGTTATCTGTAATCGTTTCAGGCTGCCCCTCTGGTTTAATCGCTTCCAGAGAGACAAAGACAGAAAGAAAGTAAAGTTAGTAAAGATTCATTGTAAGACTCTCACAAAGCCCATGAATCCAGATGTGATCATGGCTCTTAAGATCTCCATAGAGAAACACAATAGGTACTGGTGAATTGTCAGTAAGCATTTATGAATTATTATCATTACAGCTTCATAATGATTTAGACTTCCCTGGTTATATTGTATCAGTAGATCTGTAGAGTGCCAATTGTTCTCATAAAACTTTTGTGTGGCCACAGAACAATGAGCCGGCTGTGTGGCTTGAACAAAATACTTTCAGAAGAAACGTTTGGTCTGCATGTCACAGATAAATGAATACATTAGTTAGGGCAGGACAGGATGTGTGTGTTTGACTCTAGAGCTGTGTGGACTCACTCTATGTGGTAGAGTTAATCTCTGGGCAGCAGCTATGTTGGGTGGAGGTTTGGGATGAAACTGGCTAACACCCGTCCAGCCACACCGGATACCACCAACACTCACACATCACTATAAACACACACACATACACAAACAAAATACTTCATCTCAAGTGAGCAAGTGATCTTCAGCACAAATACAACATCAGCTAACGTTGAGGTGCATCACACTAATGATTAAAAACCCCATGAAATCACCTGACAAGCACAGTTTTATTCATGTTGACATATTGTGTAAGGGTGGAGCTCCTACAGGGGTTCAAGCTGCAGGGTTGCCGAATGACTTAAGAAATATTATCAGCAAGATGGTAGAAAACTGTACATTTCTTGTCTATTTCCACCCACTGCTACTTATACCAACGACGGAAATAAGCACAGTTATAATAGCTAAATATGTGGGAGAGCGTTGCTATAATGTGACAATATTATATTGCAATAGGTAACATATCAAAGTTAATACCAAATCAAACTAGTTAGCACATCATTTGTAGTGAAAGAGTTTAATGACAATATATTGGCTGATGGTTACACTTAAAATAATTACAAAATAGATGATATGATAAAAAACTTATACCATTTATCGTACCCAGCATGTATGTAAAAAGTTACCTGAGAGATAGAAAGAAAGACAAAGAGAGAGAGAGAGAGAGAGAGAGACAGAGAGTGCCCAAGTAGGAGAGCAGAGTGTAAAAGAAGAGAGCGTAAAAGAAAAGAGACAGAGCAATAGTTGCAATCTTCTTTTATCCTTTCCCTTGACCATGTGACTGAAACCCAAATGTGAGACATTCAAACTGACCAATCAGAGGTAAAACTTCCCCCACTGTACAAAAGGTGTGACAATTCATAGACCCCCGATGCACAGGCAACTTGGCCTACAGGCCTTGATCACTATCAGCATCTTTGTGTGTTCCCAAATGGCTCTTGTAGTATGAAAGAGGGGACTGAAACAGCAAAGCCAATGTCTTTGTTCATTTTTAAAATATCTTTGGATATTTTCAGTCTTACAGATCCCTCCTTGGCACCGTTGGCCACACACATGGAGGTGGCACAAAGGTGGCACAATCCATGAAGACATGCTTTCTGTTGAGTGTAGATGTCATCTTCAGACTTCTCGTCCAAACTTGTTGCAATAGCAGTTGGTCAGTCTTTAGTCTTTGTTCTCCTTCAGTCCTGTGTGAGAGATCTTCATCGAATGGTGTTGCACTGCTCATTGATATGCAAATCATCCATCAAACACTTCACACCTCCACAATAATCAGGTAGAACAATGGCAGAACTGGTTTGTCCCTTCTTTGAGACGAGACACAGGATTTAAACTTTGGCAACAGAGATCCTGTGATTTTAATAGAGCATATAACACAACAAACAGCAAAAGCATATATATGGCATTTGTCATTGGTCAGAGGTTTGATGTGGTCAGATTAAATTAGTCTCTGGCAATAAGCTCTGGAATTGATGTACTTTATAAAGTGGTCAAGGTGAGAATAAAAGTAAGATCCAACAAGCTCTTACACTGTTTCTGGAAACATTTAAATAAATTGCATTACAACAAATGTCTGTTTAAAAACCCCCCTTTTTCATAAAGAGTATCAGCAAAATATTTAGTGTAACCAAATACAGAGATTCAATTGAATAAGTGTCCAAACCAATCATTGTTTCAAAGTCAAATTGACAAAATACAAATCAAATAAGTTTCAGAAATGTTTCGAAGGCATTAATGATAATATACATTTTGTACTTTGATAAGAATGAGAAATACAAACATACATTTTGGTATGTAAGTTGGTGAGACATTTGATAACTAAGTGATTCAGTAAATCTAAAGAAAAACCAAAACAATAACTGGATGAAATTCACAGTTATAATACAATCTAGATGTAAAGACTTAAATAACATTTCATTGATATTTTTGTGAGGCATATGCAGATGTAGATTTGACTTTGTGTGTGATCAAATCTATGTGGCTGCATTTAGCTGTGGCTATGTGTAAATACAATCATGCTCCAAACAAAAGGTGAGGAAGCTCTACAATTGTGATGTAAATTTGGTCCTGTTGTTTTAACAGGGAGCCAGCTGGAGAATGTATGAGTATGAGATGTGATCTGGCTCAAAATCTTTCCACACCAGTGTCTTTTAAGAAGCATGATAAAAGTGCAAAGTTCAGAGTTTCTGAATCCTGTTGTAAGGAAAGTATTTTCATGGTTAATGCAATTGTGAATCACACTGTTGCCACATGGCACTTCTGTGCTCCTGTATATGGTTTTACTACAGCTATATGGAAAATAGCAGAGTTTCCCATTTAGGACACAAACAAATTCAACATAGTCACACGTGCAACTTGAAATTGCTATACAATTCCAGTACTGCACTTATTATTCCAATTTACACACGATACATGGTCTAGAATGCTTAACATCTACAACCTTTAACCTAAGTGTTGAATGCAACATTTACAGTAAAGCAATCGTATGTTTTAAAGAATAAACGGTCTATGTGTACAAATAGTATCACAAACAACTTTAAAGTGTGTTCTATGTGCAGTGTGTTCAGCACAATTACAAATTTGAAAATACACACAAGATACGTGCTATTGGAATGCTAATCCACTAGCAAGTGAAGTCAATAGTTGTAGGCCTTTCATAAACAATGCAGTTAACTCACTAAGAGTTTTACCTGCAGTTGAATGTTGATTTTTGCCCATAAAATGTGGTTTCCTATTTTTCTGAAAGTAAGGTGGAGGTCTTCCCTTTCCCAGTGACCAGCATTTTTCCTCTATGTGGCCTATTTTCAGACAGGAATTGCAAAACCTGTTCTCTTTACCACTGGGTTGTATGCTGTGTACTCCTGGAATTTTAGGATTTTTATGCCTCTCTAATGCTACACCATGCGTTCTGGTACATGACTCTGCGCTATTCTCGTGCTGCATCACCTTAATAACTGAAACAGGCACACTTTCTTGAACAATGGCCTCTGAACAAAACATTCCAGATTCATTAGGGCAAGTCACCTTATCTAAGAAGTGAACATGCTTTTTAGCCCCATCACTGTTAAGCATTTTGGGAGCCATTTTAGCATTTAGCTTAGCCTTGAGATCTGCAATGGTCTCCTTGTGTTTTTTACACTCTTCAGTCAGTGCTAACTGCTCAGCTAGTAAATTATCTAGCTGTGACTGAAGATCTTGAATCTTTGACTCAGACTTTTGTACTTCAGCATTTTTAGAATGCACTTCTTTACATTTAGCATCTATACTTGAAAATAGAAATTTTGTTAGCTCATGTAGCCTCGTACAGCTTATGAAATTTAAAGCCTCAATTATTTCACCATGTTTTGATTTCTTTTGGTGTTTACCAATTACGTCCCACCATCTGAGCATTTCATCATCTGAACATTTAATCCCAATATACTCTTTCTTGAGTTTGCTCAAGGTAGGCTCAACTTTTTTGCTCCATAAAGCAAACAATATGTCACTTTTTTCAGAAATTTTCCCTTCCATCCCTGAGGAGATCTGAATATTCTCGGATTGTACAGTAATGGGACTATTGAAGCTACTTACAACCTTCTAAATTCTGTTTCATGCAAATGGAGACTTTTCCTATCATACCATTAAACAATGAAAACAGACTTACCCATTCCTTGGTCAGAAAGTCAGCTTTTAATTCATTCACAAGACCAACTGTGAAAACATGTCCTCATTCTGATGACCGATCAAAGTAAATTTCAGAAAACTCACTGCAAGGGATCCCGGGTTTCGGCACCATCTGTAAGGGTGGAGCTCCTACAGGGGTTCAAGCTGCAGGGTTGCCGAATGACTTAAGAAATATTATCAGCAAGATGGTAGAAAACTGTACATTTCTTGTCTATTTCCACCCACTGCTACTTATACCAACGACGGAAATAAGCACAGTTATAATAGCTAAATATGTGGGAGAGCGTTGCTATAATGTGACAATATTATATTGCAATAGGTAACATATCAAAGTTAATACCAAATCAAACTAGTTAGCACATCATTTGTAGTGAAAGAGTTTAATGACAATATATTGGCTGATGGTTACACTTAAAATAATTACAAAATAGATGATATGATAAAAAACTTATACCATTTATCGTACCCAGCATGTATGTAAAAAGTTACCTGAGAGATAGAAAGAAAGACAAAGAGAGAGAGAGAGAGAGAGAGAGACAGAGAGTGCCCAAGTAGGAGAGCAGAGTGTAAAAGAAGAGAGCGTAAAAGAAAAGAGACAGAGCAATAGTTGCAATCTTCTTTTATCCTTTCCCTTGACCATGTGACTGAAACCCAAATGTGAGACATTCAAACTGACCAATCAGAGGTAAAACTTCCCCCACTGTACAAAAGGTGTGACAATTCATAGACCCCCGATGCACAGGCAACTTGGCCTACAGGCCTTGATCACTATCAGCATCTTTGTGTGTTCCCAAATGGCTCTTGTAGTATGAAAGAGGGGACTGAAACAGCAAAGCCAATGTCTTTGTTCATTTTTAAAATATCTTTGGATATTTTCAGTCTTACAATTGAAACGCCTAAAATTGCTGAGTAATTAAAGGGTTAGTTCACCCAAAAATGAAAATTGACTGAATGACATATTGTTGAATATGACTATCTTCTTCCAGGTGAACACAATCGGATATATATTAAAATATATCCTGGCTTTTCCCAGCTTTATAATGGTAGTGAACGGGGGTCCACATTTTGAAGCCCCAAAAAAATGCACCCATCCATCACAAAAATAATGCATACGGCTCAAGGGGGTTAATAAAGGCTTCTAAAAAGAAGTGATAAAAACTTTATTAACTATAATAACTAGCTTCGGAAGAGTAACATCTGACCTGACGCATGACGTAATGGTGAACGCAAAAGCACAGAGGAAAACAAAAAAACCAGTCACGAATTAGATGTCTGAGACAAATGTCAGAAGATTTCTATATAATAGAAAAGGAGCTCGAGTTTGTTGCCCAGCCCTATTTGTTTGAACCGTGAGAGGTGTCTAAGCTTACGATACTGCATCGTACATCATAAATCGCGTCGGGTCGTCGGCTGGAAGCTAGTTATTTTAATTCATAAAATTGTAAACATGGATATTTTACTTACAAAAACCCATCACTTCACTTCAGAAGGCCCTCTAGAGCCATATAGATTATTTTTTATGATGGATGGATGCATTTTATTGTGCCCTTTAAATCACTACAGGTCACTTTGATGTTGTAATTTGCAATGGAAATGCCCCACATCCCATGCAAACCAACCATTTTTAAAAACATATTGTAACGCTCGGTACTCGGGAACAGGCAAGAGGAGACGGAATTCCACAGTAAAGGATTTTAATCATCAACGGGATACAGACAGGATACACAGTACACATCGAGCATGTAACGTTAACGACGAACAAGGACAGGACTGACACAGAGGGAATATATACTGAGGAACACAAGAGGATAACAAGCGGGGCACAGGTGACAGACATGACTAATCAACGAACACAGCTGAAGACAATGAACTAATAATGATAATGACAGCTCGAAACCAAAACAAAGACCAGATGACTGGTGACGGAACACAACTGAAAACAAGGAACATGTGACCATTGACAGGACAAGAATGCAAAAACCAAGAACACAAAAGATACAGATAACAAGACTAGAACTAACAACAAGGAACATGAGACTAATGACCGGACTGGGGAACAGAATAAACAGATAAACACGGATACGATTATGACACATATAAATATATTATTAGTGCTGTCAATCGAACATTTTTTTTCTCATTAAAATTTCTTTTTATATATATTTTTTTTATTTCAGTTGTTTTTGACCAATGTAACCTTGTATGTTAATAAAGGTTTTGACATTTCAACTCTGCAAACAAGTTAGTTTCACATAATTGTGTGCGTTTTTATTTATTCAAGCATGCAAAGATGCAAAAAAGAACTCAACTCACTACTGATGCATCTGAAAAGCAGCTTTGTTTGCATGCCTTTTGGGTGTGTGTGCACAGACAGATGATTCACAGACAGTGAACTAGTACCGGAGTGTTCTCTTTAGAATCTTATCATGCTTGAATGGTTTAAAACCACAAATGATTGGCTGATCATATGATAGACCTTCATGTAGACCCTCTTCAGTCAACCACTCTATCTCGCATTGCAGAGCTGGTGAGCAGAACCCAGAAAGCATGATTATATACAATAACCTTAGCCCAACGATGCCAGAAAAAAAAGAATGCCGTGTTAATTGCCTTATATATTTTTAATCCATTAAACAGAAAATAATAATCACAGAAATGAAAGCATTATATTTGACAGCCCTAATTTTCAAATATATACGTTTACATACGTGCATTCTACCAAGCCTTATTCACTGGTTCAATAAACCTCCAAAAACCACTATTTCACATGAAGCAAATTTAAGGAGCATACATTATTAATGACATCACTTCACCAAAAAGACTGAACTCTAGGCGACACTGTGAGGAAATGTACCAAACCCTGGTTTCCTATTCAAGCTCACCACACTTCAGAGGTATGACAGCTCGCATTAACACTGACATTTCTCAGGCTTATAGGTGTAACATAGTCAGAGCACAATAAAGTTGCAAACTTCTGGAGGACTTCTGTCATTACTGCTGTTCATAGTCAAATTGCTGAGTCAGCTGCGACACCTCACATCACTGTAAAGGCTTTGGATTGGAAAGGTCTGGCATCACTGTCACTCTTTGAGAAAACGTTGACAGCATCATGATTCAGACCATTCACAATTGTAATTGCTCCAATCCAAGTCTCTAGCACCCCACTGATGCTCTATCATTTGATGAACATAAACAAATACTGCCACACATTAGCCCCATGAAACAGATGAACAGTGTTAGATAATCTGACTCATCTAGGATGCAAGATTTTTTGAGTTCGCCTGCTGAAAACTGACATGTCAGACAGAGACAGAAAGTTATTCAACTGAGCAAACCACTGAGCGAGGATACAGTGAGGATAGACACGTCTCAGTCAACTTTACTTTTACATCTCCCTCTCAAACACACACACGGAGAGTCTTACAAATGTTACTGCATGAGCTACTCAATCATCAGGGAGTAGAATAGTAAAAGTGATGATTCTTCTGAAATGTGCTCAGAGATGCATGTCAAACAGAAAACTGTCTGATTCACAGAACCAGCCATAAATGCACCTTCATGGCTACACTACTTTCAGGTCAACTGACTGTTCACGCATCGTCTAATGTATACTGTACACTAAAATGACAACGACTAGAGAACTCCAACTGTTCCCAATGTGATTGGCGGCTGTGCATTTTCTGGGAATCAAGATGTACAGGTTTTTATCAGTTCATCATAAACTTGTTTTTTCATGTCACAGTGAGAGATTCAAAGAAATAAGTAATTTCTGGAAAAACGTGAATGAAGGAATGAAGCTGTTTCCACCTGGTATGAAGATATATATGTATGTGTGTGTGTGTGTGATAAGATATAACATATATATATATATATCGCTCACACACACACACTTCTTTGAACCTCTTTAATTTGGCTTTGTTTAAAAAAAAGGAGTATAATGTGATATGAGTATTGTGTACTGTATTAAACTGAATTGAGTTATGCGTGTATTGTTAAACTAGAATATGAGCATGTGAACAAGTGAATAAATGAAAACAATGTGTACATGAATGAGCATGAATAGTATGAGCATATAAAAAAGTGACTAAATAAATGATCGAGGGAGTGAATAAATAAGCATGTGTGAGAGAGTATGCAAATAAATGAATCAATGAGCGAGGGTGATCAAGAAAGCGCATGTCCTGGTGAGTGTATGTGACTGCGTGTGGAGCAGAATATTGATCAGATTGAGGATGTGGGAGCTTTGTCATGAACAAGTCATTCTACACGCCACACACTGCAGTGGGCAGAGCTTACACAGACCCGTCACATTGAGGACATGTGACTCAGCCCTCTTTCAGAGCCTGCACTGGCCCATTCCCAAGCACAAACCTTATTGAGAAATAAATTGACTCATGCTCAGTCATTGCCTTTCTCAGGCTGAAAAACCTCCACAGATCCGGCCTACAGGATGATACATCCATCATACACTCACCAATTACATACTCATGTTCTCAGTGGACACCTGCAGCACCAATGCGTATAAAACACAAACTCAGTGTTTCAACAGAGGCTTCCTTCCCTTCCACCATTTCATTGTGAGGCAGACAGCAATTCCTGTATTTCGCCATTAACGCTGGACTGTTAAAGGCAGCTTGGAGATTAGCGTTTCCTCTCACCTCCCTTTGTGTCAAGCTTAAGAGCAGCCGCTCCCTGCTGGAGAGCTCACCACCGAATCCTCTGACACAAACCCCACCACAAGCCTGTAAACTATTCATGAGCACTCCATTTTTCATGGGCAGAGATGGATGTTTCATGTAGGGCAGGATGGGATGGGAAAAAAAGGAGAGAGAGACATAGAAGTGAATGGCTGTGCAAGAGAATGGAAAGAAATAAGATTTGAATATTCAAGTAGCACTAATAAAGTTATGTTGGAATGCCTTGCCAATTTTTTTCATCCCTCCTCCTCCCCAGAACCACCTGTCTATATCCGCTACAGGGTTCTCCATACTTTACCTTGCAGCAGCAGCACATTTGTAATTCGGAGTCTGCAATCCCTGTAATTCTGAGCAATAATTTCAGCAATCCCTGCAGTTTCATCAGTAAGTCTTAGCTTATGCCATCAGCAGCGTAGCAGATGTAGTCAGCCAACATCAACCCTACCTATACTCCATTCTTATCAATAAATCTCATCTTATTACCGCTGCACCGGTTTTCAACCTAGAGACTGTCATGCAAAGTTTAATTCAAGTTCTGGCCTGCTTCAACACACCTGCCTGTGATTTTTAAGTGATCTTGAAGACCTTGATGAACAGGTTCAGGTGTGTTTGATTAGTGCTGGATCTAAACTCCGCAGGACAGGGGTCTCTAGGGGCTAGTTGTACCAGCTGTGCATAAATTACTTAGCCTAGTTGCGATGTAAAAGGGGCTCAAAGTTACAAATTGTGCTCTACTAAAAATTTTTGTTGCACCATTAAACTTTAAATTTACCATTAAATTGATTTGATTGAATCAATAAGCTCATGTTTAACCTGGCAAACTTCCATTTTTAGACATATATGTTGATATTTATATTTTAATAAAACATTCTCCATGTGCATAATAGAATAATAAATACATCTTTTTTGTACCTGTATTTATTGATTGATATTAATTTCAAATATAATTTCCGAAAATTGTACATATAAAATACATTTTATGCTATATCGCAATTAAGTATCTCATTTCAGTGGAAACATATTTTTACTGTGTTAGAAAGTTAGAAAAAAGTCAGAATCAACCTTGATAGGAGAAATGGAAATTCACAGTGTTTCTACAGCTTCTGCTCAAGAATTTGAAAGATGCTATAGGATTACTGAAAGTAAACATCATATTATGCGGCTGTGCATGACTTTACAGAGAGCTTACAATCTACCATCTAGCTAGTAGTTCCGAAACCTCTAACCCTGGTTTTAGTGAAAGTGAAAGTCGTGACATGTTGTCAAGTATGGTGACCCATACTCGAAATTGGTGCTCTGCATTTAACCCATCCCAAGTGCACACACACAGCAGTGAGTAGTGAACACACACACACACACACAGTGAACACACACCCGGAGCAGTGGGCAGCTATTGCGACAGCGCCCGGGGAGCATTTAGGGGTTAGGTGTCTTGCTCAAGGGCACCTTAGTCGTGGTATCGAAGGTGGAGAGAGTGCTGTTCATTCCCAATACCCACCTTCAATTCCTGCCGGCATGGGAATCGAACCGGCAAGTTACTTCACGTTACTAGCCCAACTCCCTCACCAATAGGCCACGACTACCCCCTACAGAAAAGTCTTAAGCCTAGTCCAAGACAAAAACGCATGTTTGAGCTGTTGCACTGAAAGCAACTTGCACTTACTTCTCTTAAAATATGCCAATGCCATTGTTTTGTCGCAAGATGCACACCAGTATTTTTTTTTCTAAGGCAGGTTTAAAAAAAAAAAAAAATTGCCTAAATGTCCTATTTGAACCAAGGCCTAATCCTCACAGTCTAATGCTCTCTTCACATGCCCTCGGAATGATTTCCTAGGTAAAAAAATTGCACATGAACCATAAACTTTACACATGGTGGAGGGGAGAACTACTGCTGTGATAGGTATGATTTATTCGTGGCGGTATATTTATTTGTGTCGGTATATATTGACGGTATAATTTGGTCCTTTTTGGAGATTCTTAAATTTTCCATTTTTAAATCTACAATAAATAAATAACAGGTTTAAATCCATGTGAGTAAATAATGGTAAAATTATCATATTTTCAACTGTCCCTTTAATCATGCCAATTCCAGACAACCCCCACACACATTCTACAATCTCCATGTTGAGCAGTGCTCTGCTAGACTCCCGAGTTTTTATTTAGTGTTGCTGGCAGTAATGGACTTGAGATTCTGATTAGTTGTAAATGGGCGTGAGGCGAGGTAGAGCGCCGTGCAATCACGCCATGCCTAATGACGCTCCGCAGACCCTTCTTCTCTGCAGGGAGCACCGCCTCAGAACGAATGGGTCTGCTCGCCACATTTCTAATTGAAAGTAATGATAATTAATATCATCATAATCACAGTTTGTTGTTGAGGATGTTTATGGGCTTTTGTGGCAGAAAAATGAGGAAGCACTTTATAAAATGGCTCTTGTTAACCTTTTAGCTTACTGCAGTCTCATTTAGCATCTGGAGCATCACTTCCATGCTGACTGTGAGTAGAAAGTAAGATTGTAATTTGTATTCAGTGCCAGCTTCTCTCTTTGGGGTGGTGTGACAAAGATAAATCCTGATAAATGTAGGCTGATATCTACTTTAATGAGCTTGAATTAGAATACGTTCTGAAAACATGGAAATGCTTTGGAGCAAAGGACAAAGCAATATCTCTGAACATGCACTCATGAGCTCATGAGGATTGATGGCACGTCAAAACTGCATTTGACAGGCAAATCACCCTCACGTTCCACTTGTAACTGATAGGAAGCGTTACTGAGTCAGAGGCCGACTGTGACCTCCGGTGAACTTACTGCGGATATTGTCTTTATGATGAATGATGAACGAGCGGTCTTGGAGCATACTGGATGAAAATTTTATTATGTAATTACTAATGTAGAAATACTTTGGCCTAACTTGGTTTATTACTGCAAGTCATTAAAGGAATTATTACGCTGAAAAAAAGGGGAACACTGCTATTTATTTACGAATCGTGACTAAACCGGTTCAACCAATGGTGTGAGTTTGGTCCAGTACCATCTGTTTATCCAACAAATGGCAGAAAGGAGTGTTTGGGACACATAAAACTCTTTTACTTTTAAGCTTCCCATTTTAAGCTTCATTTAACACATTTTCCATTTAAATCCATTCCAGATCATTTTGCAAATTGACCACCATAATTAATGGGAGAAGTTTCACAGGAATCAGTTTGAAGAGAAGAGTTGATCCAATTAACATTCATTATTTTAACTGCTCCATCAAGAGTGGACCTAGCAGAGTCCTAAAACATATGCACATAAAAGTCAAGCTAAAATAAATGAACAGAGAGAAGTTTGGAGAGAGCAGGCAATAATGGCTAACACCTGATGCGCAAATTCCACCATTTTGCTCAATGAATCCTTAAGACAGTCACAATAAGATTTGAAATTCCCAAATCCAATGGCACGGCGGACATACAAAAACCACCTTTTCTCTCCACTGTCCTCTCTTCAAACCAACCCTGTGCTTATTCAGTTAGTTCAAGTACAATCAGTCCCTTTCAATTGCAAATCAGTACAGCCGTGGACGAGACAAATAGGGCATGTACAAAAAAAGAAAAAAAGAAGCAACTCTTACTGTAATGAAAGAAAGAGTGGGGGGAAACAGCTTATAAGAAAAAAGGACATATGTAGCTAAATTACAAGAGCCCTGAGGATATGCAAATGAGAGGGACCTCCCACAAGAATTACTTTTTTTTCTTATGCAGACCATGCTGCTCAGATAAGCTCTGTGTAGAAGAAACACAGGGAGGACTGGCCTGTGTGTCAATGCCCCTTTTCTGCTGGAGGGTTATAAACTATTCTTCACAGAGAACGCACTCGATTGACCCACCATTAACAATCCTGCAGGATTAATTAACATGACTGCTCTTGATGCTTGAAGACAACAGTTGAATTCAAACATCTATTTAAATGTCCCTTACAGAAATAGAGAGGCACACACTTGTCTTGCATTGCTGTCCGGTCAAACTATGAGATCCAACTTGTCCATAAATGGTCGCCTCACATCTCCTGATGTTCTTCTGAGTAAAACCTGTACTTCGAAGCTGAACATTAGAGGTAATTATTTTTATATTGTGCAGCTAATATTGATCATTAATATTACGATTAATTGCGTGTTTATTTTTAATTGTGGCTACAATTTAACTAAATTCAGTTGGGAACAAATGGTTAAAACATGGCCACAAATTATTAAATTATTATTCATACAAAAATATGATGAGAATATTTAAGAGAAATGTCAGAGAACCTTATATTTGTTGCCAGGCCTACATCAAACGCCAAAACTTGACTCTTTCCTGAACGCATGGACGAACATTACCGGAAGGCAGTGATTATAGTCTATAAAGTTATATGGATATGTTTCTTACAAAAAGGCATCTCTTTTCTTCAGAAGGCCTTTATTACTCCTTGGAGCCGTATGGATAACTTTTATGATGGATGGATGCGTTTTTGGGCTTCAAAATATTGGTTACTGTTCATCTCCATTATAAAGCTTGGAAGGGCCAGAATATTTTTAAATATACTCTGATTGTATTTGATTGAAAGAATAAAGTCTTATACACCTAGGGTGACTTGAGGGTGAGTAATTTATGAGATAATTTTTGGGTAAAGTCATGGGAATTAATTCTTTATTCCTGGCCACGATATCTACATTTTCTTTTGTCCATGTTATGTGCAGAGTTCAGTAAAATGTAAACTAGTTTTAAACTAGTTTAAGATTGGTGCTTGCCTATGCCAAACTGGGTAGCACTTTATTTTACAGTCCTGTTCCCCATGTACATACCATGTACTCATTATAATAATTACAATAACTGGGTAATAACTAGGTACTAATCCTGAACCTACCCCTAAACCCAACTTTAACCCATGTAGTTACCTCTTATTACCCAGTACTTTCTTAGGCAACTACATGTACTGTAGAATAAAGTGCAACCCCAAACTGTAGCCAGGAATCGAGAGTGTTGCTATGCAGTTGATTAGTGTTGCCATTGTCTTTTAGCATGTTGCGATGTGGCTAGATTAGATAGTATTCAGGAAAGCAGTTTGAAAAATCCATGCTCTTTCCGCCTACCATTGTTTGGGAAAACAGATAATCTCGACATAAAGTCATGACATTGGTTGTTTCCATGTTGATTTTTTGGGATGGTCGGGACACTCAAACAAACAGGGCAATGTTTTGATAGCACTATAAGTGTTTACAATTTAAGGAAATCAACCTACAAGGTCAACCTATAGTTGTCTCTCCATATTAAGCTGGGATATGAGAAAATTTTCTAACATCAAAAAACACATGATACTTCAGCTTCAACTTGGTAAATCTGCATACAAAAAACTAACCTGTAACAGAATGCACACAATGGAAAGTGTGTTATATTGACCTAATTTACAAATATAGCACACTGAATTTAGTATTTGCCCTTAGCTGTGATATGTACCATACCGTCTCACACTTAATCTTGACTTGGAGTGCTCTGGCCCTGAGCCTATAAAAGGTTTCATCAGGTACTGTACTTTAAGGGTTTTCTTGGCTGTTCTAGTCATTAGTCGTATCTTTACCCCTCTCTCTCGCTCACTCTCTCTCTCTTGGACCACCCACACTGGTGTCCATCACTCTTCTCTCCAGCTGTGGCCTGGCTATGGCCCATTTGTGTTACTTTGTTTCTTTGTGGCTGAGGTCAGAAACACCCCAACCCCCTTCTCTCTCTCTCTCTCTCTCTCTCTCTCTCTCTCTCTCTCTCTCCCCCTCTAGTAACTCCAACAAAAGCTCAAGCTGGCCTTTGTGCCTGATGCAGGTGTCCAGGGCCATGAAAGGACTCAGGCTCGGAGTGGGAAAGCTGAGGGGTTCATTCACCCAAACATCCACCTGTAGGACAATCTAACCCAGATGAGTCACTCTTATAGGCTCAAAACACTTTCTGACAGACAGCCGGTCTCATTACTTGTGTGGGTGGAATCCGTTCATTAATCTGGCAGAGATAATTCGGCGGGGCTTCTGTTAAGTGGCTAAAGTTATAAGGTCACAGATGGTATTGAAGTATTAAAACTTCATCCTTGTTCCAAACAGCACATCCTAACCAGGCATGCCACGATAAACAGGGCCTAAATTTAACACTATTCCAGGAGGAAATGTAAGTAAACCGCATGTTCACATCAAGAATCTATAACCATAAAATAAAAAATAAAAAATCCTCTAACCCTAAGAGAAGAGCAGAGTCCACACCACAACTAATGATAATGACACAAAGGAACAAAAATAACGGAATCAATTTCAGATCACTTTTTCCAGCTAATAAACAATAAAATACCGACAATCAAAGCAGCACAATAATAAAAAAAGCTATAAATCTTTTTATCAGAAGATGGAAGTTAATATGATTAAACCTTTCAAGGTTAAAAATTAATAAAAATAGATTGTTTACAATACGATCAATAACATGACTTTACAAAATAAATGGGGTAAATTTTAATTTGCCTTCAAAAATTTAGTTTGATTTTGTTTTATCTACCCACCTGGAGTATTCCGTCAGTTGCCTGGTTTCTGTTGTACAGAGCAGCCCCCGCCCTCATAGTTATATAATAAATTATTATTACATATCAAACATCATGCTCTGATTGCCACATCACTCTGCACTTTCAGCATGTATAGACATTTGCCGCATTACACCTGGTTAAGAAACAGAGTACTGATGTCTTTAGACAACTGATCCCTCCATTATTTGACTAGTTACACAAGCCACTAGTCACAAGTCATCATAAAAGGCGTGATCAACTGTATGTGGGAGACTACACCAGCATTAGCTTTAAAATACAGATATGACTGACTCTCCTCCTTCTATACAGATCACACGGCAAAACTATCCTGCACTTAAGTTATAAATGTAGATAATGTAGCCTTAGCTCACGATTACAAATGTTTACATTTCATTTACCTGATGCAATTACCCAAGGTGAGTATTTTTCCAGAGGGGATTTTCTTACTCAAGGTGTCCAATTATCATAGACTGGGACTGGAGTCCCCTGTGTTTTGGGGGCTGAGCTGTACTAAAAGCCCAGCATGTTTGTGATCTTGATGGTCTCGGTAGAATGCGGAGGATGGGTAAAAGGGCGGGGGGGGGCTAACAATACTTTAATGAAAGGAGCAGAGAGAGTTCAGTCTCAGCATTACATCATTACAACTTTGACCATCTTACACACCAGAAAAACTCCATCTTGTTTTTACATTTCTGGAGAAAAGTGACTTTAAATAGTAACACTCTGTCCCAGCTCAGCTTTGCTCTGTAATTACAGTCAACAGGAGTTGAGCTGTGCTCAAAGGATGCCTTATCCTTATCATGAATGTTGAACATGTAACTCAAAGCAACAGTTTGCCTTGCATAATGACATTTTTCTAAATTAAAATTTATTGTCTAATTACAGACATCCACCAGTACTGATGACATATTTCCTTTAAAAAAAAAGTTGTGCTTCAAGGAGAGTCTGATTTATGCCTCAATTTATTTCAATTTAATCTTTTAACATGAATATAGATTTTATGCTCAGCTCATAAATCAATCTTGATCCAGTCACTGTAATTCGCCCTGCTCCCGGTCAGCGAACATCAACCTGAATTAGCCAGTCTGCTCAGCCTCACCGTACAATTAGTTCTATCAAGAGTGAAAGCTTTAATCAATGACTGGCTTGTCCTTCACTGAGCCCTGTGGCTACAGCCGCCGTAAAAACACATACAGGCAATAACACCACTCTTTGGATTACCGGGTCTGTGCAGTGTCATGGTGGCAACTTATGATAAGACAGAAAAAAGGGGAAGGCATTGAGAGTGCAATGTGCTACAACCAGAATGCTGGTAGTAAACTCCTCTGGGTGTGACGATGTGTGTGTGTGTGTGTAGCTGGCTCTGTCGCAGCGGTACCTGGGAGCCCCAAAGCAGTCTGTCTCATTGATTCAGTTGGGTTTAAATGTCACTCACAACAGAGTCTAGGCAGCCCTAGAGACCACAGCAAACTACAAGCAACAAAAGGGGAGAAAATGACATTGGTGTTCCTCGAAAACAACTGTTCTCTCTGCTGTGACAAAGGTGATGGGTAGATAAGCAGAGAATTATCTTTTTATTATTATTATTTCAGAGTACATGAAAAGTTCAGTTGCAAAAGCCACTAAATGGCACCTCTGTCAAAAATGAGATGATGATAGTGAGCAAATGCTCTCTACACATATGCGTTCATCACATACTTTTGTTTCAAATCTGCCAAATCCAAGCTTCAGCCCATTCAGAAATACTGGTTTGTTGGTAGAAACCGTTAAACTCCACTTCCCTTTGTCAGCAAAAGTCTCTAAGTCCATAGAAGAACCAATGGAAAGATGCAAACAGAATCATATGATTTCCAGATGAATCGTGTGTGTATGAGCCAGCTTTCAGTTGGTGAGCTGCAAGTTTATTATTATGTTTTGTCCATGGCAATGAAAGGATTTCACGAGTAGCAAGTACACACCATAGTGTTCCTTTTGCTGCTGTAAAACTGACAAAACCAGACATTTACAATGTCTTGTTGTCCAAAGTGGGTTTTTTTCGCAAAAAAGAACACATGGTTTTGAAGCAAAAGTCAAATTTATTAAATGAAAATTTGAAAATAAGGCCTTTTAATAACTGACTAATAACCTTTTCATTGCCATTAAAGTAAAATTACTGAACCTAGATAGAAGCCTGGTAAAAAAAAAAAAATAAAAAAAATGCTCATTTCATAGAAAAAATGTCAGACTGACTTAAAGGTTTTTGCATCTGAACTCTTTATTTGATCCTTGAATATTCTTCTCAGATATGGTGCTATTTAGTAGGCATGATACTGTTACATTTGCTGTTAACAAATGCCCTTAAGGATTAAGGGAGTTTAAACAAAAAGGATTGCTGTGATGTGTTTTCTTGAAACAGTCTTTTTAATGGTTTACCCAAGCCATAACTAATTTCTTTAAAAGACATCTAAAATTCTTGCACTTAAATACATTCCCATGAGAATTAAAATGAAGACATCACAGTTGTCTGAGCCAGTACTTAAATTAGTAGTCTGATATTATCTTAATTAACTGCCCCCTTTACCAGCTAGAAAAACACAGAATTTTTTATCAAAATTTGTTTATATTTCATGATTGACTAATTATAATTATCATGTAAATTATTTGATTTTTATTTGAATGCAATGTTGACAGTTACCTCAAGAGCATTTCAGACTCATCTTTCCCTGTTTGCTTTTTTTTCACATGACGGTTGTCATCATTGTGGTTTATTGGATTTGGATATTTCTATGTTCTGGGCTTGCAGCACATGTTACTCCAAGACATGTTACTCAATTCATTCCTAATTTAACTATTCAAGTGACATGACGAACACAATCAATACATAGCTAATTAAATTTGGAATGAATGTTCCGACGATACATGGATACAAATGAAAAATACCTCATGATAAACGATTTTACCACTGGATTAACTAAATACAGTTGTCACAGTTTGATTGACAGCTGGTAGCATGTGTCAACTTTTAAGGAGAACATGAAACCTTATCTCATGCAATTAAAAAAAGAAATATTGAGAAAAATATTTATGACAAAAAAAATTATGTCTTCAACAACACTTTCTGTTACTTAGACATTGGAGGATGTGTAACGGTATGGGGCAGTCATGTCACAGGGGTCACCACAGCAGAATGCCACTATAAAGACTTGGTTTACAACTTTGTGTACTACTCATGTGCAATTTCATTTGATTTGATATACTATTTCCCAGTTTGGAATCTCTGCTAAAATAACCGAGCACATTATAAATTGTAGGAATGCACCCTAGGGCTGATAACTGATGGGTCTTTAGAGCTATGCTTTAAAAACTCTTTCCTCATGTCACCGCCCATCAGAATAACAACAGATTCATACCCATGTTAAAGGGTTAGTTCAACCAAAAATGAAATTTCTGTCATTAATTACGCACCCTCATGTTGTTCCAAACTTGTAAGATCTTCATTCATCTTCGGAACACAAATTAAGATATTTTAGATGAAATCCAAGGGTTTCTGAAACACACATAGACAGCAACGTCATTGCACCAATCCAGAAAAGTAGTAAAGACACTGTTAAAATACAACGAGAATACTTTTTGCACGCCAAAACAAAAATAACAACTTTATTTGACAATTTGAACTGTTGTCATACGCAGTTGACATCGTGAACACAGTTCAGTGCTTCCAGGTGAACGTCAGAACGCCGACTCATTATTGGCCGGCTCCTTTTTGTCAGCATCGCATACATACGTCATGCTGCTCATGTGTACGGCATCAGCTAATACTAAACCGGCGTTCGGACGTAAACATGGAAGCCTGCAATGCGTTCACTACACCAACTGTGTATGACAGTTCAAATTGTTAAATAAAGTCGTTATTTTTGTTTTGTTTGTGCGCACAAAAAATATTCTTGTTGCTTCATAACATTAAGGATAAACCACTGTAACGTTGACTATTTTAACGATGACTTTATACCTTTATGGACCTCAAAAGGTGCAATGACGTTGACGGCTAGTGCCTGTTTAAAAAAAAGCGACAGTTATTTAGGAACTTATCAAGAAGCATGCAATGGCAAATAAATGCAGCTGCTGCAAGGCAAGGAAGTGCTTCAGTTTCACATTTCCTCTGTTTGTGTTCCATCCCTGTATCTGGTGTCGCTTCCAAATAAAAATGAACAAAACTGTTCCTGTAATTATGTTCCCCTTCAATTTAATATTGATTAAACATGCCGGTGTGCTGCCAACACCATTAAATGTGCTCCATTTGAATTCAGGAGACTAGACGACGCAATGCGATACATGATATATGTAAAACTCCAGGCTGAAATTAAATTATTCATTTTTTATATATTGATCCACCACGAACCCTGTTCATGCAATTCATGGGTAAGTTGAGGCTTTGATCAGCAGGATTTGTAAAACTAATCTACAGCATGGATCATGCTTCTCATGTTACTATATGGACGATAAAGCTACACCAACACAGACATATTTTATCCATGACACGCTAAGACAACACTTACTTCGTCAATGAGAAAAACTCTAAAAGGGATCTAAGAGAATCAATAAACTGTTCTATTATACTAACCGAACACAAGCTCTTTGGCTGAATTCATGTATGCACTAAAAAAAAAAAAATAAATTTAATAAAACACACATTTAGGCATCATCATCGCCTTAGAATGGAAAACTGTAGGCCCTCTTGCATTATGCACTCACAGACGGCTGAGTAAACAGTACATCTTTATAGTTTTTCTTCATCTGTCATGTTTTTATTATCAAGCAAAGGGTTATTCCACCGTCACCCATGATGACGAAAAATGTGAATATTCCGTTTGGTTGTGACAAACTTGTTTTTGTGAATCACTTACAGTCCTTTCAGATTCCTGTCATTGTTTCAAGATCTGTTTGTGACTCATTTCTAAAGATTCAATTCACTTTTGCTCAATTACCAGAAGTGTTTTAGTAAAAATACACCCCCCCCCCCATTCACAGACAAGACTTAAACTTAGTCCCAGACAAAAATGCATGTTTGTTCGGTTTTAACTGAAAGCAACTTGCACTGACATATCTGACGGCCATTTTTAGAGTTTGTGACCATCAGATTGAAGCAAACTCTCAAAGTATACCCATCACCAATGCTCTTATAGTATGTATACTTGTGAGACTCCAAGTAGTCACAGTCAGAAATGTTTATTTTTGCTGATCATGATGCGCACTTTGTCCGGACTAGCAAAAGAGTAGAAATGAGCAACAGTTAACAAAAAGTCAAAGGATGAAAGAACACACTAGAAGGGCAAGGCTGGGGAACTGGGAGCAAATATAAAAAGTAAATCAATAAAATTAAATTAAATAACTAAATACATCAAATTACTGCCCAGGTCTGTGAAATGCTGTTTCAGCTATAATTTTTTGGCTCCTGTTCTTTGAAAATTAGTGCAAAATCATTCAGGATAAATAATGATTTTGTTATTGCTTAAAGTTCAGTATTAGTTGCTCGAAGTACACACCAATGACAGAAAAACTGAGTCTTTAAAATGTGTGCATGCTGACAACCTTTATTGAATATTTGAAGAATAACCGTCAACTAACGAATTAATAAGCTAAAACTGTTTGGGGAAAAATTTTATTTAGTGTTTAATTTACAAAATCATTATTACAACTAATACAGGGCTTTGTTAGGCCATTACAAAATCATTATGTAGTTGTAAAGTTGAAAAAATATACTAGTTTGGAGAGGTTACCAGTAACACTGCACAGTAGGCCTACAGAGTTAACTAGTGGATAAATATTGCTGTCAAATCTAAATGCTAAGAGGTTCTGAAACAATTAGCCAAAACTGTTTAAATATGAAAACAGGCCTACAGCGGAGGGGGGAAACGGACCGCGTGCTTCGCGTGCCCCACGATGAACACAAACATTTCTAGAGAGCAGATGAGTATCTTACAAAGGGCGCAGTGAGAATATTTCAAACTCCCCTAAAAGAAAAACTGCATGTATTAACTGTCTTGAATCCATCGGAGCTGGAAAACATTTGAACCCTCTTCCCTCTCCATACTGAAGCCATGTTAATGGAATCGCTCACTCTTTTATAAGGTTCTTTGAAGTGGTGTTCATTTCCGTACGTCCTTTTGCGACGCTCCCTAAGGCGGCAGTCCTTTTAAAGTTAGCGCCGAGCGTGCTGTCGGGTGTGATAGGCTGTTTAAAGAAAGAAGCTTCCCCTTGTGTTCAGATGAGCCCGTGGTGCTGCTGGAGAGTTCACTCACCGTCTGCTAGCTCCAGCCAAAACGGACCACGAACCCTTTTCCTTTTTTAAAATTTTATTTATTTCATCCTATCATCGGATAAGCCTTTTAAAAACAAGATGTAACTCACCACCGAACATTTACATCCTCACTTGAATAAACCTACGTGTTTTAAAGAACCGGGATGAACATCACTGATGGAAGTTATTGTGGCGAGTGGTTTTAACTATGGTATGCCGATGCGATTGTTTATTTTGCCCTTTACCCTTGGCGATGGATCCCTAATTTTGGGATTATCAGTAATTCCACGATTCTATTAGGAATCATCGGCGATCGAAAAGGGAATTCTGCACAGCCAAGCAAACTACAGGGGATTTAAATCGCATTGCTCCGGGAAAAGAAAAGAAGCAGGAAGAAAATTCATGTGGCGATTCTCTCCTTAACAGTAAATCATTTTGGATTGCAGAATGAGCAAGGAAAGACCTAAGAGGAATATCATTCAGAAGAAATACGTAAGTATTGATCCTTTGTATGCGGTTGACCTTAAGTTTGTTCGATGGTCTCGCGCTCGTGTCGATGTTAAATGCGTAAACTTTGATCACGGATGGCTCTTGTTGTGTTTCGTCTTGATTTGAAAGCACGGCGTAAATGCATCCCACTATGTTCACAATACTTAAATATATTAATGTTTGTTTGGTTTTTTTCTCCCAGCCGTCGGTTTTCCTCGCTTTTGCATTGGTATCCTCAGTGGGAGTGCTCATGTTTTTGCACGACAGTTGTTGGCTTACAGAACTCGTTTATAAACCTGTACGTGTTTTGTTAGGGGTTGTTGTTGTTGGTACACAAACTCCAGCGTTAAAGCAGTTGTGACTAGTATGGCTTTGTTTGCTCTTCATTGCTTTCCGTCTCAATGCCGCGAGGACAACCATATCGCCTTCATTTATTCTGAAATTTGTTTTCCCGAACTGAAATATGCAGGAATACGGGTCATGAAGGCAACTATCCCAACTCCCCTTGTGTCTTTGATTTGTTTATCTCGGATGTAACTAGTTCGTCCTCAAGTGTAAGCAATGGGCTCTTTGATGTGTTTAAAGTGAACGTGTAAGAAACTTGACAACTGAGAAAGCTCGAAATTGGTGGAAGATGTAGGGATTTTGTTTAAGATTCACAAGAGTGGATTGTCTTCATTTTTTACAATTTTAAGTACAAACACCGATCTAGAAAACAAGCCTGTGCTGCAGCATTGTGGGTATCACTGTGCCTGAAACTCTTCCCTTTTTGTCTGCTTTTTCTCACGTTTTATTAAGCATAATAAAACCTTGAATGTCAACGGGTCGTAATATTACACAAATTATTATATTAAGCGCATGAAATGTCGTTTATAGTGGAAAATATACAGTCGCATTGCAGAGGTTCGCGTGCAAAGGAAACCGACCATTTTACTATCTCCACCAGTACGATGGGTTGGTGAACCGGCGAGCTTGTCGTGGCATATTGTAGAACGGGAGACTACATATAGGGCTTGAACTTTTCTGGATGGTGATTTACTCTCCTCAGGAGCGGAATTAAACAAGAGCACCGTAATAAAAGCCGAGTCTCCTCAGAGACAGCCTACCAAACCTCCTATCAGTTAACCCTCTAAGAACTCTTAACCGGAGTTTTCATGGCGCTCTATCTGTACTTCAGCATAAGTTTAGTTTGTCTGAGTTTGTCATACTGTTGTTATATCTCTATTTGTTCACCTCATTTACTTTAGTTTCTTCTCAAACTAAGCCAGGGCTGAGAAATAATTTCCCGCTGGCGTGTGAAAGGGTTAGCTCGTGCAACCAATTTTGTCTGCCGCGTGAAGTAGGCTTGTCACGTGCCCTCATATTGAACTCTTTTTTTTTTTTTTTTTTGCTTTTTCTTTTTTTTCTCCATAAAGCTATATTTTGAGCGGAATCGTTACATGGAAATTTCCTTATTCAGCTTTATGTGTATGTTGTATTTATTTCAGTTCATCAGCAACAGGTTAACAGGGACGAAACAAACATTGGGAGAGTATAGGTTATGATGACGCACCACAGGACACAGTTTCCACGCACTTTATCGGCAGTGCTCGAGCTCCATGACATCTTATCGCTTTCCATAAAGGTGATGGAAATTGTCTGTGATTGTGTACTTTAGTTCAACGTAGCTGTAAGTGCTATGTCTTTTATTGTCACGGACAACTGTGACGCAATTACTTTTGTTGATTGACAAGGGAAATGAAAGTGATGACAAAGTAGACCTTACACCACGTGGTGACTTGTAATCCCTGAGAAGAATGATTCAGTTAAATCCTCCGTACTACCATTAGTTTAAAAAGCCTTCCTTGTGTAACTTGCCAACATATCGTAAGGAATTGACAAGCTTGATATTTTATTATAATGTAGCTATGTTTTTTTAATCATAATAATTATTATTTTTAAATGCATTCGATATCTGGATCATGACCAATATTTATTTTGAATTTAAAAAACAAATCATGTTCAGGGATCCCATTGTCATGGAATTTAATCTCTTAAATAATGGAAATTCTCTTCTAAATATTTATTTGCCTGGTAATTTGCATTTAGAGCTCACTATTTTGAGAAATTATTTAAAAAAACGTTATCTATGTAATCAAGAGTGACTGGGAATGTGAAGGAAATTTATTGGTCACTGTATGTGTTTAGGTCTTTTTTCCCCTTTTGTATTGCTGTTGTTAACAAAGTCAGAATGCATTTGTAGCTGTTTAAAGTTCATTTGATTTGTGTACGGTTGCATGTCTGACAGGCTCTGCTCCATCTCAAAGTGACCACATGTCTGTATGGTCATGAGCTTATGTATAGGGTGTGTGGAATGTATATGAAACGTTCCGATCATGTCACATCTGTGCAGTGCAGGCAGCTGTGCTAAAATCTGGTCAGGCAAACAACAAAAACAACCTGAAGGATCTGTCCCCCGGGCCTGCACAACTCTTGGCCCCTTGGATTCAGGCTCCCCTTAATTAGCGTAAGACAATTATACATGCTTGGCTTAACCATATCCCCTGGAACATGAGTGCAAGGTTTTTTTGTAAATTTTTTTTCTTCTTCTTTTTTTTTATTATTACCCCATTTTTCTTTCACGTGTTCTGTGAATATTATTAAAATTCATTTAGTGGAAAAGGAGAGAGGGAGAAAAAAAATATGATAATAGATGTTAATAAGAGCAAACAAGGAAATGCAATTAGACCGTCCCTGATTGATAGACGTGTGTGAAAAGCAGAAGGGGGGTAAGCTGGCACTTCTGCTTTCAGACGAGCTCCTTTAATGGCTTTCAGGCCGTCCTGACACTCTCTGAAACAACTTCTCTGTATAATTATTTTTGAGGGCTGTTTTTAGAGCGAAGAGTTACGCTGGTTTTGATTTCAGACTTTGGCTAATGAATGCAGCCAGAGCTCGCGTTTGTGTTCCTGTTCTGTTGAAGTGAACATGGCACATGGTGTGGGGGGGAACGGGGGGTTACTCATGGCTATTCTTCCTCTCTCAGTCTCCCTATCCCTCTCTCTCTCTCTCTGCAGGCCCAGCTGGGGTCGGGCCCGGATTCATAGACGTGTGGTGAGATAGGCACAGCTGCTGTAGGGGCCTTTACAAATGTAAAGAAGCTGTCAGTGTTTGTTTCATCAGGCGTACAACTGATGAGGGCCAAGTTGAAAAATCCACTGCAGTGTGTTGCGCACAAAAAAAGCTGGAAACAAAAATAGAGAGCAGGGCCAAGGCTCACCGAGCCCTCCCTCTGACCCCTTCCCCCGCTCCAAGTCCTCCAGCTTTACAATGTAAATGCGGGCACCTCGTCCATTTGTGAGGAGAAAGCTGCGTGGCTCTGCGTGTGTGCGTGTGAGAGATTGTATGTTTGTGTTTCAGCGCCTGCCGCTAGCACCACTGTGCTTCATTTAACCCTCTGTTTTAATGCAAATGGGGTTTTCCCCCCTTGCTTTTTTTTCTAGGAGGTGACATGGCAAAATTCACGGATCATACCTAAGGAGGCCAGCTGTTATAAAAGAGTTAATTTTGTCAGTTTGTTAGTTGAGGTGTATTTGAATGCACTATATCCTAAATCTGGATCTACTTTGCATAAATGTTGCTTCATTATAGATGAATAATATAAACTATTCTATGATGAAAAACTGCCTATTTAATTATGATATTATTAATGATTTAATGAACCACAAATTAGTTGCAAAAACTGTTTTTGCAACAAGGTCATAATCGGAAATGTCAAGGGAAAGTAACAACCTATTTGATTCTAGGGGGATGCTGAATAAACAAAACTGTTTCCTATTTTTAGTAAGAGTGATATTAGTTAGCTGTGTGATGACTTGATGTTTGTTTGTTTTTTTACATAATTGTAATGCACGCTAATGTGCATACACACGTGAATGTGTTTATGCAGGTCTTTTACGGTATTTTTCACATTGTTGAGGTGGGTAATTTGCAATTTTGTAAAATTGCATATCAGCAGAGGCTATGTGTGAATCTCTTAATGTAAAATGCCAGATTACTTGGGCAGATAGTCTAGAGGCTGGCATGAGCGATAGTTTATTAATTTTCTGTTAATCCTTTTAATTTTTCAGAAGGACATTTTCTCAAAGCAGCTTACCATAGTCCTCTGCCATGCGACAACGCGTCATCTTACGACATCGTTACAGGAATCTTATCCCGGTGCAGGATAAGTGTTGCCGTTGTCCTTTATGGCTGTTGCGTCACCAGCTTGGTACATTATGCAATGTGACCTTTTGCTTATCGACCTTTATAATCATATGTGATCTAACCTTCACAAGTGCAGAGCTCCTTGGTCAATGTGTGACTGTTTGCACAGGACGCTCTCCCACATCAGCAAATGTGCACGGGCGGTTACGTATACGGATGTGCCCACGTAATGTGAGGAATTTGCTCTGCTGATATAAAAACAGGTGCAGCAGCACTTTGATAAGTGGTACGGCTTAAGTGTTGTTCTCAAAAAGAATGTTCTCCCTCCCAGCCTTTCATTCCTCTGTCCTGTACTTTGAATTATAATGAGATGAGAGGGCATATATGAGATGGAGGCTTTCTGTGGTGAGTGAGCTGTGGTGGGTGATGCAAATCCTGCATTGGAGAGGGCTTGGGCTTTGATGGAAGACTGTATGAGCAGAATGACTGCATGAACTTCGGGCTCAACGGCAAGAGAGCACTGTTACTGGTTGCTGGTACTGAGACTCGATCCCGCAACTTTCGGGTTTGTCTGGCTCTCTAACTGTTTAGGCCACAACTGCCCCCTAAAACCTATCAAAATCAAAATGAGCATAAACCCACAGACTTCTTTCTGCAAACCAAGTGCTTATTTTAATCCAGAATACCAAAGGTGTTAGAATTTATATCTCCTGAACTGTCCAAGCAATAGAGGAAGCTGATATCCCAGATTCAGTGGACCAGTGTTCTTCAGTATTGGTAATTTGTATTGCATCCTAATCGTAAATTCCAGAATTGGTACATCAAGAACATACAATGATTTGTTCCCCTTTGAATCTGTATTTCCAGACATGCTCTTTCGGTTCCTTTGTATTTTGTCTTGCTTGCACTTGGCTCAAGGCAGGGTAACCTCACTGATGTTGTCGTGAATGCTGACATGTGGCCAAGACGTGGCAGCAACAGGCAGAACTCTTGGCAGTAGTACTTCCCTTTCACAACTGTGTTCCCCTCCGTGACGCTGACGGACCATTCTGTTCTCTAGAGGTGATTTTGTCTTTTTCCAAGTCTGCTTTTATAAATCATAGTGCTATTTGTCTTCGGAATTGCAGTACATTATCCCATACGTTCTGAATGCGCTGATCAGGTGCAGACTGGAATCGGCAGTACGTTGTGAAAGCAGCCATATTGAAAACATTTACTGTAATGAGGAAGTGGCTTATACCGTAATCATTTCAGGCTTTTAAAAATCAGCCTCTGTGGTTTTCGTGTGTGTGTGTGTGTAAGCAAAAGCGAGTGAGAGAGAGCGCTTTTAGATGGAAGACCTCCCCCTTACAGCGATGTAATGGAAGTGTCTTTGGGTACGCTAACCCTCCTGCCAGAACATTTGTAATTCAGTGCTGCATCTCTCATTAGCCGGCGAGATGCGTGCCACTGGGAGCCATGTGGCTGCTTTTGTGCAAGTTCAGCTGCTTAAGGAGAGGCCAGTGAGGCCTCTTATAGGCCTGACACTGGGGTTAGTCATTTTGTTTAGTGTTGAGGGCTCTAGCAAGGCATGCGGCCGTGTAGTGTTTGACTTGCTGTGACAGAAAGTGTGCTTAATTTTGCACAGTGCTACTATTTTTGACCAAGGGATGTTTGAGGTATTGTTCAACACTGAATCTTCTTGTATTGTTGTGAAGACACCGGCACAGTGGAAAGCACTGTTGAGCTATTTACACTGTGTACATTCTGGTTTGTATACAGCATTAATCATTTGTTTTGCCAGACATCTGTGCTTGATGTTGCTTTCCGCTTGGTGATTTTCTTTGGTTGTAATTTGAGTAGTGCCAAAGGAAACTTCCTGCAGTCAAAGCTTTACCCATTTTAATTCATCCTCCTCATCTCCACATCAATGTGACTGACCTAATACTAGATTAGCAAGATAACTATAGATACAACCATAGGAAATTATAGAATCTTGATTGTGATTTTGTTTTGAAAGTTGTGTGCAATTTGGACAGATTATGTCTAGAGACATGGGTTTTATATTGGGCAGCAGTTATTTACACTAAGTTTAATAGAAGATAGATGCTATTTACACTGAGTAAATAGTTGTAGATAATGTTTGGACCCAAGTGTAAATAGAAACAAATAGCATCTTTTTTTTTTTTTTATAAAAGTGCAAGATGGATGCTTGTCACACAAGTTTCAATAGAAATGATATGGTTTTTGTACCAAGAGTAAATTGTTCGAGAAATGGTAGGCATGGTTAGTGAAAATGACCTTTATTCTTTAGTTTTGTTGTAGCCCTTCCTTTTTGAACAAACAAAACTAAAATTAATTTATCAACCCTCTATGCACACCTTGGCAGTAGAATCGTCATTGGCTAGTAAATTTAGTTTAATCGCCAGACGGATATTTTATAATATTTTTAAATTGGCTTATCTTTGTAAAATGGCACAGCTTTTTAAATTTATGAACGAGCTCAATATATAGTCAATCAATCATTAGCCTATATTATGATAGTATGATATTTTGACAGGAAAATACAACAAAAAATTTAGTTTACATGTAGCTCGTTGATTCTTTGTGGTATGTGAGGCTCTCCTTCTCTGTCTCTTTGCGTGTGTGTGAGAAACGCAGCGCTCTCAGCAAAGCGATAGTGAGTCATGCGCCTTCACACTAGAGTTTGCGGTACATCAAATACAGGTACGCTGTGCATCCATTGGACTGAATTGAAATAGGACAGCTTGCTTGACGGAGAGAGAAACTCTCAACAAGTGAAAATATACGTAGGCTAAACTTATACTTGGCCTCTAATACACACACTGGCAAATAAAATCAATAATTTTTTTTAAACCAATGGCTAATGATAGACATTTAGTTGCCCAGGGTAAAGATTTAGTTACAAATACGAATGATTTCTCTCTGTATATACTATACTAATAACTAGATTGGTGTATCTAAATTAAAGTGTGTAAATAGTCTAATTTTGCCAATTATTTATTTATTTATTTTTTTACTATTTTAGGATTCCAAAATGCCTTTCAGTCTCAGAAAAACTGTTCAAAAAATTATACCTTTTAGAGATACAACATTGTGAACTGGTCCAGTACTTTAATTGACCCTTCGCAAACAGTTTGATTGACAGGTGATCTTACCAATCATAACCCCCAATCCGCCATTTTATCCGACAAAAATTGTGCGGACTCATATTTCCGCGGTTGAAACGACATTCCTTCTGATGTCCATTCATGTTTATTTGATGCTATAAATGAACTAGTGTGAAGAGATGGTCGGTTCATGAGCCGCTTGAAAGACACATTAAAGAGCCACTATATGGTATTTATTGTTTTAACTTCTATAAAAAATTACAACATTTTTAATATAAAACTGTTTCATATCAAAAGTAACCTGCTCTGTCTTGTCTGTCGACACGTTGTCAGTGTCCTCTTTGCACCACGATGTATTTTTCACTCCGTGAGAACATGATGTGTGGCGTATTGCTTGTCGGGCATAGCAACAGTAACTAAAGGTGGCGGGTCTTTGCGACGGGTCAATTGGGGAGCCGCATCTTAACCCTGCTTCACTGTATACCAGGCAGGTACAGCGAATGGGTGTTTCAAGGGTGTTTAAGGGACAGGCCGCATCCCCTGCATTATGAGTTAAAGCACCTTCCTTCTAATTGTCGGCTTGGAATACCGCAGTGTATAACAAAACGGTATAAGAACAGCTTTGTCTCAGTGGTGATTAATCTTTTGAACAGTAACAAGATGAAGTAATGGGTTTACTATAATATTTTAGTGTTTGGTGTTGTTTTTAGTGTTTTGTTTATGGTATTGTCTATGTGTATGGGAAATAGCCTGAACTTGTTCACTGAAACCTAATTTACCTACGGGTATAAAAAAAATGGAACCTGAACAGCTTGTCACTGAGGCAGTAGCCTTAAAGGGGTGACTTTGTACCTTTATTGACTCCTAATAGCAGTACCTTAAGTGTGCATATTACTACACTAAGGTATAGTATGCACCGATTAGGGGTAGATGATGTGCAAAGTTATCCCTTTAAGTGTACTGCCCCAGTGACAAGCTATTGTTTCCCTAAAGGTACAACATTTTCCGACTGCACCAATTTAGCAAACAATTTAAATGCCAATGTGTTTGTAAATGCCAATACAAAATCTCATGGATCTTAATTTGCTATTCATGTGCTACTTTGATTTATATATTCCATATATCCAATAGGTCAATGGGAAAAGGCTTTGCTAGATTATACTTTATTTTATTTATTTTTTACAGTTGACCCTTCGCAAACAGTTTGATTGACAGCCGATCTAACCAATCATAACGCCAAATCTGCCGTCTTATCCGACAAAGCCGTCAGGGAGTAGCCTATAGTAGAATAACGTTGGTTAACTTGAAATATTGTGCATACTTGAGTCTTTACGCACTTTAAACAACATTCCTTCTGATGTTCATTCATGTTTATTTGATGCTATAAATGAACTAGTATGAAGAGATGATCGGTTCACGAGCCGATTGAAGGATCTGTCACGACACATTAAGGAGTGACTATACGGTATTTAGTGTTTAAACTGCTTTAAAAAAATTACAATATTTTAAATATGAAACTGTTTCATACTTTGTCAGTGTCCTCTTTGCTCCGTGATGTATTTTTCACTGCTGGAGGACATGATGTGTGGTGTGAGAGAGCATGGGTTGTCGGGTATAGCAGCAGGGGGCGGGTTTTGCGAAGGGTCAATTGCATGTTCCTTTTGAATTCACAAAACAGAAGCGTATATTAATTTCCGGTTTTATTTCTTGACGTGTCTACATAGTTTTTAGGCTTAAACTAACCCTTATGGTAAGGATCTCGGGTGTCTGTTCAACACCGTTTGAAGCGCTGAAAGGCAAACCTGTCCATGGATTTAATGACAGTCTCTTGTTTAACCCACAAAACCTTTTGACAGTCAAGGACAAATCTGACAGGATCCAGATAATATCATTAAATCCTGTTCCAGATAGAGTTTCAGCCATGGTGACTAATGGTGCTGTTAGCTCTGTAAAGTGATCTGAATTTAAATCACTCTTTACACCACAATAAGCTCATCAAAGTCATCAGCTCCAGTCCCCTTGGCACGTAGCCGTATACAGCTTTATAGCATTTATGTACAACTTTTGCAATTCTCACATTTATTGTCAGGTTGGAAATTAGCTTCTCTAAATGAGCTACATTCTGTTATTTCAAAACAGAAGTTTATTAAGAAGTAATTAACATGGAACAATCACTTTACAAGTAAGTGTAATTGAAAATATCATTTAACATTTCCACAATGACTAAAAACAGTGTCTTGAATAAAAAAGGAACATTGATCACGCATGCTCTTTGCCATCAGAGGGGCCAAGCCACTATGTTTCCATAGTAACCACCCCGGTGACAGAACACGGCGTCTCTGCCCCCTTTTTTTTTTTTTTTTTTTGAATTTTTGAATCGCCACTTGAGTGTCTGAAAATAGTGGTGCTCTGCGGATGCTGAGAGCTCATAATGAGCTCTGGCTTCTCCGGGGGAGACAGAACAAGCTTCTTAACTGCTCACTCATAAATCAGATATTTTCAACAAATCCACAAGTGCTTTTTTTTTGCAACATGTGAAAGAAGAAAAAACACTCAGCCCAGGCGCTCAACTGACCAGACCGACCGAGGTTCAGTTTAATGAGCCCTTTCACACACAAATGCACACGTGCATGTTAACACTAAATGCGTGCATAATGCCGTCTGTTTTTATGCAGGTACTCAACAGCAAGGCTGGGCTGATATTGATTCTGTTGCTGATAAGTGGTGCTTTAGTCCAGACTTGTGGTTAATGGCAGCGTCTGTTGGCTGTTTGTCTGCCGACAGGCGTGAGCTGCAAGCTTCTTTGCTCTTCCTGTCTTTTATTTATTTATTTATTTGAAATGATCTCACTGCTGCTCTACTGACCACCGAGAGCAGCACTTGAATCAGCGTTGCTCTCATTGGATATACATATATCGGTCTCTGCAACTTTGCTTTTGAAGGCTCATGTAGCCGCTGCTGTAGGGGTTGTAGTGGACTGCCATAATTAAAGGAATATTTCACCCAAAATGGAAGATTCTCATGTAATTTACTCACCCTCACATCATTTCAAACCTGTATAACTTTTGTTCTATGAAACGGCTTTTTTGTTGATGCAATAGAAATCATTTGGATCTGAAACAACATTGGACCCACTGACTTTCAATGAGCACTTCCCTAAAAGGAAATCAAAACATAAAGCACAGTTATTTTTTTATATTTAACATTTAATTTGCTTTACATTTGCAACATTTAATTTACATTATTCTGCATGCATTGAGAAAATGGCTTTTATTCAATGCCACTTGGTAAATGTGTATACATATATGTTTTAAAATGTATAATAAAATGTGTGGTTTTAAAGGGTTATTTCACCCAAAAAAATGAATTTTCTGTCAATAATTATTCACCCTCATGTCATCCCAAACCCATAAGACCTTAGTTCGTATTCAGAACAAGAATTAAGATGTTTTTGATTAAATCCGAGGCTTTCTCAACCACGCATAGGAAGCAACGTCATTGCACCTTATGAGGTCCATAAAGGTAGTAAAGACTGTTACAATAGTCAATGTTACTATATTGGTTCAACTTTAATGTTATGAAGCGACGAGAATGCTTTTTGTTTGCAAAACAAAAATAATGACCTTATTTAACAATTTGAACTGTTGTTATACGCAGTTGATGTGTTCTGAGTTATACGTAATGCCGATTCCTTATTGGTCGGCTCCTGCGTCAGCATCACATGTACACGTCATGCTGCTCACGTGTCTGCTAATATTGTGCCAGCGTTTGGATAAAAACACGGAAGTGCTGAACTGCGTATGACAACAGTTCAAATTATTAAAAGTCAAGTCGTTTTGTTTTTGCACACAAAGTACTCTCGTCGCTTCATAACATTAAGACATGGCTCATAACACATGAACCACTAGTGACAGAAATTTCATTTTTGGGTGAACCAACCCTTTAAGATTTTAAAAATTTGTTCTGCATGAGGCACCAAAAGACAATTTGGTTGCGTTTCATGAACCTCAATCCAAAACATTACCTGTAGGAAAGTTAGCCCTATTAAAAATCATAAGAGACGGGTTGGCAGGAGCTGAGGGGAAATGGCCTGGCATATGCGCTTACTGATTTATGAGCAAATGCATATTATAGGATGTCACTCCTTTCACAATAAATGCAGTAATATTGAGTGACAGCATCATGTTTACAGTAATCATGTTTTAATGTTCACACACACACAAGGTAGAATTTACAGATATAGTCAGCGGTTTTTTTCAACTGCTTTAATTTAGCTGGAATGAATGGTGTACAAATTATGCCGAATATTTTGCTGAAGCATCAAATTAGTCATAGTCTCGTATTTAGTGTCAGCGAGGGACCAGATATTCTTTACTGGCCTCTTCCTGTGGAAAGTCTCTGACAGGCGAGGAGAAAAAGAGCAGCCTCATTCATGCACAGATATGGGAAATCACCTTGTTTTTGGCCTTGAATATTTCAAGTCAGCAGCTGTGTGTTGTATTTGACATGAGTGATGTAAATGCTCAGTTATTCACCCTTTTTGTAGATTTGTTTTTGCATTTTGACTGAAAAAAGCAAAATCTCCCCCTCCCCACTGTGAACCTTCTTCACAAGGGAATGCTGAATTTATTTAGTACTTATTTTCCTCCCATCTGTCAGGGATCCTTCTTTCAATTTGTACATAATTTTTCACATATCCTGATTGCTCTACTAGCCTACTTTTCTGCTCACCAATTTTTTTTTATCCTTTTATTGTTCTTTTCTTTTTCTGTTTTCTTGCGTTAGCTGCCCTTTCCAGTGCCTCCCTGCTGACAAGCTGGGAAGGGAATCATCTGTGAGAAAGTAACAGCAATCCATGAGGTGAAAATCATTTCTTAATTGCTGCGATTTAGGCAGTGACCTGCTTGTGAGAATGGGTTTAGTTTGATCTGAAAAACGCCCTGAGCGAGCTTCTAACACCTGGCTGCCTGTCTGAGGCCCACACTGCCTAATCGGCCCCAAAAAAAGCTGGTTTAGTAGGAGGAAACAGCGGATGCTTTGTTTGGCTGTAGCGTGTGTGTTAAATGGGAAGCTCGCACATTATGATCTATTTTCCTCTCAGACGGTATGGATTTTTTGCTCTGCGGTGTGATAATTAATGGCTAATGTGCAGAATATAGTCTTGTGCTCTTCGATTAATTTCACTCGACGTAATGGCACATACATGTAAAGAACAGGCTCACAGACACCAGTCACCATTTCAAATGTTTTTCACTCCTTTCTTTGTAGCCATTTTGTGTCTTTTTATTTATTTATTATTACTTTTTAAATTGCTATCTGGGCAGTTGACTTTACATTTAAAGCAATTTGCTGTAGTGTAACATGCTGGTTTTTTTTTTTTAAGTGTTTATATACTGCTGTTCAAAAGTTTGGTGTTTGTTTGATTTGATTGATTTTTAAAGTAGTTAATACTTTATAATTCAGCAAAGACACATTCAAAAGTGAGAGTAAAGATATTAATAAAGTTAAAAAATTTCTACAAATAAATGCTGTTCTTTTCAACTTTCAGTTCATCATTGAATCTTAAGAAAAAATGTACGGTTGTTTTCACAAAATTTAAGCAGCATTTTCAACATGATGATGATGATGATAATAATAATAATAATAAATGTTTCTTGAGCAGCAAATCAGCATATTAGAATGATTTCTGAAGGATCATGTGACACTGAAGACTGGAGTAATGACTGAAAATTCAGCCATCGCAGGCATAAAAATTTTATATTATAAAATATATTAAAATCGAAATTGTAGATTTTAATATTTCACACTACAATTGTGTACTATATTTTTGCTCAATGATGCCTTGCTGAAGAGATTTTTATTTATTTATTTTTTTTAGGTTAAAGTCTTCATACTTTTTTAATGGTAGTGTATTAATTGAGAGACCGTATTGTATTAGAAAGTGTATTTGTCACATACCAAAAGAATAAAATAAATTAAGAGATTTAAAAATGAATAATAAATTCACTTTTAGCTAGGAAAAATGTTAATGTCAAGTACTAATCTGCTATTTTGCATTGCTGAAGTATTGGGAGCTGTTCTTGAAGAACATGAGGAGGTATAAAAAGAGGAAAAATTAAGACAGATGAGTGCAGAGAATGCTTTTTCCATGCTACTGTATTTCTATTTCGGTGTGGTGGAGAGACAGGAGGTCTTGCGCAGTGCCTGTCTGTGGTCACCCGGCCGCTGTGCTCCTGTCAACTGTCACTTTCTGCTGTGGTTGCATCCTTCAGCACCGGAGTAACTGGTAATCTTATCTCACTGTCAGTTCGCCTTACTCTCTGCCTGCCTTCTGAGCCCCCTTTAACCCCTCGAACCTCACGCTGCCGCCAATCTGTCACCTCGCCCCTGTCCTGCGAAGAAAGATCGAGCAGATGAACACCCGTTGAACTCCCATATTTGACCTTATTATTCTTTGACAGTTTCTGCACTAATAAATCCAGCTCTGCTGCACTGACTCACAATCCTGTCTGTACTGGTCTAATAGTGATTATTAAAGCAATTAACCATGAGAGGCTGTACATTAACAACGTTTTTACCACCCTTACCACAGTTATTAGGCAGGCACAGCGCTTAACTGTTGTAAAATCACTGTAATGCATTGCTTTGAATGGCTCATTGTTTTTTTCAGATCAATTACAATATAAGGCAATAAAATGCACTTTTATTATTATTATTATTATTATTAATAATAATAATAATAATAATAGCAGCTACTGTATAACCATTTTGAATGTACCGCATCCGACTTTCGAGCTTCTGTTTGGAAAAATTTGGTCTCACCGAATCAAGTCCGTCCAGGACCACAAAGCTGTTCCATTGGCTGCAAAAAACAAATAAACAACAAAAAAAAACTCCAGATAATCTGTTTAGAGCCTGTTTAGAAATACAAAACCACTTTGTTGTATGTTGTCTGAACAAAGTTATATTACTTAAACCAATATAAGCTGGTCTACTTACTGATTTGAGGTGTTTTGGGAATTTCAGATAAACCAGATTAAACCAGTTAAGACCAGTTAACCATTTTAGGCTGTTTTTTTGTAGCAAAGTGGTTTAGATTGGTTTTAGCTGGGGTTTTTTTTTTGTTTGTTTTGTTTTTGTTGGATGTTCTTTAAATTATGCAACCTGTAGTATGTATGTATTTATTTATTTGTCTTTGGCAAGCTAACAGGTCGACATGTGACACTAGCACAGCGTGAGGTCTTTTTATAAAATGCGAATAAAACATCTGTGTATTTTTAGAAACATGCAAAAAAAAAAAAAAAGCCTCGCTGTGGTTTTTTTTTTTCATTTATTTTTTTTATTCCATGTACACTTTTTACAGTCCTTAAAATAAAGATGGTGAACTAATAGCAGGCCAGCTAATCACTAGTGGTTTGTCAGCCACAGACCAGCGGCATTGAAATGCCTTAGAGAAGAGCCCCTTCCAAACCTGAGCTCGGTTTTCAGCCTAACTCTTTTTGGCTCTCTATTATCCCGCCGGATTCTCCTCTTCCTCTAGCTAATGGACTGTTATGTGGTGAAATGTAATAATGATGTTTCTGTGAGAATGGTCAACTTTCTCTGTCTGTTTTTGGGATATGAATGCTGCCGTTGGCTTACATAGACAGCAGCTGTAGTCACGAACTGTCCCCTTCATGTTGCATAACGCGCGCAGTGCGCAAACCGTCAGCCCCTCTCACGGGGGAAAGACCGTAAATCAACCAGGCACTGTGGTGACACAAATGGTCACAATGGCTTGATCTTTCATGCTTGACGAAGTGCCTGAAAAGCGCAAATCAAATTTGTGCTGAGCGTTCACGTTATCGCAGTTCTTGGAAAAGTGGTGGGTTGGTACCTTTGAACTAGTTGACCTTTAAGTGGGTGTTTACTATAGAGAAACAAAGTAGTTTAGATGAAGGCCTCCACTTAATGCTCTCTTGCTTTCTAGCCACATTATGGCCTTGCTGGCAATGTTGCATTATGGGAAATGGAGGTAGAGAGGGACCTGTTTGTAGAGGAGTACGTATTATCCACAGCCTAGCTAGTTTTGATCTTGGTGTCTATGATGTTTGGGCTAGGAATGAATTAAAGGAATGGATTCTGTCATCACCTTTTGTGCTGTTCCAAACCTGTATGACTTCCTTTCTTCTGCAGAACACAAAATGAGATGTTTTGAAGAATGTCATGTTTTTGTTCATACAGTGAAAGTCAATGGGGTCCAAACAACAGAGCCCATTGACTTTCGTTTAAGTCGTTCAGGTGTGCAATGAGTAAAATTTAAGTCTATGGGATTTTTTTTTTTGTTTTTAGTTATTTATTTTTTTATATTGTCCACCAGGCAAAATATTATCTAGACACAAAGAAATGTAATAGCACACTTCTCAACAATAATTAAGGAAGTAACATTCCTGTCTGAGGCGAGAATTTTGCAAGAGGAGCTATGCTCTAAAGTATGAGCAATAATAATGTGTTTTTATTATATAACTGCTGATTATTATTTTTATATTTACCTCAAGATGTGAAGTTTGACCAAGGTTTGTAAATTTGAAAGGATTCCCACTCATGAACTGTTAATTTACTGTTCTCTTGGCAGGAGACCAGATCCTTACAGTTAGGATGACACACTAATGGTCTATTTTGAAGAAAAGCCGTAAAGTCTTCCTTCAGTGTATTTTTACTGATGGCTAAATTGAGGCATATTGTAGAAGAAAATGGAGCGTGGAGGTTTTGAGGTTTTTACTTGATGGACTCTTCTGGGAGATGACTGGCACACTTTCAGGGCCTGCTTGTTTTTCGTCTGTCAGGGAAAAATTGGACAGATTGCACTAATTCTTAGTGTTTTCCCATGACTTCTCCAACAAAGGAAGTTGTAATGCTAAAATAAGACAGCGTGCACAAACCAAATCTGCTTTTCTTCACTGTTGTGAGGCAATCTGTTAGGTCTAAGCGGTGATATCTGCATTCGCAGGTGGGGAGGCTTAACTGTCAGGTCAACCGTGCATGACTGTGTAGAGACATCCTGTAACGTGAGAGCCTCAATCACGCTATCGTTCTAACCGATAACGTCCAGTTAGCATCATAACGCTGTACCTGTTATGATGGAAACTACCGTGGTTAACATCATGGACATTGAACGCTATCAGTTTGCAGGCGTCATTGGTAATGACAAGAAGTCAATTGAGCTGGACAGATCAAATTTTTGGGTTAGAAAGTACCTGGATTTTGCTAGTTGCTTTAAACTGTCATTGTGTGCTGTTTTATCATGTTAAGGAGAGTTTTTGAACCTTTTTGACACTTGTTTATAAGAACAGTGAGAATAGGAGATGAAATTATAAGAGAAGAACAGTAGTGGATGTACCGAACATGATTTTTCATGGCCGAACGAGCCGGTTTTGAAATGGGGTTGCCCATATCTGTTGCCATTTGCTACACACATGTAACACAAGCAGTTGTTTTTCCATTTCAAGATTTAAATGCGCTGCGCTTATAGACGCTACTTTAATAGGCATTATACAGAGGTAAGAGGGAACAGACTTGCAAGTAATGTTGCAAGCTGTATTCAAACTTTCATTACCTTGATGAGAGCACCATGGCTCAATGTATTGGAACACATGCTTTAACCACTGGAGATGGCATAATGGCATTTTTTTAATAGGAATTTTAGTATGCGTAATGAATAAAGCCTGAAAATATGACACCAGTTTTGTTTAATTTTCCTGAACAGGAAAATGAATTTGTGTTCTTGGCCATGAGCGAGTATATGTTTACTACTAACTTGACTGAAAGGTCATGTTCTGAGAGACCTTTTTAAGGTCCCTCCAAAAAATCAGAAGCACTGATGCACAAATGAGCCATAAGCCATTTCCTGAGGAAAAGAATGTGTGGGGAGCAGTGTGTATGAAAAAAAAAAAATCTGGTGATTTCAAGTACCAGGATCGACATTATAAAGGAATCATTTGCGTACATGAATACAGATAGTTGTCGCCTGTAGTCAGACTCGGAGATGAATTTAAGATGGCCTCTGAGGGCTCTCTTCCTGTCAGGCTGCTGTTAACACCTCTCCCCTGCTCATAGGGGGCGCGGGGGCTCTCTTTGTTGCAGCTTACCAAGAGAACAAGAAATAGTGGAAGGAGAATACAGAGCCTGAAGCGATAACAGCCTTGATGACAGGCCCATCACTCCACCCAAACCCACACTTCTGCAGAATGATGCATGTCTCATGTCCAACACGATGGAAGTAATTTTTTTCCCCTCTTTTTCAGACCTATATGTGTATACTAAGGAAGTGCAAAATTACATTTTCAAAGCGGATTAGTCAGTGAGTTGTCTGATCCACAGCTGATATAATTAGGCTTTTTGGGCCTCTTTTGACCCTGATTGGACACATTTCTTACATGAAGTGCTTAAAAATAAAATGGCTAGACATGCTAGCAGGGAACAAGAGCTCAGGGGTCTGGAGGTGCTAAAATGACTCCTTTTCAATGGACAGAGGGAGATGCCTTTTAAAGATTCAACTTTCAGACAGGGTTTTACGTTATGCTTCCAGTAAAAATACCAAAATGAACAAAATATAGATTAACTAGTTGACCTCTCTAATCAACTAGTCACATTTCGGATGGCTAGTCATTTGTAGCATATTGAATGTACACACTACTTTTTTTTTTCTTTCTTTTTTAAATTTAAAGCTGTTTTTAAGGGTCAGGAGATAAAATTCAGGACTTGTTTAATTGTTAATAGAAGAGAGAATGTGTTTTCTTTTCTGCATAAACCAGCCTGACCTCCCACGGCTGCTGCCACATTAGCCAGACGGCCAGGAGGCAGCTCGTGCGAGCGTGTCTTGTGTATGCGTTGAGGGTGTTCATTTGAAGCTTCTCAGTCTCCCGTGTGTAAATTTCTTTCGCCACATGGCTGGTTACCTCCTGTGAGTAAACATAAAGCTCAGAGAGGTTAAGAAGAGCCGCTGTGTCTCCTGCGCAGGGAAAGAGTTAACTACTCACTCACGGAGCAGTGAGGGAGGGCGTGCGAGCAAGCAAATGAATGGCTATGAAAGCGAGCAGCATGCTGCTGTTGTGGGGATGCAGGAGGGGGAGAGAGAGGTAGGCGGAGCTATGAAGATGCCTGGCCAAGTCTGTGGTCGCTTGCTGTCTCTCGAGGGCCTCTGATTGGCTGGTACTGCGTTAGGAGAACAAAGTACTTTTGATGGGTACGCTGCACAACCCTGGGTCTAATGGGGCGGTGTGGGGAGTGGGGGGCATTGTCCTGCCATTAGCTGGCTGCTAAGAGGCTCTAGCACTGCTGTGGTAATTGCACACATGACAATGTTTGAAATGCTACCAGTTTTCTGCAGTGTATGTACACTATGCAAAGAATGCAAATTTTCTGAATACAACGTGGACCTTAGAAACGAAGTACACTGCTCAAAATACTTTATCCCACAATGCAAATACACTTGACTTGACCCTCCATTTCCAATGTGACTAATGAACCGGAAATAATGTCAATTGTGATTTTTGACATGGTCGAAGTCGATTTTAATACATTATTAGATTATGTAAAATAACCATTTATTTTCGAGATAATAACTGGACACGACTCAGAATTAAACTTGCAACAGCTTGAGAGCAAGTGACCACAGTTTAGCTCTTTGGAATACTCTATCCGATAATGTGCATTGTTAGTAGGCCATATTCTGTAAATACTGTGCAGTATATCATTTTGAACAGAACAAAAACTGGTGCTCAATCCAAGAACACAGTGTTTTGGCCCAGAGGCCTTAGTTTTCACAATTAAAATAAATCTCCTTAGCATATACTGTTCCTTATTTGACTAGTATTGAGGTTTTTCTTGAAGCTGTGCCATTTTCTGCATCTTATTTTCGCTGAGCTGAATGCCGCAGCAAACTTTGTAATTCCTGCCAATTTACATTTTGCAAAATTGTCTTTTTTTGGCCTCACTGTTAGCGACTTACAAATCAATTTTGCTTTCTTGCCTTGTCCTTTTTTTTTTGTTTTTTGTTTTTTTGACACTCAACACTTTTACCCCGTGCCAAACCATCTGCCATTATTGAAAATGTCTTTAAACAGCCGTAAACATTGTTCATTCAGTTCATTTGACTCCAATAAAAACACTTATCTTCATGCAGTGGTGACGGAAGCTATAAATACACCCAAATCAAAGGCTCTGTACGTGTAAAGAGAGTGAGCGAGTGACGCTTTTAAACATGCAGAAAGCTTGATGTTACAATTTGCTTTCATTATTAAAAACATGAACATTCTTAAGATGTATTTACCTTTTAAAGGAGGGACCCAAGCCATATCTAGAGATTTGAAGGTAAGGTTTTTGGCTTGACTGCCCAAATAACCACCCATTATCAGTGTGATGACGACTTTTTCACAAAAAAGGGCCACTTGTTTTCAGCAGAAAATATAAAAACGTAGTTTCACCGCAGTGCTCAGTCATTTCACACAGTGCTTATAGTAGTTGCCATTGGATTTTGGTGTTCATACCTGAGGGAAAAACTCCTTCCTCCTTTTTTTTTTTTTTGTTGTTGTCTACATCACGACCGAACACTACTCTTAAAGGGAGAGAGAGGAGGATGATAAATTCTGAGCATTGATGATCTGTGTTTCCCCCTCCCTCTGTTTTCAATCTGCTTCTCTATTACAGTCACTGTTTCCTCTCAGTGAAAGTGTCTGAGTCACCGGCACCTGACTGAACACTCTGCTTAACCTGGATATTTTAATTCAGCACGTTAGCAGTTTGTGATTGTCTGTAATTGGCGAGAAACATCCTGTAGTACCTTCCCCTCCACCTGGTTGTATTGAGATATTATTGTAACTCACCTCATTGTTATTGCTGAAGCATGTTGGGATGCTGAGCTAGTTTCAGATCAAATCATTCACTGGAATGCTTGCTAGCCCATTTGCACCTCCTATTCAAATCTAGAAAAGGGGGTAGGGGTTTTGTAGAAGTAGTTTTTAATCAATTAGTCTGTAGTTTCCTGTAGTGGTGAGTTTATATGGAGTGAAGGGTACTCGTGTTTAAGGTTAGCCTGCTGTCAGCTATGCTAAGGAAATGGGGTTTCCCTCTGTGCTTCCTTGCCTGTGACATTTACCAGGAAGTCAGTTTTGTCTGTTCTTAGATCAGTTTCATTTTGACTTGTACGGATTGTAAATATATGCAGATTACAGGTGAAGAGTTGTGCGGAAATCTGTTTTGTGTTGAGCAGGCTGTAGACCAGAAACATGAGTTTCCATTTTGTTTTTGATGACCAAAGCAAAACCAATGTTGCTTCATACACCAAAAATCAATTGTATTATTGTTGTTGTTTAGTTTTAATTAGTCAGTCTTATTGAACCATGTCACGAGTTTTTTCTCATGTATAAAATTAAATGGCTGAAAATAAATGTAATAGCATAAAATGTTAGCATGGAAAATGTTAAGTCACCATTCCAACTGTAAAGTTACAGAGCTTAGTGGGTGTTTTTGGAGCATACTTTCTCATATATTTGAGAAAGTTTTATATATATATATATATATATATATATATATATATATATATATATATATTGGGCCACTGTTACTATTCACCATAGATGATTGTGGGTGGTTTGTGAAGTTTCAAAACCTCTCATGGAAGATTTCATTGCCCGTCTGTATTAGCTGATTAAAAAGTACAGTTACACATGTTTAGGTGGAAGTGAGTAGGAGTAAAACATGATGAAAGGCTCATGCACGCAGCTGAATCGCAGAATCTAATCAGCACCGCTTCCTGGCGTTTCATTGATTTTCTTGGAGGCCCACGTTGGGGGAAATATCTAAATGGATCTCCGTGTGCGTAATGCAGTTTCCGTCTGAGGTTGGGTAAACTTTTGGTTTTTAAATGCTAAGGTTCTAAGGCTTTTTAACCTTCTCATTTGAGTCGTTATGTTTGGAATAGAATGTTTTTTTTTTTAAAAAAAACTCCATTTCTATATTTTGCACTCACATCAGTAGTTTTCTTTTCTTCCGTTACAAGTATTCCACCCTGGGCTGATCAGAAGTGACGTTGTCACGTTCTGTACGAATCCATTTGCTGTAAAGGATGTTGGTTATCATCAGTCTATTTTCCCACCATCCCTCTCGTACCTTGGCCAGCGCCCTCCCACTTAAGGTTCAGAGGTTCAGCCAGTGGTGACGGTGCATCCGTTTACCCCACACATCCCCATCATTCTTTTCTTTCCACGTCCTTGCAGAATGGGAGCATTTGTGTCAAGTTTCTCCCTCAATCACGTGTGGGTGACTGGTCCTTACAATGGGAACACTGTAGGCTCGGATCCCAGCAGAGAACTCAGTAGTTCCTGCCGTCAAAGGGAGGAGAGATCTGGATGGGAAGACTGGCTGATACGTGTGATCCATTCCTCCCCCGGCTCGGCTTGCTGAATAGCTCTGTGTCTTTGGTGAGAAAGTCGGGCTGTTTTGCAATTCCAGCAGTCGGTCTTGCATTTTGGTGCATTAGACCTATTCTCTTCTTGCACCAGTTTAAGACTCTTGCATCTTCTCATGCTTGAGCCTTGAAAAAATTGAGCTGCAAGTTCTGACTTGTTAGAATCTTCATTAGTCTCAATCTTATCCTGCTCTTCACAGCAAGCTTTGAGTTAAAGTGAGAAAAATGTGTTCGAGGGTTGGGACTTTGAGGCTTTGGCACATCAGTAGAGCAGCCTGGGAGTACTATAAATACTTTTCTGTGAGCTGTGTATGCAAGCCAACCATGTGACCAGCATATCTGGACATCTGAAATCCCAGGCTGTGTCCTCTGGTTCTTGTAAGACAGTTGCAGAGATTAATGAATGCTCTCAAGACAACAGATGTTTGGCCAGGTCTCACAGTTAACTGGTCTCTGTATCTTGCAGTCCGTTATACCATCCCACTGCGGAAATTGGTGTTCGAAGAGAAGGAACAATGGTTCGACACTTTGCTGTGCTTCCTGTGAATGTCTGGTGATGCCAGATAACTATCTACAACACAAGAGAAACAAGCATGCACAACCTACCTATAAACCCTTCCATGCATAGAATGAAATATTCTTTTAACAGGTGTTTTGTTTTGGTTTGTTTGTTTTTGAGGCTAGTTGTTTGTTGAATCCTGAACAGAATTGATGAAAAAGGAATGTTGTTTCAGAAGTGGTACAAGTAATTGCATTCATTCATATGTAATACCAGGAATTAAGAAAATATGCTTGATCAATTTTAATTTCATGTCATGTTCACAGGACGAGCTGACTCTCAGAAGCAGTGCATGAAACACGGCTCCTGCTACTTTATTTAGTAGGTAATAGAGCCCTTGTGCTCAGTTTACTTCAAAACAGAAGACTGGTAACGATGGTGTGAGATGTATATGTGTGGGTGAGGGAGAGGTCAAAAGGAGTGCTTGGGAGAAAATAATCCAATTAGTCAAGATACTACAGTGATGGTGTTATTTCCTCAACCAACTTTTATCACACCAGTGTCATTGTGCCAGTTTACATGGCAGAAAATGTGCTAGTCACACGTTCAGCGTTACATTTCACTTTTTGGAATTTGATGCTAGTCAGTGTTCAAAGGCTGTCTGGCTTTAGGAATGTCTGGAATGAGAGTTTGGAGCGTGTCAGTGTAACCTCAAGAATTCTTTGGGTTGTTACCCATGACCTCATGAATAATTTAAAAATAGCTTCCTCTCGCCCTTAGTGGCACACAGCATATATTTTTAGCCCGTGAAAAAGTAAACTTGCCAGATATTAAATGATAGTCGGTCTTAATGGTGATCATTTTAATATTGAAGTCTGAAAGAGCTGTGTGCACAAGTCATGTGCAACTGAATTTTCATTTAAAGTTTGAAAGGCTTTTGTGGTGAAAGTGTCTATCTCACCCAAAGCTACAGTATATCGGTGCTGCTTTGACCACCAAGCTGACACCTTTCTGTAGGCATGGAATCTTTTAACCCAGAGGAATATAACTCTGTAAACTGATTCTTAATGACCATTTCCTGTTAACAGAATCTAGGCAGCACCTTTACTGTGGCTTTTCTGGTTGCTTGGAGATAAGGGCAATATTTAGAGTCCAATTCCAACCCCAACCAGTTGTGTGAATGTTCCAGTTATGGTTCTGCTCAGACCTGGTTAGCGACCTGTCAGGACCTCGAAACACGAGTCGTCCCAATCAACATATTGCCAAGACACAACAAGAATAAAAATGGGGACTTGTAAGTCCGGTGGGGACAGGGAGGCGGGGATGTTTGTTGAGATAAGGCAGTGTGTGATTTAGGGAAGTTAGAGTTGGATGAGTGGCCAAACTCCAACCTTTGGGAGCAGTGCATGTTGTGGATGCAAGCCAGCTGTAAAGACTGTCTGAAAACTCTTAATTGTTCCTCTCAAGTGGACAATGGTTGGAAATGGAGAGGAAGAGCACATGATATTTAGTTTGACGTACTTATCGAAGACTTTTCCAAGGAACTGTTGAAGCACTCTGGCCCTGTTTACACCTGGTATTAAGATGCATTTAGGTCAGTCTAATCACAAGTGGAAAAAACTAAATATAGATGTAAATGGGGTTTTGAAAAAACGTTTTGTGCTTGTCCATTTCGACCTCTTCCAGAGGTAGTCGAAAACACAAATATTGTAGGATAGATGCTCATGTGTTCAAAGAGCCACAAAAGATGACTTCTCCATCCACAGACCTAACAAGTAATCATTATGGAAAGCGCACTAGATAGACAGGATTTAAACTTTGTTGGCTGGAGACACAATTTTGGTTTGAAGACAAAAAAATGTACCAAGCACAATGTTCAAATACATATTCACCGCATTCGGTAGCATCTTGTGGCTATCAGAGCAGAAAAAAAATCTTATGCTCTCTGTATGTTTTTCCATCTTCTCTGTGGGTGTTCATATGTAAATTGTGCAAGCTTATTTTGTCAATTTAGATTGATCTGAAAAAGCCCATACATTTACCCATACACCCTCCCCTCGAAGAAATCGGGACAGAAGTGTTTGAAAGTGGACAAAGGAAATGGATTAAAATACCAGGTGCGAACGACGATGTGTCTCGCTTGTCTACTTGTGATCTGATCGACCAAAACACATCTTATAACCAGGTGTAAACAGGGAGGCTGAGGCTGCAAATATTATCTCTTCTATGAGGTTGGCTGTCAAATACTGCATATCTGGTTGCGAGATGTACAGTAATGTATATCTATGATGATTATTCTTCACGTGCGCGAGACATTTACCTAACAAGATACAATCAACCTGTTAATCATAAAGGTCTTATCCCAAACGGTCACCCTCAGCCCTTGCAATCCTGGTCTAAGTTCTTACTTGCTGGTCATGTAATGTTGTATGGTCTGTCAGGTAGTTGTCCATTGTGAAATCCACCGTGCACACTCAGTGGAATGGTGGATTAAGGCATCATGACAGCTACATGGGAGCGCTCATCAGCACCCTTCTGAATTATAAAGGTTAAGTATGTTAAGTTCTCCATTCCCCCTTTAGAGATGGGGGAAAAATTTCCTTATCTGGCCTCAGTTCTTAAGTTTGTGTGGTAGGGTTTGATTGTTGAAAATTAATGTCATGTACATTTTTGGTTAATTTTGAATTATTTCTGACTTGAAATTGAATTATATTATTTTTAAGTTAAACTATTAGATGTTTCTCAAGTTGTTAATTCTTGTCTGTACTTTTTGGAAAAAGTGGAAAAGTGTGTTTCCAGAAGATGTACCTTCCCATGTCATTTACTGCTCCATGACATCAACTGGATGTTTTTGTGCATTCAGACTCAAACTTTCAATACTGTTGTTTGATCATAAAAATGTTTCTTTCATGTCATGTTAGTGATGTGACTCATTGGTAGCATCGAAATGACTTGTGATGTGGTTCAGGGTTTGAGGCGATGACTTCATTACTGCTAGTGTCTCCACTTGTTTATAAGGGGAAGTCTGCAAGAAGTAACTTGGTAGACCTCCCATACGCTGTCCCTGGGTGGCTTGGTCCTAGGTTGTGGTGGAGCTTGAGTAAGGATGACTGGGAGAAAGATGTCTGGGTGGGCAGAATTATAGTGTCGGGAAAAGGACTGAGGAGACAATTCAGGCAGTAGTACCAATTGGACAAAAGCCTTGCAAATCTTAAATGGTTAAATGTTACGCCAAACGCATACGGGATATGTACACCTTTTAATGACTAAGTGAGCAGAGTGATGGCTCACCCATGACCAACTGGAGACGGCGTTCCAATTAATCACAGTCATTTATTTACCCACCCCACTGGAAAAAGCCCCCTGTGATCAGTGAATGTATATTTAAGCCCACACAGTGGTTTCACCATGACAGCTCTACACAGTAGCTGTGCAGTAAGGCAGAGCCCGTGGGGTAACCGTTGGGCTTGGGTTCAGTGAAAAGTGAACTGAGGATGTTTGAGCTCAATGTTTTTTAGAAAGTGCATCCTGTGCATCTTCAGCCAACATGACTGTGGACAGGAGCTTGTCCAAGATGCCGCCTCCGTGAGAAAAGCAGCTTCAGATGTTTGTGTAAATGGGCAAGCTAGATATGTTTAGACTGGCACTTGATGGTGAAGAGCAAGTATGGGGTTATGGACTAGCTCTACTCGGCATTCTCCTTTCTTATTCCCTCTCCTTCCTTTGCTCTCGTTGTTTCCCTGTTTAACCATTTTCTCCTTTATTATGTCTCTGGATCTCCCTTATTCCAGATTTTTTTCTATTTTTCTTCAGTCTCCATCATTCTCCATCAATATCCTCTTCCTTTCTACTCTGGTCTTATTCATTCTCCTCTGTTGTCTTTTAGTTCTCCATTTTTTTCTTATTCCTTGTTCTCCTTTATTCCCCTTTCATTTATTTTATTTCTTCCATGGCCCCTTTTGTCAGGCCCAGCCGAAGACCACAAAGGGCTGGGTAACGTGAGAGAGTGGTGAGAACTGAGATGTTTTAAGAGTTCTCCTCATTATTTCTGTGTGTGGTTAACCATTCCCTCAAACCTCACTACTTTTCCTTATTCTGAACGTCTGCAGATGAGGGGCATTTTGATGAAAGGCCCATTTCATGTCTTAGGTGTGTAAAGAACAACTCTCACCATGTTTAATGTTGTCCTGCATTCCCTTTTTGAACTGGTTTCACAAAAAACTTTGAGAGAGGGGGAAGCCCTCAACCTTCAGTATAGTGACTTTTATTATTATTTTTATTTTTATTTTTTATGAGCTGAAACCAATGAGATCTGTGAGGACGAACACCATTGTAAACTGGGACTTGAGCTAAGCAGTGTAACCAGTTGTATGAACACATTGATAGCCACAGTCGCCCCCCTTCACCGCACAGGAAATTAAAGTGTGTAGGCACAGTAACTCTGTCTTTATTAAGCATGTGTGACTGTGTGTTGAGGGCGAGTTGATCTAATGCATTGGCCCTCCTTGGAGGACATTTCTTCCTCCATTAGATGTTCACTGGATTGAGGTTTTACTAAAGGAGTCATATATAATTTCTAAGGGCTCGTTTAGATTCTGTGCATGTCATTGTTTTCAGATCAGCCTGAGCCCTAATCTCAACCAGTGGCAAGGCCTTTTTCTTAGCCATTCATGAGCAAAATGAGTTAACGTGGGTTTTTACTGGTTGATGCATAGGTAACTGTTAATATTTTAACTGTGCAATAATGGGTCTCTTCAGGTATGTGTTCATTGGTGTAAGAGCTACTAAAAGAGTGTTTTTGTGTAATGTAGGTCATTGAGAGCTGAAGTGGTCCGTGCCAGCTCATTTCATAATTGTAGAGCTATTGGATGCTTCCATAATTCACAATGCTGCTCTTATTTTGATGTAGCCTCATTTTGTCCCACTATGCATCAGGAACACTGCTGCCTGTATTGACTTGTCTGCACACACACTCTCATATGCAGTGTCTGTACGTACACATCTTGGCAGACTAATGTTTTAATGTGTGTGTTTGTGTCATCGAGGACACACCCTGACCATATATTTGCGTGCGTAATCAAAGCAGAGTTTCCAAACAGAAGCAGAGAACATAATTATATGCTTTTTTTCATCTTAATGGAATTGTGGCTGTACGTTTTGAAGCGGTTTTGTTTGTACAAGATTCCTGGCAGTTTAGTTTATGTGATGCTGTTGGCGTTCTGAAGATTTTCTCTGATGCCTGTCTTTGAGAACTCTCATAGTTCTGTAATAATAATAATAATAATAATAATAATAAAGTTTTTTTGTGTGTGTGTCCTTTAAAGTGATACCAAACTGTGTTGAAGCTTTCCATGAAATTATTGTTATGTCTAAAGTTCATATTCAGGAAAGTGTGAAAAGAGAGACGGAAGCTGACGGTCGGTAACACTAACGAATTTGTTCACGAGTCTTTTTAGCATTAACGATATTGGATTGTCTGCTGGTTTTATAACAGTTAACACTAATAAATACAGTTATTGCCTTGCGATGCACCACTCCATTTGAAACTTCACAGCATTCTCTGACAAACTTTTTTTGTGTAAACAGCCGAAGCCTTCCATGAAGCCATTACATAAACGGTGACATTAGCATTAGCAGAACATCTGATAATTTACAAATTTGGTCCATTTAATATCACTTTCTCTCCGTTTCATGTGCTCTTTGCACCTCAGGCCATGTGTAGAGGTCTATGTGAGATGCGGGTATCGCCGGGTGTTGTTGATTCAAGCTGATTGAGTATCGAGTAGCACGGGACAGGATGGGACGTGTCTGTGCACCTTAATCAGCTGACATTAGCACTACTGTTCCCGCTAGCTCAGCCGGGATATAAAGAATAATCGATGGCAGATTATTTGCGGTGACCTTCTGGGCTTAAGGGACAGACTTTAATCCTGTTCGCGTATCGGCGTCATTGATCAGCTAGCACTGACCGTAGAGGTGTTTCTCAGTTGGTGTGCGGCGCAGGCCAGCGTGCTTTTTTTTTTTTTTTTTTGAGGAAAAGGTTGCCAGACGCTCAGCAAAATAACAGTGCAGCTATTTTAAGAGGCTTTGATTAGGCCACAGTGACTGTGTGTACTGGAGAAGATGTGTTCTAGCCTGACCTCCCTCTCCCTGTCCTTTTTATTTTCTCAATTTTTTTTTTTCCCTATATTGTCTACACTGTAGTGTTTTAATGTTTTTGTTTTGACTTGTGATTCTTCCTTAAGTACTTCTTTTCTTACCTCAGATTTTTCTTCATTCCGTCTCATGGTTTTGTCTCTAGATTTTCTGCACGCTCACCTAAATAAAGTATTGACTTATTTCTCTCTCTCACTCTCACTCTCTCTCTCTCGCTCTCGCTCTCTCGCACAATCCACAGATCATATTCTGCATTTTACATTTTTAACCAAACATTTAGTATGTTTTAAAAGCTATTTTAAATATGAGGACTCATGAAATTTAATTTTGTGTCCTCATAAATCACGAACACACACACACACAAACAAACTCATCGATCCTAATTCTTATGATGTTGTTCTTTTAGTGGATCTCAAAAGAAATGTTTTGAATAATCTTTATGCAGCCCTTTTCAATATGACTCCAAAAGCTCTGAATAAACAACTCTTTAAATCTCATACTCTTTATTCAAAGTCTTCTGAGGCCATAGGTTTTTGTGAGGGGGAAAAGACTGAAATTTAAGTGGTTAGCTAGTAATCACACCATCCAATTGCTATAAGTGAGTCAAAGGGAGAACAAGATCAGCGAATGAATTGTACACACAAATTTGATTCGTTCAGAGTTAAAACGGTGTGAAGGAGTAAATAATGACCAAATTCTCATTTTTGGGTGAACCATACTTTTTCGTTCATTAACAGGACTGGTGTGCCTGTCTTGTGACCTGTTGTTGGCTCCTTCTCCGTCTTTACTTCAGCCCCTCTTTCCTCTCTTGCAGCCTGACGTACTGACAACCTTAGGCTAAATTAGGTGTGTGTGTGTGTGTGTGTGTGTGTGTGTGTGTGTGTGTAAGTGAGTGTGAGGGGCTCGAAGGAGAGCTAATAAAGCACCTCGCTCTCTGTACCTGCTGTCTGTCTATTAACTTTCCATTTCATTCTCAGGGTCTTTACTTGACTCACATCAACATGGTATCATTTCGGTTTGGACCAGACAGATGGTGTGAAATTATACTGTCATGTTGACTGAATTATAATTTAGTTATTGATCGTAGTAACATTCAGTGTATTGATAACTGAATCATTGCTTTAATGTCTTTAATGTTCACTTCTGTTCAAAAGTTTAGGGTTTCTGTAAAATGTTTTTGAAAGCACTTTCTTATGCTTACCAAGACTGTGCATTTATTTTTCAAAAATACCGTAACAACTAACAACAGTAGGTAACATTCTGAAATATTATTACAATTTTAGGTAACCATTTTCTTTTGTAATATATTTTATTTCCGTGATGGCAAAACTACATTTTCTGCAGCCATTACTCTAGTTGTCACATGATCCTTGAGAAATGATTCTAATATGCTGATTTGATGCTCAAGAAACATTATTATTATCATTATCATTATTATTATTATCATCTTCATCAATGTTGAAAACAGTTGTGCCACTTAATATTTTTGTTATTTATTGATGCACTTTTTTTCAGGATTCTATTATTAATAGAAAGTTCAAAAGGCGTTTATTTTGAGACAAAAATCTTTTTGTAACATTTATTATAACTGTCTTTGCTGATCAATATAATGCATCCTTGCTGAATATAAGAATTAATTCCTTACTGACATCAAACCTTTGAATGGTAGTGTGAATTCATACTTAAGTTTTCCAATGGCCTTGAGGTCTACTTTATGTACGATATTATCATATGATTCTTTTAATTCAGTTCTGTCATTTGGATAAAGCACTTATTTAATACTTCTAAAGCAAATTTAAATGATTATGCAAAACAAACATGATTTTTTTCATCCTTCTTGTGCGGATCCTCCCATACAATTTCATTGAATTTGTTGTTGAAATGCATCATGTGGCAGCTTTTCTTTCGCTGTCAACTTCATTCATTGTTCCAGCAAAGACTGTTTTAAACTGAACAAAGTAGAGCATTCTGGGAATTAGAGATATATTGGCACAAACTGATATGTACTAGAGAGGATGTGGCTTGATGATCTCAGCCTTATTCAAGCGTCCACCAGGCCTTCTCAAAGCCTGTCGTGTTTCATTGGCACGACAGATAAACTCATCTTTCCCCTTTTCTCTGTCTATCTCTTTCAGCTTTAACAGTGTCTCAATCATTCCTTACACTGAGCTGAAATGTGTGTCAAAAGAGGCAGTGGACAGCTTTCATTTTTATAACAGTCCAATCCTTCCATCCCATCACTGCCCGCCTGTCCAGAGTAGATGTGTATGCTGAGTTATGTGTGTTTTCTCCTGGTCTCTGTAAACTCATTAGACCTTGTCTCCTGGCCGTGCTGAATGGATGGCTGTTTTTCTAAAGTACCCTCCCCTCACCCCAGTGCACCATCAGCAGAACAGCACTCTGTAAAAGACTGGCAGGACAGAGAGAGCGGGAGCGCCTACAGTCCTGGCAGGCGCCGGCTACATTATTGGCTGGCTTAATTGTGGACAGGAAATCTGGGAGTCGAGTATCCCATGTGACCCCTGCGGGATGATGTCTGGCACAGTGGAGCATTGTGGGAAGGGGAGGAGCTTTGACTTGTACAAAACCACCAGTGTAAATAGTGTTTCTCCTTTCTCGGCTTGTTAGTGCTGGTTTATGGTTAGGCCGCGGTTTAACCGGGAGTGTAACTGACCCATTAAACTAGTGGTGGTTTGTTGTTTATTTTGAGTCTTTAAAGATATTTCACTTCTACATGGTGTTTTTTAATATTAGTGTCATTTTCACCTCATTAATATCTTGCTAGCAATGTTTATTTTCTTTTTTTTTGTTTTTTTATACAGCCAATAGAGTACAACAGTCGGGTTCTGAAAGTAAAAACGTACTCATTTTCTTCGTAGGGAAATTGATTTTTAATGAGATAATACATTTGATGTTAACCTATAAAGACAGACCTAAGTCAATTGTAAATAGGCTTTTGTTGAAGCCATCTGCTTGCATTATTTTAAAATTACATTAAAATTATTGTGCTTCAGAGCTTAAATTGTAGTGAAAACTACATTACTCATATACATAATTTGCAATTAACTAAAAAAATGTATAATTTCAATAAATAATTGATGAATAAATACTATATTTCTTTCATCGTTTTAAATTTGATTCATTCGCAGTACTTCATGGTTTTTTGCTCCCTATTGAAGTTAAGTACACCATCTTATACCTTTTATAATTTTTTCCAATTGTCCAAATTTTTTCTTTAAATAAGTTTAATGTTGTGACTAACTTTGTTGCTGATTGATTTGGTTCATGGCGTTTTTACTTAGACTTTTTTTTTTTTTTTTTTAAATCCCGATGGAAAGTGTAAAAAAAAAAAATACAGAATCAGTGCTGCTGAAAAAGTGGACAGGCATTAATGTACTCCATAGTCTAAGCACTAAGAAGCTCTGCTAGTTCTTACAAATCCTAAAAAAATAGTATCAGTGCTAAGTTGCTTATACAGATCCTCCATGAATAACGTCTGTGGACAGCAGCATTTTCTCTTCAGGAGTAAACAGAGGTGCTTTTTATTTATTTATTTTTACTTGAGCAGTGGCACCAGCTGTCTTAACAGCTAATCTTTCTGTAATGGAAATTGACAAGCTACCAGCATGACTCTGCTTTGCCGGTATTGAATGCTTGTCATATTTCTTTCTTTTTTTTTCTTTCTTTTTTTATTTTTTATTTAAGAACTGCACGAGCAAAGCTGGATTATATTTAGCCTTGTAAACAATTATATACAACCCTGGTAACCCTGGTTATACGCCTCCAACGCATGAATGCTGCCGGCTACGATTTACTAGATAGGGTACTAAACATCATTAGTTGTTAATGAACGTTGCATTTGATGTAGAACAAGGGTCTTGGACCTTTTTCAGGCCCTGTAGTAATCATTCCGCCTGCATTTGCAAGCCTATAGTACTATTGTACTACATTACATACATTGTACTAATGTGTGTACAGTACTCAAGTGAATGATTATTGAAATGATCACTTAGCTAAGCATTAGTTTTTAGCTTTTTGGTTGAATTTGAAAAATGTTCTCTGATCCTATCTTAAAATACAAAAATGTAAACCATTTGCCAGCTGATTTGCATAAAATTTGTAAGAATGGGGGTGTAGTTCCAACCATCCATCACATACAAACTCAACACACACTCACCTCATCTGTATAATTCTGGCCAACTTTGCTGATCTGTTTTATTTCTGAAGTAGACTCTCTCTCCATTACCAAGAGGCTTGTGGAGGCCGGTGTGTACCCAGCATGCGGACCCTGTATGATTTCAGCTGACAGGTGCTGGTCTCGTCCACAACGTTTGGCTTCCACTGCGCTCATAAATCAACATGTCGCGTCACACCGAGGCGTTCCAACAGCTAACGTGTGAATTTAATAGGAATGGCATGTGCTTCACCCACATGCTACTTTGTTCATAGTTTACAGTTACTCACAGACGTGTGGTGACACGGAGTAGTTTTGCTACATCAGTAGTAGGCTAAACTGGTTTGGCAAGTTAAAGTGATGGTGCATAACTCGCAGTGTTTAGTTTTGTTTATTTGTTATTGTGTGAAGTGCCACGATTGCTGATGCTGAGGTAATGGTGGATGTAAATGGTACAATTTCAAGTTAAATGTCCAGTTTGTGATGATAAAGTAATTTCAAACATTAAATAATCATTAAATTTCAGATGCTATAATGGTAGTTACAGTTTTAATTTTTTTAATTAATCTCTTCCGTGAACACTTAATCCCTTCATTAAAAAAAAAAAAAAAAAAAAAAACCCCATCCTTCCCTTTTCCCTTCCTTCTCTAGTTTATGGTACTGAGCAATGTATGAAACTTGTATTGTGAGCACTTCCTGTGTCTATTTCCTCACTTGTAAGTCGCTTTGCATAAAAGCGTCTGCTAAATGACTAAATGTAAATTTAATTCTATTTGGACATTACTAGATGTCTAATTTGTTTCCCCTTGACATTGAGCTTGTGCCTGGACTGGTTTGACAGGTTGTTTACGTAATGAAGGTGTTTTGAGTATTCATACTACTATGTTATCATCTCGCCAACTTTGCTAACCCAAACCCCCTCAGTGGTGTCTCATATGAGTAATGTAAAAAGCAACAGTAAACTTCTATACGTGAACTTTTGGTGCAATAAATATTGATTGTTCAATCAGTCCCATTGGATAATTCTCAGTCACCTGTATAGTTGCACAGTGTGTTTTGGCCAGGTAGAGTTTCTGTTTGAGATCCAGCGGAAAGCTCTTTTCCACTGGTTTTAAGTTAAAGCCGAAGAATCCGCAGCTGCGCAAACATGCATCAGAATGAAGGACGTGGCAGCAGAGATGTGTCTCTGTGCTTTGAAGTCCCGTCTACTCTGCAGGGTCCGGTTTGTGTCGGTCTCGCCAAGTGCACATACAGAAAGAGAATTTTTTTTTTTTTTTTTTTAAGGTCGCAGGAATGCATTGAAAAGTCTGATTCATTTATTTATATGGTTTATGGTTAATGCTTGCATATTTTACAGTTATTACTATGGCACTTTATTTATGTTATAGATTAGGTCCAAAATTAATCCTTACACTTCAGGTGATTTACAAAGCTTTGTGGATCAGCCCAGTCATTAAAATAAACATTCTCACTGGCTTAAGAGACACTGGGTGACTCTGAGTGACCAGATATCGACGGCCTCATTTTCCTCTTGAACACTGCAGGCTTTCAGCCTTCCCCGTCGTGAAATAGATGGCAGCCATGTGCGCCACCTGCGAGAGAGTGGAAAGCACGCTGGTACGGCTGTGGACTGCTTATCCTGCTTCTGGCTTTTGCCCTGCTGCCAGCAGCCGCTGCTATGGAATAATGCCAGTATGAAACTGAGAGAAAGGGACATGCAGACAGAGAAAGAACGAAGGACAGTTTCAAATTTAAAGCTTATTTGCTGGAATCTATAGTTAGCTTTGTACATTTTAGGGTATTGTTGGTGGTTAAAGGAAGGGCGTTGGAAGAGGAGTTTATGGAAAAAGCCTGTAAGGAGGATATCTCACTTCCAACAGTAGTTGGGCAAATTGTTTATTTGCTCACAAACTCTCTTTAAACCCCACACTAAGGTGTGTAAGTATTGTTTAAATGTGGAATATTTAAGCTCTGACACGGATCATCACTCAATGCTTTGCTGCAGATAAGATGGGTCAGGGGTCACGTGAGCTAGAATGACACAGAAGGAGTCTCCGCTTACACCCTTGAGGAAGGATAGAGAGAAAAAAACAAAACCAAAGATAAAAATGAAATGAATTATGAAGTCTGGCACATTCGGGTCATTGTCGACTATATCATTTTTGTATTCACTGGCTCTTTCCTCCACATGTTGGAAAGGATGTTGTTTGGTAGGGCTTTTTTCCAGAACCTCAGACAGAGGAAGTCAAGGTCTTCACCGCCAGTCATTCATAACCATCAGGACCTGGCATCAATGTCCTCTTCATTTACTGATTCACTGAATGGGAACTTTGTCCAAAAGAAGTGAACTTTTTGAATTGGCTGCGCTTCGTGTGCAAGCATCACTATTACTATTACGGTACTCGTATTAAACTTCTGCAGGTAGACCTAAATGATACCTCAAATCATGCAACTTACTGAAGAGAAGCATTACTTTTTGAAGTATTCATCACTTGTGCAAAAGTGTGCTTAAAATCACCATGGAATCAAAATGGACTTTTTATTGATTTATCCATGCACATCTTTTGTTTTTTTGTTTTTTTTCCTCTCATAATCTTTAATCAAAATATCTTTCCCTCCCAGCGTCATCTCTTCTCTTCTCTGATGACACATTTGCTGGCCCGAAGGTAGAACAACCTGCCAATCACATGAGATCACAAACCACAACGATTCAACTGTCCAATCAATTCCCAATTCCTTTGTTCATCTTCGGAACACAAATAAAGATATTTTTGATGAAATCCAAGGGTTTCTGAACCACACATAGGCAGCGATGTCACAGCACCTTTTGAGGTATTAAAGACATTATTATAAATAACGACTTTATTCAACAATGTCTTCTCGTCTATCTCAGTCTCCTGAGCTGTTGACGTTATGAACGCCGTGTAGAGTTTCCGTGTTCTGTGTCAGAACGCTGATTTATTATTGGCCGGCTCCTACGTCAGCATCAAACGATGATGCTCGTGTACAGCGTCGGCCAATACCGAGCCGGCGTTTCGGACTTAAACACGGAAGTTTCTTAACATTTTGCATAGCAAAGAAAATGTTATCTTGTAGTTGATTTTATGTATATTCAACAAAAACACAGATTGGCAGCATATCATCAGTAACATTTGTTCCTCAGTGAAACCCGAGTTGCGGCTTGCAGGAAATCCTCTCAGCATGGCTATTTCTCCTGTTAGCAACGGAATCTGAATCAGGTCTGGTTTGCCCTCACACACTGGTATTAATTAAGCGCCGTTGTTTAAACAAGGTGAGCGTAATCGCTCTTGTCAGGGGGGCTTTGACACAATTCAAACTCTGTGTTATTATAATTGGTTCAGTAGTAGAGTGAGAGAGAGCCAAGCAACTTGTGTGTGTATGTGCGTCATATGCTAATCACACATTTGCACCACATTTTCTCACTGTATTTGTTTTTCTAAAGGTGCTCATTTCCCGCTCACTGAATACTTGAGGTTAACACATGCAGCGCTGGTGATCGCACACTCGCTGAGACTGTCGGATCCTCCTTGTTTTGCTTCTGAAAATCAACAAATTCTGTTGTGATTATTAGAAAGCAGTCTTGTGACTTTTTCTGACATTTGAAGGCTGAATGCGTCCACGTAATATATTGGATAAATGTTGTGGGGGGAACTCTATAGATTAAAGGGCGGATAGGGGTAACCTTTCCGAACCTTTCTTTTATTCCCAAAGTCCATCCTTTTGGCATGTATGGGGGGATTGTGGGACCCCAAAGGGATTCTTTATTTCATTTTCTCTTTCTTTTCATTCTTTCTTCATGAAATCCACACCACTTTGTCATGCAAAGGCTCTTTTCTTTAGCGGGGGATGAAGAGAGGGCCGCGGGGGGTGAGATCAGCCCGGAGTGGAGGGGAAAATTCACCCACTCCTCATAATCAATCTTGATTGACAGGCTCTTTGAGCACTGGAGCTTAGCCATTCGCCGCAAGCTGTCTGGTGGGCGTGACCTCTAACACCAGGACCACCTGGCTGCCCTGACCCCTCACACCCACGCATGGACACCCCGACATGAGCGTGACTGCTGCTTCCTCCCTACTTAATCGTGCTTTGTTAGCAAACATATTTGCTTAAGTAAATGTACAGATCGTTTGATAGGTTTCCAGTGAATGAATGAACAGGAAACACCCAGTGCTAAAATTCTTGCGCAGTAGAAGTTGGTGTGAAATGAAAATCTACCCTCTTCATTTTCTTAAGATAAGACACCTCAGGTGATTAGGTTAAAAATGTAACCAAAAGATATCACTACTAGCCCAGGTGATTGATTACATTAAGAATTTTTTTTCTCAAATGTTTTGTTTAAATATGCAAACGAGGCATTATCTAATGCACTAAATTGCATATATTTTCAGAACAGGAATCTGAACATTGGATAACACCCAGGTTCAAAATTCTTGTTTCATTTTGTTGACTTATTTAAATCAAGTTTTTTTTTGTCAACACCCCCCCCCCACACACACACACCCTTTTTTTTTATTATTATTTTTTTATTTATTTATCATGTTTTAGGAATAAAACATTGTATGAAATCAGGCAAATGATATATGTACAAACCCCTGTAAAAACATTCAGATTATAGATGGGAATAAAACTGTAAAAGTTTGGTGTATGCAAGCGCTACTGATGTGGAGATTTCTGGCTTAGTGCATTAGAAAAAAACGAAAAGATATGTATTGCAATTGAAATGCATCCACGGATAGTGTGCAATAAAATAAACACTTAAAAGTGTATTTTGCATGTTTTCTTTTACTAGTCTTCAAAAACACACATTATGAAAAGCCAAATTTTCAAAATTGACCGGTGCATGAAAAGTGTTTGCCTGTATTTTAGTTGTACACAATATGTCAATTTATATAAAAATGATTTGTAGTAGTGTTTGCCTGTATTTTAGTTGTACACAATATGTCAATTTATATAAAAATGATTAGTAGTAGTAGTAGTAGTAGTAGTAGTAGTAGTAGTGAAGGCTCCATGGTGTGGAAACGAAATATTAACTAGGAAAATCTTTACATTATCTAATTAAAATATGATGCTTGTCCATCTTGAATTATTTCCTGCCAAATGTGCTTAAATTCAAATGTAATTTCATGTTGTATTGAACTTGTATTGAAGTCTGGCCTTTTGCCAAGTTCGTTTAAACAGTTAAACTAGGCTTACTGTAACTACCAGACGTGTGTCAGACTTCACACCCAGCGGGGACAATCCTCTCGCTTTCCTTTCCTCGCGCGTTCTTCAAATCCTTCTCCCCATGTGCTTCAATACAGAGCGTTATATCTTGCAGCCCTTGGCATGCTGTGAATTTGTTTTGTCATGTCTTGTAACTACCCGCTTACTTTGACAATTTAATAGATGAACGGAAAAGCCACAATACTGGGGAGAGGCAGATTTCATTTTCTATTGGACTGAAATTGGGTTGTTATGTCAGAGAGAATAAAGTCATCTCTTTGGTTTGTGATAATAAAATGGCCACAGCGGCGATATGAAGCACACAGCTGCTGCTATGGGCCCCTTCTCACCCACTACGAGCCTTTTTATGTTAGTGTGTTTCTCTCGTAAAATTATTCATTTGCTCCGTTCAGCCGTATTGGGCCTTTTTTTTATGTTCGGGTCAATAATGTTTTTGGTTCTTTGCTGTCTTGGATGCTTGATGTCAACGTTTTTAATAGTTATGAAATCGCCAGTTGCCCACAACTTCAGTGTAAAGGTTATTTATAGAATATATATTATTGTAAAATACTAATTGTGAAGTTACTCTTAAATGTATATTGATATTTGAAATTGGTCAGTTGAAATAAATGTAGTATTTCGTTTAGTATATTTTTGTTTTTGTTTAATTGTCTTGTTTTTGTTTTTTTTTGTTTTGTTTGCGGTATTTTTTTTGTTTTGGTTTTCAGTTTATGTATAATAATTTTTCATTTAATATATATATATATATATATATATGACATTGAGAGAGAACAGGAAATGATGGTGACATTGCTGGATCCAATGTGACTGTTGTGCCTTCAAGAGCGCCACAGCTCAATGTGTAAGAGCATTTACATCTCCTGGGTTACTCGGCTGGTTTTAATGTGTATTCAGTTTTTCTTCAGATTGTTTTTGTTAGGAAGGATTGTTGCCCATTTGCTGATTATTTGTGTGTGTGTGTGTGTGTGTGTGTGCATGTGCGTATGTGTGTTTAGTGGCTGACATATGTTTACCTCGACCCCTGTTGGTCTCAATTACTGCTGGCCCATATGTATCCAGGGTGAATAATAGAAGCTGCTAGCATGTGTATGGTGTGTTAGTCGGGAAATGCTTTGTGTGTGTGTGTGTGCGCGTAGCACACATGAACTCTACAGAATCTGGCTGGCGCTTCTGATGTCTGACCTGCGCTGGGTTGATGGGGCAGGAGAGAATTTAATTACATCACTCGTAAAGGACAGAATGGAGGGCCTAGATGCGGTTATGGAGTATGTGCGTACATGTTGGATTCAATTACAGCACTGACAGGTTAACTAAAGGGAACGAGAAAGGTTAGTTGATCTCAGACATCTATGACTAGGATCATAACCGTTTAACTTACCACATACTGTGCGGGTTATTCAACGACACTACAGTCCTGCGCTGCAAAACACTTCTGTGGCAGCTGTAACTATCACATAAAGTAGACTCATTTGCATTTAAAAATAGAGGTCATGGAGTGTAGACGATCCTCCGCTAATTGTCGGTAAGGCTAATCAAGTAATTAGCATGTCACTGAGGTAATATTTGTGTAAGGTGTCCATTGTGTATTTATTGGTGGATAATAACTGTTCTTTGCCTGGCGCACTGACAACATGTCACCATTGCTGTTACACCAATATGAATTTTTCAATGGCTGATGCCGGTGCTGAGCAAGATGGGTGATGGCTGATATAATGCCATATATTGTGTATTGTATGTACATTGTGATATTTATTAATAGAAGTATTAATATTAATCTAGATACATAGATACTTTATAAAGGAATGAGATTTCATCTCATTAATTTAAGCATTTATTTTAGATGTTAATTTCTTGCACTTTATTTGTAATAATAATTTTAATTAAAATGTAATTTTAAATTTAAATGTTTATTATACGTTTTCATGAACACAAACCATTGTTTTTTAATAACAAATGAATGAGAAATGGGATCATTGCAAGATTCTCCAACGACTGACCCATTTTTACTGTTGTATGGTATATATTGTTGTACCACACTGCTCTAAGTCACCCTAACCTATATGTCGCTCGCACTTATCCTTGTCTTCTGTATGTTTTCTGCATGTCTTGAAGGTGTAATGTTCCCTCCATAAACAGAAGGGTGTTTTAGGTGCCTCCGATGCCGGGCCGAGTTGCCCTCTTCTTTGTCTTGTGATTGACATGTGGCCCGGTGTGATGCGGCGTGCCAGGCATGTAGGTAATGAAGCGGGGAAACGCTCCTGAAGGGATCGCTTGTTACTCCCTGACAGTTAAAGCACCACTCGCTCTGCCAAGGTGTCCAAATAACAGACCTGATGTATATTTATGAAGCTTGTTAAAGGTGGAGTGATAGAGAAAATGGAGGTGAGAGAGAGGAAGTGTCTGTTCAGAGAAGAGGGCTGGGAGGTTGGCATTATGTTTCTTTAGGATTGGGCTGGATTTCTTAGAGCATCTTTAATGTTTATGGTTGAGCAAACAGACCTGGTGCTGTTTGCGATCGTTTGATAATTTTTATTCTTGTGCGGAAAGACAACCTCAAGCTGTTTATTTTTGAAGATTCTGCCACAATAGACTGTCAATAGAATCAAAAGATACCGCTATTTTCTCCCCAAAATCAGTTTGTGCATAAGCGACTTTTCTGACATAACTAAGGATGTGGTTAAAATAATGTAATATAATTTATAATATAATATATTTTAAATCACATGAGTAGCCATTTGATTTCGAGTGTGATATTGCAGTTATACAACAGCTTGACGGCACAAGTGAGTGTGTAAATAATAAGAAACAGCAATGAATTGTCTTTAAAAATGGAAGTGACTCAATATTTTTAGTATATGTAGAGTATTATGAGAGAGATTTACTATGCGAGTGCATTACCTTCATCTAGCTAAAATTCTTCAGGTCAGTCTTATATTCATAATCAAAAAAATTGTTTTAATGTCCACTGAGGAAAACTATATCTTTGTCTTTTTAACATTTAAGAGGATTTCCCATGGCAGCACTAGTCAATGCATTTGTCAGTTGCGTCTCCTTGTTTGTCCTTTTTTCCTTGTTTCAGTCCATTTCAATGTTAAAGTCTTTACGACTTACTCATTCACTCATAAAGACTGTCTTTGCCACCATTTAATGGTGTATTAATTTAACTTTCACTGAAGTTGAAATCAATAACAAACTATTTTTCAATACCAATACCTCATGTTTATACACTATCTACATAGAGATTCCCAAAGGTCTGGCCGAGATGAAGCTGTTCTCTGCGGGTAACAGAACAGTTGCTGAAAGCGTCTAACAAATTGCTATACGTTTACATATAAATCACTTATCTGAGGTCTAAACCTACATTCTGTTACAAAATAGTACAAAACAGTTGTATCTATAAAAATATGGTGGGTTTGCTCGTCCACCATGACATTCGCTGTCAGAATACTGAAAGCAGAGTGATTAAGACGGTGAAACGCTTCCCGTGGCGATACTAGTAGAATATCACATGGCTGGAAAGACCTATCAGATTAAAGAACCAGAACGAACTGTTGTATATAATTATAATATAACAGCCTAATTTTTCATCATCCATTCAAATCCATTCCTGACGAATAAATTCAAATAATGTTCTAAATTTTTTACTGAATATTCAGTTTCACTTTGAAATATGTCACAATGCTTGTATGCATTGTGCATTTTAAATGGCAGTATCTTAAAAAATGATCTCATCCCTAAAGCAAAACACCAGGGTAATTTGATTAGATTTTGGACTGTGTTAGCTAATTTTTTCCTAGTGCATGGTGGTCTAGCAATTCACATTGGCTAAACTCGGTAAACCAACTGAAAATCCAATCATCTAGGCCTGCTGATGACCATAACCAGTTTGGAAAAACTAGAACCATCTTACTCGTGTTGCACTAGTTTTAGCTAGTTTTCCACAGGGAGTGTTCTCAGCTTAAGTTACAGCACAAGTTCAGGATCTCTGAAGTCAGATGGTTTGTGTCAGTCTGTAGAAGTGCAGTTTTGAGAGTTCATAATGTGCATTCTCCCAGTGTTCAGCCCCCAGCTGTCCAATTTGTCTCCGAGTGCATGAGTCAGGAGTGTGGCCTGGCATAAACACCTCTGAAATCTGACGAGATCGTGCCAACCTCAGGAGGGCATCCCAGGACGTGGCGCTTTGTTTGCCCTGCTGCCATAAAACCCTCTCTGAGCAACATCATGGTGTTAGCTAGCTCTCTCTGCGATGCAGTTGCTGCTTTCTTGCCAATGATTTGGAAAATATTTACAGCAGCTGTGAGCAGAGAAGCTAATCCTCGCACGCCGTGCTGCGCTCTCAAGCCTCTCAGCCCCTTACAGGGCACACATTGGCTGCTTGCTGCTCTTCGTCTTTCTCTCTTCCTGTTGCAAAATGTTTTTCTCAAAATTCACCCCAAAACGGCTGCTCAAAATCAGTTGTTTTCTTAAAAGCACTTTTAAGGGGAGGAAAGGAAAAAAAACATGAGTTTTGCATCCATTAACCCTTAGCATTTTGTTTGTCTGATAACTTTGTTTAAAATGGTTTCCAATTCTGTCCCTGAAGTGTAAGTTATGACTTAAGATATGCCTGCTGGCACACCGTGACCTACAGAGGCTGATGTCAGCAGCACCACAGCAAAGGAAATTGTTTTACTTGAGTGTTGTTGTGTTTGCAGTCTGAATCAAGTGTGGTGAGATAAAGACTATAAATGAAAACAACATGTTTACATCAGTCTAATGAATTTCTTACTGAATTTGTCAAAGCAGGTAATGAATTAACATCTGAATCAATCACTAACTAGATGTTTATGACAACATATAGTTATGCACATTTACACAAGCTTTCTTGTAATAAATTAATATTGAAGAGTGTAAATTCAGCAGAAGAGAAAGTCAATTAAAACTACGTTTTCCACAGAAGAAAGTAGGGGAAAAAAAACATAATTCAACGTAAGTCTGATCAAAATGAAAATATTAAATCACTGTGTTTTTGTGAAAATTCCAGTTTCATTGAGAGATGAAGAGCTCATTTCTTATATGATGCTGATACTGGTGTTATTTATAGTGTTATTTATATACTATAATATTCATTTATATTTTTAATGTTTTTATATTTTCTGTTTTAGTAATATTGTTACTATTGTTGTACTTTATTTCAGTTAAGGCAACATTTCTAATTTTCTAAAAATAAAAAATATTAGATGAAGAAATTAAATTGAACTTATTTCAGCTTTATTTATATTAACAAATTAGTTTTAATAGCTTTAGTTTTAGTTAACTGTAACAACAGTGACTGACACAGTGACCATGTGCTGTTTGTCACTAAAATAGAAGACTGCTTTATATATTTATAAGCTGTAATAAACATTTTAATAAACACCCCTCGACACCTGGGGGGTCTAAAAAAAATGCAACATGCAGTGTAAAAATACAGCACATTTTCTCGGTTCATTCTGCATCAGCATAAAGTTCATTTTGGACTCTGCTGCCCCTGTACAAGAGCTTCAACGAGAAGAGGCATCTTGAGATTGTTGTTGGCTTGCAGTGGCATATTCTTGTATTTTGCTGATGCCAGTTGACAGAGAGAGATCTTTTACAATTGTCCCAAGTGCTTAAATGGGAATCTCTCAGTATTTTAGCACTGAACTGTCAGAATCGGCCAATAATGCTGTCGATTTGCAGTGGTTATGAGTTTATGAGCATATTTCATACATTTTTATGACTCTGGTTTATAGACTGAAATAAAGGTCCAGTTCTTCTGTTATTACTCTGTAAATGGGATTGAGATGTTTTAGCAGAGACATTTCTTTTGAGTTTTGACTGTCTGAGTCTGCTTTGGCCAGTATCAGTGGAAACCTGCTTTACTGTCCCCTCACGTACACACACACACACACACACACACACGCACACACTGCCCCTGGCCCTCCTCCAGTTGGCAGGCACTGGTACTGAGTAACAAGTTAACTTTGGTCAATTACACTAGAGTCACAAAGAGCAAATGGGGGGACGGATGGAGGAACTGAGGAGAAGAGGTCAGGACCACGGAAAAGTGCATGGAAGACATTACTTTTTGCAGGACAGTGGCTTCTTGCTCACTCAACTAGGAAAGTCATTTGGAGGAAAATTTAAAAACCCAAAATGACATTTTATAGCAACTTTCACAATGTCCAATATTTTAATGTCAAAATGTGTGCGTTTATAATGTAAGAGAATTCCAGATTTAGAAGATTTCAGTGTCTTGTATTAGTACAAAGATCTCATGAACAGCTCATATTTGTCATTTAACCGGTAGCAGTCCATTTCCCCGTCATCCACTTAAGCTAAACATCCTCTGCCGCGTGTGCCATTTGATGGCCGCACTTAGCCTAATATACACTGTCCAGCACAAATGTATTGATTGTACATGATATGGATTGTTTTTTGAGCGCTCCGAGTCCCTCGGGTGGTTGAATTGACTGTCATTCCTTTTTCTGAAGTCCTCATCCTCATATATATTCCTGATTAGCATGGCAAAGTTAAATTGCTTTGTGGAGGATTTAGAATTTTTCTTTTATTATTTTCATAAAGAAAGAGGCAAATTTAGCAAGTGTTTTAACCGCTGACTTTTGCTAAGCGGTAATGAGCGTGTTGTTTACTTGTTCGGACTACTTCTCCATAGTAACTCTGATGTTAGCAAAACCATGTGTTTCCTTGCATAGATTCTCCAAACCCTCCGCCGCAAGCTTAAACTCTTACATATGACTCAGAGAAACTCATTTTGTCTGCGTATGTGTTTCAGCATTAAGAGCTTCCGCTAACTCTACAAGTGATCTTCAGAGGAGCAAACTGAACAAGGCATTCTAGGATACTTTAAGGGCAATTACAGTTGTCGGCTCTAGAAGCTGAGATGTTGCAAGATAAAACCTGTTTTTCAAATCTTTTGTGGTCCATAGTGATGTAGCAGCTTTAACCAGCGTGACCCAAATGGTATGCCAGGTCAAAACTACGTCCACCACCTGATGGTCAATACCAGTTTGAACCAGCCATGAGCATAAATGACTCACAGCATTGGACCTGCCAGCTAGAAAACCCTGTGAATACCACACGAATACCACGTGTTAGCTATAGATGGTTTTGGGGTATTGGGAAATGTATATCGGGATGTATGTGTCTTAATTTCAGCAAAATGTTTTTGAAGGTACCCACTCAAGATGCCTTTGTCAATCAGTTAAACCCCAGCTTCAGCACAAACTGGTTCACACACTTGAAAATCTGTTTTCCTTCCATCTGTGTGTGTTTGTGTTATGGTGGGTGGCATGGCTGTTGTGGGTTTGTACACATCTTCCTGTGCCACCCAGGAGAAACAAGAGTTGCATTTCCTCTTAAATCCCTCCATGATGATTACACTCTTTGATTTTAGCTTTGTTCATCTCCAACTGCTGCTGAAATGGAGAAATCTGTTTATTTATTAAAGGCTTGCACAGGCTGTAGAGCGACCTGTCAGATCCATTAGACGATCTTACATCAAAAGAAAGAAAGGGAGAATGTGAAGGAGAGGTTTTATAAATTGTGGAAAAGGGGTGTTAAAGGCATGGAGAGATGGGGGTCTAGGGTGTTTGGTTGCGGCGTGGTGCTATAAACGCGTTTAGCAGAGCTGCATTAAGACTTCACACAGCGCCGACAGGAACTCTCCAGTTTCATAAGGCTGATCTCTGAACCAAGTCCTCAAGGCGTTTCTCCTCAAATGTCATATCAAAAACATACAAAAAAATAAAATTAAAGGAAAAAAGTTAAAAACAATAGAAGTCTATGAAATGTCATCATTTAGAAAAATAAATATAGGTAAACAGTGCACTTGCATGTGTAGTCTTTTGCTTTTATAGGATTAAAGTGTATGTGTTCCTCATTGAAAGCTACATTATAATCTCCCTTCATTCTGCTGGTGTTGAGTGTATTGATCCAGTAAGACTGTAAGCTCTGAGATCTCATGCTTTACACATCTAATGTGTGGGGTTTCCTTCCAGTCACACATCGCTGTCTCTGTCCAGAGCGCTCACACTCCTGCTGTAATGCATGTTATTCTGCACACTTTAAATGCATGTGATCAGCTCTTTAACACTCTGTGTGGTTTGTGAGTACTAGACACTGTGCTAGACACTGTGAGTACTAGACTAGACACTGAATGTGCTGAAATCCACAAAGTCATGTAGATTTCAGCAGAAATTCATCGGCAGACACGCATTGGTCCCACAAAATGACTTATTGTCTTATTTGCTTTGTGGTGAAGTCAAGCAAGCAAGTCTTGCTCCGAATTCTGTATGCTTCCTTACATGTACATTTTGTGGGAATTGTAGACAAAATTCAGGCTTAATGGCAGTGTGGTTAATGTCTTCAAATATTGAGGTATTTTAATAGATCAAGTTAACCCTGATCTGGGTTCTTCAACCCTTTTGAGAGACTTTGAAGCCATTTGTGCATGGAAAACTCATCTGGATTATTCCTTGTAATTATACCATCTTTTCCGAGTTGCTCGTTTTTTTTTCTCTCTCTCTCTCTCTCTCTCTCTCTGTCTCTGTCACTGTCTCTGTCTCTCTCTCTGTCTCTGTGTCTGTCTGTCTCTCTCTCTCCCTAGGCAAATTATGACATCACATTAGAGAAGCTTGGTCACAAGGCCACTGTGCTAAGTTCAACATACAAAATGTCCTTCATCACACGCAAACAGCCATTCAAGTCCAGCTCAAGAGGTCACATGTCTGTTTCATTTGAGTGTTCAGGAGCACCGCATGCTCTTCTAGATGATTTTGAGCTCTCCTTCCTGTTTCTGTAGAATGGTTTAATTTTGGTCAGTCCTAATTGCACATGACTGTATGGTACTATCCCTTTAAACACCTGGTCCTTGTTGCATGTGTTTAAAGTGCAGCTAGCGGCTTCTTTTGGTGTGTGGTCTCGTGCAGTCTATAACGGATATCAGGCCTGCTTAGACTCACACTGAAGGAGAGTGGTTGGTTAGAATTACTCTGCATTAATAAGCTGCATTTAGCCTCTCCTAGGTTAAGACATTTTATCAACCACAGCAGAAAGATAAATGTTTGGCCTTCTTTTTAGTCTATGTGGTGTGTATTATTGAGCACACTTATTCAGTACTGTAATGCACCCTAAATAATTTGATGTACAATGAACGGCTAACTATTAGAGAGTACCCATGTACTGTGAGCGATATGCAAAAATGAATTGTTTTGTCTCGCCAGAAGATGGCGTTTGCAGCACTTTTCATTCCCTCGTTTAGTGGACTATAATAGTGGAGTAATGTAGGGAATAGTGAATGAGGGCGATTGTTTAGCTTGTTCAGGTGTGTTTTAATTAGGGTTGGAACTAGGGCTGCCCAATTTAATCGCACAATACGAAATATAACATTGAACGCGATTTAATGCTTAAACGCAATTCTTAGTGCTATTATGAAATCTCAAAGGTTACGATTTTTCACCGCTTGTCAGTGAAGTATGGCTCCAAATGCTAATCCGTCTGAAAGCACTGCGAGTTTGAGTCACTTATAATCTACATTTGAAAAAGCAATTTGTGTCAAACATCTTTCCAGCAATTAGAAAAATTTATTAACATCTTGTCCAACAAAAGACAACATTTAATAACATGTTTTTACCCTAAACTCTCTTCCTAACGACAGTTGTGCATCTTTATGTGAGATTGTGTGATTTCTTACACAGAATAAGGCAACCGTGTGTTTATTAGTCATGTTTAATCAGTCAAAGCATTTCAATTTTCTGTTTATTCAGCTACAGCGGAATGATGTGTTATCATATTCTGCTGCAGGGCAGGGTTTCTGCACATTTACTACTGATCAGAACCGTACAGCTCTGACAAGCTGCGCATTAAATAATCGCAGCCTTTGCCAAATCGCGTGTGATTTAAACGTGATAATTCGTGCAGCCCTAGTTCCCTAGTTGGAACTAAACTTTGCAGGAAGGTGGCCCTCCAGGAGCAGGATTGGACACCCCTGGCCTATATGGTCTTTGATGTACTGCCACATGGCTGATCATCATCTCAAGCACTGCTCACTAGATGCATTATCTCTGTGTGCCTTTCCATCTTGTTTTCGTTCCCCGATTTATCTTTGTCTACTTTTCACGAGGCCGTTGCGGTGCAGATCTGTAGTTAATTCATCAGCAAAAGCCTGGCCAGTCTTCTGTGGGGCCCCAGTCTGGGTCTGTTGTGTAGGAAGGTTTTGTTGATAAAGCCTCTTTTTATTGGACCAGCTGTAGCACTGAAGGTGGCCAGCTCTCTCCCATAACCTGTAGTTCAGTCTGGCATTTATTTATTTATGTAAAAACGAAACACACGGCTCTTATAGATTTATTTCATTTTGGCCAGGGCTTCACACTTGATGGCAGTGACTGGCGATGACAATTTGTCACTCAAGCATGTTAAGCTTGGTTGTGCCGTCCATCTGCGGGCTGCCCGAGGCACTGCACCCGTGCCAAGCTGATCAGCAGAGCGGAGTTGAAATGATAACCGCTGTCCTGTCTCGACACACAGCCTTGCTTTTGCAACCCTGCACTGTCACTGTAAGCATACCCACAGGACATAATAACATGCAGAGGTCCCAGTCTTTAAATTTGAGAAGGTATGAGTCACATATAAGCAATTTGAGGTCTTCAGGATTACCTGAAAACTACAGGAAAATGAGTTTGATCAGGGTTGCAGCTGAACTCTGCAGGAAAGTGGACCAGAGTCAGTGTTTTTTAAAAGCGTCTTTCTCTGTTGCTTCCGGAGGATCACACTCCAGGTTCCAACGCACCCCAGCGTTGTGATGGTAGCGATCTCTAATTTTTTCATTGTCAGTCGAAAAAGGGGTTAACGTGCCAGCCAAGGAGACAAAGTAATACTTTTTATAAGGATGGACCCTAAAGACCCTTAGCTCTGCAGTGAAGTGTTGCTCAGACATTCCAATGCAGTGAAGTAGAGGGTGTAATGGGGTGCCTCTGTTGGCCTCCCGCACCGGATCACCTCTCTCCCTCTCTTTGTTGTCCCCTCCATGGCTTTTGCTCGGAGCAAACAAAACAAAAGCACTTTCTCATGGCTGACTCTCGCTGTTCCTCGCTCTCAAATCTGCTTACGACAGACCAAGCAAGCTTATACATGCGCTCTGTGGTGCTGACCCAAATCTCGAGCAAATACCGCTATGTGTGCTTGTTTCCTCCAACATCTGGAGGACACGTGTAGAGAGAGGAAGAAGTGCTTTAATATTTTTGCTCTTTAAGGCCATCTCTCCCGGCCTTGTTTCCCCCCTTGCTCTGTCTTTTTCAAGGAATTTGTGTTATAACAAATTTCTTGATGTTAAGAGAAAGATCTCCGTTGGCGCTTGGCCTACATTCTTTGTTGATGAGATCCAGGATTGTGTGGCTATATTTAGCATCTTTCATCTGAACAGGCTTCCAGTGCGTTCCTAAAAGAGCCCGTTTGCGAAAGTATGGTCCCCCTCCATGCCTTCTAATGAATCTATTGTCATTACATATTCATCTGGGAAAGAAGACGTTTGAACTTCCTACATGCAGATAAAGGAATTCTTTTGTTCATTCATGCTTTTTTCAATGATAATATGATTCACGATCTGATTGACTTATACTTTGTAGACGAACTCTTCAGTATTCAGGTTTCTAAAGCAAAGATTTTGTCATTGGATAGTTGCTTTGAAATCTCTTACGTTTACAAGAAAAATACATTACAATCAGGATGGCTGTTCTAAATTAGATGCTTGATAACTGCACCATGGCATTTTTAGAGTCATTAAATGTTGTTTTATTGTATAAGCTAGTGGGTATGTTACAAACGTGGTGTGTTGATGATTGTAACATATTTGAATGGTTTTAGCATACTTGGCAGATTGTTGACCGACTGCGACTGTTAGCACACTAAAACATGATCAGCAAAGGAACTCTTTGTGAAGTCGCATATGTTAAATGAATTCCCTTTAAAACTGCTGCTAAAAAATATTAAAGCTAAATCTATTCAGCTTTGTTAATCAACTAGTTAATCATTTTGGCTTGTCCATTGTGGTATCCACACGTGCTTCTAGATTCAGTCGCAGGGTATGCTAATGCTGCTGTCTGGAGGGGATGTTTGCAAAAAAAAGATTGCAATAAAAGGGAAGTTTCTCAGGCTGTACAGGAAATGCATGCTCAATGGCGGTTACAGACAGATGCTCCGTGTTCATTTAGCTTCTGTTTGGTCTTTAAACCTTTCCAAAAGAAACTTTGTATTTACCTAGAGCAAGTGATGTCACGTGTATTGAGTCTTGTTGACTGGTTGGGATCTTGCGTCCTCATTGCGTATGCCCTCATTGGAACGCTTTAAGTATGCTAGGAGCTCCAAGTCTCACTTGGCCCGTCTATGTGATGGGTGTGTGTATGCATGAGTGTGTGTGAATGAGAGACACTTCTCCTCGCTCTGTCACACACTCATGCGCTCCTGGTGCTCATTAACGAGGCTCTGAGCTCCTCCGGGATAGAGCAGAGGGGGTTTTGGGAAGCAGGGAGAGTGTTCGTACGTGTGGTGCGGGTAAGTGGCGTCTCTTAGCTTGTGCCAGCTCTCGGTGTCTCGTCACATCTGACTACTGGTGCTGCCAACCAACTCTGTCAGTCTATGAATGAGCCTGGGTGTCATCACGGTAACCACCAGGAGCAGTTTTCTGATGCTTGTCTTTGTGACAAATTTTATTTGACAGAAGCAAGTTTGTTTGTGGATGTGCTTGTGCACGTTGTGGACAAATTAGATTAGCTTTCAAAGGCTATATGTTGAACAATGGCCTATCAGACGTGTTTACGTGTCTGCTGATAAGACGTATGCTTTCAAACAGTGAAAGTGCTCCGTGAAGAGCGTCATTGTCTATTACAAGTTTTTGAAGTGTTGGTCTATGTAGCCAACCACAGACATATCTGTTGAGCGTGTGAGCACAATGGCCAATCAGAGGTGTTTACGAATCCGCTTGAACGCTCAAACCATCACATTTTTTTTTAAAATTTCAGTATTGACTTTGTATCAAAGTTGGTACTTTTGACAACACTATTAATGGTATACAAAAAAGGTATACTTTAGGCCAGAAACATACAACATGCTGGTATGCACATGCGAATGCTTGGCCAACACATTGAATTCTTGTGTAACTGATGGTAACAAACCAGTGTACTCAAAGGGGGGCAATAGAGAGTGACCTTCAAGTGCTTTTGAATTGAATTTTGTGTTCAATTAGGTAGCTAGGAACATGTTGACAGTTTAATTAAACTTTGGATTACTTGCTCAGCAAAATTCTCTTTGAACTGTTGTTCTGTCAGTACAATAGATGACTAAGTTGAGTTGATGTAAACAAGTAGACCACATTTTATGCTGATACCCTCTATAAAGGCCGCTGCAACTATGATAGCAATATGTCGTGTACTTGTGTTTTCCTTTTACGCTATGTACATGTGTACATGCTTGAATTGTTTTTCTGACATTTCAGATTGTGTAACTAAGTGCAGTTTACATACTATACTTAATGTGTATATACTCATACTATATGAAAATTGTGTTTGGATCCTGTCATGATAGTAATTTTATACGTGAATCCAAACAGTACTGCAAATGTGGGCATTTCAATTAAACCCCTGAAGTTTTTAGCATTCTTAAATGCTAAACTGTCCCATGTGAAGGTAAATTGTAAAATCAGCATTAAATGCTAACTTTATATAGTTTATAGAGATGGGTCAGTGTGACACTCATGAGAAAGGTGAATTGGTTAATTGCTATATGTTCGGTTATCAAAACTGTGCAATTAGCTACTACGCTAACACTGAATATCTGTAGTTGTGCACAGCCTCTGCGACTTGGCATTTAAACGCCGAAAAATGATTGTTCCATTCTTCTGATCGTTGTTTTTATTGCAGACGATCGAGCCATGCTGCGCTCCTACAGCTCTGTTAATGCCAGTATCCAGCTCAGCATTTTTTCCGTGCTGGAATGCTATATGTAGCGCAAGAAGGAAATAACTGTGGCGGCTTGCCAGGCTTTGAGGGATGGGGGGGGACGTAGAGGAGGGTGGAAAGGAGAAAAGAAAACAAACTTGAAGGCAAAGCGTTCGTGGTCGGCTCCCAGAGTTGAGAGAGTTTTTCATACGGGAGAGGTGTGTGCGTGCTCTCAGCAGTAATACTCTATTCAGAGAGCAGCAGCGCTGGCTCGGCGCCAGACCGCGAGGTGATAGCGAGCGCGGGGTAATTGCTGCCTACCCGGCAGCCTGCTGGATTGTGCTCCTGGGATCCAGTGACAGCATCACGCCTCTGAGCGCTTCAGCCCACCTCACCGTCTGCGCGGAGCGCTGTACGCACACTTGCGCGCTGTTATTATTGCCGTCTCTTGGCATAGGACCCTGGCCACGGCGCATTAGAGCAATAATATGTAGTTAATTCTTTAAACTGACACTTTGAATCATTTTGCTTATTCTGGTGTCTGTGAGAACTGCGCTGTGGTTGAGCTGCGGCTTTGCATGCAGGCTATTTTGAGCCGCGCTCTGTTTGTGTGTGCACGCGTGTGTGCGTGCACGTCTGCAGGTGTGTGTGTGTGTGTCTCTAACGAGGTGCTCTGGTGGTTTCACACACCACACGCCCAATCAGCTGCTGTCAGGCTTTTGCAGCGCATCAGTGCGTAGAGGAGTCTCGAGGTGTGTGTGTTTGTTGACATGTCTGCTGGGAGATCTGATGTTCACCTGTCAGTGTCAGCCCCCGCACAGGAACTTGCACATACACACTCTCCCCTGTCTTTTGTTTCACTAAGACCCGCCTTCTGCTTAACCCCACAGGAAACAATGCCACTGTGCAAACCTTACACTTCTAATTGGGCATTTCCTCAAGATTTGGCTAGGTTTCTGTCAATCATTAAATTGACAAAAGGCATGTCTAGAGCAGTAATATTCAGTAAGCATTAGTGGTGCTTGCTGAAGGTTTTACCTCTTTTATAGTAACTCGCCGTTAGTAATTTCAATAATTTTGTAGCCTTATGCCGGGTTCAGGCTACACAATATTTTTGTCTGTTACTCTGTTAGATTAAACGATTTTGACTGCTAAATTCTTGTCATGGATAAGAAACATGTCAGTCTACACGCTGATTCCCGACCAATCATTGCTTGTTATCTTTAATGACGTGTGTGATGTCATCGAGAAGGTGGAACTACTTACTTCCAGGAACAAGAGTATACAAACAATGGTTGTACTAGGTTAATGCTAATTCCAGTTGGCACCTCTGCTATCGTTTGCTAGCATTTCTTTTTTCACTCTGTTGTGGTAGTCCCTTGATGAGATGGATCATAAAGTCAGATGTAATGTTGCCATAGCTCCACGAACCTCTCCTCTATTGCATTATTCCACCTAGCAGTACCAATACCATTGTCTTGTTTTCATTTCGCCATTTTTGAAAGCTGTGTACGGAATAGCTTCTGTGTTCTTATTGGTCAGCATCACAAATGTGACAGAACCAGTCATGGAGGACAGAAAAAAATTAAACGTGCTAGTCTTCCTGTCGTGACATTGTGTCACTGTCGCGTCAGTTGTCATCCACTATGACACACTATCCGAGATGAAATTGGCCCTGTCCCAAATGGCACTCTTTATGTCATGTGGACTTGGCTGCTGTGTGCACGTGTCCGTTAAGTTCATGAGATCGTAGGGTGTTCCATTCGTCATTTTAACTTTCAGATGAAGGGTGATCTCCCTAGATGCACACTTCTGCTGAGCCCACAAGTCTGTAAGCTACACAGAGGACTTCTACCCAGCAGTCAAAGCGGCATTACGTCACACAAGTGCAGATTTGGGGCAGGGCCATGATTCTTGAGTCCCAACGCCCAATGTCCTTTATGAATCATCACAACACCCTATGTCAAGTGGGTGGTGCAAAAATCTAAAAATACACACAAAAAAAAAACGTAATATTGTTACATTTAAAAGAGAAGTTTTATATTTTAATGTATTTTAAAATGTAGTATGTTCCTGTAATGGAATTTTACGAAATTCCTAGCAAACACGTAGCAATGTGCTAAAAGTCCTTGTGAACACCTTGGCAACAGCGTAGCATCTCCTTGACAACCATCTGAAACACCTTGCATTGTGGAGGCAAGTTTTTCTCCGGCAATCACCACTTACATTTCCAGAAAATTATAAAGTCTAGTTTGGTGGCACCAACTTCTGTTGGAAGTTTTTTTTTTGTCAGACATCAAAGCATCACACAGATCTCTTTCCAGGATTTAATTTCGTAACATTTAACCAAGGTCAAATTGTTTGTGTGTGTGTCTAACTGACATGCTTCTCCTTTAGTACGGGGACTATGAATAACACAACTTCCCCACCTCAACAGCACGAGAATGTCTGTAGTTCCCCTCTCAAGATGGAAGCAGTTATTGTCTGAGTGGGAAATAACAAATCTAGCAGATTGAAAACAAATGATTGAGTCCATTTTGATTGCCTTATTTTGTTACTGTATTGATAATCATTACTGACATTACTGAAATATACAGAACTTGTAATTTACTCAAGTCCTTCCATATTAATTCACTTTTTCTGTTTTATGCCAAATCCTAATTTCTGTGCGTGAATTTTTGGACCAAGTCATTCTGTAATGTATTACCGTTGTCGTCAATGGTCTAAATATTTAATCTATTAATGGTAATGTAATTTTAATTGTTCCCATCAGCAGGTCCATTTTGACATCGACAGAGAAAATGATGTCGCAATACATATCAGTTCCTCTTGTCTGACAGCTAAGACATTGCAATGCCCATTCCAATCAGTCCACAATTTACTGTAGACTGTTATGCTTTTGTTCAGGATTTTGTACAGCTTTTATAACGTAGTTATTCACAGCTTAAAGATCTTTTAATAGAAGAATCCTGATGATTCCTGACACTAAATTTGGCCAGTGCACTGCAGTTGTAATTCTATACTTATTAATTCTAATGTTTGGTGAAGGTCCACAGTTATTAAAAAAAAAAAAAACCTTCTATAGCACACTATTGCTATTTATAGCATGCCTGTGAGAACTTGACCTGTGTGAGTCATGTTGTAAATGATTCTATAGATAGATTCAGGATTGTTATCAAGGATTGTTGTCTGGAAAGGAAATTGTATTTTTTGGATAGGAAGTTCTTGTCTTTGTTCCATTCTTAAAATCTCTCAAAAAGATGATGCTTTTGTATAAATAGTCCAAGATCAAACAAATCATTGAATCTAAAGAATAGAGAAAATGATGTCATTATGAACCATCACAATAACACGTGTGATATTTGGCGTGTGTGTGCGTTTTATTCGTTTACTGAAGCAACTGCATTGATGTTTGTCAGTGTCTTGAGAGCTGATGAGGTCTCTACTCTAGTGCTGATCATCTCTCTCTTTACAGGATGATAATGATGGGATGCCGTGGTCGGAGGAGCGAGTGGTGCGGAAGGTGCTCTATCTCTCACTGAAGGAGTTCAAGAGCGCACAAAAGCGCCAGCTCTGTGACGGCCTCAGCAATGGAGGAAAAGGCCCAAATGGTAAGACATCATCTTCACTGAGCTTCTAAACACTCGGGTGTTAGTTTATTAAACTGTACTTTACAGGCATGTTTTTGTTCAGTTTTTCACCAGTTTGTTACTACACTATACATATTTTAGCTTTTATTTAGCACTTTCCCTTTCAGTACAGTGCAAATATCTACTTTTGTCTGGTCAAAGGAAGTTCCTAAGGAGGTTTCCAGTGAGTATATGTGTAAAAAAAGCCATATGATCCAGGTTACTTCAGAGCTTTCCAAATCGTCTGATAGCAGCGTGTCTGACGTTGAAGCTTGGCACTGTGGGACTTCACTTCACACGGGCCTCGGAAAGCCAGAGCTTTCACTAAAAAGAGCTCTGAGACTCTAAAGGGAACAAAGAACGGGCCTCATATGTACGAGTCTGCACAGGCAGACACAGACGAGGGGGAAACCTTTTCTTGATATGGGCTTACCCTTTTTATCACTCAGTTGGGAAATAGAAAGAAAAATAAAAGAAATACAACAGATGTGAGACTTTATCCCCTTTCACCAATTGATAGCTTCTGTCAGGAGTGATAGGACGTTTCTCAAAGACTTTACTTGGAGAAGATGGCATATATTTTAACTGCTGTTAACAAAACAAGGCTGTGAGAAATAGAAGTGCAGTCCACTTACTACGTCAAAATGTATTACAATTAACTTTTTAGTAAAGTATTTTTTCACAAATATTGGAGATCATAGAGGTTGCAAACACTGTTTCATGTCACTTTTAAGGTCCTAGATCAAGTCTTCTTTTAACACCAGAGTTTGTTGTGTAATGTAAATATCTTTGAAAGACTTTTAGATATTTTTCAGACATTTTCAGTGTTCCGTCTGCTAAACGATTGATGTCGACAAACAGCATATTAAATGGCCTGTAGTCTCTCACAACCTAGTTTTGTTTGCAAACAAATTTCTCAACTACTCTGAACAAAGTTTGTTATATCTGTCTGGTTGTTGCTGTGTGGTCGGCCGGTGAAGGGTATAGCTCGTCCCAGTGGCACTAACAACAACATTTCGAACACCCCCCACTCCACATGTAAACATGCGGAGAAATTCAAGCTGACAATGATTTCAGTTCTTTCTGTTGAACACGGCAGGAAGCTAGATATGCAGTCTCTGGATAAACTCTTAAACTGATAATATGCTTTTATCGCAACAGCCCTTAATCTTGTTTTCTTGTTGTTGTATGCCTTAATGTTGCATTGCTACCTCAGGGTAGCAGTAATCCCTTTGAACGTAGGGTGTTAAACGAAGGGCGATACACAACGTCTTTGTTCACAAATCCAAATGCTCAACAGATACAAGCGCAGCATGTTTTGACACGATAGGATCAGCATCAGATTTAGCTTTCATCAGTACATTAGCAATAACAGATTGTCTGTCTGTCATTTATTTTTTTATTTAATTGGTCTATAACATGCGTCAGATGCACTTTTGTATGTGTCAGCATTTTGTAACTTAACAACTATCTATAGACGTGTTGTTACATCTCAAAGCAATAATCCCATAGTTTTTTTGTTTTTTTGTGTGTGTGTTGTTGTTTTTTGGTTTTTGTTTTCATAATCTCGATTTCAAGATCATTTTAAGTGAAGCTCATAATGGCCAATGCACAGATCTGTGAGTGTTGGAAAAACTTCACGTGTCTCAAGGAACCAAACTCCATGTGATGGCAGCTCCTGACACAGACAAAAAGGGACTGTCTGGGGACATGTTTTAGCTTTTGTGTTCCAAACAATGTGGCACTGGCGTCCATTTTGAGGCAATTTTAAGAGGACAAAAATGGTCTATTTTGGCCAAAGCAACTGCGTCTACCACCACAGGCCATACATCCTCTTAATAAAGGGGGTGTATTTTACAGTTTTGTAACATTATTTATATATATAAAAAATTTAAATGGAGCCATTTATTGAACCTTTCAGACACTTTTTTTGAGTATCATATTTGATGATACGTCATGTTTTATGACATTATATAGTGACAATATGGAACTCCTGAGGAATTGAACACCTCAATTTTATTCAGTTTCAGTTTGAAATATTACTGACAATATAAGTTAATTAAACAAGTTATTCTTATGTGTACTTTATAAAAATCAGTAAAGATTTCACAGCAAAAAGACACATGTACTGTGATCTGAAGGTGGAGATTTGAGAGTTAAACAAAAAGGCCTTTTACTTCCTAAAAAAGTATGAACAATCAAATCGGTCAAACAAAAGAAGGCATGTAGTAAATTGTGTGCAACATTTTAATTGCAAGTTTGATCATGTTCTTAATTTAGTGGCCTTAGAAATTTGCGTATAAAATATGAGACAGTAGGCTTTATAGGATTAATGAAACTAGAGAAGTGTAGATGTCTTAAATGACCAATCTTTCTTTTTGAATCCTCAGACCAGTTTAAGACTGGGCCAAGGTCACTGGCCACCAAAATGGCTCCTAACCATGATGCGACCGGTTTCCAGGGACAAGCAATGTGTCCACTAGGAGTGATGTGATTTAGTTTAGATGTGCTTTGTGTTGTAATTACACTATGAGCATCAGATCTGTGATGGGACAATTCTATACCGCATTTCGACATGCTTTCGTTTTCTAAATTAACGAATGGGTCGCATGTCATAACACCACACTGCTCACATAACATCCCGCTCTCTGTGGAAACCAGGAGGTGAATGTAGCGACGCGACTGGCTTAGTTGAACACGCATAAATATAATTAGAGGCCCTGAAGGACAGACGGTTGATAAACCGTCACACGCTCTCCCGGCCTGTAGAGAGAAGGAGAGAGACAGGACGTTTGGCTCCGTAAGACTCAGACTGTCTTTCACACAGCCACTCAAGTGAGACCAACATATGTAAAACACGGCACGGGAAGCGAGCAGCCCGCGTTAAGCTGTTTACATCTGATCCCTCTCCACCCACGTTGGCTTGGCTTGGCTTGGCCAGCTCTCTCTGGCTTTGGCTTCTCGTGTCATGATGAAGGCAGAGGCTCGTGAGCTTGTTTGCTCTTGCACTTGAGTTATTTTGAATATAGGACACCAGTGTTTTTCTTGCTTTTCTATTTAGAGTTAAACCATCCCAATTTTCTCAAAGACAATGTTTGGTCTTATGAGAATAGACGTCTTAAGACTTCACTTGGATGCTTTGAAGTCCAGCCATGTTGGTCCATATGTGAGAAGCGTTTTTATAGCTTTTCATGTACGTGTTGGATAGCAGCTTTGTTGTAGTTTCTTGCTTCTCCAGCTGTTTTTCCGGATGGTTGGTGATTTTAGGTCCAGCCACTGGGAATGCTTGGTGTTTCTGGATATTCGCTTAACGAATGTTACTAAACACAGAAATTAAATCAGCTGAGCCGTATAAATGGAGATTTAACTTTGTAATCTGGGTAGCTGTAGTGTTAATGGCCAGAGCTCTTTAGATTGTCCCTGTTGAATACTGACCAGAATATATATTTCTCTCACTAATTAATTTGATTTTTTTTTTCCACTTCTTTTTGGCAATTTAATTGTAAACATGATGTCTGTTGTATTTTGAAACCAATATCAGCTCTCAGCATGTGATACAGATACTTATGTTATTAATCTGTGATTCTTTGCCAGTTGAAACCCAGTAGTGTCAAAATGGAGAGGATATCTGGTTTTCAGCTATAAATATAAATTAATATATTAAATAAATAAAATAGTAATGTGTTGTTTAAAAAGGAAACTCTTACGGCATCGTTAAAAAATAAAAAACACTACTCTACTAAACTGCAACTAATATTAACAAAGTCTACGGTTGGTATCCCGCTTAACTTTCTCCCTAATTGTTTGTGTAATGATATACCGTCCCATTTTTACTTTAACTTGAATCTGCACAAGTTAACACAATTTCATAGTCTTACATTGACTTACATCATATAAAATACAGGTACATTGCAAAATGTCCTTGCTTCTACAGTTGGACTCTGAAATAAACCATCTCTCTGTTCCCATTTGCTTGTGCTCCATTTCAGTTCAGCATTTCATGATTAAAGTAAAACCATGCTGTGGGGATGATTTTTCATCTTACGATCAAATACTTGATGCACTACATCTGGAGGTTGTTACTGTTTCTCATGTTTTTTATGTTTTTTTCTTCTTTCTGCACAGCTTCATTGTCAAATGGGCAGCTGAATGGATGTGGGTCTAAAGGAGGACATAAAGAGGACGGGTCTCTCTCGAGGAGCGCAGATGGAGGCAGCGAGTACTCTGAGGACTGCCCGGCCAAAAAGCGGTGAGTGACCAGCTCTTGCTCTTTGAGAGGTCAATGTTAAAGAGATGGTTGGATCTCTGGCGGGTAACTCCAGCTGAGGTTGCACTTTTAAAGACACACGAAGAAGAGAGAATGAAAAGAGACGCCATTATTAGGACCTAAGAATGGCATTCTCAGACTGAGATATTTCAGTTACTGAAGATGTCAGACTTCCTGTTTTTAATATCCCCCTTTGTTTCTATTTTTGGCTTTTTAGAATAGAAAATGACAGGAAGAAAAAAAATGAAGCAGCTTCATTAAAAGGAGTCTGAGGACCTTATAACAAGTGGTAATTCTTTGAAATGAATTGCTGTCATGGTCGTTTTTAATTAGTCACTTTAAGGCGTGCTTAAACATTTTTAATTATTAATTAAAAAGCAGGAGAGTTAATGTGTCGGTAATTAACTGTTCAGCTTGTAATTTTTCAGGATGTTGTAATCTGTGATTTGGAAAAGCTCTGAAAAGAGAGAGAGGATGCAAGCAGCTTGGTGAAGAAACGTAATAGACAAGCTTTTTTTAATTTGAGCTGTGCCTTTGAGGCTGGAAAATGGTGAGAAAAACAAATGATGGGTCTTTTTCAATAGAAAAATCATAAACTGCTAATTTCCTCAGCCATACTGAGCTTTCAGTGCACTTTCAGTGCTCTCTGTTGGTTCATATTTTCATCAAATGACCTGGTTGGGTTTGGATTCTGGCAAAGCAGCTCGTCTTGTGATTTGTGTGATATTTATTGGTGGAGTGGAGGGCTCAAAGGAATAGTTCACAGAAAATGAAACTCCTGTCATCATTAAATAATATTTTCAAACCCATATCACTTTATTTCTTCTGTGCAGCACAAGAAGAGAAATTGAGAGTGATGTAGGATACTGGTTGTTCTTTTCCTTGAATTTACAATGAATTCAGAAAAGCCATTTTATTGCTTTGTAAGAGAAATGGACCAAAATTTGATTATGATTTCACTTTTTTTAACCTTAGTTTGTGTGTAATGTTGTTGTTAGAGCATAAATAACATCTCCAAAGTTACGACACTCAAAGTTCAGTGCAAAGAGAGATATTTTCTTCGTTATAGGTAGGGCCTATAACAAGCTTCTTCTTTTTGGCTGCGTGAGATTCTCCAGCTTTGTTGTTGAGCAACCGAAGTGTGAGCTGTTAAAATTCCGCCCTTTTTTGGAAAGGGATCAGCTCTTTTGCATTTTCTCACACTCAAGTTTGACAAGCTATAATAAATGATTTGTGAGGTATTTTGAGCTGAACCATCAGACACTTTCCTGGGACACCAGAGACTTACTGCACATTACTGAGTATTATTAATCTTGTAAAAGGGGCATTATAGATCCCCTTTAAGTCTATTCTATGAAAGTCTTTATATCTCCCTAGTTCACTTTTTGCATGTTCATCGGTACAATTTGTGTAGTCTGATGAGAAAATTATGCCTTTGGCCAGGTTCTACAATATCAGATTTTCAGATAATTAAAGATTATCCACAGATTGCATGGGAGAAATCTCTGAAATAAAATCATCCAAGATGGCTGACATGGAGAAATGTATTGAAGAAAAATTATTTAAATTGTTTTACCTGCAGCTGCCTAAGTGTTTGCCTCATTCTAATTTCCATCTTTTATGTTGTACTTGGCATTATAACTCAGTATTTGAGCTCATCGCCCATCTCCTTTCAAACAGGATTTGACTTTGATCTGAGTGTATGGCCACATTCAATGCTCAATCACACATTCACATAGATGGGTGGCATTAGCATTATGGAAGACCTATTCATCAAGCCCACTGTTTAATGGCACAACTTTCATGGTGTGCCATAAACCCCCTTACAAACAGTTGCGTAGGCCCACTGAAGAGGCTTTTCTTCCTCTCAAGAGTCTGAATTAATCCCACCACCGGCTTCGAGGGAACAAAACAGCTCTAAGCGCGGACGCAGCTTCAAAGACGACGCTGCCCAGCGCCCACCGAACGCCACACAACGCAGCACTTCCACACTGCAGTGGCCAGACCCCAGCAGATGTCCGTTTCAACCCCCTCCTGAAAGAAACATTCACAGAAACCTTCTGTCAGGGCTTCTGTCTATCAAGCCACAAGCACCTATGGGAGAGCGCCAGAGAGAAATAGCGTGTGTGCGGGTGAAGATCAGCGTGCAGCACCTGCCACTGCTCTACCTGTCACTTAATACCCTGTTATAATCGCTAATCAGAGCACTGTCCTTTAGACATCATCATTAAAACAGCTTTGCATGGAGAGACGGATGGAGTAGGAGGCGAAAAAGAGGCCGAAACGAAATGGGCAGTGCAGAGATTTAAGCAAGCACAAAGAAGTAGAGAGCAGCAGATGCAGTGTAAATGTTAAAGCATTGTGGGCCGTAAAACGCTGTGCCTACAACCTGGTCTTAAAGGGATAGGTCACCCAAAAATAAAAAATGTGGTCATTTACTCGCCCTCATTTTATTCTAATCCTACATGACTTCATTCTAGCAAAGAACATTGGGAGAATTAGGAAATAATTATAATGAATAGAAAACTCTCAAATTTCTAAATAAGCTCTACACAAAAGCATCATTAGAATATCATTAAAGTGGTCCATATAACTTGCACATTACATTTACATTATTTAAATCTTCTGAAGTCATATGACAGGTTTGAGGAAGTTATTCACCTATTTTCTTATCAACTCTAGGACTGCTTATCTTGATCCAGTGATTTGAATTCAAGAAACTGCAATCAGTGTGATTCATGAATGAATCCGATTAGTGTGATTCAAGAATGAATCATTCAGATATGTTCTGTACACAAGATCAACTGAATAATTGAAGAGATCAGACTCAAAAGAATGATTTCTTCAGATTGAAGATCACTACTTCTCTCATGAAGTTATCAAGTTTTTATGGAGTTCATTTATTTAAAAGCTTGAAAGCTTCATTCCCTGTTCATTGTAATAGCATGGAAAAGAGCAACCAGAACATTCTTCAAAATACCTTCTTTTATGTTTCACACAAGAAAGTCTGCATACAGATTTGAAACCAAATGAAGTTAAGTAAATGTTAATTTTTGGGTAAACTTTTCCTTTAATGAATCACTCATTGTCTGTCATTTGGAGCTCTACTGGACTTTTGAATGTGTTAGAAGTTTGCATACTTGTATGTATGTGCATGCTGGGCAACTTATTTGGCATCTGCTGTCCACATAAAACAACAACAAGGAGTCTGATTGAGGCAGTGCCAACGTCTGTCACACCTGGCCTACAATAAACCCGAAAATAAAGTGAGGGAGAAAAAGAGAACGAAAAGGGAGGAGAGACCGACAGAGGCACAGGTGCAGGGGCTGGCCAGGTTGCAAGGGGAGGGATGTGGAAAGTCGTTTGGGAGAAGACTGCTGTTTGCATTCCCAGGATCGGGAAATAGAGAGGCCTCCAAGTTCTGCCAAGTGTCAAAGCAGCAACTTCCCATCCTACATTTCAAATCAGTCGCCTAGACGCGCTGAATACACATAAAACCCCAGTTAGAAGAGACAAGGGGGCACCAAATGTGGCAGGCGCTGAAGAGGCCTGTCCTTTTTAGTGTGTATTTGTGTTTACTTATTTGAGAACCCTTCTTAAAGAGAGGATCGTTTGAATTGTTTGTGTAGTGGCTGCTCAGTTGCTGCCAAATTACTCTTTTGTGTTTGGCCAATGCTGCCTTTACAGAATTTCTTTACTCTGGCTGTGCTGAGAATAAAATACTAGTGTATTTCTTAACATCCTTTCACTCTATTTGTGTCGGTGTTCACCAGTGCAACTCTACAGGCAGCACATTGCTCCTAGGTCAAGTGTTATAACAACACACAAAGTTTAAATGTTTTGAAAAGTCCATTTATATGTGTACATGTGTTGACATGAGTTTGGGGTCAGTAATTTTTCTGAAGGAAATTAACACTTGTATTCAGCAAGGATGCATTCATTGTTTAAAGGATTAGTTCGCTTTAAAATTAAAAAGATTTTACTTGCCCTCAATCCATCCCAGGTATTTATGACTTTCTTCTTTCTGATGAAAACAATAGGAGTTATATTAATAAATATATTGATGCATCCAAGCTTTATAATGGCAGTGAAGGGGACCAACGAGTATGAAGCTCAAGAACGTGCATCCATCCATCATAAACGTACTCCACACGGCTCCACGACATCAGTTTTTTTCATATGTTGAATACGGTAGGTGGTCAGGCGGAAGCTATCTTACTTTATAACTTGTTAAATATGGATATTTTTCTTACACACATCGCTTCGCTTCAGAAGGCCTTTGTTAACCCCCCGGAGCCGTGTGGAGTATGTTTATAATGGATGAATGCACTTTCTTGAGCTTCATACCTATTGGTCCCGTTCAATGCCATTATAAAGCTTGGATGCATCAGGATATTTATTAATATAACTCTGATCGTGTTCATCAGAAGGAAGAAAGTCATATACACCTATGATGGCTTGAGGGTGAATAAAGCTTGGGGTAATTTTCATTTTAAAGGGAACTAATCCTTTAAATGTGTCAGTAAAAATGTTTATAATGTTACAAAAGATTTCCATCTCAAATAAATGCTGTTCTTTTCCATTTTCTATTCATCAAAGAATGCTGAAAAAAGTGCATCAGTTTCCTCAAAAATGTTAAGCACCACAACTGTTTTCAATGTTGACAATTTTAAGAAACTTTTCTTTAAAGCTGGAGTAATGGCTGCTAAATACAGATTATTTGCAATCCCAGGAATAAATTGCATTTTAAAAAGTATTTGAATAGAAAACATTTTAAATGGTAATATTATTTCACAATATTACAGTTTTTACTGTATTTTTGATCAAATAAATGCAGCTTTGTTGAGCATAAGAGACTTCTTTTAAAATGCGAAAATCTACCGACCCTAAACTTTTGCATGGTAGTGCATATTAAATAAAGTATAATAATATAGTACTGAGGTCAAGTTGAGAGCTTTGAATTATGAGATGCAGGGTTTTTTGTGGTTCGTATAGTGTATTTTGGTGATTTGTTGTGGGGTTTTCCATACTTGCTTTGCACATGATACACATTGCATACTATATTATTATTATATTGTAATTTATTGCTTTTACTTTAAAATGTCATATTCATGCACATATGGGCCGCTCATGCCATCAATACATATGCCTCTATAATAGCCTCATTGATTTTCCTCTAAATCTGCTGGTTGCCCTACATACTACAATCCACTCTAATGGTACAGCAGATCGATGTCTGCGATGCACGGGCGATTAAACATGATTGGAGCGTGACGCATGTTTTCAGAGCCATACACTGGGATGAATGGAGAGGTATAGCGTGAGAAGACGACTCTCAGGTAGGCTGTTTGGCTCCAAACTCCAGCTGATTCACAGGGCAGGAATGTCCTGTGTTTGAGGTATTTGCACAGCAGACAATTGTGGCTGCCGATTGGCTGGGGCTGGATGAGTGGGAGCAGTGGGCCATAATCTCCGCTGCTGTGCCCAAGTGTGTTAGGGCTTGTCATTTTAATGTTACTGATGATACTCGATGGTTTAAGTGAGTTGAATTCACCACGGCACTTATGTTTGTCTATATATGCTTTTGCGGTTGCTCAGATTCCTGTCTTTTGATTTTCTCTAAAATATTTTTGCCATGTTGAGAGCAGCGTTGAATGGCAGCCATGCTCCATTAGCTGTGCTTTGGGTTTGTTTTGGAAATACCTTTTGAGTTATGAACACTGCCCAAAGAGATAGTTCACCCTAAAATGAAAATTCTGTCATTTGCTCACCCTCAAGTTGTTCCAAACCTGTACATATTTCTTTGTTCAGATATTTGGAAGAATGTTTGTAACCAAGCTGATCTGGCCCCCCAATTGACTACCATAGTATCTTTTTTTTTTTTCTGCTAGTAGTCAGAAGGGGGCAAGATACGCTTGGTTACAAACATTCTTCCAAATAGCTTACCAAAGGTCTTCCTTTAAAGATATATAAAAATATATTTAGCAGAATGTCTTTTGTTTCTTTTTTGCCATGCAATGACATTGAATGGGGACTAGGGCCATCAGGCCCAATAAAGGACAAAAACTGCAATTAAATCATCATGAAATATAGTGCACAAGTCATTTGGACCATTTTCAAGTAATATGACAGCTTTGTGTTGGGACCTGACTGAAATTTAAGATATATTCAATGAAATTTTTACTTGACTGTCCCCAGTCCCCATTCACTTATGTGAAAAGCAGCTTGGATATTCTGCTAAATTTCTCCTTTTGCCTTCCACAGAAGTTGTCACACAGGTTGCAAAAGACACAAGTGCCTATTAAGTTAACTATGGTCTCTTTCTGTTTAAGCAGTTCACACTTAATACTAACAGTCAAAACACTAAAGATGATCCAGCAGAAAGGTCTTTCTGATTTTGTGCATGAAAAGCTACCCATGTCCTTGTGCTCTCGGTCTCCCTTCATCTTTTTGTCTTGAAGCGCTCTAGCTACGCACAGTATTAATGATGCCCAACAGTGACTGACAGTGTTCGGGTGCATCAGTGTGACATCACGCAGGAGCAGCAGACGGATGTGTTAAAACAGAGGGGAGGGTGGCGTGGGCCCTCAGCATCTGGCTCAGTGCCAGTCGAGACCACCTGTCTGCGCGCAGCACGTCTGCTCTATTGTTAAAGCACACCGGCTGGGTTAAGTTGCAGCCCTATATAAAGAGTGACAGACATCTTAAGTGGGAACACGGGATTTAGACAGGGATTTTATAGGAGTACTGGTATTTCTGTCTGTCTTTCTCTCCCCTTCCGCAGCCTCAGCAGCTTATGCTTTCCATTACGTAACAAACAGCCTTCAGTTGCCTTTAATGAAATGACAAGCGATTGAATTAAGCGTGCAGGTCATTTCGGCACCTGTCCAGCAGCGGCTTTGGAAAGCCGTTATCGTGCAGGAACTTTATAGTAACACTTCTCAGAGTGAATGTGAGCGCTGCTTCGGTTGCAAATACCTCCCGTAGCCCACAAGTCATGTAAACATTCACGATACATTTAAAGCAGCAGTGCTAAAATAGGCCTGTAAATATAGAAAAGACTTTTATGGCTTAAATGAAAATTCAGTAGTTTCTTTTTTTACACTTAGCTAGTTTAAATGACAGAATTCATTACTGTTATCAGTCAAGTACTGCTCTTTTCTTGTTTTGTTTTTTTTGTTTTTTATAAAGTTTGAAATGTGATGTTGACTCAAATTCAGCTCGGCCTCTGCATGTTTCCAGACAAGTCCTATTTTATATCTGTAATGTGACATGATTAGAGTGAAACGAATATTCAACCAAAAAAAAAAGTTTGATGGTTTGATTGATTGATTGATTGATTGATTTGTTTTAGTTATTTACTTTGTTTATTTCTTAAATGAAATGTTGTATAGGCATGAATTGTTCATAATAACACTACGGACATGTATTAAGAAATGCAGCGTTTTTTATATTTTAATTATATTGACTTTAAATCTGCCAAAAGTAAAAAAGTTAGCGAAACAAAAGATTAACAGCCAATCAGAAAGCATTTTGTGCTTTTGGGCTCGACATGTTTTGGAAGGCAGGGTTTTCAAGTCTTTGTGAAGAAGTTAGCAAGGCTTATAGCTGCTTTAAGTTTCATAATGTCAGGCTGACATTCTTAGAAGCTGATGTAAAATGATTGTGGTGCTGAGAGAAGAGCTGATATTAGGCTTTTAGAGGTTGAATTTTAATGGTGATGCAGTGCACTTAAGCTAAAAAATGACGGCTTAAAAATATCTACCTTTTATAATTGAATCTCTTGTGTGTTTAGATGCTAAGGGCTTTGTGTTGCACAAATCCATATTTTTATTCTCCTGAGGTGTATGTTAATGTCATAGCTGTAGTTTTTATGATGAAGGGTGGCATTTGTAGGTTAACCCTGAGGACTCAGGTTTGTATTTTCCTCCACTGACCTCTGTGACCCCACATCTTTGGGCTTACCTGACTAATGAGGTGATATATGAAGGCAGACTAGTAGGGTGCAAGGTTAAAGGTCAATCCAATCCAATATCAAACCATCTTTCATAGTTCTGAGCAGAGAACTTGACTCAGGTAGGCAGAAAAGCAATAAGAAATTAGCTGGAGTATATTTGCAGGTCCAAAGTTTATTTTGATGTAGAGGGCTCCACAGGGAAGGTCATCAAAATCACATTCGTTTATTCTCCAGCCAAGGGTCAGAGAGCATCTTTCTCTAGTCTGTATATTGAATCAGAGTCTCCCTATATTCTCTCAGAGGACTAACACAATAAATATTTGAGATGCAATTAATATTTACCCTACCGTTCAAAAATTCGGGGTCAATACTTTAATTAATGCTTTTAAATTGATCAAAAGTGACAGGAAAGACAATTATTGGCTTACAAAGATTTCTATATCAAATAAATGCTGAAACAGTGCATCATGACAAAATATCCAGAAAAATATTAAGTAGCACAACTGTTTTCAACATTAATAATAATCAGAAATGTTTCTTGAGCAGCAAGTCAGCATATTAGAAGGATTTCTGAAAGATCATGTGACACTGAAAACTGGAGTAATGATGCGTTAAATTCAGCATCACGGGAATAAATTTCATTTTAAAATGTATTCAGAAAATAACAGAAAAGTTTTTATATATATATATGAAAAAGTGAAAATGTGCTGACAGACAATTTTTTAACTGTAATATATATATATATATATATATACAGTTAAAAAATTGTCTGTCAGCACATTTTCACTTGAGCTAAAATAAAAATATAATAAGATTATTTTACACATGCTGAGCCGTGTCCACTTCCCTGTTTTACTCTCAGATAATACTGTTACTGTTGAGTGATTTAGAAACGCTGTGCAACTCAGCTCAGTAATTAAAGTACAATTTGTTTACAAATATTTACCCCTTTTTTATTTTATTTTATTTTTTTATTGGCCATCTCACCCAACCCACGCTTTGTATTTCTGCTTTGTCACCGTTTTGTAGCAATTATCATTTCAGCACTGTTTATTAGACCGGCTCGTGAATGACCCAGAATCAGGGATCCCCCTGCGCTCTCTTGGCTGCCATGGGCTGCTCGGCACATGTGCCGCTGGCTCCTCACCGTGCTCTCAGAGCCAGCTGCTCCACACTGGCAGAGGCTGCTGAGAGAGTTTATCAGGACCATGTGGCCCATCTGGAGCTGTTTAGTTTTAGCGAAGAGCGAGAAAGGGAGAGTTAGCATGTGTACTAGAAGCAGCAAGGCGGCGAGAGAATGAAAGATGTTTGACTTTACCGAAAAACTGGCCTTTCCTATTTGTCATACATTTCACATTTCTCTGTCTGATAACATAGTAGGAAGAAAAGTTTAAATTGCAGCTGTTTAAATATTTATTTAATGTGATTATTATACGTGGTAATTATAAATAAAATAAAGAGATTAAAATATGAATGCTATTAATCATACCACCGCAATAAGAATTTCCTCACCATCGGAGCAACATTCATGTTTTTCAAGTCTACACACACAGATATGACACTGTAGCCAAGGGCATTTTATTATCTTTATGCTTTGTATGCAGTTTAATTTTTTTGATTGACAGGTGTTTGTGTTTGTCTCAAAGCAGTTTTAGTGAAGCTTATAGCATAGAGCAGCTGGGCATGACAGAAGATGGATTTAACAATGACAGAGTGTATACTTTACTGATTTCAATGAGTGGGTTCAAAGTAAACTATTTTAGAGATCACAGTCAATCTACAGTGCTTGTTTATCTCTTACAATACAAATCAAATAATTGGCATATTACACATATACATGCTGTATGCAGAGAATTATGAGTGTCTGTTCTGAAGTCGCATCATGGAATGGTCATTATCAGAATATCAAAAGATTATAAGATTTGTTAGTTAGTTAAGGAAGGCTTAAGATGAGGCATTATATATAAAAAATAAACTAGTCCAACACATAAAGATACCATTATTTGCGAGGGCTGCACTTCTCATCTCATAGCAATCCTGTTATCTTAGGCCCTGTTTACACCTGGTATGAAGATGGGTTTTGGTCAATTGGATCACAAGTAGACAACACTAAATACAGGTGTGAACAGGGTCTAAAATATTTTGAGCTTGTTCACTTTGGACTACTTCCAGAGGTAGTCGAAAAAGCATTCGACCGGATTGCTTTCGTAGTGTAGATGCTCATGTGGTCGACTGTGTTTGAACAGCCACTAAAAACTGTCTACTCCCCCCCCTACTGCTCTAATGTGTAAACATTATGGGAAGTGGATTTAAACTTTGTGCATGGTATGATTTTCGTCTTCAAACCAAACGTCAGCCAACAATCTCTCACCATTCCAGATTTCTAGCATACACTCACACACAAGAAATCAGGATATAAGTTGTTGAAAGTGGACAAAAGAGACTAGATTAAAATGTCAGATGTAAACGGGCACATCTGCCTCATCTAATTGCGACCAAAATGCATCTTAATACCAGGTGTAAACAGGGCTTTAAAGTTGCCTCCATGTTAATACATGCACATGATGGAAAAGCTGAATGAATCAGTGTTGCACACAAAGGGTTTTTATACACTCCTCCTCCCCTTTCTTCCCTTCTAAAACTCAAACATCTCTGCCCCAAGGGTCTATCAGTGCCTGCCCTCTCTTCATGGCTCCATCCATCTCCCTCCTGCAATCATTCATCTCTTTCTCCCTCCCTGTGAGCTTCTCCCCTGCTCCACTCATCTGATCCGGAGAGAGCCAGAGCCTGCTGCTGAGATTAGGAGTGACTCCAGCCGCTGTGGAATGCTTTGATGCTTCGGGATCTGGGGGGGAGGTGCTGACACCAGAGGGGTTGTCCCTTTTACCCCTGGCGCCGCCAATATGCTTTTGTTTGTGGAAGCTCTCCAACTCTTCCTCCTGTTCAGCACGATTTGGTGCTCTTTTAGAGGAGCACCGTCCTTCTAAACAATCACACACACTACAGAGTGCTCAAGCATTCTGTGGATTCCCAGAGTGCTTGCAGTACCTGTTACTTTATTGTCATGCTGTGCGCTTGTGATTGAGAGATCGTTACCAAAGATTTCGCACAACACCAGCAGAGATCAGTTACATGACTTGTTTATTGTCCATGTCCTCTACTGCTGATGCAGATGGGACAGCTTCAGTTGTTTAATGTTGGAGATTGACTGCCTCCTCTGATTGGAGGCAGATACATTGAAAGTGGAGGAAACTGGAGACAGCTTCTCAACACGCAAATGATTAAGCATTAACGTTTCACGTAATTGCATGTAATGCAACCAGTAAAAGTAGCTTAACTTAATGTCATTGTGCATTTGTGTGGTCCCACATGCCACCATCATAGTAGACTTCATGCATATATTTCAGTGATATACACCACTCCTCTGATTGTTCACTCCAGCTCACAACAGCTGTTGCTTGTAAAGCAAGGTAACATAAAGGTTACCAAAGCATTTTGTAACTCTCCTTCACCTCCTGTCATAAGCTTCATTAAGCCCCATGGATCCAATCGGCAATTGCTGTTCCTTTTCCTTTCCGATGGGCAAACTCTACTCCTCTCTTGTTGCTGTCCTAAAAGCTAATCAATGACACAGAAGAGCTCCACATGTAACATCAGAGTGGGCATTCTTTGAAGGGCGAGGCACAGGGATTAGAGGAGGATGAATCTGGACATCCTGCCATAATCCCTCCCTCCGTGCCTCCCAGCAGGTGCTCACCCCTCTTTTTTTTTTTTTCTTTTTTTTTTTCCTTTTGGTTGTTTCGCTTGACTGCCCCTTCTTCACTTTTTCACTGTCTGGCTCTCTCCACATCTTGGCCAGCTGGGCTGATCTCCAGGAGGCCTAATTTGCTCTAACATCTTTGTTGTCCCTCTATCTTAAGTACACCCTTAGGTGGAGAAAGAAGAGAGAACTAAAGGCAGATGCAGTGATACTGGAGGCAGATTTGGATGCAGGTACTTTGACCAAAACTGTAAACCAGTTTGGAGGCATAGTCCTTGGAAAAGCTGTAGGTTGAAACTTTGAAAACTTTTGAAGGCAAATACATTCAAATTGGAGGCAAATTTGGAGGTATGTCATTTGAAGGCAGATAAATTGGAGCTGGAAGTGGATTTGGAGGTAGAAACTTGGACACTAGAGGCAGATATATTGAAACACCTGGATGCCTTCTAGTCATCTGTGTTTATACTAGTTTGCACCAAATACCCTTTAAACTTGACCTCAGGCACAGTTCTTCCATCATAGGTTTTTGGCCTCCTTGAGCTAAATGGTAATTGGATCATAGCCCTAGTTCCTGGAGTGACCTTACCCTGTTGTGGTTTTTATCAGCTGTAAATTATGCATGAGCCTCTTGTTAAAAGACTGGCATTGTAAGTGAACCCATATCTGTCCCATTAAGGAGTGCACAGGCTGGGAAGCTCCATGGGGCTATTGTGTTGCAGTGTCTCTTGCCCATTGAGGAAGGGAAAGACCAGCGGAACCGGAATGCCCAGATCAGTCAATCTCATGGCCTCTCTAACCGTCCTGTCTAGAGGATGTGGTTGGATCCCATCTCCACCCTCCATCACTCATGTTACAATTCACAGACTCTTTTTCTGAGAAATACAGAATGTTCAATATATAGTATATCTCATTGTTCCCTGGTTGACAGGAGTTGTTTTGGAGCTAGGCTGTTTTTTTTTTTGTTTTTTTTGGATTGCATTGTTAATTTGTACAGACATTCTATAATTGGACAGCAACAACTCTTGCAAATATTCCTGGGAAAATATGCAGAGCTTCAAAACACTGCAATTCTCTAACACCTAACAAGTTTATGTGCTGTCTCTGGCTTACTTAGACGACTACCTTCTAAGACAACATCCTAAATGTCATGAAACTTCACTGAATTGGAACACTCTACATATGCAACAATGTCTTATACCACACAAATTATATCTAGTACATATGATTCCAATATAGTTTGACATTAGCATGGAGACAGACAACGAGATACTCTAACAAGCCCAAATATGGATAGTGCACAAATACTGTGTGAATATTTAATGAGATGCCACTATTTTTATCTAGAGTCTCCAGTATTCAATGTAACATTTTTTTGTCACTGAGTTTGGTGCAGTGCATTTTGCGTTTTTCTTCCCTCCAAAAGATACATGTGATTCTGTCTTACAATTTGACCAAAATAAGAAGGCTAGATAATATTGTTTCCTACCTTTTGGAAAGAGCATTTACATTTGGAGTGCCTACAATGCTGTTAATAGCCAGGCAGGGAACTCACTAGAATTTGAAACAGAGCTATCATTTTCAAATAATGTTTAGAGTTTGAATCTTAAGTGTCAACAGAAGTTTTCATAGCCAATTCTATTTTCAGGGAGCTCACACATTTGCTTGATGTCAGCAACATCCCAGGAAAGTTGCAGTTCCGTAGTGTCTTTGGGACTTTTCCCATTTCTGTTTTGACTTTATGATATCGTTTCTCTCTCATCTGTTTAAGTTTACTGTATACCATGTGAGGTCTGTATTTAGACTCTATAGATGTGGTGAAAGACATGCATTAAAGTTGTAAAATCATTCTCTACATCATGTGTAGGGATTACACTACATCATGTCAACTATCCCAGCATGCACCTCCTTCTCTGTCACTGGATACTTGCATGCCAAACAGTTGGCCATTATACCCTATAATGAGGAACAGATAGTATAAATTGTCCAATAAAAGCAGGCCGTCTCTGAAATTGAGAGCAGTCTAGACTGACTATATGAACTGTGACATCCTCCTTTGTTTTACTGGATCCTTTTTCTTGCACAGCTGCCTCAGAATTACTCTGGTACTTAGTTGCGTTAATACTTCTAAAGCAGCAGTTCTCAGCTCCTAAAAATATTTAGGTTTCTTATGAAAACCATGGCAAGAAAAGGAGATTGTTTTCTTTATTTCTCCTGCTAAGTAACAATCCTCCCCTGGACCAGTCTAAATGAGGTTAAACCTCTGCCTGAAACACTTTAGCAATCAATAAATAATGGGGCAGTTGGCCGGCTTGTAAGTGCTTTGTTGAATATCTAGCAGCAATGTTTTAAAGGCAAGGTTTTTAATGCTTGTGTTTGTTGGCTGAAATCTCACTCTGCTGTCATCTAGTCCTCCAGCTATCTCCAATGTTTCGATGAACTTTTTGCCTGTATAATCTCCATTAATTAAATGTCAGCGTTTGGGTGTGGAGCTGCTGTCCCATTTTCAACAGATGAAGCAGTTTTAAAGGGTGATTATGAGTCTTTTTGAAACATAACTCATGTTGTATTTTAATCTTGTATCCACTTCCATTTTTTTTTGTTTAAATAAACTATAGTTCACTGTAATTCTTTTGTTTAAATCCATGTCTGTGAGGCTTTCAGGCTCCTTTTTTTCCTCCTCCTTCCTGTCTTCTTTCAGACTTGAGCACATTTAACTGACACTCATCATTCACTATCACAGTTTGGTAGTTTTATCCTAGCACTATTTATGTGCAGTCTTTGGTATTAAAAAAAACGAGTGTTATCAAAAGTACATATAGACTTAATGAACCGCATATTGAACAATTCTTCATAAATGCTTCAATAATGGTTTCGGAACCACAAAATTAAGATTCCAAATAATCAGAAAGTATGTTTTTACCTCGTTAAAAATACTTGTGAACAGTAGTTGCAGCATTTTTCCTTTTTATGTGTGTGTGTGTGTGTGTGTGTGGCATAACGGAGGTGCCCGTGCCATCAGTCACAGTCATGAGAGACTGGAACAGAAAAAAAAGATGGAACAATCTGTCTGCAGAACACAGCACTGGTGAGAATTGATTAGCGATGCCGTTGCATCTTCGTCAAAGCTGCTGGCGGTTGGCAAACCATCTCAGGCACGGTCCTCTGATTGAATGAGATTAATTTGTACAGGAGTGAATGATGTTTGTCTTTTACCCATCCCTCGTTATTTTCTTTAATTCTATGTGGGGAGAACATATTTGGCAGCAAACATCAGGCGTGGACCGAGGGGAGTGCGTGTGGGTAAAATGATGAAATGCAGCTGAAATGGAAAGTGCGTACACGCGTGCCTCCTCTGGAAGCACACGGAGAGTGAAGGAAGAATTGAGACATATGACTTTCCACTGTTTTTAGTATTCCATGCTTTTTCCCGTGGAGAGTTGAACTGAAATATAGAGTCAGAGAGTTGAATGTCTCCAAAAGGAGAATTTGTAATGAGTGAGTGTGAGAGGCCTTGAATGTTGGCAGCTTGATTTATCCTTAGTGCTATTTATCAGTCATCAGCTGCTGCTGAATTCTTCACTGCACATAATGGAGAACTTAATTACATTTCAAAGCCTTGACGCGAATTCGGAGGTTAAGTTAGACTACATCTTGCAAGTGCTAAAGAAGGAAACACCAGTGTCTGTGAGCCTTCTGTCAAGTCACTCACTCAGAGATTCTTGAGGAATGGGACAAAAATAGCCACATTTCCACTTTGAAATGAAGCAGAGATGATCACTAAAGTGTCCATAACACATTTACCATTTCATTTAGTTTAATTTTTGCTATTTTGTCAATTAATTATGATCATTAACTTCCCTCAAAACACTTATTCATTAGTTTGTGTATTTAAAAAAATACATTACTGCTATGTCCTGACAGACAGAAAAGGTTTGTTATAAAAAATATTCCTGTTGTATCAGGTTTCACAGCTTTCCCTACATTTTGGATACAATGAAAGGATTTTTATGAAAGGTTTTTAAAAAAAAAAAAAAAAAATTAGGCAACAGTAAAGCCAGTTCTCATCTTTAAAGCCACCTTTCCATATTTCACCTGCCATCAGTTTAATAAGATAATTTTTTCTTCTTCTCAGTTTTGTAGCTTATATTGTTCCACTACTCAACCCAGTTATCAGCATTTGGATAGCTATCAGAAGTAGCAGCTCTTGTGTGCTAATCAGACCCAAAACCTGTTTGAAAGGGTTCCAGATCGACTGAATTAGTCATGGCAACAGTAAGGCCCCAAGTGGAGTTTTACCGTCACGAGAGCAAATGCATTAAGAGGAATTTATTGCTCTGGGCAACATTATCCGAGTCCCATTGCCAAGTGGGGGTTTGCTGAAGAAATTTTTTTTATAATGTATCCATAAAGTCTGTTATATGATAGAACGCAAGTGTATTTAAAATCTATTGTTTCCATTTTTTTTCTCTCTCTCAGGCCCAGACTGCATGCACAGAGGAAGTTTGCTCAGTCTCAACCCAACTCTCCCAGCACCACACCGGTGAAGATGGCCGACCCCTCTCTGCCCATGCCGCTCGCACATATCACATTCCTCTCCAAGCGCAAACCCAAGACGGAAGACTTCCTCACCTTCATATGCCTTCGAGGTATTGCCTCATTTTCCAGTGCCCTTCCTTCCTTGCCTTACTATCCATAGTTATTAATGTTTTGACAATATTATTTATTTTTTTACTTAATTTAGTTTTTTTTTTAATTTAGTTTTATTTAGTTGTGAAAAGTTATTAAAATGTTCTAACTATGATGACGAACAACACTTTACTAGCAATGGCACAATGTATTACAAAATTATACAATCAAAGTTGAAGTCTTAACACTGCGCACTGCAGTCCAAGTGGACAATTAAATGTGCTATAAATGTGTCATCGCTCCTACATTTAGCAGTAAATTGTAACTACCATCATTATAGGGCATCCAGCAGCATGGACCGTATCCGCTTAGAGCAACAACTAGTTGCTGAATTTGCCAAGTTACAGCATGCCAATTTGGAAAATATGTCGGGGGTTATTATTGTGGCTGTTTAGACCCTTTATGTTTTGAGACAGTTCAGATGAACTAAAGAAGACTAATGGGATTTGTGTTGGTTTTGCAATGATTCACGAAGTCTGCTGAACCGTTCGTTATATGCTGAAACCATTTGCTTTTCTCAGTTAATTATTGTGATTTCGTCAAATTTACCTGCCCCTGAACATCACATGTGATACAGCAGCAGTTAGAATTCAGGCTTAAGAAATTAAATCAAACCAATCATGAAAACTAAAATACTTTTTTTCTTAAATCTTGTTATTTTTGGTTTTGTATTAGTTTTCTCTTTTTGGGAACTCAAGCTTTTAGTTATTTTATTGCTAGTTTTTCTTTGTAATAGTTTTCATTCATGATTATAACCTTTCCTACAGTCTTCGCCCGATACCTCTGGCCCACTCACCAGGTAAATGATCTGAACTGTAGCTCTGGTGTCATGGCCGAGGTGGTGTCTGAACTCCAGTGCACTTGCTTCACAAATGTTGACTCTCAAAGTTAGGAGGTATCAACACCAAACGTTTCATGTTGAATAATGGTGTTATCATTCTGAAGTGTCTTGAACACACATTTTTACAAACAAACCCACCTCTGTGAACCAGGCTATGCCTTTCACAAGGGATTATGGGTACCTCCTGCTTTCAAGGTCGGTACACAGTGTTTCTATAGAGTGAAGCTCAAATATTAGTTTTACCACAGAACAGGTAAAACTAAAACCTTCAGGGTAGAATGGAGCCTAATAGCCAATTCGTGTTGAATCGGAGAATCTATACAAAATTATTTCATTTAAATTAATTTATAAAATGTTTCATGTTTTCAGTTAAGAAATGTTTGTTTTACCACACTGCAGTCCGTTCTGTGCCCCCCCCCCCAAATCTGTGCAGAAAATGCAAAACTGTTCTTAGCTCTGTAGACTCTGTGTGGCCTTTTATATTTTACATTAATATTTATTTGACTGTTTAAGTTCATTTATAAGTATCAGAACTTAACGATCAAAAAAGAAAAGTTTCTCTCCCGTTTCATGCATGTCCTGAGATGTGTAAAAGGTAGGAAAAGTGGGAGCAGAATGTTCCGATTGTACCGCTCAAAAAATTGAGAACGAAGACTTGCTGGACTTTGAATTTATTCTCTGGCTGGAGTTTTTACAACATAATACTTAAACCTTGTGGGAGATGGTTTAGACTGCCTCATTTCACTATAAACTTTCCTTCCTCACTGGGATTTCAGAGTAGCAGCCAGAACTGTCCTGTATCATGTTTTCCGAAAACAAGACATTCATTAGCCAAAATATATGGTCATGAACATTCACTGCTTCTGTAAAAGTAGTCTTTTAATCACTTCGTCACGTGATTGTGTCAATGACTGTAAAGTATGAAGTGTTGGCTCGTTGTAACAGATGCGCTATGCCCCATGTATGTAGTCGGGTCAGCTCAGGTCTTCCCAGACTTGGCCGTAACTTGACTTGGACTGGTGTGTGATGTCATGGAGAGGCCAAATCCACGCGATGACGGTGTTACGTATCAGCCTCAACTCTCGGTGACTCCCTTAGCTGTTTTTTCCACAACGGCAATTAGACGATGGGCCGCACCTCAATAACTGTACACCAGCCTTGGTATTATTTATAGATGATACTCCCCTGCTGAGGTCTAGTTCGAGTGTGTATTTGTATGTGTGTGGAGTGTAATGTTGTCCAAATGGCATTACAATACACTGGTGTTATAAGAAGTAGAGTTGTCATAACGGCATGTGTCGTTTTATCCTTCAAAGAATCCCTGACATTCTGTATCTTCCAGAGTTCTCTTTACTTTGGCATGTCTGTTTCAGCCATCAGGAGCAGCAGTCGTAACAAGACAGTGTTGATCTTTCACAGGGGTGGAGGTAGAGAGGATGGGTAAATACAGATCAATGGATTCTGGGTAAATATAGCCAGGGTCAAATGGGCAGTCCTGCAATAGCTCAGTTATGGCTGACTGCCAATGAAACAACGCTCTTATCTGACAAAAGGTATTTAACCAGACCACTGGGTGCGACTGCCGAGTAGAGCACAGGCTACGATTAATGTGACATTGTGATGTATTTGACTGTCTTTTCAAAAGTCTTGAAAAGACATAATCTCTATGGTTCTGCCTTTTGAGACAACAACATAATTAGCAGTGTTTTTTGTTTTTAAAATGGATTTTTTACATCCTTATTACTTTATTCGTGTGTTCTGATGCAATGTAAAGTAATGCGCTGCAAACACAATGCAGGAATTATACTCTTGACGTAAGCCGTTTCTGTTTTCACACTACATGCCACTTTAAATCCTGACGAGTGTTTCGTTCCATCTAGAAAATGTTTGCGTGAAATCTACCAGTCAAACAATAAGATTTAAAGCAATAAGTGTAAGTCTTTATTTCCTTTAATAGTATAGAAAAAGTTTTAAACATTTTTTGGAGGACTTGGAAAGACATTTTTTGTTTAAATTGTTTAAACATGCATACAGAGATGGGAAGTCTGATTAATTTTTGATGTGAGAAGATTTTTTTCATAATGTATGTCAGTAAACTGTTCAAGTGATCCACTTGCGTTGACAGTCTAAATAATAATTATAGTATAATAATTTCATTTAAAATCTTTAAAAAATGTATTTAGATTAAACGTCATCAAAAGATTTGATTAAAAAATATAAAATTTTGTTCAGAACCTCTGACATAGCCACTCCTCATAATATAAACTAGATAAAAAGGTAAGGAGATATGGGTAAATGAATAACGTACTCTATTGCCCGTGTTACATAACAGGCTGTTGTAACTGTATTTTTATGTGGTTTTGAATGCCCTCATAAGCGTTTAGTTCAATTCCAGTGTCTCTTGGATATCGTTTACTGTTTTAAAGTCCTTATTTATGTCTCTCAGGCCACAGCAGCCGCATTCAAACCACAGCCACGTGTGCCGGCGTGAAGCTGTTGCACTGGCTCGGCGCTACGAAAGAACAAAGACAGCTGATTTCAATTCAATTAAGTGCGCTGACGTGTGCGGCTTGGCGGTGGGGCAGCAGGCTGATTAAATTCTCCAGGCGACTCCTCAAGCATAGGGCAAACTGGGTTAATGGATTTGCAGACATTCAGGAATGTAAATTAGAGGAGATATAATCCATAATCCCCTCGCATTCTTGTTGCCGCCACAGCCCAGAGACAATGTTTTTAATGTCCCCCTTATTCCCCTCTCTCACCGCTCTCTAGTGCACTCCATAGTGCCATATGCTGTCACATAGAAGGGATATAGTGCCAGGCAGGGGGCTGCTGACTGTCTAACTTCTCTCGACTCTCTCTGCAATGCCTCGACCTGCTTGATAACCTGACAGGAGCCCTGGCAACATTGGGTCAAGATGGACAACTCATACAAGTCCAGCTGTAAAAGGATAGATCACCTAAGAAATTAGTTCTTTCATAATTTATTCACTCTCAAGCTGTTTCAAACCTGTATGGCTTTTTTTTCTTATGTCAAGTTGTTTGCGGAAAGTCAGGTTGACATCAGTGACACAGCATGCCAAATTTTAATAAGCCCAATAGGCGAACTTGTAAACTACAGCGTAGGGAACATTTTTCAGCGAATATCAACTTTAAATTTACACATAAAGCTGTAGCATGACTTAGAATTAGCACACAAATCATTTGAGATACTTTTATGATGCTTTTAATGGTGCTTTTTGACCTTTTTAAGAGCTTTAAATAGCTCCTGGTCATTATACCATTGTGAAAGAGTACTTATTAAAGAAATGTTATGCTTAAAAAAATGTAGGTTAAAAAAAAAAATAGAGACAGATAGATATGTGTGTGTGTATATGTGTGTATATATGTATATGTATATACAGTATGTGTGTGTGTGTGTGTGTGTGTATATATATATATATATATATATATATATATATATATATATATATATATATATATATATATATATATATATATATATATATATAATAAATATATATATTATATGAGCAACTGATCACATTTTTGTGTGAACTATTCTTATAGGAATACTTGTTCACTCCCTCTAACTATGTTTCTGATCAAAAACAGTCGGCAACCAAACATCCAATCAGAGCAAGGACATCTGCTTAGGCAGATTTGATTGGTTCTCCTCAAGCTTCAATTTTAACCTCTTTTGCTTTGTAAAATGGTACAAAAGCAGAGCATCCGAAGTAGAACACTTCGCTTGTAATTATGTCTGTGCTTGAATTAAAACTGACAATTGTAATGGATGCCTTCATCTTTAATTATGATTTGTGTCAGCCTGTGAATATGAGAGCACACATAATTGGGGTTTGGGGAAGGTCTGTTTTTTATTTTCTTTCTGTCTGGGAGATGACAGATTTAGATTTGGATCCAGAGAAGGAGGCTGAGGGGAGAAGCCGTGACAGGCGGTGCATGATTGCGATCAAAAATCCGGTTTGTTCACCCCCTGATGCCAGTGACCGGGAGTTATAGTTGGGCTACTCCCTACCCAGCATTCCCTGGGGCACTCGCTAAACCTCATGAGCCTGAGACTCAGTTTGGGGGGCGTCTGAAACAGATTACATGACAATAACATCCTTTTTGCAGAGCATCTAAAGCTCGGAAAAATGGCTGCCTTACCATGTCAGCGGTTTCCCTCCCCCAGTCATGACACCGGCTGACCCTCTGAGCTTTTGGCGTTTTGACCTTTTCCTCCCATAGCATGGGAGCGCAAGATAATGGTAATGGCAGCAATTTTCTTAATTAGTTGAGCTGACATTAAGTGGCCCTGTTTGTTTTTTTGGCACTTTTGTTCAATCTCTGCTTGTGTTTTTAGAAATTATGTTAAAAATAAAGACGATCCTGTCATTTGTTTGGCTTGTGCCATATTGAGTAACCATAATAGTGGCTTTGTTTCAAAAATGTTATGTACATTAGCATATAGTTACTTTATATATGTATTTGTAACTACATTAATACAATATTACATTAATAACCCAAAAGCATGTGTTATTTTAGTATTATTTTTATATTATTGTAGTATTTATCTTGAATTGGCTTTTAAATATTATATTATCAGTTTTAATTTTAATTTAAGTGTTTGTTATTTTGTCAATTGCTTTTGTCAAGTCCATTTTAATAGCGTCTCGTTAAATTTCAACTTCATTCAGTCATTTTATTTGTTTCCTGAACAGTCAACCTGTCTCATTTGCTATTATAAATGTTGTCACATGGACCATAACTATTAATTTGGCATGTCAAATGCTACATGTATGCAATGACATCACCACCGCAGCCACGCCGGTTGCAGCTTCACGTTAATAGAGAGCTAATGAGAGCACATTTGCAGGGCCGTGGCCGACACACTCATGTTTCATTCATGAGGCTGGTGGAGAACAGCATTAGATAATGATAATTGTTGCCCGTTGTAGTGCGGATGAATCGCAGACGTGCAGTAGTGCAGGTTTTTGCACTGATAGAGCTGGACGGAACATCTTTAGCAACAGAACATCACATGTATGTAAATATATATAAATAATATTTAATATTTAATTTGGCTACACTTTATTTTAAGGTGTCTTTGTTACACTGTAATTATACATTTAAGTACTGAGTAACATTAAGTAACTACATGTACTTACTATAGGGTTAGAATTAGGGTTTGGTTTGATTTAGGGTTAGTTGCATGTAATTATGCATAATTTATAGTTATTACTATAGGAACTGCATGTAACATATGTAACAATGACACTGTAAAATAAAGTGTTACCTTTAATTTTATTTAATTTTATTTTTATTTTATTTTATTTTCGAAGCTGTAAATAAAACATTTCAATATTACAATTTTAAAATACTACTTCAGTCATTCTACTTCAAAATTTAGCTTAGTTCAGTGTGTTACTTGCTGTTTCTTTTTAATAATTTGTGGAAGATATTACCAATTTCTAAGTAAAAAAACAACAACAACATTTTCTAGATATTTCACCCATGGTTAAGATGTTAATATAATGAATTTTGTATTGTTTTTTGGTGGGTTTTGGTTTTTGTATACCATGTGTAGTGTAACTTTCATTCTTTCAAGCTCAGCCTGATCCAGGAGCAGTGGTGTATTATGGGGCTGGAATCTTGCAGTGTGCTGCTGGTTATCAGCTGGTGTTAGTTAAAGCGTAGTTTCTCTTAAAGAGAAACGCCAGTCAGACGCAGTCACTTGTAGCAGCAAATCTCCACTCAGCACACACAGAAACAGAGGAGTGTAAGGAGCGATCCTACGGCTGCAACAGTCTCTAATCTCATCCAGAGCAGCAGCTGATTTTGAGAGGATTACAGCTGCAATAGAAACTGAGATTACAGAGCTGTGCCGGTTTATCCCATTTTCTTCGGCCACTTCTCAGTAAATGTGCTGGGCCTGTGGCTTCCTTTAACACTTTCTCTCTTTCCCGCCTCTCAGGCTCACCGGCATTACCCAGTAACGTGGCCTACTTCGGCAGCTCTCAGGATGAAGAGGATCTAGATGATGAAGATGAAATTGAGGAAGAGAAACCACCCAGTGTGGCGTCCACATCATGCCAGTCTACACCCAAGAAGGGCAAACCTACTGGCAAAATCAACGGATTCGGTAAGAACAGAGGGTGAAAAACAATTGCAGCAAAATAGCGATCAACTTTTGAACGTTAGTGTACATGCCATGTGCAAGCTGTACGTGTTACGAGAGAGAGAGAGGAGAATTGCTGCTTCCTGTCTAAAGATGGGAATCTTGTGTTGGAGTGGGACGTGGCGCTTCCATCTTTCCACTCCAATTATCACTTTAGTAGGAAAGGCGGTAACAAGGTGTTTATGCATTCAGCTCACAGCTGTGCCGAGTAACGGCGGGCAACACGTCGCTGTACGCTACACACGCACACACCCCCGATGAATGAAGGAAAGACCATCCTATAAGACATTTTGAGCACTTTGAGCTCTCTCAGTAGATGCTGTGTGAGTTTAAACAGTGACAGCAAGGTATTAGGGGAACGTGTGTTAATGAAACGTCATATTAACAAGGAAAAATAGTCTGTCAGTAGATAATTGAAAGCCAAGAGGCTCGTTAAATGTGTCTTTAACAGCAATCAGTGAATCAAGCTGCTATCTATATTGTATACATTAGCTGTATTAGTATTTATTTAAGTTATATAAGTTTATGTATGTTTTTTTTTTCATTGAAGCCTCCAGGCATATATAGTCTGAACAGTCTCTCTAGAATTAGATGATTGCAGAATTGAATGCAAAATCAAGCAAACTCTGCGTTATTTGCAGCAGCTTGCATTTTTATCTTATTTTCGCAATTTGTTCGCAAAACAACGTTCTCCTGAGAGGGGAGAAAACAATATTATCTTTTGAAAATCCCTAATTCAGAGTCCAAACAAATGAATCAATACATGTTCAACTGTATTGCAGTGATTTCCATTGTAAAGTGAACAGGGATGGACCATATGGAGCACTGGGACACCCGGTTATTTACAAGTGTAATATAAAAGGGAAGACATTTTCTGATATGAGGCCCATTTGAGCAGCGGAGAGGGTAATATGTAATATTTCCAAGCGATCTCTCCAAGTCATTGATTCACAGCCTTTACTTGTCTATTGTCTTTTCAACCTTTCTGCTTTCAAACCGAGAAAGGCACGGCTTTGTCAGCAATCTAAAGACTTGTTTATTATGTGTTAAGGGTGAAATTAAGTAATTTTAATGATGCTATTAAACTGCTATATATAATAGTGAAATCAAGCATTATATATATGATATTCAGTATTAGATTTAATAATTGCTAAATTGTGAAAACATGAAATAATCATTTTGAAACATTTAAAATGTGCTTTATGTAAGTTAACACCGGTTATATACTCAGTGACAGTGCGCAAGCTATTGTCTATTCTTATTGTGTCTATTGTTGTTTGTGCATAATTTAGCTCAGTTTTATTCCTCTCAAATTGATCTTGATTGCTCCAGATTGGTCCATATTCAGGAATTTGCTCCTTGTTCTTTACAGTCTTAAAGTTTTGTCTATGTAGAGCACCCTGACTGCCTGTGGTGGTTGGATGTGTGAAATATGCACACTGTTCCAGGTTCAAGAAAGCCCCGTCCCATTCTCTCTGTCTCGTGCTGTCTGTCCTCAGCTTATCCGGTGACTGGAGGCAGCCCGTTGTCTGAGCTGGCCCATGTCAGATGTGACACTTTAATATGGAGCACAGGCAAAGCTCCAGTCTCTCTGCGTCCCCCCCCCCCCCCCCTCTCTCTCTCTCTCTCTCTCTCTCTCTCTCTCTCTCTCTCTCTCTCTCTCTCTCTCTCTCTCTCTCTCTCTCTCTCTCTCTCTCTCTCTGTCTCTCTCTCTCTCTCTCTGTCTCTCTCTCTCTCTCTCTCTCTCTCTCTCTCTCTCTCTCTCTCTCTCTCTCTCTCTCTGCCTCTCTCTGCCTCTCTCTCTCTCTCTCTCTGCCTCTCTCTCTCTCTCTCTCTCTCTGCCTCTCTCTCTCTCTCTCTGCCTCTCTCTCTGCCTCTCTCTCTCTGCCTCTCTCTCTCTGCCTCTCTCTCTCTCTCTCTCTCTCTCTCTCTGCCTCTCTCTCTGCCTCTCTCTCTCTCTGCCTCTCTCTCTCTCTCTCTCTCTCTCTCTCTGCCTCTCTCTCTGCCTCTCTCTCTCTCTGCCTCTCTCTGCGTCTCTCAGAGCGAGAGAAACCACAGTGCTCGGCTTTCATTCGCTGAACCTCAGTAACCCAGAGGCGTGTTTACATTTCTAAATTAAACACCTTTTATTGAGTTCAGCTGTCGGTAGCAGTTCCAAGTGCAAGCCTTACAGCGCGAAAGCCCGTCCGTTTCCCCTTCGCTGACACGCTCTGCTGCCTGTTGATATTTAAACACTGTAAAATTAAAGTGAGCAGTCATAAATACAGAGAGCAGTTTGAATATGTGTTAATTAGAGCAGTCCAGAGGGCCTGATAACAGGCAGACTACCCTGTTCAAAAATGCTGAAAATAGTTATTTACAGCATTATCTGTAGAAAAAAGTACATTTACAAATGGATATTTAAAACAAACTTGCAGATGAGAAAGAGGGACATTTTGTTTTGTTATTTTATTATTATTTTTTTCATTTTGGTTTTGCTTTACTTTTGTTTTGCTTTGTTTGTTTTGTTTTTTTACTGTTGTTTTTGTTTTGTTTGTTTGTTTTGTCTGTTTTTTATACTATATGATAGATGTAGATATATACAGTTTGTAAACTATATTTTCTAGTACAGTTTACTCTACATTTTTTCTTGCTCAGGACAAAAGTGCTGATGGTTGTTTTTGACGGTTTCGTTTCTTGCGGTGGAAAGTAGTAAAATAGTTGTTGCTTTTGACACTTTCTGTTACTCACATGTCTGTCAAAGCTCTGTAATGGTTTTGTTTCTGTCACAGCTATAGGCTGCCTCTGCATCTTTTGGTGTTTTATACTATAGCTATGTTCAAAATGGAATACTAGTGTATACTACTATTTATTTTTTTTAAATATTAAGTGAAATAATGGGATATTATTCCACCCATGATAAATATTTCCTTCTACTTTATTTATGACTTTATCAAAGAGCCAGATGGTTATTTTGCCTTATTAATCCCATATTTTGGCCATACATCTGGTTCATCCTTCACACCAGAAATTGAAGGTCATGTTGAGTGCATATCATCTGTTATTTTGTTTGAGTTTTAAGATGGTCGAATGAACAAAAACTCATAATGCATCACATTTTATACATTGAGAGTAGCAAAGACTTTAGATATACAAAGAGGGTCCACTCATATTACTTTGAATGAGAGAGTGCAATGCTCATTGGCTGGTCCAGACTGAAAAACATTTTTTTTTTTTTTTCATGAATGCATTATTTCTGCAATTACAAGAATATTTGGTAACACTTTATTTTACAGTGTCATTGTTACACATGTTACATGTAGTAATAACTAGAAATGATGCATAATTGCATGCAATTAACCCTAAATAAAACCCCCACCCTAACCCTAAACCTATAGTAAGTACATGCAGTTAATTATTATTACTCAGTAATTCAATATATTATTACACTTTATTTTAAGGTGTCCTTGTTACAGTGTAGTTATACATTTAAGTACTGAGTAATATTAATTAGTAATATTAGGGTTAGGATTAGGGGTTGTTTTAGTGTTAGTTGCATGTATGCATTATTTATAGTTATTACTATAGTAACTATATTTAATTTATGTAACAAGGACACTGTAAAGGACACTGTATTTTTGTGTATTTTAATAACCCTGTTATTTCTGTCCCCCAGTGTTAAATGGCCTTAAGGTACACAAGGAGAAAGAGCTCAATACCAGATCAAGAGGCAGAGAGTCAACTGTGGGTAGAGATTGTAGCGAAAGGTGTGATGCGTCTGGTGACATCTCCCACAAGCACACGGCGGCCACCGCCAAGAGCCACAACACCAATGGCCACAACTACAGAAGAGCCGCAGAGGAACTCCGCAAGCAGGTACCACCCTACTTGTCCATCCCGGTGTCAGTAAGAGCAAGGGACTGTACAGTGATTGGCCATGTAATTTGCTTTGCACGCTAACAATCTGCTAGTCAGCAGTGGGGAACATCGATCCTGATGTGGCCCTCAGACAATCAGACCACCACCATCTCCGGCATTAACGAGCTTGTCGTCTTTAAGGGCCGCAAAACTGATTAAGTGAACAATGAACCTCAGAGAGCAGGGAAAGACAGAGCACCTCAACTCATCAGCCTCTCAGATTCTTTCTTTCTCTCTTTTTTTTATGCAATTGACACCGTAATCTAGAGGCTTTCAATGTGGAGTGAGTTTGGCTCTATATAATGAAAATCAAATTATTTTTTAATTTTTTTTTTTGCTAAAAAATTTGTACAAACTGAGAGGCATACAGCTAGCTTTGGAACTGTATTAAGCATTGTGATGAATCCGCATTTATCAGTGGCACCTGTAAGTGGTGGTTTAACACTTTAACCGCAATGATTGACACAATGTTAAACCCTTGAGTCAGATAAAGCCTGTTATTATACAGACATGCACATAAACACATTTACACTCATCTGCTGTACTTAAAACAATAAACAGCACTGATAGATGCAGCATAGTCCGCAATATTGTGAGAATCTATTAGACAGCTGTTGACCTCCCTCTCTCTCTCTCTCTCTCTCTCTCTCTCTTTCTCTCTTTCTCTTTAAAAGCCAATTTTCTGAAGAGTGTTCAGGTGTTGAAGAGCTATGGCCTGTGCACGACCCCATTGCTCTTGAGCTGAATGTTTATGCTGGTTTCTATGTTTGTTGAGCTATACCGTCCATTTTAGCAATTAACAAACACTTTTTGTAACACTGAGACAGGCTTACATGATACACTGGTTTAAATTAAGTATATATAAAAACATTTCGATCCTCAATGGCAATATATGTAGCCTTTGTAAAGTGTGTCATTGTTGTGCAGCAGCTAATTTTGTGAAGAGAAAGGGTAATTTTTATATTTCATTGTGTGATTACTCACTTTATTGATATTTTATTTATTATGAGTATTTGACATTATGCAGATTTGGGAATAAGAGTTCTCATACTGCTCACAGAAGGTGCAGGATCAGGTTCAGCACAGCAGCAGTATTATTGAACGGATTTGCCTTTGTGTGTGTTGTCCCCCCACCCCCCCTTAATGTTATTGAATGCATGCAAATATAAATTGGTGTATATATATATATATATATATATATATATATATATATATATATATATGTCCCAAACCCATAAGACCTTTGTTCATTTTCGGAACACAAATTAAGATATTTTTGATGAAATCTGAGGATTTCTGAGCCACACATAGGCAGCTACGCTATTGCACCTTTTGAGGTCCAGAAAGTTATTAAAGACATTGTTAAAATAGTCCATGTGACTACAGTGGTTCACCCTTAATGTTATGAAATGACAAGAATACCCTCGGATCTCAGTAAAAATGTTAATTTGTGTTCTGAAGATGAACAAAGGCCTTACTGGTTTGGAACGACATGAGGGTGAGTACTTAATGACAGAAATTTAATTTTTGGGTGAACTCACCCTTTAATATTTTTGTTGATAAATAAAAACCATGTTTGCTCAGTTGATGGACATTAATCATTACAAAAAGTTTTCTCAGTTTTTCAGAATTTTTATTTTATTGTTTGTTTACTCTACCTGTGTTATTTGTTTCATTTATATAATTTATTTTAACTAGTTTGCTCTAAATTGAATTGAGAGCGAGTCTTCCTAACAGACAGATATGTACTCTTTGTGTGGGGGGAGGGGTGGAGGGCTGCAGATGTTCTCAGTTAATTCTTCTGCTATGCTGCAGCTGGTCTATAGCAACACATGATGTCATCTCTCCTCCCTCACACTCACGTGCGACCAAAATCCACTTCAGAGAGCTGGCCTGGCCTCTGTCTGTGTGTGTTCTCTTGTTTTTGTTTCTGGCTGTTAAGCAGGTTTAATAGCACGTCTCTGGCCAGCCGGCCTTTAACTATTCCATCCTTCCTTCCATTCTTTTTCCTTGCTTTCTTCCATGTTTCCTCCAGCCTGCTCCGTTTCCCCTGGTTTCAAGGGGTTGCCCACTGGGGACTGTCCAGTGACCGGTGTTCTCTCGCCTACGCGGTTTCTCTCTCACTCTCTCTCTTCCACCTTTTCAGGCAGTCTAGCTGGCAGCGTGCGGCAGGGCTCATTTGCACCCTCCAGCAGTGTTCTGTGATCAGTGAGCTCTCTAGTGGTCACAGCGCTCATTACACCGAGCCATACGTGCAATTTCTGCTGCGCAGTCGGCGCACAAGCTCTACTCAGCACACTCAGACATTATGCTGAGTGGGATTATCATTACAATCACATTCTGCACTCTCAGAGCCCTGCAGATGGGGTGGGGCGTGCCGTCGACCACTGACGTGTTATTTCCAAAGGGGGCGGGTGTGATGACGGGGGCTACATAGACATGGCCGCAGCTGACATCATGCTACATTTGCTTACTCTACCTGCAGAGAGCATCCATCATGCCTGCCTCTGGGGCTGGAGTCTGTCGCTTTCTTTTATATTCTCCCCCTCTCTCCCTCCTGCTGCTTTTTTTCCACCGCCGACAAGGGGAAGCGATTGATGAAGGAGGTCACATTTCAGTCCCCCTTATCTTTTAATAGCCTCTCTTTGTTGTTTGGCTGCACCTGATAGGAATACAATACAGCCGATGTCTTACTTCAGAGACACTCGGCAATCTCCTCGTCTGTCCGACAGTGAACCTCTGGCCTAGAGATCACCGCAGTCTGGACACTGTTCCCACAACACAGCCGCTCATTGAGAACGTTTGGAGATTTTAAAGGGAGAAATGAAGTAGGAGGGTTATAAGAGGGTGTGGCACAATATTGTCACATTGTGATGGAAGCTACTTTTTTTTTTTTCTTTGTGTAGGTCTTGGTTTTCTTTTGTTCGGTGAATAACTGACCAGTAAGATAAAGGCATAACATTCCAGATAGACGCGAGTACAAATTTAGTGCTTCCCAATTGTCATATAAATGCATATAAAAATGTAATTAAATGTCAGTAAATTTATTAGGAACTGAATCATCTGCAGTATGTAGTTTGAATTTAATTAATTGAAAGAAGAGATGACAAAATGTAATTTATAACAAGCCCTCTACTAAAAAGAACTTTTGTCATCACTTTTTCTAAGCTCCTAACTTTTTTTTAGTAGGTAGATAGGTTGATCTTGCACCCAGCACAGGGCTATTGACATTGATTGCCGTGTATAAACTATTCATCACAAACATTGTGGAAAGAAACTTTGGATACCTGACAGCATCATTCATGTGCTATGCTATTGCATTGTTTTGATTAAAGGCTTATCGAGAACTTGTTGAGCCAAAAGTCAGGACTCGTCCTTTCCTATCCAATGGTGTTAAGAAGCACATCATGTTTATTTCACCTGGAGTTTTAGCCTACTAAAACCGATCTGTATCTTTTCTTGCTTCTGTGAGGACACACACATAGGAAATCAAACCCTTTCTGCCTTGCCAGAAAAAATAGAGCCAAAGAAAACAATGTGAAGAGAGAAGTCGAGGCTGACTATGTTTGTAGCCTGGCATAGTCTAATTCCCATGGTGGCTGTTAAACAATGAGAGGCTGGGCGTAACCCAAGCTGCATCTGCTCTGCTGTGAAGTTTATTGGGGGCCTCAGATCAGCTGAAAGCACAGATCCTTTTATTTGGGCATTAAAGCCAAATTTGAAGAACTTTAGTGTACTGAGCTGTATAAAGCCAACTATGAGTTGGTGTTTGAATGGGATTTTATGATTAAACTACTTCTAAGGATTTTATTTTATTTTTATTTTTTTGCAGCTGTTGGCACTGAATAAAACATTCCTCTCTTTCTTCTCCCTCTATCTAGTACACTTCCCCTCCTCTTTTTTTCCCCCCTGCTGTTTTCTCTGGTTTGGGGTTTTTGGAGCTCTGCTATGGTCTGTATTATTGTGTGAACAGAGACATGACTGTCTTAGTATGCAAAAAGAAATTAGGATCTTATTCTTTGCCGTCTGAATTAAGGCGACGGTTTGAGAATTCTCAGATCCCAAGTAAGTTGCATTGATCCACTTTATGTAACATAATGATAACAATCTTCCTCTGTTCACATCAGGTCTCAAAAGTAAATGGACTCAGACGGGCATCATCAGTCGGCACGCACACGGCCGGTGCCAAAAAGCAGAAAGACTTGCGTTTGCCGTCCAAAACTGTGAAGTACACAGCCACCGTGACCAAGGGCCACGTCACCTACACCAAAGCAAAACGAGAACTGGTTAAGAAAGCCAAACTCAACCACGGCAAGCATGCTGTTTCCGCTGGGCTCCGTGCTTACAGTAACAACCACCACCATCATTCTCATCATCCAACCAGCAACGGCCATGGCCGGCCTCCGCTATCTCACTCAGGAAAAGCCCAAAGTATCAATGCAAAAACCCGCAAACAGGTGCTATTATCGAATGGGGTGCATAAGATGACTAGCGGTGGCCGGCTTAATGGCAGGCTTAATGGACGCCATAGTGCCAAGGAAGAGGAGGAAGATGGCCGACAAGTGCGGCAGGGACTGCGGAACTCTAAACGCAGAAGTGATGCCATTACGATCCTTGGAGCTGGAACTGAGAGTGATGAGGCCAAAACTAAGCTGCCTGTTAATGAGGTTAAGAAAGCTAAACTGCAGACTAGCCCACTGGAAACTCGCAGCAAGAAGGCCCTTAGTCAGTTCAAGCTCCCCAACATCATCACTATTGCACATAGTATCACTGAAATGGCTGCCTCCCCTACTCAGAAAACGGGTCCTGCCCCTCCTCCATCTCCCCCTGCTGCTCCAGCCTCCCCAGGCATGCCCCAGAACCCCGCAACCCCTGAGCCAGCACGTCAGCGGCCCAAGCGTGCCTCTGCTGGCAAACTGATGTTCATCAGACAAGCACAGCAGAGGGCCCAAACTAACCCTGCCCTCAATCGGACCACATCCACTACCTCAGCCAACAAGTCCTTCAAACCAGCAGAGTCCACACACACACCTCCATCACGGTCGGACAGAGACAGGGAGCGTGAAAGGAGCAAGGCAGGGTGGGCGACCTTGGGGGAGGTGCCCATTTTCAAGCCCAGCTCCAGGGAGTTCCAGGACCCTTTGGTGTACCTCGACTCGGTACGGGAACGGGCCGAGTCGTGTGGACTGTGCAGAGTGCTGCCACCTCCTGATTGGAGGCCAGAGTGCAAACTCAACGACGAGATGCGTTTTGTGACACAGGTTCAGCGCATCCACAAGCTGGGTCGGCGCTGGGGCCCCAATGTTCAGAAACTGGCCTGCATTAAGAAGCACCTCAAATCTCAGGGCATCTCAATGGATGAGCCGCCTCTTATAGGTGAGTCCCTTTAAAACCTATTGATTACAGCAGCTTTTGTTGGTATAAGGCAGAGTTCCTCAAATCCAGCCCTGGATGGCGGCAGATTTTAGTTTAATCCCTAATCAAACATACCTGAACAGTTTAATTAAAATAACTTAAATTTTGGACAGATGTTCATATGGTTGAAACTAAAATCTGTAGGGTTTTGGCCGTTGGCCCTTCAGGACCAGCGTTGCCCATCCATGGGCTCGGGAAACCCACATATCATATAGAACTTCAGTTAATAATTGCATATCAGCTCGTTAATGTTTTCCATAAGTCAGTAAAGGTGTGAGAGACAATTTGTATGTAAACTGTGTTGTTTAAAAGTCTTTTGTCTGCCGGGGGTTTGGAAACTATATGTCGGAGTAATTGTCCATTTCTTCAGAATTTGTGTGGCACCATTACAAGCTTATGAGGTTTTAAAGCAGCTTTGAGCCATTTCTTTGCTTCAGAATTCTCTTTGATGTTTGAGGATTCAGTCAGAATATACAGTTGAAATAAATGTTTAGTGAGCCTGTTAAAATGCCACTGGTTTGCTGTAATAATTCCTACGAGAGTTATAAACTCTCGGTCATTGACCTTTGTTAGTTTTCACTCCGTCAATTCCTTAGCTCACTTTCTCCAGTCGGTATGTTTTGTTATGTTTCAAAAGACAAATAAAGATGCTACACCATTTTCCGCCAACATATTTAGAGAATTAATGAGCTGTGAAATATAATGAATTTTAATTCTGGAGCTGTCAATACTCATTCTGCAGCAGATGGTTCAGTGTGTCATAGTTGCAGTGGTTTAGTTGAGTTATGGTTGGAAACGATACATTAACTGTTAATATACATTTCTATCATACAGTTATTAACATACAGTAATTTATTCCCTCTCTCCGTCACCCCTTCAGGTGGCTGTGAAGTAGACCTGGCTCGTTTTTCTGAGCTTGTCTGCGACATGGGGGGAATGCAGCAGGTGATGGACCTGAAAAAATGGAGCCGGCTTGCCGACCTTCTTCGCATTCCCAAATCAGCACAGGATCGTCTGGCCAAGCTCCAGGAGGCCTACCTTCAGTACCTGCTCTCTTATGACCTGCTCGCTCCTGAGGAGCACCGCCGACTGGAGCAGGAGGTGCTGGCAGAAAAGGAGGTTTTGGAACGCAATCGGGGACCCCTGGAGGGCCACTCGGATAGCGGCCAGCGGTCTCTGGTTCTTCCCCGTTTCGAACCCAAGAATGGACTCACCGGCCTCAACCACCGCAATGGCTTCCGCAATCACAACAAAGAGCCAGACACCCAGCGGCAGGCCGGCCGCCGCAGACTGTTTGCTCAGGAAAAGAAAGGGGAAAAAGTGGACAGTGATGAGGCAGAAGAGGAAGGTGTTCTCAGTGACCAGCACAAATGTATATACAAGGTAAGGGACATGATAGACGCACCTACTGATAAGTCATCAGCAAGCTAACGTTATTGTGTTTCCTTTTTGAAATGGCAGTATTGTGTGTCAAACTTGTTTCATTCACTTTATTCAGTCAGTTGGACTAGCAGATGTGCCATTTCCTCAGGTAATGAAGTGTTTAGAGAGAGCAGAGAGAGCTCACCGCTGAGCTGCCAGAGAACGTGCCAGAATATCAAGCGTGATGACTATGTTCGTCTGTACACTGAGCACAGTGCCACACCGTTGGGGAATAAAGGAGGAAGGCTTAATATGTGATGTTTTTTGAGTTTATAATGCTGCTGAGGTTGGCTATACAGTGGTTGATGGATGTATCTCTGTACTGTGCTCAGAGCTATGTTTTTTCAGAGCTATGTATTCTTTTTTTTCTTGCTAAGCTACCAGTAAAAGCATCTGTTTTGTTCCTCAGACCAATTTAAAGGTACAAAACACTGTGGGTCTTTTTATAAAGTTTAGTGAGCTGCCTGCCTAGGCAATATTTTAGATATCGTAGACATGTTCCCGAATAGAAGCATAATTATAGTGCTTAGCGATATCTCTTTCTGGCTAAAATTAGTCTTTTTTTTTCTTTTGTACTTTTTGTACAATTATCTACAGAGACTTCTAATTTTACTCGGTACTAAAACATGTCAATAGAAAACCGTTTAATCTAATTTAAAACAGAGTTTCACCCACCATTTGTGCATGCTATGCATTTGTTGAGTTTATTAGAGTATCATGTTGTTAGCTTAGCAACATGCTAGCATCTGCCTTTAAGACAAGCCATACAAAAAGCGCTCTTCACGTGAACCACATAAAAAGAAAAAAAGTGTATTAATTTCAGTTGATTCTGAGTCGCTGCATGTGAAGATCATGCTTCATTAGAAGGTAACTTGCTAATGTAAAAAGTGAGGCACCTCAAATATGGGGCAGAGCTTGTGTGTTTCTTGTGTTTGTGAGAGGACCTGTGGTAATGTAAAAAGAGACTTATAACTGTGGGTGGGTGGGTATCGTTGAGAGTGGCTGTTTTGTGTGAGGGCTTGTTCCCAGGCCCTCAGCTCCTGGTGTACATGAGGCTGAGTTCTTAGCCATAGTCTATGTAAGGTGACTCCGTCTGCCTCTCTAGCCCTATAAAAATACCCCGCTGACTCTTATAGCACCCCGTCTGCCTGTCTGTGTGTTGTTGTCTGAGGTAACACTCTCTGCTGGGTGGTACTGTGAGAGTGGGCCTCTTTACAGAATGGTGCCTGAATATAGGTCACAGCTCAGCTTCACACACATAGCACTTTGTTCATCTCCAGTGCGGTACCTGGCAATTGTCTTTGTCTATAGTTATCTGTGCTGTCATGGGGTTGAAGAGAGAGGTTTTTTTTCTCCAGTTGTGTGTAGTGCTTTAGAAGAGGAAAAAGACAACTTGTAGAGCAATGAATGGGTAAACTGCAGCTCTTAACTTGACACCAATGTATAGGAAGGAAATGAAGTAAGTGCCTTTTAAAGTATGTCAAAAAGCACATAATGTGTGTTGGCCGGAATAACCTATAAAAAGCAGGTTTTAGCCTTAATTTGGTCAGAAGAACCCACATTTATGTTACCAACATACAGAATTTAATGGCAATTTGACATATATAATTGAATCGTAAGCTTGTTTTTGAGAGCTGCCTGGAGCTGTTACCAAATGGACAGACAGCTTTAGTCACAGAGTATTGTGCAATTTTTCTTACTGTGTATTGATTTTTTTTTTCCCCAGGGGAGATCGGTATCTTTGACCACCTTTTACAGAATAGCAAGAAATACTATGATGATGTGCTTCAACAAAGAGCCTGGGGCTGCTGAAGTTGAGGTACGCACATACATCCTTTATTTTAACCATTCACCAGATTAAATATGTACAGGTTTAGTATGTTACTTTTATTATTTTAAAATGTTGATTCTGATTCCCCTAGTGACCAGTATCCACACTGAAAAATCAAGTATTTCAGGGGGTGTGATTAAATATATTATTATATAGGTTAATAATAATAGCTGTTCTATGACAAATTGACTTAGCATAGCATGTACTTTCCATGTCACATATTTTAGAAGCATCTCCCATGACAGTTGTATTCTTGTTTTCTGTCATATTTCCTGGTTCCCTTCTTCCTGCCATTTCTCTTCATCTCCATCTGTCCTGTTTTTCTTTATATAGCAAGATTACTGGCGGATAGTGGAGCAGAGGGACTGCCATATAGCAGTGCATTATGGGAAAGTAGACACAAACACACACGGAAGCGGCTTCCCTGTGGGCAAGTCCGAACCCTTCTCCAAGTAAGTGCTACTTTCATTTAAGAGATGAATTAAAGGCATGATGGGAAGATGTGTTACTGTGTTTATAAAAATTATATTCTCTCTCGCTCTCTCGCTCTCTCGCTCTCTCTCTCTCGCTCTCTCTCTCTCGCTCTCTCTCTCTCGCTCTCTCTCTCTCTCTCTCGCTCTCTCGCTCTCTCTCGCTCTCTCTCTCGCTCGCTCTCTCTCTCTCTCTAGGCATGGATGGAACCTCACTGTCCTTCCCAATAACTCTGGATCCATTCTGCGCCATCTTGGTGCTGTGCCTGGTGAGTTCATTGTTGCCGCCTGTAGCAGGAAGTACACTTCTCTCCACATCATATAAAGTTCCTTTGTTGAATAAGTCATCACCCTCTTCTCTGTCTCTCTTTCTCTTGTTCTCTGTCACAGGGGTGACTATTCCCTGGCTGAACATTGGCATGGTCTTTTCTACCTCATGCTGGTCACAAGACCAAAACCGCCTTCCATACGTTGATTACTTACACACTGGTGCTGATTGCATTTGGTAAGTTGTTGTTTCCAGTTACTGTGACTACACTGACATTTAAAATAATTGGTTTGAACATTTTTTGAATTTTTTTTTGCCCCATAAAACGACATTGGGCTGTTAGATGTACGTATCAACAGCAGATTAACAAACAGCAAATTGAAGTCTAAATAAAAATAAGTGAAGTCTTTGATTAAAAAAAAAATAAATAGAGTAATTCAGTTATTTACATTACTTAATTACTAATAATTTACGTTATGATTTGTGTTTATATTTATATTGCTGTTTTGCGTAATAGCGTAATTGATTGCCATTTTAATATTACAAATATTTTTATATTGTTAATAATCTGGAAAATCTAAGACATTAATATTTCAGAATATAAGTGTGTGTGTTTTGAGTGAAACTTGTTCATTCTTTTGTCAATTAATTTCAAATATTGAGTCATTAAATGCAGTGTTATTTTAATAATTATGAACTATTATAATATTTATTCATATTAATTTATTAAATAATTAATTTTGTGTTCACTTTTATCTTTATATTTTCATTTTAGTTTAATTTGTACTAATGTTGTTTTTATCATTTTATCAGTTTTTGTTTTTTCCTATATAGCGTTTCTTTTAATATTTTTATGCAGATTTAATTTATTTCAGTTTTAGTTTAGTTTAGTATTTTTAGTAATTCAACTTATTGAATTAAACAGCAAGTTGCCAAGGCAATCATCTAATATTTATATTTTTCTGCTTCATTTAAATTACCAAAAATTATTTTTAATTGTTTTAGTTTTAGTTGACACTAATAATAGACAAATCAGTGTAAAAGTGTTATGTTCTTTCCTAACTCAGCTGTATTATGTTCCACCTCTAAACACAGTCGAATACATTGTGCATTCCACTCAGACTAGTGTCAGCTGTGTTTTTGTTTTTCTTTGTTGTTGTCTTTTTCTTTTTTTTACTTGCATGACTCATCATGATAAAGCCAATGCCTGTTTTCATGGCAACAAAGCTGGTTTAGGAGTCAGCAGACTGGGCTGTTGCCTTGTGTCATCTAAACTGACACTGACAGGAAGTTTTGTCTGTCCCACTACAGGTATTCTATTCCTGCTGAGGAAAAGACAAAGCTTGATGAAGTGGTGCACACACTGCTTCAGGCCAACGGCACACCGGGACTGGAAATGCTGGAGAAGAATGTTATGGTAAGGTATTGTGAATAAAAATAGCATTACCTTTTTGTGGAAATTTGGGTTTGCTGACATTGCTTATTGAATGTAATGCTCTTGTACAAATAACTTAAACGTGTGTGTGGATTTCTCCAGATTTCTCCAGAGGTGCTGTGTCGTGAGGGGATAAAGGTCCACCGTACGGTCCAGCAGAGCGGGCAGTTTGTGGTGGTCTTCCCCGGTGCGTTCGTGTCCAGGGTGTGCTGCGGCTACAGTGTGTCTGAAACTGTGCACTTTGCCACACCACAGTGGATGAACCTGGGCTATGAGGCTGCTAAGGTGAGACTTTCACTTTTTCCCATCCACCTGCAGGATGACATATAGACGTCTACAAGATGTTTAGAAGATGTTTGCACTTCTCTCGCAGGACCTGAAATGCAGGCGCATAGCAAAACCTTTCTCTATGGAGAAGCTACTCTACCAGATCGCCACAGCCGAGGCCAAACGAGAAAACAGACTTGTGCTCAGTACAATCTCTTCTCTTCTCAAAGATCTCAGGTGAGCACTGCAAACCAAAATGTGGAAACTGTTGAAGTCATCATGTTTCTGAAATGAAATGTTTTAAAGGGGACCTATTATGCTTTTTAATATTTTCAACTTTTTATTTATTGTGGAATGTTTTGAACTCAATACTTTTGAACTCCCTGAAACCCTCGATTATAGTTTTGTTTTCTTTCGGGGACGTACACTTCACAATATCCCTCATTTAAATAATTCCTGCCCAAGGCATGCACAAAAAAGGACAAGGCCTGGTTGAGTTGCATTAGTAGTGTATTGAAACTTGCGGTTATGGTAAGAGGTGTGACATTTCTGAAACGCGCTCGAAGTGGTTGACCAATCACAACACACTGATCCAGTCAACCAATCAGAGCACATTGCGCTTTTCAGAAGGAGGGGCTTCATAGAGGCAGAAACTAAACTGAGCGTTACTGACAGACTGAGAAGAGAGGTGCTGCAATAATGTAAAATATGAAAGCAAGCATGAAAACCTGTTCTAGTAGACTCCTAAAACAAAATTAAGATTTGTACAAGGGTATAATATGGTGTCTATAAACGTTATAACCAATGGCAAAGCAGTTATCAAGAAAGTGTGTTGATGTCCTACAGGAACATAGAGATGAAGCAAAGACAGGAGCTGTATGAAGCAGGGCTGCTTTCCTCCGCTCGCTACTGCACTCATGACAACAACCAATCACCTGCTGACACCAGGAAGAAACCGCGCAAGTGGCTGGCGCTGGAGTCATCCGAGAGACGCTGCCAAATGTGCCAGCACCTCTGCTACTTGTCTATGGTGAGATTCAGTTAAGATTATGTTATACTGTATAGCCCAGTGTAGTTTATATACTCTACAAATGAACTAAACTCTGTCGTAATTTGAATGTTTGTTTTGTGCTCTAGATGTATGTACTTCAGCTTTGACTTGAAGCCATCCCAAACTCCCAAATTAGTCCATATAAGCCCAAAAACATTTCAATCATAGTATATCGTGTGGGCACATTTGGCACCCTAGTGTTTGGGATGCACTAATTCATTTCTCATATACAATTTAGAATCCATAGTATGCTTATTGGGTCATACTGTATTATGTTTGGTAAAAAAAAACTATACTGTACTAAGTTTAGTAGCCAGTCTATACTATAATAATATTAATACTATAGTGCCCTGTACAGTCTATAACAGTCATTCTCAGCCAGGGGCCAGGACCAAATATATTTTACAAAATTTAATTTTAAAATTGTTCAAATTAAGACCAAACCAACTTTAAAATAAGCTAAAATGTCTAAAATGCAATATATAAGGATGACATTGTGTTTTTTTTTGTTTGTTTTTTTTTTTAATTTGGTCCCTCAAAAATGGTCATTTTAATTTATGAACAAAGGGTTTTCAAGGTCTTGGAAAACCTGGATATACAATATGAGGGAATTTTAAAATGTGATTTCTAAACCAGGAAAGGTCATGCTAATGAATAAAATCTTCAAATGTCATGGACATTTTTATAATGAATATTGAGTCATTCAGTTATTTTGTCAAGCTCTAAAATATTTTATAGAGTAGAAATTGCTCAAATTAAAATGAGCAGTATTGTCATTAATAGCAGATTATTTTGAGGGCCCTTTGAATGTTGTCTTTGACGCTTTGACCATCCTCTTTTTATCTATATCATGCAACACTATACTACAGTCCACAATACAGCTTACAGTATATTAACTGTAGTGTTCTTTAATGTCCTTTTTTACATTAAAGTTGTTTAAACCTGTTACTATGTTGTCATCTTAACAGAACTTAACAGTTCTAGAGTTCTGTCATAGCTGTAATTTACTTCCAGTGCTGATAATTCACTTTCAGTCATCACGAGTGTTTAAAATGAGTTACAATCTTAATTGAGCTAATGGATGTTATTAATGCTGCAGGTGGTGCAGGAGAATGAGAATGTGGTTTTCTGTCTGGAGTGTGCTCTGCACTACGTGGAGAGAAACAAAAGCTGCCGCGGCCTCAAGATGATGTACCGCTACGATGAGGTAAGACGCATTACCAGAAGCAGACCTGCAGGGGGCGCTGTTGTGTTGCTTTTGCTTGGAGGACCCTAAAGTGTTCATCAACCCTCCTAACTGTACTACTGCTGTACCTAAAATGTTGTGCCCTGGCAAGTGCTAGCAATAAGCTTTTGGGAAACATTACCACAAATCTGATGAAAAATCATATATTTTCCACATGCAAATGTTAGTTTTTTTTTTTAATCACCGACTCAGTTTTCAAATTAGTTTTTTCTAATTTTTCAAACAAAGTCCAATAGAAGAGCACAATGTGCTCTATGGTTTATGGTTTGTAGTAGTCCATCAAAGAAAACTTTAGGATGACCATGGCACTCTTTCACATTAAAAAGCCTTTATTATCAGATGGCTACATACAAAAAAATCTCAAAACTCTCCCACATGTTTCGGCCTGTGCCGAAAGCAACACAACAAATTCCACAACAGGTGAGATATTCATTAAGACATCAGATTGGTTAATAGTTGTCATGTGACCAACATCTCTTTGGAGCATGTGAAATTGTCCAATTCAACGTCTAGTCTTTCATCGTAAGAGCGATCACATCAAAATTATCCTTTCAATTAGCAAAATCTGTCAGTCATACATTTATATTCCAAATGTATATTTCCTAGAAAATTTCTGTATACATTACTGGTTAAAAGTTTGGAAAAAGTAATTATTAATATTTATTTTTTTTTTAAATATTTTTGAAATAGGTCTCTCATACAGACCAAGGCTGCATTCATTTGACCATAAATACAATTAAAACAGTAATACTGTAAAATAATTACAATTTAAAACAACTGTTTGATTTGACTGTTTTAAAAACAGTCTCTTTTATTTTATGTGTTTGCAACCAAATCAGCATATTAAAATTATATCATGCGACACTGAAGCCGCTTTGTGTTAGATTTTAATATATATTCAAATAGAAAACAGTTATCACAAATGTTTTCCCAAACATTTGTTGCTAGCATTTAATTTTGATGTTATTGGCCAATTTGATGACACAATAACTAGGTTTTTATGCATGAAAATTGTTTTGGGTGAGTTACTACATTTTGCAGATATGAGTCGTGATGTTCCATAAAACAGTGGTGGCAATTACACTTACAGTTTAGAGAATATTAAGACTGTTTTGAAAAATGAGCCAAGGGAAAACTATATTTTTAAAAAAAAAATTGCTCTTTCTCCTCATCTTTGCATGAATTTGCAGGCTTCTGCGGAGCATCAACTTATAAATGAATGCGTAAACATTGATTTTAGAGTCCTCCATGATGACGGCGTGCTGCACGCCATCTTGTTGTTGTTCTATTGCGCATGCGAGTCAGTTTGAGACTGCGATCGGTTCACACTCTAATCTGATATTGGCCGCATTTTTAAAAATATAATGTGAACAGCCAAAGAAAAACATCGGGTCTGAACAATGAATCAGAATTGACCACTAAGGCTTGCAGTGTGAACTTGTCCCTTTTTCACCATGGTCTCTCCTTGTCTTTGTCTGGGTGTGGTCCCTCAGGAGCAGATCAACAGTTTGGTGAATCAGGTGTGCGGTAAAGCCCTGGTGAGAAGCGTGGCAGACGGCTGTAACGGCTCCAGCCCCACCAAACCGCCAGCCAAGCGCGGCCCCCGCAAGAGAGCCACTGTGGAGCTGTCCCTGACCCACCTGCCAACCCACCTGTCCAAAAGTGCCGCCGCTGCCGTCTCGTGAGAAACGCCGCCCGGTTGCCTACGTCAACCAATCAATTTCCTCCCCCTCCCTTCATTTTGTTTGTGTCTTTTATCACCCACATAGCAGGGCAGAGTTTCCTGTGTTGAAAGCAGGCTGCCTTTTTTTTGCACTAGCGCACTAGTTTTTATTCACCAGATGTTTGATAGCATTAAGAGACATGGTCCCAGGTGTGCATTTCACAGACAGGTGTGAGTATGATGTCATCTTTTCTGCCTGGACCCTCTTCCCCCTCGTCTTCGGCCCCATTGACTGCACACACGCTCCTCCTGAACTGTGAACCTCGGGACAAATGGGTGCTTCTCTCCTCATTTTTCCTGACCCCTTTCCTTTGAATGTTGGTGCTTGATGGAGCTGCCCAAGAACGTTTTTGTTTTGTTTTCCATTTTGTTTTGTTTAATGACATCACATTTGTTTTGATTTGAATTAATTCACTCCCCATGCAGCTCCTCTGCGGAAGACGCAGCCCTAAAGATGGTAAACACTTGAAATTTGCCTTTTTTAATGCTTTTTTTAAAAGAGGGAAGTGGTGTTTTTTTTTTGTTGTTGTTTTGTTTTTATCTGCTTTTCAATTCACACTTTTCTCTGTGGATTCGGGGAACGCTGGTTTCCATGGCAGCGGGTCGGGCTGTACTTGAGGAAGTGGGTGTTAGGGAATGAATGCGTGGGTCCCGTCCTGGTAGTGAGAGGGGTTCCTCCCACGCTGACGCTTACGAGCGGTAACTGTGCCTGATATTTAGCGGGGAGATCTTTCTTTATTTTTGGTGCTGTTTTTTTTTTTCTTCTACTTTTTATTAATATTTTTTTTTGTATATCAATACAAAAAGGTAATAACAAAGAAGTGCCGTCTGCTAGCCTTCTTATCCCACAGGACGGAAGAGCCCAGAGGCTTTTTCCGCTTCTAGATGTGCAATCGTGTCAACATTCCATTCTTCCAGACTTATTGATTCATCTGTACCAGTTAACATTAATTATTATATTATATTATTGTAATTATTATATTTTGTGTTTTTGCCTTTTTATTTGATCTTTTGTTCTGATGTGCTATCTCAAGTTAGAGCCACTATTCAGATGGTGTAAAATGTGAAATACAAGTCCAAGTTTTTTTTTTTATTGTTATTATTATTATTGTTTCTTTTTGTTTTTTGGGTTTTTTTGTTTTTTCATTTTTGCAGAAGTATCAGTGATTTAAAGAAAGTTAAGAAAATCACCTTTTGTACATATTCCTGTAAATGTCTTTAATACTTGAGCCTTTGTTGGAGTGACAGAAGGAAATGATAGATAGATGGATGATCTCAGATGAAGAAAAGCCTTACATTTCAGTTTCTTCAGCTGTGGGAGTTTGATGCATACAGGGTTGCTCTGGTAATGTGTATAAATTTTAAGTGCTGCTTACATCACTGAGGACTAAGATAAGGAGTCGCGATTTCCCCCTAGTTTTGTTTTTTAGGTTTACTTTTTTAAAGAAAAGGGAAAATACTTTCACAAAAAAAGTTTTTACATTTTCATTACTGAAAATTCAACATTGTAGTAGCTACTCATGTTGCACTGAGCTTGCCAGTGGTGACTGTCAAGGAAAAAAAATAACTATAATCCAGTTTGTTGGTTGTTGTCCTTAACAGAAGACTGAACTGTTTTAGGAGTATTTAATGAAAACCAAGTCTGGTGTTTTCAACAAAAAAAAAAAAAAAAAAAAACTGCAGTTGTCAAGTTTTTATGGCCTTACAATGTATTTTACTCAGAATTTTTTTGCTGTTTTTGGTTCCTTTTTCTACAATATGAGAGATTTGCTCACGGTCAGGCGAGTTAATTTATTAGCGCTGCGTCTCAGCTCTTCCTCTCACGGGGAAAGATTTCATGTTGGTTATATTGCCAGTTTTATTTTGTTTTTCTTTGTTTTTGTTTTTTTTTACTTTTTCAATTTGTACTTGAGGTTTAATAAAAACTCATGGACAATTCACTGTCAGCCTGTGTCTTCATTACTGTACTTCATACTGATTTAAAAGACCAATGTGTAAAAAAATTCTAATAAAATTGTTTAACCACATCTAAAAATACATTTAGAAATAACAATGTTGTTATATATAAAAAATATTTTTTAAAAATTGTAAAAGTAAATCAAAACAAATTTAAAATATTCAATTATTATTAAAAACTATTTTAATACTACTAGTTGCGTAGTAATAATGATAAAAAATAAATATAGCTGCAAGCAGCAATTAGGGGGCCAAGAGCATCAGACCAGCTGCAACAAGCAAGTTATGACATTTTAAGTTGATTTTAGGCAAAAAATGGCTGGAAAATGATGTATACAGTCATTAGAAATATGATTGAGAAGTTTATCACAGTCGACCAATAGGTGTCGCAATGACCAAACTGATTTGGTCAGAGTAAGGTGACAACGAAACTTGGAAAGTTTGGTGTCAATAGGGCAAAGCAGTACAGAGATACAGCCTCAGAGTCATTTTGGCATCATACCTCAAATTTTTTGTTGCGCTATACAAAAACATTTTTTCCATATCGACACGAAATCCATAACTTTTTACCAGCATGGTCTGCAAGTGATTGACTCGAATTTGGTGAAAATTGGAAAACAGTCTAGAAGTTCAAAAAAGTAGGTTTTTAAATAAAATCAAAATGGCGGACAGCAAGCTTGGCTATGTTCTCTGCATGACCCAAACAAATCTGTTAAGACCAGTCTCGTGACAATAGGTTAAATTAATCAAAAGTTTATCAACAATTTATAAAATTTCATAACATTTGACCACAAGGTGGTGTGATCTCAACCTTTTAAGTTCCTTCAGGGAATGGTGCTGGCACATAGAGTTTCGTAATGGTACATCAAGCCATTCATAAAGTATTGCATTTAGATCATAATTCTGTATTGTAGTTAATTGCAATTTCATATTTTGTACTATTATAATGCCACCAAGAGACACAATTTCCCCAGTGTCCTCAGAGTGAGCCCATACATGTCAAATTTGGTGAAAATATCTCATTTTGTTTTGGTGTTATCTTTATATCTATGGGAACATAAAAATGACCTCTTTTTTGCCTCTTACTATCAATATTTTGACATTTGGCCATTACCAAATAGGTTGTTGGCTATGTTTTATTTCCTACGATGCTTTCCTATGGTTCCGAAGATATTGGCTAAAGTTGTTTTACCTTGACAAACTATACATCATTAAAAAGATCTAAGACTCAACATTCAATTTTTTATCGCTGCTTTACTCTCAATATCGTATAGTGAATGTAATTTGTTAATATGCGTCAGGAGTTATGAATGTGAAAAACTGAGTCGATACCTTTTCTTTGAAATATGAGCGTCAGCCACATTCATTGAGAAAAAAAACTTGTGTGAGATTGTCATCAAAAATCTTGACAAAACAACATCCTTCTGGGCTTTTAGCTCAAAAGCATGCACATTTGGAGAAATATTGATGGATTCTCATATGTTTATGTCAAATTTCTATACAGAGGAGTAATATTCATTCAATTTTTTACCCAAAAAGCACCGTTGTAATCATTACGAGCGCTGGACACTCTGATGTACTGTGATTTTGATTCATACGTGCAGCCAGAGGGCGCTCCATGAACACTCAGTCCACAAATGCAATTGAAGCAGAACAGGCATACCATGTGACAGACCAGGAACTAACAGAGGCTTCCAGAGATCGCTATAATATGCAGATAACATATAACACAGACACTTTTGAAAACAAAAAATACACGATTGTGACGATGTATGGTTTATCTGTGTCCTTCATGCTATGTCAGGTATTTTCATAACAATACTTTATATTTATATTGCAATGCTAATCGCGATAGCTTTTCTCATTGTGCAGAATACCATAAAATAATTTTCGGTCCGATTTTTAGATCCAAAACGACATCACATCACAGAAGTTTATTTAAAACACTCCAATTGTGATATATAATGTAAGTTTGGAGCAAAAACTTGGTTTTAATCTCATAAATTGTCATGTATTGATGGTGTGCTAAGCTACATGCTAATAGATGCGCCTGTCATGCTGCCACCTATCTGTTATAACGAATCATTTTTAAATGTAAAGCTCACTCAAATGTTTCTTTTTTCCATGAGGGGCGTTTGATACAATTTCAGAGAAGGTGAAGTGAGAAGTTTGATGAATGGAATGATGGGATTAAGTCTGCTTGAATAGAACATCGTCAGTAATTATAATAGAGACAAAAGAAAAGAATAATTAGAGCCATAAGCAGGCCGGAGAGGTGTGAATTGTGTGAATGGTGCATTGAAATTGAATGGGGCAGTTTGCACCACAAAACAATAGGGACAATACACTGAATGGGTGCTTGGAAGAAGGCTATAAACATTAGTTAGCATTTTAGAGTTTTCTCAAAATAAAATCACATGACATGATCTTAAAAAACATTCAATAAAACTTTTTTTTTTTTTAAACGTATCATCTTCAGATTTGAAATATAACATGGTCAGACATGTGGCTTTAGCTGGAGTGCATTTCCAGATAGCAGAGGGGCTGACTTCAATTTTATTTTCATAGATTTTTTTCAAGATTTTCATGAGACCATGCTCATGCTTTTAGTGCAAAGGGTTCAATGAACTGCATCTGTTTTAGTTTGGGTATGTCATTTCTTGGGATTTTTCAAAAGGCTAACAGATTTCACTAAATCACCACGTTCCACAAAACATAAGGCAAAACCTAGCATGTTTGGTATCATTGGACTCAGCAAGGACAAAAGAGCATTTTTTAACTCCCAAGAAAATAAGTCTACCACACCCAAAGTTATAAGCATTTGAATATGTTTTTACCACTAGGTGGCGCTGGCTTGAAACTTCTCAGGCTCCTTGGCCAAAATTCATAGGCAAAATTCATAGGCTCCTTGGCCAAAATTCAAAATGGCCATTTTGAAAAAACTGCTTTTTCAAACTCATCCTTGACAGTTTGTCCAATTTTCACCACAATTCATCTTCAGACCATGCTGACAAAAAGTCATGGAATTCAAGTTGATTGGTTGATATCGGAAAATTGGATATCATTCAACTCTGCATAACGCCCTGAATCTAATGAGATTTTTATGATTTTTCAGCAAACTGTTCAGGAGTTATACGCAAAAATAGCCATTTTTCCTATCTCTAGACTACTAGGTGACACTGCACCAAAGCGCAGTATGTCGGCTCAGATCATACTAGTGATGACATGTACCATGTTTGCGGAGGTATAGCCTATGTCTATTTTTGTATACGCTACTTAAAACTTGTTTGCATGTTCTTTTAAAATGGTTTAACAAATTGAATTCCATAACTTTTTGTCTGCATAGTCTGAAGATGATCTGGTTCAATTTTGTGAAAATCGGAGCAACAACCTAGGAGTTCGAAAAAAGTTTTTTTTTTTTTTTTTTTTTTTTTAAATGGCAAAAAATTACAGAAGAACGAATTTTGTTTTTAGCCCTAGTTATTAGCATAAACATGAGTGCAACTTTGGGCAGTTGGTGGTTCTAGAGGGATTGAGATAGAGACTCCAAATTTGCTATGGTGACATATCAGACTGTCCTCTATCAGTGTGCCAAATTTCACAAATTTTTACCATACGGTTCTGTAGACTTCCATAGACTCGAGCGGAAACGGAATAATAAAAAGAAGAAGAACGCCAATGATTACAATAGGAGCACCTTCGGGTGCTTGGACCCTAATAACACTTGTCAGTCTACAGACTCCCATTTGTTGACCCCTGGTGTAAAATGCTAGTCCAATTAGAGCACTTCACAGAGGTGCAAAGTACATATATTATCATTTTAGAATAAAAGTCAATTATCTGCAAGTGATTTTTAAACTGAATTTACATTTTAGATGTAAAATCCACACTGTGTTCCCTGGTGTAGAAACATGTTGACAATTTGAAGAATTGAAGCTAGACTCAGCCTAAATTTTAGGCCTCTAAAGCATTATTGATTTTATACATGAGATAGACATGTACCTAAAATACACAACAGTTTTGAATACATTTTTGAACATTGGTGATCTAAAGCCATTTTAAAAGGTGGAAATACTCCAAATCTGGATTTACAATGTAGAAACCAAATTGATCAAACTAGTTTGTAGAGTGAAAACATATAATTAGATTAGTAGTGTGAACTTTTTTTATGTTGCTTCAATTGACAACAATGGCACAGAGGGGAAAACAGTACACCAGCTATATGCAGTGAACGTCCAACAGAATAAAAGATATTTATTGATTTGTAAGGGCAGGCACAGGATCGGGCTTATACTGCACAGCACACGACAAAGAATTTCTTTACAAAAACCAAAAGGGTTTCATAAAACACAAATGCGTACTCTTCCTTTTGACGCAAATGCATAGCACACCGCTAATTACATAACTTCCGCTTACAGTCTGTCGTTCATCCTCTGTGTTTTCAGGATGAGCCGCTGCTCTCACAGTTCTTGATTGGCTGGTTTTGTTTTCTTTTCTAACCTGGCATCCTCCTCAACCTCTTCCTGATCTGGCTGGACAAGCAGAGAGCCCCGGTTGGCTGCTTGTCCCCTCTCATCATCATCTTCATCATCATCATCATCGTCGTTGTACTCTTCCTCTTCCCCTGCCTCTGTATCTTGGCTGGCTGAGTCTGTGCAGGTAGAGGACAGCGATGCCAGCTTGTGTCTCAGGTCTGCCTGTGTGGGCACCTGAAGAGTGATCTCAGAGGTGAACGACTCCACATCTGGACCTGGGAGAGAGAATCATTTAGATGGGGAGAACAAAAGGGATTAGGAATGCAAACTTCTCTTTAAAAATGAGACATTGGTCAGACAACATTCAGGATTCTAGGAGATTTGTTTCAAAAACTTGTAAGCACCCATTATAATAGCGCAGTCACATTAGAGAAATTTTGCGGGCAAAGTAGGTCCATTGTCATTAGTGTAGTGATGCATGAAGCACGGTTACTCAGTGGTCACTGGCAAACCAAGTAGCCTCGTTCAATTAAACCTGGCAAATTTGCGTGTTAAAAGTTCAACAAACTTTAATCTGATGTGTAAACCATGAGGGGAAATTTTCTAATCACGTATTTCTCACTTGAAATTCCCAATCATGTGGATTCCTAATGGCATGACTGCAGTTCGCCCCTGGGATTTTAACAGCTCAAAGATAAATGTGAAAAAGCATTCACAATCACATTGAATACAACTTTGCTGAGAGCTCTGACTACCACCTGACCACTGCAATGTCATGCGGAAACACTAAAATGGTGGCGTCTTCAGCAGTAAAATGTAGTTATCTCATAACTTCTCATTTCTGTTTAATAATATAATAATCTTATAACCGACTATTGTTAATGTCTTACATAATAATGTAATATGAAAATAAATGAAAGACATACAATACAGTTTAATGTAGCTAGTGCAGATTTGGACAGCCCTGAAAAAAAGACAAATAAACTTTAAAAGTTTAATAATAAAGCTTGTAGGTTTTGACTATTGATTACACAAATTACTTATTAATGTTCAATTAATGTCAATAGTGTTGACATAGAAATGCATAAGGACAAGGACGTGAACATCTCAAAGTAGAACGTCCAGGTTGTCATGTTAATGCACCTTTTCATGGAGAAGGCAATCTCAGAATTCATTACAAATTTAAAGGCATGAAATAATTCATCCTATCTATTTATTAGATGCTTGTTATAGATGTTATTGTGAACGATTAATCTATGTATATTTCATTTTTAAACCATTTGTTTGACTTTGTAATGTCATATCAAAATGTCATAGCTGGACCTTCTGGTGAAAATGACTTCTCTCAGTTGATGTACAGTCCTGTAATCAGGACTAATTATTTTAAACCGGCCCGAGATTCACTCTGCTTCATTTTTGAGTGCAACGCTCACATCTAAAAACCAATCAACAACCAATTCACAGAACTAAGTCACGGCCTACATTTTGTCATTTTTGATCATCTGTTTCACTCAAATGCATGTCATAATACTGAAGAAAAAATATGCTGCTGCAGTACTTCCGTTTCATTGTGACTTGAGTTAAAATGTGTCACTATCAGGTTCCATTTTAAGTTAAGATTCTGCCTTTGTAGGCAAATGCATAGATGGTAGAGAGTGAGGCAATGACTTTGTGTTGCCTGTTGTTATCCAGAGAACTTGGCTTTCAGTGCAGCTCAGTGTAATTAGTGATAATTGTAAAACCTGTTTGTTCTTCTCTGGATGCAATCAAACAGCACAGACATCATCTCAGCATGTTCTGCTGACGGCAGCGGTAAATGTCAGCACCAATTTAATGGCGTCTCAGCATTAGTGAAGTTAAAGAGTTCTTTAACCATAAAGAAAGGATGCCATTAGGTAAAAGTGGTTTAGATCTATATAACTCGATCATGCTCAAACTGTAAAATGTAATTAATTGAGTTTACATGTGGAAACTGATTGCATCAAATTTAGCAAGTAAATTGGCTCATCATTTTTGAGTTGATAAAACTTACAACACTAACTAAGTAGAGGTAACTTATGTAGAAATCTTGAGTACTGGTATCTCAGTTCTACAAGTTGAGTACTTTGTTCAGACAACATAAAGATTTAAGTACACTGAACAAGCAAACAAAAGATTTTTTAACAAGCTTGTTCACATTATATACATAGTACATAGATACAATACATAGACATACAAAAGAATGTCATGGTTTCTGTTGAGTTTTGTGAGGCTACCATTGTGCTGAAGAGTAGAACCTGTGCTTCGGTCCAGGAGAAGACCATGAAACACTGATGCTGCATGTTGATTTATTTAAAGGCGATAACTATGTAGCAATGACGTCATGTAACTAATGAGTTAAGTTTATGTTTTTAGTTTTATTTATTTTTAAGTAATTCAGTTAAATGTTAGCTACCCAAAGTATTTGAACAGTACTTGCAGTTTAATAAATACAAATAAGTGCACATTCCATTGTTGTCCCGACACTCTTTTGTAAGTCTCTGTATTAACAACTTACAATTTTGAGTAAAACATCTGTAAGAAATGTAAGGAAATCAGTTTCGACATATTTGTCAGGTAATGTGAACAAGCTTGTTTAGAAAATGGTTCAGTTTACTTAAATCTTTAAGTTGACTGAACTAAGTACTCAACTTGTAAAATTGAGTTACCAAAACTCATTTAAGTACCATTTAGTTACCTCCACAAAGTATAATAAGTTTAATCAACTGAAAAATGGTGAGCTAATTTACTTGCTAAATTTGAGGCAATGAGTTTTCACTGGTTTTCTAAGTACTCAGCTAATTATATTTTACTGTGCAGAACGAAAACTTCTACAGACTGAGTAAATATATAGATTGATGTTTTTGAAATATCACTATGTGTGTGTATACCTAGCATCGGTGAGGCCACGCTGTTATCCTCGCCACCAGAGTTAAGAAAGACATCCAACGCCTCGTGATCAGACATATCCATCAGATCCATTTGCTCCAGCATATCCACGTTCACCTCCATTGATGACATGCTTCCTATTGTCTCTGAGAAACCAAAGGAAGAGCAACAGCATCAATAACCTCAACCTCACACTTCAATTATTAATATGTATCAAGGATTTGAGTCCAGGATGAATGTTAATGCAAGGAGTTCCCATCTCTGCGGAAAAGAGTTCTTGAGTCAACTCTAGTCAAATAGAACAGCAAATTTGGCTATGTTAGATCTCATTTTATGTACTGAGCTATGTCCTGGATTCGTCACCTTGCAGTCATGTTGACGCTGCGATGTCATTAGCACATGCTTCACAAACACAGACTGCGGCGTGAGGCATGCCCATCACGTGTGCGTGTGTGAGCGTGACATCAGTAAGCAGAGCGGTGAACTGCGTACCTCAAAGTTGTGTAAGAGCGCAGCGGCACAGGGAGGTGGACAGCAAAGAGAGAGACGTGTTAGCTCCCCTTTTACAGTACTTAGACACAAACACAACTGCACACGTATATACTCAGTGTCACGCTTTGACAGGAATTCCACCAAAAAACTCTTCCAACACAGTTCCAGTCCATACTCCAAAAATAATACCCTTTAGAATAAAGGGTTAAGAGAGGATTGACATATATTCCCACCATGCTGCCCATAGCTTTGCCTTCTTCATGACCCACTGGCCTATCCTTTATGACCTGATGGCTGATCTTAGCCTCTTCATCTTAATAACCCACTGGCTAATACTAGACCTGCCCTCTTTATGACCCAATGACCAATTCTAGCCCTGCCTTCTTAATGACCTACTGGTTAATCCTAGCCTCACCTTCTTTATTACCAGCTTGATTATCCAAGCCCTGTCTTCTTAATTACCCACTGCCTCATCCTAGCCATATATGATCTGATGGCCAATCCTAACCCCACCTTCTAAATGACCCGCAGGCTGATCCTTGCCTCGCTTTCTTTATGACCTCCTGGATGATCCTAACCCCACTTTCTTAATGAGCCACTGGCTCATCCTAGCCTAGGGGTGCAAAACTCAATTCCTGGAAGGCCATAGCCCTGCAGGGGCCCGTTTTCTTTATGACCCACTGGCTGATCCTAGTCCCTCTTTCTTAATTACCCAATGGCCAATCATAGCCTGCCTTCTTTATAACCCGCTGGCCAATGCTAGCCATGCCTTCTCTATGATCCTTTGGCTGATCTTTTCCCTTCTTTTTTTAAAACCCGCTGACTGATCTCAGCCCTGCTTTCTTTATTTCACACTCGCTGGTCCTAATCTTGCCTTCTTTTGCCTTGCCATCTTATTGATGTACTGGCTGATCCTTGCCCCACCTTGTTAATGACCTAATGGATTATCCTAGCCCCACCTTCTTAATAATCTGCTGGGTGATCTTAGCCCTGCCTTCTTAATAACTAAATGGCTGATCCTAGCTTTGCTTTCTTTATGACCCATTGGCTGATCTTAGACCTGCTTTCTTAATAGGTATGTTCGATTTCTGCTGGCAAGATTTGCCTCTTGCAATTGGGGAGAAATTTAAAACTGAGACTTCAAGTCGATCACTCTCTGTTACCCATAGTGATGCTAACATGGTGTTTGCGTACTTTATCGCAGATCTTTATTTAGATCTAATATTTGCATATTTGCATATTTTACATATTGAAACCAGAATCACGGTCCAGGTTTATGTGCTGCTTAGTACAGTGTCTGTATGAACAAGAAGGTCAAAAATAAACCGGTATGATTTCGATACCAATAAAGTGGGGTCTATGTTTATGTCAGTTATATTTTGACACAGTATAACATTAAGATGACATGAAAAGTTTTACTGATATTCAAACATGGATTTATGAGCAGTAGCAGAACTTAAGCTGTCAGAATAAACACAAAACCAATGTCATTGTTGTCATCAGTAAATATGGCCAATCATGAAACAGCTGTATCACAGCTTGTGTGGCCACTCTGGAGAAACTGCAGAGAAGTCACTGCATGAAGTCAAATGCTTTTGCTAGCCCCTTCCTCTTAATGACCCACTGGATGATCTTAGCGCCAGCTGTCTATCCTTCCATTTGGTGCTTCAATGTAGTTTATCTACCATTTTATAAGCATTACCCATTGGACTTGTTGATCCAACTCCCTTCAGCTGCTCTTCGGCTGAATCCTGAGTCATTTTAGACAAATTGACCAGGTGGAAGATAAAAGCAACACTGGGGAACAGCCTTCCCAATTGAATATGTTGGGTGCTGTGGACATGGCACTTTTATTTGTTATAATGACTGCTCTGAGTTTTTGTAACGGAACATCTAAATAGATATTTCCCAGGAATATAAAAAGGTTTGTTAGGTTGTACATAATGATACAGCATATTTACATTACTTTTTTTTAAACAGCATCTGTTTGTATTAGTGTTTGACAAATTTTGATCTGGTTTAGGTTTGAGCTGAGGGCATGGACATAGCTTACCTCTTCTCTCTGCAATCTGTAGGTATCCTGTGGACAGGTAGTGTTCCATGTCCTGCTGAAAAGCCTCTTCAAAGAACTTTTGCCTGTCCTTTAGTTTTACCTGTGGCTGGACAGACTCCGCCTCCGGTACTCTCTGAGCATGCTCTAGCTCCGCTGTGATTGGAGGACAAGAAGAAGAGGTTATAAGACAAACCTGTTAAAATATTCTGAAAATGTTAGTCACCCATGCACGATATTTGAGTTTAAGGATGTAAACTAGGATTTCAAAAGACTTGCATTAAACACACAACCCTGTCATAAAAAGTGTCAAACTGTTCTCAGGGATGGCTTCAAAGGATAAAAAAACCCCAAAGGTTCAGATTAAATCACATGTCATTTTTTCACTTTACAAATTTGTCAGCTCACACTGAGCTACAACCATGAGGCAACATTCTGAAAACACAAACTGTACACAGAGCATCCCCAAGAGCATGCGCTGGTCCAGTCAGGACAGCAGGGGTTTGTCAGGGCTGTCCAGCAGCGATTTTCAGATCTCTGCTTTGCTCTACTTGAGCTGAATCAATGATCAGCATATTTCACAGGTAAAGAGGTTTTCTCCTGACAGGACATAACTAGCCCATATT